>CM031858.1:55105655-55304598 GCA_018697195.1 Certhia americana | reverse complement strand
GAGAGGAGAGTTCGAGGAGAGGAGAGTTCGAGGAGAGGAGAGGAGAGTTCGAGGAGAGGAGAGTTCGAGGAGAGGAGAGGAGAGGAGAGGAGAGGAGAGGAGAGGAGAGGAGAGGAGAGGAGAGGAGAGGAGAGGAGAGGAGAGGAGAGGAGCATGGCTGACAGCCCAGTTATATTTTGTTCCAAAGAGAGTCTATCTCTTGAATGAATGGATTTCTTTGGTTTGCATTTATGCTTAAAAGTTATTATTCTACATCTCTGTTTCGATGAATCATTCAGTAATGTTAAACAAATTCCCAAAAGTGAGCAAATATTAGTCACCTATTTCCTGACTGATACAGGTATTTGCGTGGGTGGACAGGTGGAGGCAGGTTAGACTGTAGCTATCGCTATGTTTTCAACATACCCTTTTGTGCTAACTAAAGTTTCTTTCTAATCCCTTGAATAGATCAACTGCATGGAGACAGGGGTAGAAACATGATCCAGGAATTTACCATATGACTGAATATTAACATTCATAATGCTAACATTGTGAATTCTAATAATGATAATAATAATGATAATAATAGGTAAATATCCAAATCAGACAACTTTCTTTTCATGGAGTAGTACACTTTTCACATGGATGACTTAACCTGTGTATAGGCCCTCATGATTTCATTGAAATTCTTGATCTTCCCATAATAGGATAAAGCCATCAAAAACTGAAAAGGCATTTGCTTTCCCTCACTTTCAAAATGAAAAGTACAACTGTGCTTGTTTTAGCGAACAATATTGAAACCACTGTAGTTTAGAGGTGCTGTGTCCAGCTAAGAAATGGATCTTCTTTGAATAAGAAGGAAACCAGACTATGTCATACTTCACTGCTGATGCAACTCTCCTAAAATCCCAGACTATTATCATTCTGTCACATTAGGTCTGTCTTGCCCTCCAGTTGCTGTTCTGTTCTCCAACAAAGTTATTTTCAACAAATCCAGTTCTGTGGGGTAGATTCTCTTAGTCAAATTCTATTCTATACATAAAATTGTTTGTCCTTTCCCTGCCACTTCTGTTTGTGTGGCTGTGTACCATATTTCTCTATTGTAATGCTGGAACATCTAATTAACATAGCTTGAATAAGCTACTTGAATAAAAAATTAATGAACTTCTATCATAGAATGGTTTGAGTTTGGAGGGACCTTAAACATCATCTGGTTCCAACCCCCTGCCATGGGCAGAGACACTTTCCTCTAGAGCAGGTTTCTCAAAGCCCAGTCCTGCCTGGCCACAAATGGGGTGGGGTCAGGAATGGGGTATCCACAGCTTCTTTGGGCGTCCTGTTCCAGTGTCTCAACACTAAAGAGTTTCTTCCTCTGTTTGAAGGGAATCTACCCTCTTTCAGTTTAGAGCCATTGCCCCTTGTTTTAGCACTACACGCCCTTGTATAAAGTCCCACTCCAGCTTTTTAACAACCTCCCTCTAGGTACTGAAAGGCTGCTATAAGAGGAGCCTTTTCTTCAGGATGAACAACCCCAGCTTTCCTGTCTTGTCTTCACGGGAGAGGTACTTCAGCCCTCTGAGTACCCACTCCAACATTTACACATCCTTCTTATGTTGGGGAGCTCACACATGGATGCTGAACTCCAGGTGGGGTCTCATCAGAGCAGAGTAGAGGGGTATCATTCCCTCCCTTTTCCTGCTAGGCACACTGCTTTTGATGCCACTCAGGACACTGTTTGCTTTCTGGGCTGTGCACACTGACAGGCCACAACCTGCTTTTTGTCAACCAATATCTCCCAGTCCTTTTCCTCAGGGTTGCTCCCAAATCATTCTTCAACCATCCTCTATACATTTGTGGGACTAATTTGAGCTGTGTGCAGGACTTTGCACTCTGCTTTGTTGAACGTAATGAGGCCTGCACGGGCCCACCTCTCAAACCTGTTGAGGTCCCTCTGTGTGGCATTATTCCTTCCCTCCAGTGTGTTGATTGCACCACACAGCCAGGTGTGGTCAGCACATCTGCTGAGGGTGCACTCAATCCCACTGTCCATGTCACTGAGAGAACTATTAAACAGTAACTGGTCCCAGTGCCAACCCCTGAAAATCTATTTGTCCTATGTTTTGGGAGCATTAAATGTAAAGTCCTCACTATTTTAAGAGAGTTCAGATTGTGTCAGTCAGCCTTCCAAAATTATCAGTGGCAAAAATTAGACTTGGGTCTTGCTTCAAACACAAGAAGTCAAGACTATAAAGGTATGTTAATGAACCTAATACAAAGTGAAGACAGAACAGAAACAGAGGGTCATTTGTTTTATGGAAGTATATAGTTTGGCAAAACTAGACTCACATCTCCCTCCTGAACATTGTCTTGGATTTTTTTGGTGCTTATATATGAGATGTGGTAAAGATACACTTTAACTAGTATTTGCTAGCATGTTTAATAAAGAAAATGTTATCAAATACTCCTTGGAGAACATTTGTTACAGTGGTTCTACAGAACCCTCCTGTGTTTGCATTAGCCTCTTTCTTTAAGACCCCTGACAAAATCCTTATATAAGCTACAGTCAAAATCAGTGTATGACTTTAGTACTTTGGCTGAAACCTCCTATTTCACATCAGATCTGAGAAACAGACCTGTCTTGCTCTACAGTTCTCACGTAACATGTTAACCCCACACTGACTATGGATAAAAACTGTAACTGGCTGAAGTCAATATCTCCTACTTGAAAATGATTGGTAAGATAGTGAAGCTCTGGACTTCTTAGGGCTGCACTCTTGGGGAGTAAATTGTACATAAATCACATGAGAGTTCAAAGGGTATCCCTCTTTGCATATATAAATGTAGTTGATGTTACATCAATGCAGAAATTTATGCCAAATCACTGCATCAAAACAATGTCAGTGTTGCCAGTTCTTGACATATTATCAGAAGACAATGCTTTCTTCAGAAATGCACTCATATAAAAAACCCAAAAGGAGAGGGTAACAGAGAAATCCTAAAAATCCTAAATTTTATAGTGATATAAACTATAAATACATATATAAAAATATACAGACTGCCTTAAGCTAATCATGAAGTCATTCATAACTTAAATGATTTACAATTAATTAGGAGATGGGATGGGGAGAAAAGCATGTAAAAGATGACTCTTGATTATTCTCCTTTTATATATAGTGCAGTCCTCATCAGTAATGAATACATTAACCAAACCAATGAAACCCTGATTACTCTCTGAAGAATTCTGACACCATACTTTATAAATCCCTCTGTGGGGAAAGTATCCACTCAATCACCAGCAGCCTTTTTGTGTGTGCCTTACTTTGGTTTTGTTGTAAGTACATCTTGGCTGCTATTAAAATTTAATATAGTTTATACAATTAAAAACTTGTGTAATTTTTAAAAATATGGTACAACTTTGATTGCATTTCATGTGGTTTAACATGTTTAGAGAATTATTTTAAGAAGTTTTACCATTGTAATTAAATGCAGACATTTATAAATATTTCATGTCTGAAAGTTGTGTTTGGCTGAAGTTAAATCAGCCTGACTGTGCCATAGTAACAAAATTTCGTATTTATAGTATTCTACTTTTTTTTTAAAGATCTTATCACTCAGTGATAGGGAGTATGTTCTCATCGATGCCTGAAATGACTATCAGTGCCAGCTGTAGCCCACCTCTTCCTGGAGAGTCATGAAGTGGGCTGTTGCAGCATGAAAATTCAGGCCCTCTGTTGGAGAAACCTCACTGTGAGCTGTTCAGAGTCATTTTCACTGGCACAGCTGCCTCGGCTCCACTGTCTGCATGGCTCATAGAGGAGCCAGATGGGCTGACTCTCATTTCTGGCTGTTAGCCTTATGGAAAGTTGAGGAGAAATTCATGGCCTTTAAGGTGTCTCTTACATACAGCAGAGGCCAGCAGCAGTTTTGCCTTATTTAACTGGCACAGGAAAACATGAGCAATAGTCTAGAGGATGTAGAAATAGTGACAATGGAGGTCACTCCTAGAAAGCTTTGTGATCTTCTATCACGTGGTTTCTGGAGGATTTTTTGTTGTCTTTAGAACTGGAAGTAAGCTTTACAACCAGTCCAAGAATTGTTTCTGTTCCTTCTCTGGAGGCCCCTAAGTACCACACGGTTGGTAAACGTGTAGGAAATCATAAAAAATTCTGATGTCCAGTGTAGACACTGCTCCAGGAGCAACCTTACCCATGAGAGAGATGTCCTGTATGTCTCTGTTCATTACATGAGAAAAAAAAAGTGAAGATCACAGCTCTGAGAGAGCAGGGGAATGTGGTGGACAGGGTAGGGTATGTGATAGTTTCTGAATTTGCCTTTGTAATGTTCATTATTTTGTAATAAGCAGAGATATCCCCAAAGCAAACAGCAGTTCTGAGTTGAAACTCCACAAGTTTGTGGGATGTTTTGGTTTGGGTTTTTTATGAGAAAAGGAAAAGAAAGTTGTTAGATCATTGAAGGCATTTTCAGTAGTTGATAGATTGCAGAATAACAGAGTGGGTAAGGTTGGAAGAGAGGACAGTGGGTCATCTGGTCCAATGATGATTATTTTTCATTGAATAATAAGGGCTAGGGAAAGAATCTGTCAGGAAGCCTCTGGAACTGATTGGAGTTTTCATTGAAAAGGCAGAGAAAACACTTTCACATCCTCCTATATTTTTTTTCCATCTTCTTTTTGAATTTTTATTCTTTCCTGAATGTGCTGGGAACTTGCCATATTCTGGGTCAGGAAAAAGACCACAGCCAGTTTATTATTATTTTTTCCTTTTAATGAAGCTGATTTCTTTTCCCAGTATGTGCACTTTGCAGTCCACTGGTTTGGACAGGAAAATCTGTCCTTGTTAAGAAAAATACTGAATAAACCAGTGATGTTAGCTCATATCCAAAAATATTCTATGTTTTTGTTTTGGGTTCTGCTGGAAATGCTACATTAACTTTGCCTCAGGATACTAATTAACAAACTGGCCATTAATTGCTGGTAATAAGGAACTTGTCAGCAGTCATTGTTCCCTTAAACTGCCTAAATTCAAGAGGACAAGTTTGGAAGAAAGTTTGCCTCTGAAAGATCCCTGTCTTTTCTCTCAAATGAGAGAAACTCTCAGTAAGTGAATGAAAAGGACCTTGGGACCTCAGATAATGTTATTTTCTGAAGCAACAGTGATTTGTCTAGAAATGGCCAGTAATGTGATGCTAGAATAAGTTATTTCCTTGATAATGCTTCTTGCCTTTGATTGGAAACAAGCTTCATTAAAAATAGTCATGACAGAAAGTGATTCCACTCCCAAGGACTGATGTAGTAGTCATGTATGTATTTCTTGCCTGTCTTCAATTCTCTTGTTAGTATAAATAATGAAATGGTGACAGACACGTGTGGTGACATTACAGTCAGTAATAAGAGTTGCTGCCATTTTCTCTAGAGGTGAAAAGTTGGCGTGAAATTGGAACAGGTATCTTAGGCCCCAGGGCATTGGGAAAGGTGTTACAGTGCTTGGAGTTAGGAGTGGAAAAGCATTATACTAAACACACTAATCATAATGTACAGGGAATTCCCAGGCAGCTTCTGACTTCTTGTATTGCAGAGGATACAATCCTTCTGTTTTCACAGTTTCTGATTGTCAGAGATGTGAAAAAGGATATAAAACCAGATAAAATTCTGATTCAGAGGAATTAGCAGTAGACTCTTATATTCTGTAAGTTATGAGAAGACATGTAAAAAAAAAAAAAAACTAAATCCACAAAAACCCCCAAAAAACCCAAACCAAAACATAAAAAAAAAAAAAAGCCCAGATAGTTTTACTTAGAACACAAATCCAGAACTCTTGATAATAAGAGTGTATTGCTCTGCCAATGTTTGCCTTTTATTTTCTGAGCTAAGGAGACCAGTTTCTCCATTGATGAAACATGACCAAAGTGATCATTTCCTTTTATCCTCCATCATGTTACCTTTTTCTTTCTTTTCCTAACTTTTAAAATGACCTTTTAAACATTTGTTGTTCAAGGAATGTTACCTTGAAATTACTGTGAGAAGGGGTAGGTTTAGATTATCTACTATAGTATCTTTGTCTCTATTTTAATATCTCATGTTATTGTGGAAATGTTGAGATTAGTTAGATATGCATTGATGTTTGGATTATAAAAACTTGTCAAATAAACTTTGATGATTGCAAAATTGATCAATGTAGGAATAAAACTTGCTCACATTTGAAATTTAAATGTATTAATGCATAGAGTAGAGTTGTTTCATAATCAAACTGATAAGATTTTTTGAAGAGTCACAGATCTTAATTCAAGAAAATAAATAACAAAATTATATGCCACTCCTTTTTCTGCTATCATCAATAGCCTTGAAAAACTTGAAAAGAACTTGAATTTGTGACAAGAAAAGATAACATATAAATGCACATATCTTCATCCCAAATCACTGTTAGTTTACTAATGCTTTTAGTTTTCATATACTTTTATGTGACATTTTGGTACTATGGAGAAGTTTGAGGGTTTGGAACTTATATAGATTTTTTATTAATTTCTGAATATTTTTTCATTTTTGCCTTTATTAGATTTATCTTTATACAGTGGAAAGAAGTGTAGAAAAGCAAAGTTTTCCCAAACCCAGACATTTGTAAAAGAAAATACAAACAACAGGAAACGGAAGTTTTAAAGAGAATCCAAACTGAGAAAGATTTAGTGACTTTGTGGAGCCAAAATTAAAATATTAACCCTGATAGGCTTTTTTAAAAAAGGAGTGAGTGTTCATCCATATTAAGCCAGATTTGCTTAAATGAGCGTGGTTGGTTGATCTTCACTGGTTGCCAGATTCTCACCAAAGTCTATCTCTGCTCCTCAGCTGGCAAAGGGAGACAAAATATAACATAAGTCAAGAGTCTTATCAGGAGACAACACAATAAGAGGGCATAACAGACTTGACTGGGGCAAATTAATGACCTTTATTCAATCTATTGCCAATCAAGACCAGAGAAAGATAATGAAAAATAAACTCAAACCTTAAAATCACTTATTTTTGGGTTCAGCCTCATTCCTCTACCTCTTTCCACCAGTAGCATGGGGAGGTGGGGAATTGGGGTCACATTCAGTTCATTCTCCATTCTGTACCCAGGTCCATCAATCCCTCTCCCTCTCCTTGCCTACAGCCTTACCAGAACTGATTTTAGCAAATGCTGGCATATGAGCAATGAATTCTGAAGCTGCTCATCAGCAGCTCATAGTTGCCCAATCCTATTTTTTTCTTTTTTTTTTTAAATTACCCCATTTTCTCTTTGTCTCATGTCCTGACATATGGCTCCTGAAGTGCTACGTAAGTGATTCAGGCTGCTGCAACAGTCAATTTATAGCCTACACATACATCCTTAGCTCCCAGTGATGCCTAGACTACGTAAAAGTGACACTCTCCATCCTGCAAGGGGCAGCTCTTCATACCTTGCCTCTGTCGCTCTTTTATTCTTACTCACTTCCCCTGCTCCAGAATGGGATTCCTCTCAATGGAGACAATCCTTCATGAACTTCTCCATCATGAGCCCTTCCCACAGGCTACTGCTTTTCCCAAACTGCTCCAGCAGTGCAGCAGAATGGGTCCTTTCAGTGGGGTCATGAGTCCTGCCAACAAACCTACTTCACTACAGGCTTCCCACAGGGTTGCAGCCTCTCTCAGACATCCACCTGCTCCAAGATGAGGTCCTCCACAGGCTACAGGTGGATATCTGCTCCACTGTGATCCTCCATGTGCTGCAGGGACACAGCTGCTTTGCCACAGTCTGAACCATAGACTACAGAGGAATCTCTGCTGTGATACCTGGAGCACCCTTTCCCTCCCCTTTCCCCACTGAACTTGGAGTCTGCAGAGGTGTTTCTCTCATATATCCTCATTCCTCTGTTCCAGGTGCTGTTGGGCTGCAGTATTTTTCCCCTTCTCATATATGTTGTCCCAGAGGCTCTGCCACTTGCTGATGGGCTCAGCTGTGGACAGTGGCATTGACTCCATTGGATGTAGAGAAAGCTGTTGGCACCATCCTGTAGGATCCTATAGGCAACAGTCAGATTACTTAAGGCATTCTGAATGATGGACTATTGCCTTAATTTGGTCCTGTTTAATCTAAAGTAGAGAAGACAGAGTAAAGATAAGATGAAAGCCTTCAAATGTTGAAAGACTGATGCAAACTGCAAATAATTCTTTTTTTAGCATGACTATTTAGTGGAAATAATGAGCTTATATTGCATGGATTAGATGTTAGGAAAACCTTTCTAACAGTAAGGATACTGGTGATTTTCCATAGACTGCTGGGAAATTTATGTTGTTAAAGGCACTTTGGATGAGTTTTCACTGCTATGCTGGATGAATATCTGTCAATAATGGACTTTTGGAACTACTGTGGATTAGTGGGCATACTGTGGACTGGATCAGGGACTAGGGGAGCCCTTAGGATGCTTTGCAGGCCTGTGGTGGTTCTGTGCAGTTAAATGCCTTGCAGAACCCAGTCGGCTGGGAGGAAAATTATTTCTCTATCACCACATGAAAACCTTTAAGAACTAGCAAACAAAAATCAAAACACCTATCAGTGAGACGATGCATCTATGAGAACACATTTAAAGTCAGCAAAGAGAAGTACTAAGATTTAGTTATAATAGCATCAGTTGTTGTTTTGTATTATAATAGGACAGTAACTTCTGGAGAACAAAATAAGGGTTTATGTTGCAGGAGCACCCTTGACCCCCTTTCTGGAGATGGGATTCTCATAGAGATAATACCAAGATATTGAAAAGAGCTTACTGTGCTTTCAGAAGATTAAAACTTTGATGAATTACAAGAAACAACTTGTGGATGAAGAAATTGGTAGAATTGGATAATGGGAGGATGAGCTCATTTACAGAAGAATAGCTATCAACCAATGAATCTATCTTCTTGGCTGCGCGTTACTGTCTGGCAGTGTTTGGTAGGCCTTGTGGCAAAAGCAAGCCTGGAGATGGGATGAAATCCAAATTTAATAGCTCTTTGAGTTAAACATTCTCTAGCCTTATTAATGATTAGGGAAATTTCAGGGAATTTTAGAGACATGTGAAGGAGCAAGGGGTAAGCCTTAGTAGCTAGATGAGTTTCTTCAGAAACCTCTTTCTGCTGCAAAAGAGGAAGTGAGGGATGGACAGCAAATTCCTCCTTGTACTGTTTGCAGTGGCAGCATGCTCACGTTGGTCAGTGAGAGGCTTAGATGTGCCCAAGCAGAGTGTGTCCTCTTAGGCATCCAGTTTGTTTAGAGAGGGAGGATGGGGTGTGCCCTGGTGGAGGTTAAGTCACCTCCTTTCCCACACACAATTAAACCAAATGGCTTCAATGCTGGAAATGACTCTGAGAACCCTTAGGTTGCAGAACTGATTCTCACTGATTTCAAGTTTAGCCATAATGAAGTAGTTCACTGTACTTTTTTTTTTTTTTTTCCATCTTTCTAAAATAAATTTTTTTTGCTGATTACAGGAGGACTTTGAGGATTGGTGAATTACATGTAGGGTTTAAAAATGAAGTGCTGGTCACTATCAATAAAATTATAACAACCTATATTTAAGTATTATATAACAAACATTAATTTGGTGAAACATTTCAGGAATATATGTGGGGAACAGTATTTTTCTTTCTACTTTTAGAATTAGCTTTATTTGCATTTCGTTTTATTTGTGTATTTCTTTGGGCTTATTTAAAAATCCTTGGGAGTTAAACATGACAGGATGTATGTGAGTATTGTAATATGATTTGCCACATTTTTCCCATGCCATGAGTATATGAATTCCTGCTTACATAAGAAAATATATGAACATAAAAAGCAATAATTTGGAATCAGATTGTGCAGGATGAATCATGAGACAAAATCTCCTTAGAGATCCAAAAACACATTCTGGTATTCCTGCCAGAGTGTTTTCATGAAACATTTTTTTCTTTAAAGGAATTGCTCAGAAGGTAATAAATAAAAATCATAATAATAAAAGGCAACCAAAAGTTGCAATTTGATTTTGCAAAATGTATATATTATATGAAAAAAGAAATAAAAATTTGCCCTCATGTAGATTACTCTTCCAAGGCCTGTCCTGAATCACAGTTAAAGAAAATACTTCTATTTTGGTGTCACACTTCTTTTGCTGATTTTCTATAAATGGGATTATTGGATAATGGAAAAAAGTAATCTACAGTCTTCATGCTGATTTTTTTTCTTTTTTTTTTTCTTTTTTTTTTTTTTTTAATCAAAGTTATCCAAATTCCCAGGTCCCTTATGGTCAGTGTAAACATCATGGGCTGCAAGTTATCTGCTTGTTTTCTTTCTTACGTTGTACTCCTGTGCTAGAAGAATCAGCCTGTCTTCACCTGCCAGTCAGTTTCTATGGGAAGTGCTGCTTGAAGTTTCCGCTGCCATGTTAATCTCACCAGGATCACAAGAGAGATACAGGACAATGAGTCTGTCATGTGCCTCCAAGAAAACACTGCAGAAGGACACCCTTAATTCTCTGATGGGACTCTTGCTAAAGCTGAAATGTGCCAAAAATGAATGTAGCTATTTTTCTGAGAAAAGGAAGTACTTCTTTCTTTTCCTATCCCTTCAGAATGAGGTAAGGGATGCCACATTTAAAATGTGTTTTATGTACAAAATACAAAAAATTACTGCAGCTTTAAAAACTGTGCAACATTAAAACGTTAAATAATAAGTCTGCGGTAGTTTTGAGTTGATAGAAGCATTATAGAAATGGTAACTCTAAATTTTGTGGTGTTTGCTGTTGAAGATATCCAAATGAGTAGTTCCTTGTATCTTAACCTAGACTAGAGCCTCGGTTTATGTATAAGATTTGATGAATCTTCCAGTTAAAAAAACTAAATTTTTACAAAGTTTGTCAAAACATTAAAATTTACATTTAAAAATCAGGTTTTTTAAATTTAAAGCTATTATTTAATAGCTATTAAAGCTATTATTTATTAATTTAAAGCTATTTGACAATGTTAGACAGTTAATATTTTAAAAGAAAAAATAACCTCAAAGTAGAATATTACTTTTTAAAAACTAATAGTCCCAGTTAGGATACACAGGCTTGTTTCTTGCTTGTGCGAAAAACTTAATGCTTCAATTTTTCAGTTCAACTTTTTGAGATCATAAGCATTCTAGAAATACGGAAGTCTGTTTTCCACTCCTGCATGCAGAGGCACAAACTTATGGCCATACAACACATTATTTATTGGGAAAAAAGGCACTATATTAGTATAGGATAGTTTTACCAATGTATGTGCAAATACCTTCACGATACTAGGGAGTTAACTGTTAGTATGTAAGAGTTAGGAGCTATGAAAAAGCTGCTTATCAACATTCTGTGTTATCAACAAATGGCAGTCCCTACTGTTCACCTTTTTGTGGTGGTGCTACATATGGAGCATATTGGAAAGTTCTTAAACCTAAAAACCAGAGTGAGCCAAAAAGTGATTTCAATTCCTCTTGCATGATTTGTTCGTGTAGGTATTTTTGGGGGGTTGGAGGGTGGTGGTGTACAATAATTATATTGATCTTCAGCTCTATTATTTTCATTACACTGTCCATGACCATATGTTCCCCAAATAATTTTGGATCTACTGGCTTACTTCAGATAAGTTTGCTAGAGGAGTTAGGTATCAGAAAGAGCAGAAAATCTGTCAATTTCCCCACAGGAAAGGGCACTGGTGTGAGCTTTCCCATAGTACACATCAGAAAATTCACAGGATATAGAAACCGCCAGAATCACTAAAATTGCAGGGAAATGAAGGAATTAGAGTTTACATCTTCCTAAGCCACTATTTGAACTTCACACAGGAAAAAAAAGTGTAGAAATTATCTCAAGCACTCATAAGCTACTTGTTTCAACCAACCCGTCCTTCTTCTCATTTTTTTCCTCCCTACTCCAATCTCCTCTAAGTATAAAACCTGTTTGCAAGCAAGCCGATTCCGAAGTAAAATCTTCCAGGGACCTGGGAAAGAACAGGGATGCCACATAGGGAATATAGTGGAAAAAACTGATGTAGCAGAGTGCTGTGTGGTGGGAAGGTGGCTGCTTGGAGAGCATGGCAGAGGGCTGACTATCATTCAGCATTGCAGACTGCCCTGGGACACTGAGTTGGCTACAAGTGTCTTCATGCCAGCAGGCAGCCTAAAGCCGCATAAATGGTCTGGGAATGGCTGCATCTGCTTTTAGGTAAGTTTTCTTCGTTTCAGAGATTGTATTATGAAGCCAGAGGGAGTGCTTCAGGCAGAATATATAAATTAACTGGTTACTGAACTGTGTAGGAGGGACTGAAGTCCTGAAAAGGGAAGCTTACAATAAAACCTCTGTCTGTGTGCTGCAGAAAAGGATTCAAGCTGCCCCGGTCAAACCTCACACACTATTTCCAGCAGACGAAAGTAGTGGCCTAGAACACCTCAGGAGACTGAACTGGTGATAACAGAATCTTGGCTCACCACACTGTTTTTCAACAATTGTGTTAATGTAAGATTTCTAGCAGACATGGGTGGAAGATTCAGGATGTGAATTGAAAGACAGTCTCAAACTATCCCAGAATTTGGAAGTAGAGTTTTGCTGTAAATCCATTATAAAAAAAACAATTTTCTAGAACTCAAATCCTGTTCAAGCTATCAAATGTCGTCCAAAATTTAGAAGTATCTGGATTAAGACTTCTCGCTATGGTCGATCTCTAAGTTTCACGAAGTATTCTAAACTTCTAAATCCCCTATTCTAAATCCCCTTTCTGTCCTACTTTTCTTTTCTGACTGTATTTTGACTCTATTTCCTTTCTTATTCTCTTCTGTTTAAAGATGTCAGTCAGGGTATTACCAGGGAGTTTTATTACTTTGGACTGCATTAAGTCTTGTTTATCTGGTCTTCTTTCTCCGTGTCCCCTCCTCACTTCCATGTCCCCACCTCCCCCTCTCCTCCCCAGTCTGTTCAGCAAATTTATTTTGCTCTTCAGCTGCAGTTCCAAGGTATAAGCAGCACTAGTCACATTACTCTATCTGCTCATAACATACAGTAAAATTCTATTTGTGCTCTACACCACCAAGAAGTTTGGGTGCTTATTAATTTAAAACATATAAGTGCATTCATGTTGCACTTGGAGTAATTTGGAACTGTTTCTCCTGCAAATTTTTTAGTTCCAATTACAATATGGAAATATATATGGATATATATGGATTTCAGAAAAAATGCTATGACAAAAATATTCTGAGGCAGAATCCATGGCAAGTGGAATTTTCAACAGTATTTAGTAGTTGGTCTTTGTATGTGTACAGAACGTATGTTTATAATGGAATTTAGTTCATTAATTGATGATTTTATTATCTATTAAAGCAGTGAGTTACCTCATCTGCATGTTAGAAAAATACTAATCTATTTAAGTCAGTACATAGTTTTTAGCAGCTCTAAGTAGTCTAAAGACACCGGTCAACAGGAATGTCAGATTGTAGATGCTAACTGTGATCAGGGAAAAACAGTTCTCAGCTTTCCTCAGGCTAGTCCGGGGAAAAGCGTGAGAAAAGAATATAAACTACCTAACACCTGATGTTTGTATAAATGGTACAACATGAAAATATATAATGTTTATACTAAAATGTTTACAAAAGGGTATTAGTCCTTTCTTCTCCAGTAAGCTTACTAAATTCTCAAATTAACCAATCCACTTTAAAACCACGAAGCACACTATAAAAAGGCGTGCACCATTTAATAAGGCTGCTTTTTACCACTGCCTTCTGGACAGGAGTCCGTGTCATTGCGTGACCCTCCTTAATAAACAATGACATCAGATGATACATTACACTCTTACACAACGGCTCTGAACATAAAAAGCAATAGAGAAATGTAGAGCCTCTTTCAGAATTAACTATAGGGAACAAAAGGTGTGTCTGAACAACCCCAGCTTCATGGGCACAACTGCAGCAATATAGAAGTAAAACTAGTTTGAATTTGCTTTTATTTAGCCATGTAACAGTGACAAATTCAATATTAAGATATTAATGTATATCTGTATGTGGAATGGACTCTTTCTCCTGGAATAAGGCAAAAAAACTAGAGTACTTTTTGTCAAGATATTGAGATAGATCTATTTCTTTATTTAAATTTAAATTTAAGTACACCATCTTTGACTCTAGGTTCCAGAAAAGTTTAAAGTAAGTTCTTTGCCAGAAATAAAGTGATGACTGTTTAAATATAAAGAAATGAAAAATAAAAATAAAAAAATCTGAGTAGGTGAAGAATGAAGAAAAATGCGTATCTTTGTGGTCTTAGTATCACTTTTTTTGCTTGCAATAACATTTATCAATATAGAGCCTTACTAGTGTAGAGATTTTGATTATGCTTGTACAGTGCTTAACATAGTCTTCTAAATTTGCTTAGGGTCTTCCAATTTTGGCCATTTAAAGTGTGTGCATAAAGCTTTCCTCTGCTAACAGAGGCTATTAATAAGTTTGCATATTCAATTACTCAAGTGGTAGGAAGTTGCATTCTGTAGTCTGTCAGCATGAACTTGGGTCAGTGCCTTATGTATGTGTTGAAAAAAACTTACTCAATCATGCAGTCCCATGCTTCTCTTTTTCTGCATTACCTTTTCAGTATTTAATGATAGGTACTATTCTTGGAGTTTACAATTAATCATAATTAATACTTTTTGTGGGTGTTCAAAGTAATTTCATGCATTCAGACTGTACTTCAAATACTGCATTGTTCATTTCCTCAAAAATGCATTTTTAAAAATAATTATTATCAGTGCATTTTCAAATTGTCTCAAGAATTCTTTTCCCACCATACCAGTGAAACAAAGGAAGTGTTTGCATACTGGAAATCAGTGTGCAGAGAAATTAAGCTAAATATATCCATTCATTTTTGGGAAATCTGAGATTCTAGGACCTGATTTCTTTTCCAATATGAGCTATTTCTTTTCCAACATTTCTTTTATATATTAATATTTCCAATATTTCTTTTCCAATGAGCTTGATCTATGCAACACAGAATGGCTGCAGTCACATCTGACTAGTACCTATGTAATTCAAAAATCAGCTTTCAAAGTAAGCATCTAGAAAATGAGTTAAACAGAACTTGTGACTATCTCTGACAAGTGACATATAAAAAGCTTACATGATAATTCAAAGGCCATAATTAGAGTGTCTTTTCATAGAGATCAGAAAGCCTTGGAGCTATAGCAAGAAAGGTTACTAAACTTGTATCTTGTCAAACATGACCTAAACAATTTTCTTCTGCTTCCCCCTAAAAATTGCACTCTTGGAAATCGTTGAACCCATTTTATTGAAATTAGGGATAACGTATAATTCAGTCCACAAAAGAAAACAGTAAACAATTCAAGCAATAATAATTTTTCAGTGTCAAAAGTGAAGAAAAGTGGGACTGTGCATAAGGCTTCAGTTGTTAGATGGGGAGCTGATTGCAAAACCTGCAATAGTAAACATCTCAGAAATCATCTATCTCAATAGCAATACCGAGTAAAAAGATCAGTAAATTATTCTGCATATACAAAAAGAGATAGAAGGGCTGCTATACTTCTTCCTTTCCCCTGTGTTCAGACAGGAATGACTACATGGACTATTGAGACAGGTCCTGCATTTTTGTGTAGCCCTGGAAAGCTTCTCCGCCAGTGGATAATTTATCTGCTCACAGGGATTATAGCATTATACACAGAGCCATTTGAGAATGGCAGGTCAATAAGTTGATTCCCTGAAGGCTACTCAAACTAAAAGTTTGCTTCAGATCTGAGAAGTTTGCTAGAACGAAAATATTGTGGGAAAACACTACATTTATTTGCTTCCTTTTACTTAGTCTTCATTACAAAATATAGTTGCATGGAGTTTCAAGGGCTGGCAAATAGAAACAAAATGCCAAATGCCAAATAAAGCTGTGTTCTTTCTTCTTCTGTCATGGGTTGCAGTACAAAATGTAACCAAAACTCTCTATTCTATCACCATTTGTTGAAATTGGGGTGGGGGGATGGGGTAATTGTCTGTCAGTGGTCTGTGAAGAAACTTGCTGGGGCAGTTTTCTTATCTCTTCAACAACCCAGCCTCCCTCCAAGGAGATATCTTCTGCTAATGGGCCATTGAGTCTCACTGATAGAATTATATCGTTCCATTGAGAAATGCTTCATCCAGGGGGAGGAGCCAAGTATTCCTACCTTGATAAAAATCTGGGAGTTAGAACACCAAGCCAGCCTTTCCACTGGATTCTCAGAGGAAGACCAGGCCCATCTATCACCACTGGCCCTTCAGTGAAAAAACTCCACTCTTTCTACAGGAGAATAACTTCAACACAACCACATCTGCCACTAGGACTGCAGCCACCACTTAATCGGACTGACACCAACACCCTGACCCACAGGGTGTCAGGTTGTATCCAGACTCTGTCAATGGGTTTTGTTTGTTTGTCTTGTTTGTTTTCTTTCTCTCTTTTGTAATACTGCATGTGTTTTTGTTTTATTGTTTATTTTAGTTCCCCTAATAAAGAACTGTTATTCCTATTCCCATATCCTTGCCTGAGAGCCCCATAATTTCAAAGTTATAATAATTTGGAGGGAATATTTTTATTGTCTGAAGTCCTGAACTAGAAAGCCTTTAACAATATGAAGAACTTCAAGCATGTAATATCAAGGTTTTAACTACCTCTTGGAAAATAAGCTAAGCTCTGCAGACAAGTAAGTAAAAAAAGAAAACAAGTCCCTCAAAAGAGAATAACCCTTCTTTCTTTTTTATTTTTTCTCAGTCTTTTTTAATCCAGTAAACTCATCTGTTATCATGACTTTGCATTTGTTACAAATTCTGAAAGGATTTTCCTAGAAGTCTCACAAATTATGATAATGCCATCGTGTTAGAATTATTGGAGTTGCCTAAATTCCTATGCTCTCTAATTTTTTTAAGGAGTATTTAATGGGAAAAAAAGGCATAAGAGGAGCATCCTGTTCCAAGTATTGAAGAAAGACAGAACAGTAGTTCTCTTTGCTACAGGTAACTCATTCAAGTAGCACCCTGTTGTTACGCAGTGACAGCCCAAAATAACACAGTTGAAAGTTACTTTGCTGCATAACCTGTTATGTGGGACACTTTGTAGTCACAGAGGTGGACCCTTCAGATTTGGAGTTACCATCTTCAGCTTGGTTCTTTGGTGCTAGACAGCAGTTTGCTAGAGCCTGTCAGAAAATGGAGAAGATTATTTAATTCAGTTTGAAACCACCTGGATACTTTTAGGCTTACACTCCTGGGAGTGCATAATAACTGCCTGGAGTTTCTCAAAAGTAGCTAACACACTCTGCCTCCAAAGTTGTCCAGTAAGGTTTTCATCTTCCAAAAAGGAGGATAAAGCTTCTACGAAGCTAAGACATTATTTCTGAGTTGAGGTATCATAACATAACCCACCCCAGTCAGGTTTGAGGTTCAGCTGCAGGTGTAGGCGTGAGATGAATTTTGCAAGTGTGTCTCACTGTGAAGATCTGAATTTATAATGGACCCAAAAATAATTTTTTCTCTCTAAAATAAATGTATACTTTCTTCATACAGGGCAAATTAAAAAACCTAAGATTAATGAGCTGCTTTTCACAAGAAGTAATATAATTCTGAAGGTCTAACTATTAAGTATAATCATGAAGGAATGTCTGACTAAGTAAACAAATAATATCTATGATTTTATATGCCTGACTCTGCATGTTTTAGTGGGTTTTGGCAGGTGTAGGATTACCTGTGACCATGATAAATGGTGATTAAAAAAATAATTAGAAATTATAAAAAATAAGTAGAGCATGTGGGCATTATATCACCTTCATTTAATGCTCTCAGGAAAGAGGAAAGTATGCCAGGCTTCTGGGGACTTTGTAAAATCTTTTTTCAACTGTGTGATGCAACACAGAAAGTCAAAATGTAGGGGAAAACCCCATAGAATGTGAGATTTATTTGAAAGCCTTGTCACAACGTTTGAAGCTAAAAATGCATAGTCAACCTTAAATGTGGTTGTTTTCTTCCCAATACCTGATTTATATTATAGACATTATTTTTAAATCTATATTCCCTTCTATTGCTTTTTAATACACAATCACAATAATTGGCTGCAACAGGTTTGATCCTGCTGTGCATGCTACAGGATGTATTTCTATGATAAGCAAACCTAACAAAGCTGTCAGGACACTGATTTGTGGTAGTGATGAGCTTGATATTTTCATTTTCTTTGCACATGGGGAGGCAGTGCCTGCACAACATCAGCTGCTTTCAAATTATTTCCTGCCTGCACCCTTTTGCCTAGGGCAAAACTATCCCTCCCACCCCTAACCTCAACCCAAAAGAAGATTTCTTGTAGAGCAGATTCAATTGCAGTGTGACTCCTGCTTCTCCAGTCCCACTGCAGTTATCTGAGAATCAGGGAGTGAGGGAACACAGGGTCAGAGAAGAGGACCAAATAGATCCATCTGCCCTGATGGCAGGTATGTTGTGTGAGCTTTTGAAAACCATGTCAACTACTTGTTCTTCCCTGAGCTCGGGGACAGAGTGAATGGGCAGCATTCACAATCCATATGCTGAACCCAATCCAGGCTGTTTTAGAAAAGAAGTGGAGAAAAACCAGCAAAATGAAGTTATGTTCCCCTTGGAAACATTTTTACACTTGGAATAGAAGGTAATTGGGCATTTTACATGGCTAAGAATCAAGGTCTATGCTTATAGTGCTATAACTATATATATAGTTCTAACAGTGTGTATTTGTAGTTTTTGCCTCATGTTTTGTGAATAGATGTTGGTTGAAACAGAGACTCCAGAATATTTAACTGGCAAAAGAACCTATATTTGCAAAGTTACTTAGGGATGACCAGTTCAAGATGGATCTGTTTCACCATAACTACAAGAAGAACTGGTAGAAGGAGTTCAAGTTTTCTCAGTACTCTCATAAATTAAAGACTATTGTGTTGGTGAAGGAATGTGTGAGGACCTAGGAAATAGTTTCTCATAACAGAGATGATGAAAAATAGTCAATTCCTTCTATTCATAAGTTTTCCCTTGAACTTTTAATGATGCAGTTAAAGTGAGACCCTATGTTCATCTACTTTTATTTCAGAGTCATAAAGAAAAAGCACACAGTCTCTTTCAATCATTCCTTAACTGCTCCACTGTTCTATACTTTGTGTCTCTGTAAGAAATTACTTGGTTTCCATTCATTCTCTATCATACTCACAGTTCAAGGTTTTTAAAAACAATTCTCCTGGCCAAGTGCAGATTGCAAACTGTTACGTAATGCTCCAGTGACGTAGTAGTGGGATTTTTCCAGCCCTGCTGAATGGGTCATTGTTAACATTTTGGGGGTGATTTGCAGCAACTCTTGAATAGTTGGGTTGTAATATTAGTAATACTACCTCAGTATGCCATCTTGATATTTTGTGAGTTCAGCTGATCTTTTAAGTTGAAGGTCTACTCTAGTCAGGTTATAAGTTTCCCCTTCATAATTTTCATTCTGTGAATCACTGAAACAAGCCTCAACTTGGTGTGAATGTTCTACCTGCCACTTGCTTCCAAAGACATAATTGGCACTGTTTCAGCAGTTAAGATCAAGGGTTTAGGTGGAATATTTCACCACACTCAACAAAACCCACCTGGCTTCCAAGTTTCAAAACTTGTTAGCCAGTGATATTGGAAGGTCCTGAGTAAATATAAATTATCTAGCTTCATTATAGTATCTAATGGTTCCTTGATTTGCCAGCTATTGCAGTCTGGACTTTTCAGGGTTTCTGGACTTTTCAGGGTTTTTTATGAAAATTTTACTCTTAAGTGAGGGGCTCTTCAGCTTGACTTTATAAAAATGTCCTCATTCAATTGAGCTTTATTTTACCCATCATAACTGCGTATCTCAATTTAAAACTTCTATCATAACTCAAAAGGTCTTTGACTAATTGTGCTCATTTTATTTTCTTCTCTTTTGTGGATGAAATCAAACTTTTTTGATTAGGTGGAAATAAAGTGAAAGTAAAATTTTTCACTGTGCTTCAAATCAATTTTTTTTCCTCCTAGGAACTTATCTGCCTGCAGACTTACCTTTTACATTCAAGAAAAACAAATGTGGGATGAACGAAAGACCACATGAATTGTAGCTGTGAAAATACCAGCAGTGAATGTCAAGCCAAATTATTACGTTTTCTACTTGTTTGAACAACCATGGTTTGCCTACACTGGACTACTTCTCTTTTTCACTAATTGCCTTCAATTACCTGAATGCCAATTTACTCAAGGCAATTAACACATCTCTAAAAGTTAGTTTGGGTAGATATATTTCATCATAAGAATCCTTGTGTTCCAACTCAGTGAGGTCCAAGAAAAAAAAGGATGAGTTTCTTGGAGATATCTAGTCTAGCTTAAAAATATATATTTTTTTTAATATAAAGGAGTTGATAGGCAGTAAGTTAAGCCTCTATGAACAAAAATAGGTTAAAAAAACCCCCAAAGCTCAGCCTCTTGAGCATGTCTCATTTTAGACAAAGGGTTCATAGTTGGAGTGGTAAATAAAGAAATCACAAAATCAATAAAAGTCACTGAAATGTAGCTGTAGTTAGACATATAAACCTGGTTATATTTGATATAGCATTCCGAGGCTTATGATAAGGGACCATGACCAGTGCATACAAATGTCTTTGACATGAGTTCAGTGCTATTGAGACTTATGAAAGGAAGTCTATCTGCCTGTTTGCTAGGGCTAGAGTTTGTCCTGTGCAGTGAAAGCCCAAGACAATTTGTGAAGCAGGGCAAGAGATAAAAATGTTTGAGTTTTTAAAAAATATTATTGGTAATATTATTATTTCAAACAGAAGGAACACATCTCATATTTAAAGAAGCTGGAAAGTGAAAATTTAAGGCTAAACTATGGAACTGAACTTTCCTTTACAAATGCAGATTAAAAGCAGCAAATGGCTTAGTTAGCAAACCAAAGTTGCTTGTTCCAGAAAGGGGAGTTGAGTAGAATTTAAGCAAATTAACCACAGCCTTGGACACTTGATCGTACGTGTAAAAATCACTGTTCCAAAAGAGAATCATTGACTTCTGATCAATGGAACACTCTTCAAACTCTGGCTGATCTACCTCTGAAAACGATAGCTGTAAAAAAACAGAACTCTTATATTTTCAAACAGAGAAACTGAACATGCACTATAGAAGTCAGGCCTATGGGCAGTTTTTTGTGTCCTTTAGAGGAAATATGTTTTCAATTCCTTTGCTCTGGGTACCAGTTAACACAAGCTACTGGTTCCATCCATGCTGTCTGTATGTTAAAGGCTTTTTGGACTTCAGCTTCTTTCATGATACCAAAATTTCTGTGATTTTTTTTCCTTGGGCTATGTGTGTTTTGCTTCATATCATTAAATTAAGCAATCAGTAGGCAGGTTTGTCAGAAGGATGTCACAACACTTTCATGAAGCTCAGTATGAGACAGTTTAGATTTTAAGAATATCTGTTTCTCCCTGGGTCAGTTATGATGCTTAGTTCTGGATATATCAAAGTAGATCTTGTGCCAGGACCTTTGTACCTGACCTTGTAAAGTCAGAGGTAGATTTTGTTTGAGATTTCAGAGAAATTCCTGCTCTAAGTTTACACCATAAAAAAGTAAAAGCTTTATTAAAGTGGCTTCCTTCCCTCACCCCTCCATCTTTCCCCCCTTTATGGAAAGAAAGCATCCTTCTGCTGCTTGATTGACGTGGCAGGTCTGGAGGGCAGCCCACACTGCTCGAACATGATCCTCACAGTGTGGGGATGCATGCTAGATTTCTTCCCAGTTATGCAACACACTGATTGTGTGCCAAAGCTGAATAATTGTCATTCACAGGGCCACAGAGAAAAACTGTGAAGTGTGAGGACTAATCTGGGGGCCTCAGGGAGGCTAATTCAAGGCAGACACTAGGCCTCTGTGGAACACCCAGAAGGTGCCCAGGCAGAATAACTGAGACACGAGCTGAGCTCAGCCCTTCTTGTTTATTTACACAGGATTTCCTTTTTCTACCACTCTCCTCTTCTTGAAATGAGTGAAAATGACTTCACAGGTCAGGTGCCAAAGATCACTGTAGATTTGCTGTAGACAAAGGAAGAAAGGGTCTGGAAAGCAACTGCAAACATCCAGCCACATCACTGAAGAACTCTTTACTGGCATATACATGTTGGCTCCCAGTGTTGTACATCCTGCCTCTCTTTCCAAACCGTCATCACTGTGGGATGTATGCTCTTGAGAAATTCAGCAGCTCCCAACAAGACTGCATTATTTGTGCCACTGTTAATAAAAGTGTAGTAGAATAACAATAATAAGGCTAAAAAAATGCATAAAATTAGATAAGAAAGGTATTTGTTACTTTCCATGAACACAAAGTAGTAAGATTAAAGAATACTTATAAGATACCAAAAAAAGCTGAGTTGAATTTAACCCTTTGAACAAAGGCTCAAAATAAACTCTCAAATGAACATTTGTAGCTGGAGAAAACACCATATTTTGTTATTAATGAGACTTTGTGGGGTCTTTTTTCCTGCAGAAGGAGGAAAAGGAAGGCTGGAGTTATTTTAATACCCAAATGAAGGGAGCAAATTGAATGTATCTGTCTTAGTGTCAGCTTCCTTATGCTCCAGATCATGTCATTGATACCACCATTAATCCCCTCACGTGGTGATTTTTTGTTGGAATGCATTAAATGCCTGCATTATTTTGTTGTTAAATGTCATGGGATTAGAGCAAATTTGTAAGTCACCAGGTTTCTTAGAGACATATTTTTGCAAGTCTTCTTTGGTCACAAAATGAATTGAGTTACATGCTCTCTAAAAGAAAATGGTAGGACCATTCTTCCAAATACAGAAAAGGGAATTTTAGTTACAGCATTTCAAGTAAGGCCACAGGGTGTTTCTCTATGAAACCAAAGCTAAAATTAGTCACATCCCTTCCTATTCATTTGGGTTAACTACATATACCTGTTACAGTTATGAAGACAGGTTTTTTGACCTGTATATGAAATACAAACATGAATTCACCTGAGGGAAACTCATAACTATTTCCTCTACAATCCCCTGCCTACTAGGTCATTGGCTAGTTGTGACATCCCAGCTGCTCTTTAATACCATGGTTTGCTTTAGCTGGTATAGCACCATGCTACACCTTCACCTGTGGGTGTGACCACACTCTCATCCTGACCTTGAAAAGAGATTAATTTTGTTGGCTCCTTCAGCTTTCTCAGTTTTGAAACTGTATCAGCAAATTTATGCTGTCAGCTGGGGTACTTGCTTGTTGTGAGGCATGCTCTTTAAAGAGCAGGACAACATAATGCAATTGTAGAAGGAAAAATACTTTATGGGATTTTTGACAATTGGTTATTGTTCTTTTAGAAATCAGAGAAGTACTTTATTTTCATTCCATATCCTACAAGTTATGTCTCAACACTGAGGAATGAGAAAGTTTTTATTCTTTACTGATCTCTGTCAAGAAAATAATCTTTTAGTTTTCCTAATGAGATTTTATCAAAAATAAGTTATTTTTGGTTTGTGAAGATTTGGAGATAATAGAAATTTATTTTCTCTTTCAGGAACAGAATTTGGTATCTACATATTGATGTGTCCTTCTTGCATATCTGGCTTGTCCAGAGACAAACATTCTGGGTTTTCTTCTGCTTTTCTGGATTTTGCCTCATTGCTGAGAAAGATGAGGTTCACTTAAGATGGCCTCAAGGTCATGGAAGTTTACATTCTTTGCCCGCAAAGTTAGCTAAGGGAAACCATCAGAGTGTAAGCATTCAAATTTTTGTGAAACTGTGCATTTATTTCCCACAGAAAGGGAAATTTTCGAGCAGTTGTTCCTGATATCTTCCTGATAATTAATTAATTAGTTAATTTCTATTAAATTTTGGCCTAAGTCAAAGAATGTACTTTTGTTCCCTTGATGTAACCCAGCCATGGATGTCCTCATCAACCACCAAAAGAACTGATGACATCAATTTCGTAGCAATTTGTTCCCACTGAAGATATATTGCTGTTTTTTGTTTTGCTAAGGAGGTAGTGCCTCTTCTTGTGATTTCACATACTTACTGGTGCAAACTACGGTAACAAAAGGAAGAATCCTGCTGTCCATGTTCAATACATGGATAAACCCCTGCCTTTCACACTCAGAGTTTTGTAGAGAATAAAGATAATTCGTCACCAGTTGAAATGAATTGATACACAGTTGTCTTCTGCTCCCTAACAGCTTGAGGGATTCACTGTGCCTTAGCGAATCAGATCCCAGAAAAGAAAGTCATACTTGCTGGATTTGTTTTTGACCCCGTACAATTGTCTTTTTGCTCCTGAAACTCCAGTGGTATTGTTCTACCCATTGTCTTTCTTTTGTTCATCTGAAAGCTTTGTGGAGCTGGAAGATAGCATTACTCAAATTAGAAAGAACCATAATTTAATTCCTGCATTTCTACAAGAAAAGAAAATACCCCATTCTAACTGTGAGGTGCAGGGGATTGAAGGAGCACGTTCAGTCAGTTCCCAAACTCAGCTGGGGGCAATCCTAGTGACCCAAACTTTCTGGGATGTATGAACATTCTCCTCTGCAGTAACTCTTTTATTTTACATTGCTACCTTTTTGGTCCATCTGTCTTTCTCTACACAACTCCTGCATTCCTTGTTTATTTTCTGTGCTACTCAGTTTTTAAACTTGCACATTTTCCTTCATGTTCTTTCCTCCTTACTTGTTCTCAGAGTCCCATCTGTGAAATGGGAAACTGTGCATAGTCCACTCTGTCCTCTCCGTTGAACTGCCTGATCTCTTCTGGTGAATGAAAGAGAAGCTTTTGTTTCCTAAGCTTTATGCTGATGGATTCATGTCACTGCACAGAAATAAAATGCCATTCCTGCTGCCTCTGTTCTTTCACCCAAATTTAAATAGCATGTATTTCTTTCTTCACAGCCTAATGGAAAGCAATTTCCTGTTCAAGATGTGAGGAATTCTTGTTTACACTCCTTGCTTGCTTCATGCAGGGAGAAGAAAAGGTCTCTCACTTTGTTCCTCTTTTTAGAACCCCAAGGTTTATGGAAGGTTTCATTTCTGGTTCACGTCTCTGCTTTCTTACATGGATGTGATGAACATCTCTATGTATTTTATGGGTTTTGCTTCCTTTATCTTAGGAAATTATCTGGCTAAGGATATCTGATTGCTGTTTTCTTTTGAACAATAATGGAAAGAAATTCTTGGTTTCTCTTGAACTGTAATGAAAACTCAGTCTTAGTTCTTATTTCATGTTTCCTTTATACACAGGTGAATGATTCCACACTTCTATCTGGAGACCTAAAGCAATTGTAAATACAAGGAATATTCCCTGCCATGTGCTCTTACTGAGTTTTTCCATGCATGTTACTTTTTCTTCTCTTGAAACCCACACCAGACAGTGGAAATGAAGAATCTTTCTCATAGAGATCAAGGATTCATTCTTCCTCTTCTTATCACTGCTTCAATTAGCATTGGCAACTGTTGTAAAAGATTACAGTTGGAGAGTTTTTAGGGTATTTTCCCTGTTTTTTAAACATTTCACTGTGCATAGTGTTTGCTTTCCCAGGAACACTGTGATGTTCCAGCTTTGACATTCAAGGGTGACCTTGAGCTATATTTTCAGATGCTTTACATGCAAGAAGAAAAAAAAGTGGACGATTCAGGTTCATCTCTGTAACAGGGCAAATGTGGGGTGTGGTGTGGCATTCTGGTTTAGTGTTTGGGATGAGGTTTTTTGGCATAGAATTTGTATATATGAGAAAGTTAAATGGTGGTGAGGTAGAAAATGCCATTGTGGTAATGTATCTGTATCTAGCTTGGCAGAAAGAAAGTATTATCTCAGTGGCACTGGGGCGAAGTATTGCTGTGGCACTGGGGCAAAGCCATTGCAGGATATAGTTTAAATATTCTGGAGAGTGTAGAAGCAGCTGGCAAAATATCCAAAGTTATTATCTTGCATTAAATAAATAACTGCTTTGATAGACATAGGCTTTAAATAATGTTAAACATTAAGCCCTTGGGAAATGAGACACTGAATATCAAAACAGGTGAAGAATTAAAAAAATGCCTTTTGTTACATTCATTGATGTATTTATATGAACTACTCAATGGTTATGATTGAAACAACTGCCTCCTACTTTCCAAAAGCCAGATAAAAAGAACTTGCTGACCCAAGCATTTCTTCCAGATCTGAACATGTGAAACCTGTCAGAGATGATCATTATGATAAAATAAAGGAATGGAGTTCTTAATATGTCTTTGATTGCTATATTTTCTGACAAGCAAACTTTACATCTATGATGGTATTCATTTCTTGACAAGTAGTGTTTATAGGGAGCTTTGATTGGTAACTCCTACTTCTACAGCCTTCTTGAGATGAGTTGGTTCTAACCTACTTTGGCCAAGTTGCAGTATTCATGTAGTTTAGGGCCTGGAAGTAAAGCATTCACCACCAATTTAGATTCAGACCAGGTGGTATGCGGACCAACCTATTGTTTCAGAGACACTTGACATTATTTCCTAACCAAATACATAATTCAGGTAAGCCTGTCACAGGTAGCCTTTAACATTTTTTTTCCTTTGATTTCAATAAAAAATTAACATTTCTATTCCAAGAAACTACTTAGCTCTGAAAAGAAAAACCTTCTGGAGCTGACCCTCTGGGGCATAAGGATTCCCACAGCAGACCTCCTCTTGATGTATATGTTCAGAGTCACAGAATTATGTGAGTCAGCAGTAACTCTCTCCAGAACTGTCCAGCTAGATTTTGGATGTTTTTACAGATGGAGTCTCAATCTCTTCCCTGGGCAGCCTGGACCCCTTACAGAGAAAAAGTGGCTCCTGATCTTCAGATATTCTCCCGGGTTTCAGCTGTGCATGTTGTGTCTTATATCATGGAATACCACTTGAAACAGTCTCACTGTGTCTTTTTCTGAGTTGTACTGCTTGCTGCTGACCTCCAGCCACACTTCATGCCACTGATTACCACCCTTTGAGCCTGAGCATTCAGCAGATTCTGAGCCCAATTTACTGATTTCTTATCCAGCTTATTTTTCATCAGTTTCCATATGAAGATCTTATGGGATACAATGTCAAAATGCTCTCCTGACAGGCTGACAGTGTCTACTGCTCTCCCCTCAACTGCCAACCTATCCAGTTTATTGGAGAAGGTTGGTTAAGTATGATTTCCCCTTTTTAAATCCATACTGACTTCTCCCAATTGCCTTCTTGCTCTCCATGTACCTGAAAAGCATTTCCAGCATTAATTGTTCTATGACCTTACCAAGGACTGAGGTAAGGCTGAACAGCCTGTAGTTGCCTGGGTTTCTCTACTCGACCTTTTCAAAACAGGACTGACATTTTCTTTCCATCAGTCACCAGGCACTTTTCCCAGTTCCCATATTGTTCAAAGATAATTGGGAGTGTCCTTACATCTCATGACAAAAGATGTCATTACATCCCCCAGCACCCTCAGCATTTGTGGATGCATCATATTGGGGCTCATGGATTTACATACGTCCAATTTGCTTAGGTGTTCTTCAACCTGATCTTCATCCACCAATAGCACATCTTCCCCCTGGTCTCTGGGGCCTGGGATCCCTGACTACAAAGTCTTTGATGAAGATGAATGTAAAGGTGGCATTTCGTACCTCAATTTTTTCAATGTCTTGTGCCTCTTTCCCATTCAGCTTCAGGCCCACATTCTCCCTAACTTTTTGCTGCTTGTGAACTTAAAAGAAACAAGAGGTTTGTTTTAACATCCCCTGTGCACTTCAGGTGGGCTTTGACTTTTCTAACACTGTCTCTGCATGATTGGATACTGTCTATATATCCTCTCAGGCTGCTTGCCTCTACTTCCACCTTTTGTACATTTCTTTTTGATATCTAATCTTGGCCAAGAACCTCTTGTTCATCCATGCAGGTGTTCTGATGTTTCTGCCTGCTTTGCTGCTTGTTGAGATAGACCACTCTTGAGCTTGAAAGGGGCTATCCTTCAATATCAATATTTGCTTGGACCTCCAGGGCCTTATGTGAAGATGTCAATGACTACTTTCTTGTTGACACACTGCATGATCCCTAAGCCAAGGTATATGCAAGTGGGTCTCACAGTAGTCTCTCACTTTGGCTCCCTCAGGCTGATCCAGCCTGCCCTGAAGCCAAAATCTAGGACTTCTACCTTTCTGCCTTGAAAAGAAGGGCCTGAATTATCATGAGGTTGTCAACCTTGCTGTCATTTGATGCTGCTCAGGTCACACAAGGACACTGGTTTTAATAGATCCATGCCTCCATGAACTAACCAGCTGTGTGGGCTGATCTGTGTGTGCTGGATGAAGGAAAGGAGTAGGGGAAAGAGGAAATGAGCAATAGAATAGTGGTATAGGTAACCCCTCACACAGGTATTTGCGTTCCCAATGTCAAATAAAAAGCAACTATTGTCCTAAAGTTGGAGTATTTGGTGGTTTAGGGTTTTGTTTTTTTTTTTTTTTCTTTTCTCTTTCCTCCTTTTTTTTGATTGGCTTGACTACTCACATTCATTTTTAAGCATCACCACTTTCTCTTTGGAACCACCCTGCTATAACTTTTTAATTTGTCAAAAGTCTGCCTGAAATTTGCTCACAAATCAGAATCATAATGTTTTTCTTTTCATTTTTCTGACTGTTTTCTGAACCAGAACTAATGAAAGTCATCTTATATGGTCTGTTTTCCTGGCACTTTAACACTAGGACAGAAATAGCTGAAAACTGAGAAGAATGTTTTCATAAGTACTTGCTCATATATAAAGATACATTGTTTATGTTAAAAAATACACTAAACAAAAGTACTAGAACTCCTGCTATCCTGACACTCAATTTCTATTGATGACTCTCAATGACAGGATTCCAATTTTAGATCTAGCAACAATGATTAGCTCAGATTGAGCTAATCTAACAAAGATTCCAAAGAGCGTAAGTTTAGAAAATTCAGGGAAAACACTGAATACTTTCTTAGACTTAAAGCATTTAGTTGATTTGAACAATATTCCTATTGTCATTTAAACAGTTGTGGGCTTACCTGAATCTAGCAACTTTTCCTTCAATTTTTGTATAAGAGCTGGAATATAATATCTCTTTTTATTGGAAATGTCTACAGTATTATCAACAGCATAGGATTATGATTATTAAAATCAATCACTGTTAAATCTGGAATTTTTTTTGCCTTTAATGACTTAACACACACAAATTCTGTCTGATATGGAAAGAAGATTCTCATTGAACTAAATTAAGTTGCCCAGACAATTAATTTTTAGAGAAAATAATAGAATCTTATTAATGTGAGCCATTCCAGTGCTTTGAAATTATGGGTGAAAATTTTGTTTCAACTTGACAGTGTATGTACATGTTGGGTTCTAAGTGTTTTCTACCATACATTCAAAACAAATTTTAAATAATTCATAGGATAGTTACTCAGAAAGCAAGTTTCTTCTCCACAGAGTGGGGACTGTTAAACAGCACACTGTTGTTAAGGGTTGATGGTTAATAAATGAGGGGCTGGAAGTGCTGAATTCATACCTACTCCAAGACATCTTGTCCTGCTTTGGTCAAATCTAGGCTTCTCTTGAATGAAGATTGTTTCAAGTAAGTAGAACCAAAGTTTTCTTCTTTGGCCTACTGTCCTTTAACAACCTACAACAGAGGACACTGTCTAACTCAATTATGTGTGACCTGGGACTGATTTAATTCAGCTCCACAATGGCAGAGAACCAAGAGCTAGACACCAGCAAATCATTATTCCCACTGAAAAAATACCCTTGTGTGGTATTATTCTTTGAGGAGGAACAACATCTGATTTTGTGCTTGTGTAGCAAAGAGTCTAGCATGAATTTGGTCTGGATTCATTCAATCAATGATGTTAGTAATCTACAGAAGTTGTTACCATTTGAGTATTATGAAGTGAACTATAAAGGGTAGTTAGTTTTGTATACAGGACTCAAAATCTTTGTTCTCTATTAAGGATCTGCATGGGTTGTTGTGGGGTGAAGAGAATCTCTTCCTGAGAATGGCATAGATATATAATATATTGATTGTGGAAAAACAGAAAAACAGTAACAGCTGTAAAATTTTAATGGATTTTATGCACCGTATGATCTAACTGTTGGAGAAATTTTGTACCAATTGCAAATGGAATTACATTAGGAAGAAGTAACACTGAACATGCTAACTGCAATAAAATTGCCATTGATTATAACAGCATATTTCATTTTATATAGGAAGGGGCATGGGAGAAGTGAAACAAAGCAGTGTGAACACATCTAAGCCATTAATTTTTTGAATAGTGGCTGGTCAAATTATACAATGGCTATTCAAATTCATGAAAAATTGGATGATCAAGCATCAGGTGTTTTTGCATTACCAAATTCAAAATTATATACTAATGCAAATTTGTAACACCTACTTAATGAAAGGAATGAAAGGTTTTCTGTCTTTTTAAAAGTGTTTGTACTTCCCTGTTTTTTTGTGCATTTTGATGAAAAACTTTGAACAACTTCTTGATGCTGCTTGCTTGAGGTTGAAAACTCATGCACAGTTAAGTAGTAGAGGCTGTTAATCTTGGAGGTTCCACAGCTAAGGAGAAAGGGGTAAGTAAATGTGATACAGAGCAGGCCTCCTGGGGGCACATGGTTGTGTCCGAGACTTCCAGTTCTACAATACAATCTGAGCACAACCCTAGATCTGCTCACTCAAAAAAGCATTTTAAGCATGTTCTGTCCTTGACTTTGTATATGGAACTGGATGTTTTATCAAGTACAAACAGACTGAAACAGAGATAAAGGGTTTTTCCTGCATTCATTGAAATCATCACTAGTTTTCCTGAATTCATTAGAACAGAAGATAGTTCTAAAATATGTATTAGGCTAATGAATAATTTATAATCATTATTTAAGAAAAGGAAAAAAAAACCACAAACCAGACAAAAATGTTTTCTAGGGTTTCTTTCATGCTACTTCTGCAAAGTGCTTGTCCAAGATGCTACCCTTTTTATACGTGAGCTTAAACCAGTGGTTAACCCTCAACACTGGACACTGAAATGTGGGTATTAAGAGCTGATAAATATGAATTTCATCATTAGTTACTTTTTACTTTCTCTTTGCATAACATTTTGAGAAGTTCTGAATTGTTCAATGACTTGTGCTTTACCTGAACAAGACCAGACTGTGATATGATAGCTGCAAAGAGATTTATTGGAAGTTGTTGCACATCAATGAAAAGTAAATAAAATATTCATGATGTCATCTAAAGAAAGAGTGCATTTAATTTGTGAAATATTTCCATCACTACAATGAAATGATAATTGTAAAAATAATAAACTTTGGAAATATTAGATTCTTAAATAATCAATCCACTACATTTGGCAGTGTGAGAGTTTGTGATTATGTGGTTTGACCCTCATATGGTGCATCAATCATGGCAATGCTCTTTCCCTTTGCATCCAAGTAAAACCACTACTTCCCACACAACATGTCATTACCACCACAATGGGATCTGCTTGGTAATAGCATTTGGAAGGGATCCTTCACTTTAAAGCACTGTTTGAAATCAAAGCTCCCTTCCTGTTGCAACTTAGCTTTAAAACAGATTTCTAGTAATCCTGGCAAATACAATGCTCTTTTTCTTTACCCTCCTCAGTTCTGATTCCATTCATTGCCTTTTGGCTATATTTTTTTAAATGGAAAACCAGAAAAGAGGTTTTCCAGATATTGAAATGGTATTAAATTCTAAATTTTAGAGGGGAAGAAAGAAAGAATTTTCCAATTGACGTTTGCTTGTGTAATTTTGAAACCTCCATAGTATGTCCTTTAATTGAAACCATCCAACAAACTGCAAAAACCTCCAACCTTTTTTCAATTGACTAACTCTAAAAAGAATTGAACTGCAAAATTCTACTTCAATACAGCTGCATTATAAAGAGATAAGCTGCAAAAAGGAAAAATCCAGAAACGCATTAACTCCACCTGTTGTGGTAAACAGTAGCAAATGGTATTCACTTACAGCCTTCACTGTTTGCCCACAAATTGTGCAAGAATTCCATCTCTTTTCCTCAATATTAAATACTGAGCCATTAGTTGCTAAGATTTGTACCCTCTCACTTACTCAAGGCTAATGTTGCAAAAGAAGATAGTTTGCTATTACATTTTGATCTTTCAGCCACATGGCTGCTGAATTTTTTTGGCCATTATTAACCCAGAACTATGCTATGTGGGAGGTCCACAAACATAATGGAAATAGTTATCTTTCTTAATTAAAAAGAATAAATATTTCTCTCCTTTCTCATGTTACAGCTGTTCTCCTATATAGGATAAAATCACCGCTGGACTTTTGGGACAACCTAGCTGGAGGGAATCATTTGTTTCTTAGGAGGGAGAGGGCCTGCCTGAGGACATTCATGGTGTGCCATGTTTTAAAGCTGTGTCAGTCTGACTCCCAGCTGGAGCTGGATGCTGAAGGTCAGTGACCTCTTCTGAGAATATCCAACTACTGTGAATTCACATACAGCTTCCCTGCAAACTTACCTGCTGCTCAGGGAAGAAAGAAATGGCATAGGATAGTAGAGCTGCTATAATTTTCGCAGCTATGTATTAGAACTGCACAATCAGTTATAAATGGAATTTAAATTTGTCTGGTCACCTGCCACAGGCTGTGTTCTCCACTTGGTGATTACTGAATTTTCATGGGTTTGTGTATTCTAGTTTTATTTTGGTCATTTGTTTGTTTTTTTTTGTTGTCGGATTTTTTTGTTTGCTGGGATTTTTTTGTTGTTGGGTTTTTTTTGTTTAAATCCTCCACACTGTTACCCAAGTTAGTGGGTGGTGCAGTAGGCTAATAGAGTTGGTGAAAGCATATACTTTTATACCTAGACCAATAACAAAGTCGTGCACCAGGACAATTGTCTGTACCTCCAGATTAAAAAGGATACAAGCACAAAAGTTGTATCAGCTTGTGTTTATTGCTACAGTTATAACTATTGCTGCTTCCATAACTGTGATTTAAAGGGCCTGTCTCCATGATGGGGTGTTTTGTGGGTCTCTTTTGTTTATTTGTTTGGCTTTCTTGTTGTTAGGTCTTAAACAGCAGAACATGTATCGGCATGTGACATGCCTAAGGACCGAAGAGAACAACAATTGTGAATGGAATGATTGAATTACTGCATATTACTGCATAGTATTTGTAAAAACAATGATTTTCTATATTTTCTGATAAAGAGAAATGCTATATATTTCATGATTGTTATCCAAAATTTCTTGGATCCTTTGAGGTAATCATTTTCTCTAACAAAGAAATGAAAGCAAAGCTTACTTAAGAATTTGTTGCTAGCTATGAGTGTCTTCTATAACAGAAAATCTTTCTATGATTATTTAACACAAACCTAAGAAAAGGGAAGCACTGCCTGGCTAGTGGGTGCTGATGGAGAGTGCACTTACCAGACTCTTGGGAAACACAGTATAAACCCATATTGGTGGAGGACTTGACCCTTGGGGAGGCTGGTCTAAGGGATACACCCCTCAAGAGTTCCAGAGCAAAGCACTCTCTCTGTAAAGAGAGGGCATAGCAACCAGGAAAAGATGATGTGCTGTTAAAAACATCAGACTAATCTGCTTATTCATTGCAGTCTTGGATATGAAATAGTGAATGCTGCAGCTGGACAGGGAGTTATTTCAGAAGTTTCAGCATAGAGGCTATTGCTAGCATATTCTGGGAAAGAGGCAGTATTGCCTATGGGACTGTTTAGGTATTCCTAATCCATTTCCAAAATGTTTTGCTGCTCTTCCAGTGCTCTTCTCCTTATTTAAACTTATTTATTTGAGTTGCTGTTTATAAATGGGAAAGTATGGCTTATTGAGTACCTTAGCAGTATAATTTGATTGCCAGACTGCTGGATAATGGCTTGAGTTTTATTTTACACCTTTCAAAACTCTGTTGCTATTGCCTCAGCCCTGCTGCTTGCTAATCAGTGTCCATCTGAAAGGTTAGGTTTGTGAAAAGGCAGGTCAACAGTGGAGGGTGAATTGGATAGTTTGCATCTCTTGTGGCTTTTCATGAAATTTGCCTTGTGTGGATGAATTATCAGGGAAAAAATTAACTGACCTGAAAAAGGGGTGAGCTGGGAGATGATAGGCTGCTGACAGTTAATTGGGGTATGCAGGGCAAGGCTGACAGAAACATTTCAGAAAGATCTGGCAAGACTGAATGATTGGTCAATAAAACAGCAGATTAAATTCAGTGTGTACAGAAACATAGTGATTCACAGAGCAGAGAAATTCTACCTTAACTTAAGGACAGTTACAGCAGAAGGACACTTCTGGCCTAGTCAGATCTTTGTTCCAACCTAGTAAATCTTCTCTGATTTTTCCTCTTCTTGGCAAGAGTAGGTTTACAAAGGCTGTCCCTTTTTACTCTATAAACTATGGGAATTCACAAAAATTTTAAAAAGTAAAAAAAAGAAAGAAAAATAATATACCTGATCCTGGGTCCATAAAGAATTAGATGCTTCTATTAAGAGTCATAGAAAAGCTTGTGCAAATCAATTTCTTCTTGCAGAACCTTTATTGTTCTCTTCATGCACATTTTTGTGGGAGATGGAAAGTGGAGCAGAAGGTGTCTTTTCTATGTCATGTGTCTCAGCACACTCTAGGAATTTATATCATTCTTTCTCCTCAGTTTGGAGGAGAAGAGAAAGAAGGGAGCATTTAAACCCTAGTGACATCCTCTGATATACAGACTACCTAATTGTCTCCAGATCTTTGTTTGAAAGCAAGACTACTTGTATAAAACTGGAGTAGGGATAGAGTGATGTCTACAAGAACAGGCAAAGCAAAATCTAAATCAGTCCAAAAATCATGTAGTGTTCTTGGTTTAGGAGGTTTATAAGCTGAGAGTCAAAATACATTAGCTAAACCAGAAAGTGGCATTTATTCTGGCTTGTCTGGCCTACTCAAAGAGGAGTTTGTACAGTCTGTGATTCTCTGTGCTTATATTTTCGGACTCTGAGTTTAGTCTGGGTTAGAATACTTGGTCTGGACTCTGAACTCCTAAAAAGATCACTCCAAACATTTCAAATGTTCAATCTTGAGTGTCATTTCCTTTCTCCAGAGAATGTGGTTTTCTTAGATACAAAGTTTAGCACGAGCCTCAGTGTGGCAGACCACTAAGGTTAGGATCATGACTTTTATCTTTAAAAAACATTTTATAGCATTCTTAGCAGAAATCAATACTACAGTATAGAATGCTTTATGATTTATTGCAGTCACAACGCACACACTTACATGCAAGGGACTGAGTACATTCTCAGTTGTTTTGCAGATGACAATCTGAGCAGGGGTGTTGATCTGCTGGAGGGTAGGAAGGCTCTTCAGAGGCATCTGGACAGGACTAATGGGCCGAGGGCAATTGGATGAGATTCAACATGATCAATCGCCAAGTCTTGGACCCCATGAAGAGCTAATGGCTTGGGACAGAGTGGCTAGAAAGCTGCCTGTCAGAAAAGACCTGGGAGTGCTGGTCAAGAGAGGTTGAACATGAGCCAGCAGTGTGATCAAGAAGGCCAATGGTATCCTGGCCTGTATCAGCAACAGTGAAGCCAGGAGGACTGGGAGGACTGATCATCCCTCTGTACTTGATGCTGACGAGGCTGCAGCTTGAATCTGGTGTTCAGTTTTGTACCCCATACTTCAAGAACCATCTGAGGGAGTTGGGATTGTTTCATTTGGAGAAAAGGTGTCTCATAGGAAACCATATTGCTCTCTGCAGCTACCTGACAGGAGGGAGTAGCCAAGTGGGTTTGGTCACTTCAACCAAGTAACAAGTGATAGGACAAGAGGAAATGTCTTCAGATTGTTCCAGGTGAGGCTTAGATTGGATATTACCAATAAATTCTTTATTGAAAAGATTGTCAAACATTGGAATAGGCTGCTTAGGGAAGTGGTGGAGTTGCTATCTTGAGGTATCAGAAGATATGAAGATATGTCACTTTGCGACTTGATCTAGTGGAGGACTTGGCAGTGATGGAGTAACAGTGGACTCCATGACCTTAAAGATCTTAAAGGCCTTTTTCAATGTAAACAATTCTATGATTCTAAATTAATGTATGACAGAATTTTCCAGCAACTTTGGTGTAGGGGTCCAAAGTGTAACAACCATTAGTAGGATATGCTAATATTCTCCACAGTTTTCTTAAATAGTTTTGATCTTTTTGCATTCACCTACTGTTTCTTTTTTGATGGGAGTGTGGGAATTTTTTTATGTGGTGAACCAAAATTAATTTAGTATTTAATCAAAAGTCGTTGCTGTTCCTTTGTAATGTAAGTTTTCATTGATGCCTTTGAAATAGATACACTGGATAACCAATGTATATGTGATGTAGACAAACAGAAAAAATTGACAAGTGGAAGTGTGTTTCTAATTGTAGTGGGAGTTTGAATTGGCTTCAAGGTATAATGTTTATGAAATATAGATTATTAGCGAGGCTAAAGCATTGCATCAAGTATATGAACCTTTTACTATTGGATATAAACTTAGCTATAGCACAGACTGAGTTGAGTCTTTTTTTGTGTGCTCAGACACATATATACACAGAACTACTGACATAAAGCAGTCTCTGAACCTAAAAAGTAAGTCCAGATACTATTAAAGAGGTGTTGGAGCAAGTGGCACTTGAGAAGTTCACAATTTTTTGATTCATTTCTACCTCTTCCAGGAGGTACTGTGCCTCTCAAGTTGTACTTGTGTTCAATTCACGTGTTTTGTTTTTAACTTGAAGTTTTCATTGATCCATATTCAGGCTAGTCCCACATTATCCCTCATTTTAATGAGCTTTGGATGTAAGCAAGATAAAAGAATAGAGTAAGTGATTTGTGTGGTATATCACAGGCAATAAAGCTATGCACACATTTCTCCTGAACTCAGTACTATAGCAACAAGAGAATCCTGGTACTAAATCACATGTGAATGTTACAAATTCCATTCTAAAGAGATTTGGTAAACTATAGAAATGTTTCAGGCAGTGAAAGGACAGTTTTGTAAATAGAGTACATAGGACCTATGCTCTGAGTACCAGTAGGCATTCAGTGTTACCTTGAAGAGCCTGTCTAATTTCTGACTGAAAATCAGATATGGGAACTGTTAATTTCAGATAGATGTTGTGAGGTCTAATACTGTTTTCTCCAGAATCCTTTCATGTTTATTGCTGAAGGCAGACCTGGTAAGAAGTTAATTGATTTCTAAATGCATAACATTTGCCTTAAGTCATGAATCCATCCCCTACATATACTGATTTCACAGATACTTGAGTTTGATCAGAGAAACAAAATACCCCAAGGATTTTTACTCAAAGGATTTTTTTATTGATGAATATGAAGAATAATAGGGTTTTTAAAGTTGCCACTTATTAAAATCCAGTAGATCTGTTTACTTTATTGTATCTCATTTCTTTGTACATATATCCACATGTTTTCTAGTTTGTACTTTTACTTATTTCCTATGATGGTCTATTTAAGACAACTTCTTTGATAAGGCTTCTGAGAAGAGGCTATACTTTGAAACCGTTTCTCTAGAGAAATGAAGAAACAGTGTTTGAATTTAAATTTCAGTTGTGGTTTTAAGGTCTCATACTGTCTTAGGGATGCTGCTGCTGAAAAAAACCTCCAATAACAAACTTAAGTGAACTTTGAATTCTTGTGTTGCTAAGATATTGCTGTTCTGTGAAAAACTAGCAGGGAAAGAAAAAGAAATTATGCTAAGATATTGATTTTGAAGTATGACTGTGAAGAAAGAACAGGTGGTTGAATTCTGCTGTTAGTGGCAGCAAATCAGTTAGAAATAGCAGTTTAAAAGGAAAAATGGAAGCCTGAAAAAAAAATGTATCCATTAAGCTAAAAGGTATTTGATGTACTGTAATGAATATTGGAATGTGTGCCATCATACATATGCTTTGTGAGTATCAGTGTTTGCTGCCTGTCAGCCCAGCATGGCAGACAAGCTTGAATAAAGACAACCAGCTTTCTGTAAGGCTCTTTCAGATATGCTAATATATAGATATGGAATTGCTCCCTGTGCACTGCTCAGTTCAATCTGTCTAGCTCTTGTCCTGGGTGATGACAATATACTCCATTCCCTTCAAGGGCAAAGAATTAAGTCAGTCTTGGAAGAAACTAGAGTTTTCAATTAATTGCTATGCTGAATGTTCATTAGGAATTCTCCATTAAGCACAGGTAATACCTAAATATTCTCTTTCTCATTCTTGCACACAATCACAAATAAGAAGAATTATTAACATTTAATGGTCATTTACTAGCTACAGGAATGCTAGAAGCAAAGCAAAATTTTGTTGTTTCATACCAAGGAGTCCAGGTGGTACTGATCTTAAAAAATAATTAAACAAAACCCTGAAACTATTGTAGTGAATATTTTTTAGCTCTTGTGTTCACATTTGGTGCTAACATGATTCAAAATATATATTTATTTATTTGCGTGAACTGTTTTAAGGGAAATATTGAGAAAATGCTTTTAGGATTGACTGTTAGGATTTGAATGCATTACCCATTAAAATTTGTTTTTGTTTTTATTTCTGCTACTCTAAAATTGGATAACTTAGTGCAAATCAGGGCATCATTTGGAATCTGAGATTTCCATTTTGACAATGGGGATAATATTGCTGTGTCCCACCTTTCTTCTATTTTCTTTTGACCTTTCTTTTTAAGTGTTTTGCTTTTACTAGCCACTTATGAGACAATATTTTCTTGCACTGTGAATATGCAGAACTTGCACAAAGATTCTAATGAAGATTGATATGTCTAAGTATTAATGCAGTTTAAAAAAACCCCACTAATTATTTGGATCTTTCACATCTCTTCTCTACTCCAGTGGATCTTCTCTTTAGTAGGCTGGTTGGCAATTTGAAGGGTTAAGTTTTGCCTTCAGCAATTTGGTTTTCTCTGCTGCATTTCTTGCTGTGGTGTTAAGGGAGCTGCCCAAAAGAACATAGAGCAAAGCAGTAGATATTTGTACATATATTGAAGACTTCCAGAATGGTACTCAGGTCCCTTTGAAATCAGTGAAAATTCAATGGCAATGCTCTCTCTGTTTAAATGGAATAAGGATTTTATCTTATTTATGGTCTTACAGGAAAATTCTGGATTCCAGAAAAGAGCATTACTCTAGTGAAATGTTTCAGCAGTGTTTCTCTCAATGCAGCTGCACTCAAAGTCTTAATTTTTCAGTTTGATGTGAGGCTGAGTAAATGCTCAGGAAGGAATAAAAGTTTAACTTTCAGACTCAGCTGTGACAAGGAAAGCCATTTAAAAAATCAGTCAGGAAGGAGGAAGAAGGGGAATTTCAGACGTATTTTTTCTTTATGTATAGCAAGACATAAATAATTTTACAATAATTTTACATTTTAAGTATTTTTTCCCTTGTTCAGGAACACTTAGTAAGAATATGTGCAGTTTTGGCTGCATTTTGAGAGATAATTCACTGAGATGAGCTATTCTTGTGTTGTGAGATCACTGCTGATAAGATAGGGGATTAATATATAATTACCTAGCCCAAATCAGGGTTTTATGCATGTCTCCTTGTTTGAAGGAGTAGGGGTAGGACTTCCTGCCTCTGGAGCATTTCCAGAGCATTTCCTGCTTTTCACAGAACAGCAGGCAGCAGGTAGACCTACAAGAACCATCAAACACAGTTAGCCAAAAGCCATCAAGTTTGTCCTGTGTTCTTCACCATGGTGTTAAAAATCAGTTGTTAAATAGATCTCCAGAGGACATAGGATTATTTGAACCGATGTTGTATTCTCTTTACAACTCAGTAACCCAAGGGATCTACTGTCACCATACTTGACTTGCCACTTACTATTGCCAAGGCATGAGCAATCTCTATATTTGTAGAATATAGAAAGAGATCAGTATATCCTACAGACTAAGTCAAGGTGTATTATTATCATATCTCATGCAGGGTTTTATCCTATACATACATATGTACACATAAATAAACCCCCAGAATTTCATGTAGTCATAGATATATTTGCTATCTCTTTATTGTATGTAGCTTGAGTTTTAATAAGGCAAACATTTGATGTCAGGCATTCAAAAGAATTTCTACCATAAAGTGTGACAGGATGTGGGGTGGAACTTCAGTTCTCACAGCAAGTAATAGCTAAATTCAGATCTGAATTCAGTTTCAAGCTTAGAAAAAGAGTAGCGAGAATCAAGGATGTTTTCATGTGTGTCAGACTTTTAAGCTAAAGTCTCCTACACATGCTTTATGCAAGTACTAAATAACTCTGTATTTTATAAATTAAGTAGGTGGACATGATGTTAAGAAATTATTAACTGGCAGTTGGCATCTTTATTCCTTATAAAGATGATGGAGAAATACAGTCAATATAAGGCTTCTGCTGAATTTCACAACTCAAGTAAGTGTGCACATGAACAAAATTAGCTATTAAGTAGAAAAGTAGTAAGAAATTATAACATTATAAAATATGTTGACTGTTTAACTTGTTTCCCATTCCTTTTTATTCTCTGGGTTTCAAAGGAAAATTTTGCCCACACTTTGAGAAGTTAATGATCACTGAGTGACACAAACAATATAAGTGGGACAAGGGCACAGGTGCAGTTATGATTTTTTTTCAGAACTTGATCAGTTATGCTTGATGGGATAATTCATGGTGACAAAACACAAACAACACTAGCATTTAGGCAGCTGGAAAACAGCATGAGATGGTGCCCTTCTTCCATTGCAACTACAATGGAAAAAAGGTTAGAGATGCAAGAAAAATACAAATGACTATGCAGACAATTTTTCCTGTTCTCTTGCTTGTCTTGCTCTAAAAGAGAGAAAGGCAGAAAGAGAGAGAGAGAGAGAAGGAAAGAGAAAAAGAAAGAAAGCCTGTTTATTATTTTTACCTCATACTTGATTTATTTAATGCAGTTCTGTTTTATTTTCAGCTTTTTAGCCAGACTGGGGAAATGTTTTGTTTAAAACTCGTTTGGGTAGATTTTTTTTCCTAAATTGTGGGAAGAGAAACAGGGAAGCAAGAAAGAAGCAAAACATTTTACCTGGTCAAGCCTTTAAAATATTTTTTTATTTGAACACTGGCAATTTTCTAAACAAAGCTGCACTTCAAAATTAAAACAAATTAGTTCTTTTAAAAAAAAAAAAAAAAAAAATTTAAACTTTTCTGAAATGAAAAAAATCCACAAAAATAAATTTACTACAACCACAATAGCACTTGTCTAATGATAAAACTTTTTCAGGGGGGTGGGGGAGTGGTTTGGTTCAGTTTCTTTTGTTTGTTTTTTTTTTGTTTGTTTGTTTGGGGGGTTTTTTTGAGTTTTGCTTTTTTTGGGTTTTGATTTTTGCATTTTTTTTGCTTCTTTAGCAAAGCATAAATAAAACCCTCAAAACTGCTCTACTTCTGTTTGGTTTTAGTTTCAACTCCTGGCTGACAAGAAGTATCTTTTGCTAATCTTACTGTTGTTATAAATTTCCTTCTCTTTTTCTTTCCCCCCTCTTTCACTTTCTTTTCTCTTTGACTTTTTTTCCATGCTGCTTCTTATAAATGCAAGTTCTCAAAGAACAATCAATGGAGGTACCAAAGAAACCAGAAAATCTGTCAACAATGTAGAGCAGCACAACTGACATGGCTCTGTGTTAGGCTTCTCCTTCAACTCGACTCCTCTATGAGCTGCAGTGAGAAGAACATGGTGACTCAGAACGGACTCCTGGAGGGCTGCTTGCAGAGTAAACCAAAGGGGAAAGCTAGTGGAGCAAGTAATATGTTTATTGAAATGTTCTCAGTCATGTTGTTTCCACTGCATTCAGCAGAGTACTGCCGTCTTTGTCTTCTGTATAATATCACATTGTCCTTTCACACCATATCAAGTTTACACGCTGCCAGGCAGCACAGAGCTGTCATCCATTCTCTTCCTGCATAAGCAAATGAGGTTTAAGTTTGGAAATATTGCCATACTACAGTATCTATCTGTTATTTTAAGAAAACCCAAATATAACTGAGTCTAAGAAAGGATGCCTCATAACAGTGTGTTTACCCCATGTTTTCTCTTCAGCTGCACTACTCCATACTTCATCTTCACTGGGCTGCATTCCTACTGCTCATTAGGCCTGAGTCTAGGAAGGGGCTTCTGTGAGGCTTGGCGTGTGCAAGAATGTCACGTGAAAATAGATGGGAGTTCAAGTATGGTGTTTAGAAGAGCTTCAGTGCAAAGCCAAAGCAACAGAATTCAATGAAAGATCACCCCTCACTGCCTCTTTGTTTGTTTTTTGGTTTTTTTTCATCCTTTTCTTGATACAATGACCTAATTCAGATGCTGGAAACATTACAATAGAGAGGTCATAAACTACAGAAATCCCACCCCTCATTTCCTGTCCTTTTTCAAGTTTGTAAAAAGTCTGTAAATTACAGTAACCGCTATGAAAAATAAAGATGTGTTCAATATTAAAGGGAATTTAATAATAAAACCCAAGGACATCTCATGCTGTTATTCATTTTGGTTTTGCAGTAAAGATTGTGTAAAATGTGGGTGCACCATTACTGTTTCCTTTTAAAATTCACCATAACCCACCCAGCAAGCTCAATTCAATTTGGATCTGTTCATTTATTTTTCACTTTTGGACCTCTTGGCTGTCCAAATAGAGTTTCAGAGCCTACACTTAAGCTTCTATTCATTTATAGCTTGGTCTTAATTACAATATTATTGAATTGTTGCAATCAGTAACTCCATTGTTATTACTAGGATGGATGTGGGGATCAAAAAGCAACCTAAGGAAAGAAATTAAAGTTTGTTGTTTAACCTCATAAACTGAAGGCTTGATGAAAATGTGTAATGGACCTTTATAAAAGCATGGCAGAGATGAATTCTAGGGTAAGAGAAGAGGTGCTCAAGCTCAAGGACATAGCTAGTCCAGAAAAAAAAAGGATATTAACTGATTAAATTTAGGCTAGAGAATGTTCCTCTGATGGAATTGTCTTTTGATGTTAGCAGCAAGACTCAAGCCAAACCCAACTCATTAGAGTTTGAATTACTTTCTGAATAGGATTAAACAATCAGCTTCCATTAGCAGAAGTCTTCTCTGGAGGCAGTTTCTTTTCTTGTATTCAACTTAATTATTTTTTATAACAAAAATTGTAAAAGTTTGTAAATTGGGAACTTAAAACATTTTTCTTTAAGACACAATATTCAGAGATTTATGTAAGAGTAATGTGAATGAAAAGATTAGCTGAAAGAATGCATGATTGTTTGGAGTTTGTTTCTGGCATTATATAAAATAAATCTTGATTGTATGATATACTTTGAATTGCTACATTCTTGTGTGATTGCTCTAGATAGAGTTGGTAAGCCATTGAAAGACAAAGTTGAAAAATACAAAGGACATTTATGTTCCTTTCAATGCCTCATGTACTTTATTCAAAAACAGACTCTTGCTGTGACACAATCTCCTAGATGTGCTGTGGTTTGTGGTCATAGTTTAGTAGCTTTGGATTACAGCCCAAGGTGCACTGAAATGGTTTAGATGTTACAAATGTAACCCTGTTTCCAAATAAAGATCAGCTTCCCTGTGCTACTCACCTTGAAACCTTTGGAGATGCAACCTTTTTTAACTTGTTGTGTGCAGGGATGATTCTGGGTACACCATAGAAAAGCTTTTTGCTTTTAACTAGTAAAGTCTATGATACCCCAGGCATTGCCTGACAGTCCATTATTCCTGAGTCAAACATTTGGGTTTGTCTGGACTTGGATGTGCTTTTTTCCAGATTCCGATATGTAACAGTTCACTTTTGGAAATTGTTGTATGCAAAGCTTGCTTAGACTGGGATAAACTTCTATTCATATGGGGTATTTTGCTGCTTCTTTTTCTCAATGAAGTGGCAATATTTTATGTAAACTGCAATATGTGGCTTGGAAAACTCCATGAATATATGTTGACAGTCAGATTTTCTGAATTTGGAAGAACCAATGAAAACCAGCCACTTGAAAGCCCAAAGATTTTGAGAAGAAGCATTTGTGCCAGGGTCAGGGGAGAGTTTTAGTAATGTACAGATGGTAGCTATGGAAACAATATCTGAGTTTGCCTAGATGGTCATAAGAAACATAAATAATGAACAAACCATACTAAATAAATGTACATATTGTGCTGAACAGAGGTAAAACAAATTCACTAAGAAATCATAGAACTGGCAGCTGCACATTTATTTCTGTTCAGTGTGAGTGCAGTGAATAAAATTTTAGCCAAGGGCTGGGTTGCACATCTGCCCTGACCCTAATGTTACAGGCTCCAATATAAATATTAAAAAGAATCAAAACCTATTTCATGTCTTCAAGCACAGCACACAAAGACCATTGCTCTCTGGAGTGATTTTAATAAGTACAACTGCCCTTGCTTATGATGTTTTTAACTTCCAGTTTTCAACAGCTCAACTCTGACCTAGCAGATAAAAGCAATTTTTATGTATAATTTTAGGTAAATGGAGTTGGATTAAAAGATTACAGGCTGGTCCCTCTTTCTTTGTCTGCTCCATGTTACTTTCACAAGAAGCTGTCTGCTGAGATATCCCACTGCAAACTTTGTCTCATCCTACCAGCAGAGCTTTATGTGAGATGTCCAGACTGGATGACTTTCAAGGGCTAAGTCAGTGCAAAGTATAAAGAGCCAAGACCACTAATGAAACCTTTCATCTTTTCAGTTGAGCTTTGTTTGGACAAAGAAAACTTGGTTTCTATATTAAGATTTTTACTGTCTGTTTTTGAACTGCTTTTTCCATTATTGCATATTCAGTTATAGAGAGATTGATCAATAGCATTCTGTAAATAATCTCATTGCTGTATCTTACCTGATCAACTACACCATCAAAATAATTGGTAAACTGTTTTAAAGGCTTTAACTTGGGGAGTAAAGGGTGTATTTCTCTCACTGAGCAGAAAATAAAGGAGATGTCCAGCAATTGTCAACAAAAAAATGATGCTTATAAAATAAATCGCTTTCTTTCCACATATGTAAATTATTCCAAAAAATTGAGAAAAAAGAAGTTTAATGTTGGTGGTTGGGACACTTTAGCCTGGAAGTGGCATCACATGTGTTACTGTGTCTAGTCTGTTTTTTATTCATACTTATATATTTCTACAATGTGCAAAGGGATGAATAGAGGAGATGAAGTACCCATGTAATCACTAGAATATCCAGATATCTATGCTGGAGATGGTGGGTTCATGTGTCATTTGGCAAACAAAAACTGCCTGTATTTCAGTGTGACTTAAACCAATTTCCTCCATTTTAAAACAATCAAAACAAACTTATTTCTGAACAAACCTTTTTTCCTAGTTTGGCTTGAATTTGTAAAATTTTCAAGCTGAAACTTTTATGAAACGTTTTATGGAAATTTTGTAAGTTTTGCCCAGCTCTCATCTATGTCCAGACCAAAGCGCCCCTTAATGTCCATGACTCAAGCTTCATCCTGCACACATAAGTATAAAGAATTGTCTTTTTAACACAGGGGGAGTAGACAAGTCAGCCTCTAAAAATGCTCTATGTGCAGTCAGTCTCTAACACTAATATTTCTTGGATTATCTCTGACAAAATAGTAGTGAAGAGAAAATTTTATAGTTCACTGGAAATCATAATAGCAGGGCTCTTGTTCCAAGAATGGGAGTCTAACTACCTTCTGAAATTCAAAAAAATCACACTGACTATAGTATATTTTGCATCATGTGCTACAGTTATTTTAAGATATGAGCAATTTCAATCTTTTTTTTAATAAAAGCTTTTTGCATGGCACTTTAGCAAATCTGTGTATAAGTGGGTTTCCAAAATCACTTACTTTCTTGGCATTTATTCAGGAAGTTGCAAATTCTGTTAACTGGCATCTATATATAGATGTCATAAACACAGAGACATAATTTAATTAGCTCTTGGGGTTTTATTTCTTTTTAGAAACCTCTTTAAAATAAACTAAAACTCTGTGCTTCATCTTTGAGGTAATTTTAAATAAGGCTAACTTAAAATCCCTGGGAAAATGCCTGCCTAGACCAGCCTTTAAAAGTTTGATCCATATGAATTATTGTTCGCTATTTAAAACCAAAATCAATTAAAGAAATACATCCTTAATTTTTGTTGTTTTTACTCATGAAAAGATTAAGAAATAATTAACAGAATGGTAGTGATGGAGACACCAAAAAACCAGTCAGAATAAATTACTGAATACTGCAATAATTTTCACTGCTTGCAATGCTTCAAAAACAATCACTCTCTCAAGGGTCTGATCCTGGCCCCTTTCAAGCTGACGGAAGTTCTTCAATTAATTAAATTAAAAACAGCATAAAAACAAGTTACAATGAACTTGTTAGCTGGAGTGTCACTTTATATTCTGCCTCCACAGAATTCGGATTTGTTGCCTACCATATGAAAGTCTCCTCATTTGCTTACTACGTTTTAATTGCAAAATACATGAAAAGAAGTATGCTATGTTTTAGCAAGAAACATCCCTGTGTTGTGTTTACTGGGGTTTAATCTTCATATGTCCGTGCCATTGGGGGAGGTAAACTCACAGGTTTCTCCTCTGAAATCAGTCTCTTACTTATATACCCGTGAGTTGTTGCTGACTATTAAGCCTTGGGTCACCAGACTGCTGCCTTGTCTAAAGTCACTATCGCCGTCATACTACCTAAGCTGCATGTTTTCTGAACATGTTGGCTTTAATTTTCTAGTGTTTGGCACACCTTTTAGAAGACAGCTATCAAACCTTTTATAGTAACTCAGACTAAAAATGGATTTAAGATCATACCAGACAGTGCAAGTACACAGCGTTTCTCAATGTGGTGGGCCGCCTGCTAGAGGCTCAGCCAAGCTTCCAATCCTCCTCTTCCACAGGATGCGAGAGAGTGGGGAAAAAAAACCAGCTTGAGAGTCAAGCTAAACACAGGGATATCATTTACCGAGGGGTCCAGGGGGACGGGTTGCTGCGGTCAGTCCGTGCCAACCCCTCTTGGCTGCTCCTGCTCTCTCTTGCTGTTCCCCAGCTCCGACGAGGGTTCTCCAGGGGGATCTCGCGGTCGGAGCCCCTCCTGCCCCTCCTCGCGCTCTCCCTTCGGGGCTGGTAGGGCCTTTCCACACCCTTTTCCCCTCACGCCTTCCTGGCCGGGGCTCAAAGGCTTGGCTGTGCGCGGCTGTGGCCGTCACGGGGCAGCCCGACTCGCCCACGGACAGCCGTGCGACTCCCCCAGCACCTGGAGCGCACCGATCGAGAGACGTGCGGGACACAGCGTGCAGACACAGCAGAGAGCCGTGCTGCTGCCCCAGGTAATTTCCTTCTGATGGAGGAGCACAGCGGCCTTGGCAGCTCTTAATCTGCGTGCAGTGTTGTAATTGATTTGTGACAAAAGCGTCAGGGTGAAATGTCGATTTACAGAGGTAATTGCACATTGCAAAAAACCAGAGATTTTCAGTAGCTGTGACTATTTCCACAAGGAAAACAAATGTTAACTGTTGGAAGAGTAAACCTGTGGGTGCTGCTGGGTTGTGAAGAGGCTTTTGGCAAGGGGGTTCTCCTATCCCTGCAGCAGTGTGCCCCTGGTGCCAGCACCTGGGCCCACAGGCTTTGGTGTTTGCTAGTGGAAATGCGCTGCTCTTGCCGAAATGCAGCATGGCAGTAAGGTTTCGACATCGCACAGACAGTAAGGTTTCTATGCTGTGGGGCCATAGAAATAATAAGTATGTATTAAAACACTCCTTCAGTGTGAAGCCAGGCAAGCAGTGTTAAGTATATGTGTGAGATGCTAGATGGTAATTCCTGTCATTATGGAAATAAACTATAGGATCTGTAAAAACAAGAATACTGAGTTTAAAGTAACATATGGACATAAGACTAAAGAACATTTAATAATTTCATTATTTTGTTTTAAATCCCTTTGCTGGGAATTGACTTTGCAATTACGTATTTTTGCCACTATGTAAAAATAATTATGAATTGTACGCACTTTTATGTATAAGGAAAAGCTGCACAGGTAGTGCAAAGTCTGGTTGCTACTAGGGCTTGTGCGAATGGCTAGAGACTTGTTGCTGTTGCTGCCTACAGGCTGGGAGTGTGGCCTAGCGACATGTTCAGGTCTTGCCCAGACCTGATGGAGCTTGTGACTGCTGCTACTGGTTTACGAGACTGTAAGCTAGCCAACATGTTTGGGTTTGTTTGGACTTACACCCCAGCACAGTAAGCATGACACAGCCCAATGAGAAACTGCCTAAAAAAGAGACAGTGACTGAGGGTAGGACGGATATTGGTAGGAGGGTTGGCAGAGCGAGAACTCCCCATGTCCCCCAGCACTGGCTTTCTTGTCCCTTATCAACAAATTAATAAATTGCCATATTAATTGATCAACCTGATTGCGCTGAGTAATTTATAACATATGGGTTTATACTTATGTGGTGCTTGTTGTGATGAAGGAAATATTACATATTTCAATATTTTTATAAAATTTATCAAAGGTTTCTGTCTTTATACCTTTATATAAAGGTATCTCTTTATGATAAAGAGATCTATGCCTATGGCTATGTATAATGCGGACTTATGCATTGTAAGGTTTTGAGGGCCAAAGAGTTTTTGCTAATGATCTTATTTAAGGTGTGGGGAAGAAATTGCTTTGACCTTAACGATAATCCAAGGGATTAGCACAATGAAGTTCTGAAGTTCCTTAAAATAGCAACTGTACTACATATTGAAGAGCAAGAAATGAATAAGTGGATAGTGGGCGACAGGACAAGATTCAACAAAATGCATATATTAACAAACTCCATTAGTACTTTCAGAAAGCCTTTAAAGATAGATATGCTTCCTTCCCTCAGAAGCACAGAGAAGCCATGCTATGGAAAACAAAATGTTATTTTTGAATCTGCAAATGATTAAGTCAAATAACAAAAAAATGATGGGATCAGTGTTTATCCCACTAAAAAGCTACCATCAGAAGTACCCAACTCACCCTAGAATTATTATACTTATTCTCCAGCTTTTATTTATACGCAGAGACAAATGAATTAAGCAAGAGTTCATATGAAGAAAATTCCTGAAGTTATGAAAGATATTTCTATGCTGTAATGTAAATGTTGAGTTAGCCTAAAACAAAAACTGGAACATTTTAGTGGTGATAAACTGGCAGTTTATCAACAACAGTGAATTTTCCCTCCTGTGCTCCTCAGTCAGAAACAACCGGGGAAGATAGCTGGGCTTTTCAGAGTAGGAGAGCTGATACCTTTGCTGAAGTAGGTGAACTACTCTGAGTATCCCAGCACATCCTTTAAAAGCAGCCTGGATCACTCCCTACTTGAGTGAAAATTGCAGCAATTTAAGAGGTACCATGGCTTGGAAAAAAAAGCCATCAAAGAGCCAGGAGAAAACCAAAGAAACTAAAAATCCAGACCAGACTAAACCAAACCAAATAGCCCCCAACCCAAAAACACACACAAAAAGCCCCCAAACTTCACTTCTTGCAACATCTGTATGTTTAAAGGAAAAGGATCCAAAACCCACGATCTATTTATGTACTTTGTAAGAGTGTAAAAAGTTGCAGTAATAAATTAGAAAAGAAGTTTTGAAAGGGATCCTTATCACTGTAATCAGTTGTCTTCAGAGGATAAGCCAGCCTTTGCTGTCTGAGGTCAGGAGGAAACCTTTCATGTTAGGGCAGCTCTTCCTATGGCCACCTACTGAGCAGATTTTGCTGCACCTCTTACTAAGCTGGGACTGCCCACAGTTGAAGAGAGGATACCAGGATATATGAACCACTGATACCTTTTAGTGTGGGAGCTTTTTTTCCATGAAGCTCAGCCAGGGAAACTGGAAGAAGTGTGGTTCGGGGAGCTCAAATTGCGGTAAGAGACAAGGTAGGTATTGCAGACAGATTCTTCCATTGCATTAGCTTCTGGATTGAAAACGTCTGCAAAGATGTTTGTGTTTGTTTGGTTTTTTGTTTGGGATTTGGGTTTGTTCAGTTTTTTGTTCAGTTGGGTTTGTTTTTTAAAATATTTTCCTGTATGTTAGTGTCTTTTTGCTACCTATATATTTTATTTATTTATTGGATTTCTATAATAAAGAAAATTTTTATTAGTAGATTGCTGTGCCAATGATAGAATTTAAATATACATCCAAGACAAGGCCCTGACAAGGTCCTGTGTAAATCAGATACAGCTGTTTCCTAAATCCAGTCATTCCTGCCTTGTTGTTTTCGAGTAATTACTTCATCTACAAGAAATACTCTGTTCCTGTATTGTGCCCCTGAGTATACTGTTTCTGTTTGCTTGCCTGCTGCTGAGACATCTCAAGAGTTTTTTGATGTGGGATTGTTGGTATTTTAAAAAATAATGTAATTTTTTTTTTTATCTAAGTAAGTCATATGTGTGTTGTGCTTTGCATCACCAGTATTCCCACTGGTTTAAGAAAGATTTTGGTGTACACACTCCTTGCCTCCCTTGAGGTCTTGCCGCTGAATATTTGAGATTAGGGCTTGCTTACATACTGCAGAATTTTGTCAGTCATAAGATGAGATGCCCAAAGTTGGCATTCTGGCTGATCATAATTTTTTCACGAGTTTTCCTGGGAGCTGTATATATGTTTTTGTAGTTTAGTCCCTGGATTTTTGAGCAGTTACTCAAAGAATTAATGTAATGTCAACAAATTACCCCAGCCTCTCTCAGAGGCCTTTTTGCTTCCAGATGCAACATAGTTCCAGAGGTTTTTTTTTAATGTACCTGTATCTGAAATGTGGGGCCTAATTCATGTATTTGTTCTATGTCATTTAAGCCTGTTATAAATTTCAAGGTCATCTTGTCCTATTTCTGCCCCCCACTACAATAAAACTCCTGAGCATTCCTTTATCTTTAGGTGTTTAAGTATTTCTATTGTCTTTCACATTGTTTTGAAACATTACTTTTCCTTCAGATGAAAAGGAATCTACTTCCTGGATAAAATCTGGTTTATTTCTCAGATTTAGTGATACACTGCCTTCCCCTTGCAAATACAGGGTCTTTGTCATGCTTTAAGAGAAACAGAAACTTAAATACATTTTCTGTAAAAACTAATTTTGACATGGTTTGCTTTCTTCTCTGAGTAGGACAGATCAAATCATGCAAAAATCTGATTGAAAGCCTGATGGGGTCATATTTCTGCTTACAGTAGTAATAACCTCTTGTCCCATTAGCCACTTGGTTCTTTCACATTGTCTACTCCATGTCCTTCTGTTCATATGGAATGACTTTTTTTTTCATCTTCTCTCTTTCCTTATAAAAATTTCATCCCAAGGATAATATTGGCATAATTTTGAAAGTGAGATACACCTGTGAGATACCTGTGGAATTTCAGGTGTGTGAACTTCACCTTAGTTTTCCAGTTTTTTTATGTCATAGCTTTCCCCTGTCTTTACTCATGTTCACAGTCAGTCCTACATAAGACTTTTTGAAAATGGAAGACAAATTCCTGAATCCTAAAATTCCTATTGATGATTCTTTTCTAAGCCTTTTGGCTTGCAGCGATTGCCCTTTTCCATACTGCAGTGGTGAAAAAGCAGCTTCTATGCTGTGTCTAACTGATTTTTCATTGCAAAGATGACAAATGTCACATATTGTAAGACTAATTAGTTTTAAAAGCCTAACAACCTCTGTATCAATTAGTTTTTCACCAAACATGTCATAGTTCAAAAACTTTCATACAATATCTCTCTATCCTATATTCCTAAAATGGTGAAGCATGAACAATCCTTTCTGAATGAAAGTGGATAACAAAATACCATTTGCACTTATAGCATGACTATTTTTAGGATTTCCTAGTAGCTTTAATTTTTCTTTAAAGGCCTGTGAAAGAAACATTACTGCTACATTACTTTCAAATAAGCAAGATCACAGGACAGCATATGCTAGTATTTTCAAATGAAAATGTGGGATAACCTCTGGGCATGTAGATTAAAATGTGTGTTAGTCTTGTACTTTTCAATATAGGTATTTTTAGTTTTGCTATTTATTTCTGTTAGTGCTGGAGGTAGCTGTTCCAAAGCTGTAAAAGTCTAAAGAAAGTGCAAGGAAAGAAAAAACCAGTTCCAGAAAGGGAAGATAGGAACATGTCAGATTTTCTTTTTTTCGTGATCTTATACTGTTTGAACAATAGTGTTGCTTCCTTGCAGTAATTTGAATTTAAAAGTTTATTGCACAAAATAAATGTTTTGATACTGCAGCATTATATATTCTGATGACATAATGACATTTTGCTGCCAATTCCTAATAAATAGTGACTTGTTCCTAACATATTGACCCTTTATTCCTCTTTTGAAAGCAAATTAATGGGACATGAGCTGTATTTGTGAACCTCTTAGAAAAATTGAGGTTAACCCACAGTAAACACAGCTTCTATCATAGCACCTGAACGTCTGTCAGAAGTTCTTGTTAGAAGTCACAAACAAAAGTATTCCCTATTGACTCATGAACATTTCCACAGTCCCTGACGCTGGAAGAATGTTGTGTCACTTGAAGTGATAGAGAATGCCAATGATTTATTTTCTGAGGGCCCTCCTTGCCAGGCAGTGAGTAATGCTCTGTTACCCATTCTACATTTTTTGTTCCAAAGTCCACATTGTATTCCTTGTTCCAAATCATGAAATCTGGACAGGTTGCAGGCAAAACAAGTTTTTATTACCCCTTGGTGTGATCCTTAGCTAAAAGAACAGGTTAATTTATATGACAGAGACAACCACTTCAGTGCAATTGAAAAGAAAAATTTGTTTCCTTGTGTTTCTTTGCCTGTATCATAAATCAAGCTTTGTTTCTGATGCAGGATAAAGGTGTACCTTTAACGTCTTAGAATGGATATCAGTGCAAAGTTTATCATAATATCTGCTCTAAGTGTAGCTCTGATAAGACACCATCTGATCTTCAGTAAACACACAAGTGTAAGAGGCATAAATTAGAGTTTGAAATTTCTCAAGTAATTTCCTTCATCCTCTTCTTAAATAACTTGGCTATGGATGGTCCATCAGTTTAAATGATAGAACAAAAGGTTCTACAGCTACAAACCAAACTATTTTGGCTTGCCTCTTGGGTGGCTGCTTATTGTTTTACAAGACAATGGGAATTGTCATAGTGTTTTGGATTATTTTCATAAATTTATTGAATATTTATTGTCAGGAATACTTCAGTTTTGTGTTTTGAAGTTTGATACTACTTAAATTTTAAAGAAATCCTCTGGTACTTTTCCAATTTTCCATGACTTTTCCTAGCTGCTTACTCTCAAAATCCTTTTAATTTTTATTTGTGAACTGAGTAAACAATCTGGAAGTCATTGATAGACAATAAAAATGGCACCCCACAATGCTATTTAAAAAAAGAAAAAAAAAAAAAGGCGACACATTATTATCTTGTCTATGTTTGACATACTTTCCTAAAATTTCCCACAATTACTGGCTTAATTTCAGCTCTTCTGGTGGTAAAAAATGTAGAAGTGTTAGTATACTCATGGCACTGATGTGAGCTGGTGTTTCGAATCATCCATTGTTATTTATTGCTGTTTATTACTTGTGTATTATAGTTTCTGGGACTCAATCTCATGAGTCAAGTATTCCATTGAGCTTGGCACCAGGCTGGCTCTAGAGAGCTTGGCTGTCCCTGCCACAGTGGGTTAAAACACTGTAGTTAAACTGCTGGTGAGCCATGCACATTGAAATGTCTCTTCGGTTAGCAGAAATGCAGAGGCAGACCAACACAGCATCCAGGAAATTAAAATACGTTTGTGCTTTCACAACAACTTCCCTTTGGAAGTTGTGCATTCCTTACCAAGATCAAGACCTTTATGGATGTTTGATTGTATTCACTGCTACAATATTTTAGAAATAAACATAGAAATTGTGGTGGGGGATGAAGGACACTGACCATGAAACACTTAGTAGTATGTAGGTTTTATTCCCTACTGGCAGATGTCCTTCCTGTATCTTTATGTAGGTTTCTGGAGAACAGGAGAAAATAATTTTCAAATAGGTTTTATCTTTCTTGTGAAAATTGCTCTTAGACAAATACATCACTGTATACACTGCTGTAGTCTCTAATTTGGCAGGTCAGGTTGACTCCTAAGGACAGGCAACCAGATTCAGTAGACATATAGCATGTAAGGAAATGTAGAATTAATTTGTTAAACTATAAATTTACTACAGTAGTAAACAGTATCAAGGAATCTGCTGTTACTGGAGACCTGAACATATTTTGACTAATATGAGATCAAGTTGCAGCCTTAAAACTGCTTTCTTGTTCTGATTGGTTTTGACCAGAGGAAGTATATTTGTTCAAATGAGCCTTTCTTTCAGAGGAAGGTGTTTCCTTATCCTTTGAGAACACACATATGTGCCAAAATAAATATGTTTTAACGTCTGTAGGTTTTTCCTAGGGGGATAAGGTACTGTCTTTAGTTTTGGGAATAGATGAGATTTCCATAACTTTAAGAAGACAATAATTTGTGAACACCTTGAAGTACTGATTTGTCTATAAATTTAGCTGGTAACAAAGTGAAGTGGCATACTGAATTAAGTTACTATGGTATGATATATTAGCCTGGAGCATTTTTACTTATCCTGAATTTTGTTAGTTCTTGATAATGATTGGATTGTTTCTTCTTCGGCACCAAATGCAGCATTGCTGGGAATTCACCATGTTGTGTAACAGGATTAACATTTATTTATGGATTTCATTCATCAGTACTGAAGTAATTTCCCAAAGGCATTTTTGAATGCTTTATTATTATTATTATTATTATTATTATTATTATTATTATTATTGTTATTGTTATTGTTATTATTATTATTATATCAACTTTCCATTGTATCATCATGATATTTTTGGTAGGGAGCTGGCAAGTATGCAGGCATTTCAAAAGAATGCAGGAACTTGGAGCCCCACTGGAAGGCTTTCATTTGTCATTTTTTAACCTTGCCAGTCTGCTGTAAGTATTACTATTTCTTGTTATCAATTATAATGGGTAAATAAACTTCTTTTAATTAATTTCTAATTGTTTCATGGTTTAGACAAAAGAGAGGAAGGGCTCTTGCTGGATTTCTTGAGAGTAGGGCAATGATTGGGATCTTCACATGATCTCTATGGATGTGACATTTAGAAATTCTAAACTGGTAGAGGTTACAGTCCATTGTGGATCTTTAAGATTTAGGCAAGCTCCACCCTGTCCTTTGATAAGAAACATTCCCCTTTTGTTTTCTCCTGTGCTATCCAGAATTAAAATCCAGCTTGCCTTTTATTTATTTATTTATTTTAATGTCTCTGAAAGTTTTATTCTCTGTGATCACAGTTCCCTGGAATACCTCCCATGGAGAGAGGAAGATACTTTTACTTCTTTACAAAGTACTTTGATGTAATATTGCCATTGTGCAGCTTATTTAGCATGTTTCTGGCTACACATTTACATTGATATAACCTTCTGAGAATACCATTATTAAAACCTCACATATCATACTATGAAAATTATTGACTTATAGTAGTTTTACTGGGATTATTTACAGGTATTCTAAAAGATCATGGGGAGAGGCTATCATAATATATACTAAAATTGGAACTGAGACCACTAGGTAACGATCTAGTTTTCTCCATCAGAAATCCACCCTGCTGATAGCTCCCAAGTCCTTGAGATTATTCTTTCCACTTAAAAGTTTGCAGTACAACAGGAGAACAACCAAGAAGTTGCATGCCCCATCTCATCCATGTAATGAATGTAAGAGGTCACAGAAATAAAGCCTAGCTCAATGAAGTGACACAACAACTGCAAAGAAAAGGCTTATGAGTTTAGTAGTCCACCGTTGGGGGTGTTTAATATTTCTTGTCCAAAAGTTAGACCTTTTTAAAAGCTACAAGGAATGAGCATTAACCCTATTTTAAAACAAATAGGAAAAAAAAAAAAAAAACTAATATGAAAACATTTTGAAACAGTTCCAGAAAGCCAGGTGTCATACTTGCCTTTAGTGATGAAGCATTTTAGAGACAGGTCAAATTCCTTCCAAGAGTAAATTACATTAGTGGGCACAGAACAGCTGGAAAAATATGGTAGGTCAAGAAATACCCAGCCTATTTTCAGGAGACTTGTCTGTATAACATGGTTTGATTTTTTTTTTCCTGTGTGTGGTTCAGTTGGTTGCTTGGTTTTTTTCAAATTAGAATATGTGCTAGGACACAAGATATAAAAAGGTATTTGGAAGACTATAGTCTATTTATGTAGCATTGACTATTGGAAAAAAAGAATGATTTTGAATAGAGAAATTAAGTTTTTTGTGATTGCAGATAATTTGTAGTGAGAAAGGGTATAGAGTGAAGATAGGTCAAAAAAACATAAAATCTGAAGATCTCCATTTTGGGTTTTACCTTGAATGGTTTGCATTTTTCCAATGGACCATAAGTAGATCAGTTTAGAAGTTTTCTTAATCTGGGAAATTCTTGTTCACAATTCATGAATCAGTTGTTTTGTTTCCCTTAGGGAGAACATGACTAAAGTCTTTTAAAATTATGATTAAACACTTGACTTAGCTTTACTGCAGAGGTCAGCTCAAAATTTTACACAGCATCTCACTTTTTACATTGTTCTTTGAAGTGAATAGGAACTAAGAATTTGCCCCTGAAATTGTCTGTTATGTTTTGTTGTGAATAGTGCTTTATGATATTAATTGGTCACAGCTGAAGTTGTGTATTAGAAATGCAGTGTTTTCATTAACTTTGTATTGCATTTTCATTGAGCATTTAATGGGAAAAGTGGCAAGACTTTGGAACAAGGGTATCAAATTTTTCATGGAATTAAGTTGTTGCATATTGAACATATTACTGAATGTGAGCAGTGTCTGTATTTGGTCAGAAGGTTGATTCAGAGTTATTTTTGTCCTGATACTATGTGGTGGAAAGAAGTAGACTTGTGTTCATGGCTTCTTAGGGTGAAGGTTTAGTTCCACAGAGGTGAATAATCAGGATCAGAGTTCAGCAATAACCAGTTTCTTTCAAACCATTGTTCCAAACTCGAGTGTCTGTAACTTCCCTTTTAATGCTGATGTGCACACCCTTGTCTTCTGCCACTCTGGGTCAGGAAAGTTTTAAAAAACATGCTGAATGCTGTGGGTACAGTTATGTTTGATTTTTGTTGCTTTAGAAATGTTAGGAGAAAAGACTTCAATTTAAAATTTTCGGGTATGTCTTGCAAATATGGCTGGGACTGGTTTTAGAATTGTCTGCCTCCTGTTTTATTTGTACCTCTGCAAGTCAAAGAAGGAAGAACAAATATGGTGTATAAAAATTGTACTTAGGTGTATTTAGATGAGAAATTTCGGTTTTCTCAGTTTCTAAGGGGCATTTGAATAGGCATTTTTGAATAACCTTTAAGGCAATTTCAGGCATAGAGCAGGAACAAAGTCAGAGGCAAGCTGAAGAATGTGTTACGATCACTGAAATACTTTATTTTCAAAATATTTTCTCACATATACTGTTTCTTGGTAAACAGGAAACGTTTTCGATACATGATAGTGTAAATGAATAGTCATGGACTACATGCTGAATCAAATCAGTACTGTTATCAAATGGTCCCTTCAGCTTGAGTGGACAATTTATTTGCAGTACTGTTGAAATATCTCTGCTTTATTGCCTTGCAGCTATTAAATAATAGTTTCAGATATTTAAGGCTCCACTCTGTGTCTTACAGGTGGAAGAATTACCTATTTTCTGCTGAATGCCCCTTTTGTTTCACTCATTTTGCTGTATTACTTCTACTGGTTTCTTTGCAAATAGAGATCGTTCAGGATGCACTCCTACTTACAATGGAGAAAGAATCCACAGCACCATCCTCACTGTAAGCAAAACTCTTTTCACATCTATGGAGTGTCTGAACAGACAAAAGAGCTTTGATCACTTTCAGCCTCTTTTAACAAGGGACTTGTTTTAATTATAGAATGCTTTAGCTATTACTAAACGTTTGCCTGGCACAGTTGGCATATGACATCATTTTAAAAAAGCTTGGGTTTCTTTAGAGTATTCCAGCCTTAGGCTGCTCTTCTTAGGACTGAAGAAGAAGCATTATTTTTCCACCAACTGAAAAAGGTATCTTTAAATTAGAGCCACTAAAAAATAAGATGATAATCCAGGACCATTCCCAAGTAATAACCACAATACAGCCATCACCTAATGAAGATGTATTTATATTCACTACTGCAGTATTTCTGGTGACCTCATGACAGTACCAAAGATTTGCCTATCCCCTCTTGCAAAAAAGAAAAAAAAAAAAAAAGACATAATTTCTGGTAATCTCCCTACCAGTTTTCATTTTATAAAGTTTTATTGCTCTCTGAAAAAAACCCCCAAAATTATGGAGAATGTTTTTGCTATCATTGTATATGTTGTATACAATGTATATTATAGACAAAATGCCATGTAGGATGAGTATAATGTAAGAAGGATCTATCACATCTGTAAATGAATAATGAAAACAGTAAATAATATTTAATGTTTGAGTTTGACTACATTGCAATATGCATAATTTGTATAGAAATAGAGTATTAATATTTGTGTTCACTGATAACTATCAACATTATCTCTTAAAATGGAGTAAGAAATGGTGAAATAGGTCTTGTAAATTACGTTCTAGTAATTCTTCGTTGGAGCAGAATATGAATATTTTTAGTCCCATTACCTGTGTAAACTCTATACATATACCATCTTTTGGACCTACTTGCTCTTGTCTTCATTCAGCTTTAACTCAGGATTACTTTTTCCCTTAATGAGATGTAAACTATTCATATTTTTCACACAACACAGTATGTTTAAAACTTAGCATAGTGTAGCTACAATATTATGACAGTGGCTGTCTGAAGTTAAAGTTTTATGAAAGCTTCTCAAGTTCATTGAATGATTTCTCAGAAATAAGGACTGCTGAAGTAAAATTTTACAGCTTGGTGTTTGTCAGGTTCAGTCTTCTCTCTTCTTTGGAAATTAATTTGGTTTTGGATGTCTCAACATCACCAATATAGAATACTGCTTTTAGGTAAAGCAAAAAAAATATATAAATTTCTCACTAAATCTTGGTGTTTCTACATTCCTGTAGGTTTCTGATTTGATTGACTACAGAGGTGCAGTATCAGTTAGGGAGAGTCCATAACCTAGGCAGAGGAATTTTTAACACCACTGTAAGTATTTCAGTCATGTTTTTGTAGAAACTAAAATTTCTTACTTTTTAAATTACGCACCTGAATGAATTTATTTAGGATTTGTTTGTATTTTCAACAGTATTAATCCTATTCCAGTTGTATGTTGCATTTGTTTATCACTACCCAGTAGCTCTTCGGTAATTTCTTAAGTTTATCTTTTTAACAACTTCGATGTAAGTAGGGCCATATCTGCAATGTATGCTAAATCCAATGAAAATTAATTTGCTTGGGCTATATTTATCTGAATTGTCTTTAAAAAGCTTGTCAGTTAACCATCTAGCAATGTTTCTTATGCTAAATCTCAGAGATTATTTAGTTTACTAGTTGGCATTACTAATTTGACATAAGAAATCTTGTTTTCTCAGAACCATTACCAAAATACTCCAGTCAGACTTGAATAAATTTCAAAAATCTTCATATATCAATTTATGTATCCTTATTGTGATGGCTTTTGAGTCCCTTTTAGAACACACGACTTTGCTTACCAGTGTAAAGAAATGTTTGTGTTATTATGTTCTTAATGTACATGATTCAAAAAGCTGCAATTATTTACCTACATTAAAAACATTACAGTGATTCTAACTTAGGGTTTTGCAATTTAGTGTGTAGGTTGTGCATTACCACCCAAGGCACTACAGTTGACATAAAGAATCCAAAACTTCATTAAATTGGTTGAGTGCTATTCAATACCATTTTATATTTGGCCTTTTTAGCCTTCCATTTTTCCAAGGCTGAATTAGATCTTGTTTCCTTAAGCTTTGGATTTGCATGCCTTTGAAAGAGAACTTAATTTTCTATTTTAGAAAAATTATCTCTCTGCAGTGTCTACAGGGAGCATCTACATGACAAAATTAAGCAATGGAACTGTAGTCATCTTTATCACACTAATCCTTCCCCAGAGATTAGACTGTATTTATTCTAGTTTCTGAAGTATTTAAGTATATTTAACATGGATAGATTCATATTATCTTTAATTATGCTATTTAAACCCTGTTCAACTTAGTGCTCCAATAAATCATGTTCTTCATAAGCCATTTATATGTCTGGGGTGAGAAGTTACTATGATAATGTCATTGACAGTCATATTAGCTCTGATTCAACACTATTTGTTTGACATACTGAAACCTCATCAAATTTTTCTGTTACAATGAGGGGTGCCAGCCTTGTCAGTTGGTGAAAGTTGCACACTATAACCAGCTGTGTTTTCAGTTTAGGCAGGTCTTAGCATAGGCGTGAGACAAAAATGAGAGCCTCCCCTGTTTGTGTTCACATCATAATTCTAAGTAGTGGGTGAAGGGTTAATGTGATGACATTTTGTGATGGCTATCTGCATTTCAGGAGGCTGCTCCTTGTCTTCCAAGGTGTTGATAGGTCTTTATTCCTACAGCAAATCTGATAAAGTGCTTGATCCCAGCTGCTGGTACTGTGTTTTTCACATAGATAGCAGCCTTTTAAAAAGCTTCTGTAAAATATAATATAAAAATTTAAAAAGCAACTGTATGCCCTATGCAGTGTTATTAATACATAGGTAGCATTTATAAACATGAACTGTTTGGTAATGAACTTTATATCCAACATAGTTTTATTCTGCTGATTCTGGAATGTCACAGGGTGTCAGGAAGCAATTGTCCTGAGTTAACCACTTCCAGTGTTTCCCCTGAGAAGCAGTGGTGCTGTCCTACAGAGGAATGAGAAGGAAGAGAAATTATTTGGGGGTTATTTAGGGTAGGTATGCAAGAGTTCTGGGCTAATCCAAATGCACACTAATTGACCTGAAATCTTCAGATGCATTCTCTTCGTGCAGTTTTACAAGCAATAAACTTGGAGAGAGAGAACTTGAGAGAAGACAAAGCTAAAAAACCTACAAACAACATTTCTGTGTTTCTCTTGAGCTCTCTGCCTGTCCTTTGGGTTGGCACAAGTTTTCTGTCTCTCTCACTCATTGTAACTGCTCTTCTTCCTGGAGGATGAGGGGCCAGAGTAGGCTTTTCTGCTTTTCATTAGCATCCGCCCTGGAATGTGTTTGAAAGTTGGCAGGGCATTATGTATGGGGGCACTGGGTAGAAGAGGGGAAGCAGGGCTGCCAGTCTACTCCAGCACTTCTGAAGGACTTCAAAACACATCTCCCACAGGTGTTATTTTTATGCTTCATGGAAAGGGAACCAAACCAGAAATATTATGTAATGTGACAAAAATATTCAGGTATGAATCTGACTTAATAATGCTGATTTTTCAAAGCTGCTCTTAACAGAAGCATACATACATGCTAAACTAGAAAATACCTCTGCTTTCTGTGAGGGCATTACAAGTTTTAATTTGAGAGAAACAGCTGTTTGAATTGAAAGGTAGCTGGTGCAACATAAGAACTAAGTGTTTAGAATACGGGAAGTTTAAATCACATCTCTGCCATGTATCAGGTGAGTCACCACACTTTTATACCCTTGGCTTTACTTGGGTGGAACTAAAATAAAAATTAAAGGGAATTTAAGTCTTAGTATTGCATAGGACTTTGTCAAGTTATTTTCTGACTCAAATACTGCTTAATGATGACTTGAAATTGAACATGTAAAACAAAGTAAAAAAATATTCAGCTGGGAATAGCAAATCTGATGAAAGCCTGTATCCATCACTTTTCTTTCTTTACCTCAGTAGAGTTGAGAGCCAAGGGAATCCTGAGCCAGGACTGATTTAGACTGGTATGCACACCAGGTGCAGGATGACACATTCACAATCTCCCTCCTGGTAAGCCCGTGCAGTTCAGTTTCTGCAGTGAAATACATGCTTCTTGGTCCATGACAAATGTGGCTGTACAGTGTCTGGTTACAGATCTCATACAGTTCATGGTACAACATCTGCACAGAAGTCATTTACACAGTGAAGATCTGTGCTTAAAAAACTGAGTCTCATCAGGTGTAGCATGGTCTCCTCATAGGTGTTCCATACCTTGCAAAAATCCTTTATCTCTTAGCTTTCAGCCTCCATTCACAAGAAAATGAGGTTTAGAGGATGACTCTCTCTCTCTTTCTCCTTGAGGAATTTAGTTTATTTATATAAACTAGAAACCTAAAAACATAACAAAAGATATTTCTCTTGTGTGTTGAAACTTTTGTTTTTCAGCGGTATTAAAAAATTACCATCTTAATTCAGTGGTAGACGACTGCTTTTTTTAATCACTGTCCTTGGTTTCCTAGTGAACTAAGGTGTTCTCTGGCTATTACCATGGAATTGTGTGGCTTTTTCCTAATAATTATAGAATTTTAGGGTTAAAAGGGAGTGCAAGAGAGCATCTAGTTCATCACCCTGCCCCAAGGCTGCATGAGCTAATCTTGGCAGATGTTTGTCTAACCTGTTCCAAAGCTTTACAGATACTCGTTAAGGCCCCCAGGCAACCTATTACAGAACTGCGCTGCACTTACCCTTCGGTATTTTCTGCTAATGTTTAAAAAACTTCTGCTGTTAAGCTTGTCACTTCTTGTCACTGTGGATATGGGGAGCAGATTGCTAGCATGCCCTTTGCACTAGGTTGAAGTTGTTTTTGTTTTATGTTTGGTGGTTGGTTTGTGGGCTTTTTTTAGCTTAAAAATAATTTAGTGTCTTTGTTGTTTTACTTTGCTTCCTAGAGTTCCAGTCCTTTCAGTCTTCTTGTGTGGCTGATGTTTCTGTAGACAGTACATATTACTATCCTCTATACCTTTAAGCTCCATTCAGACAATTCCTGCATTTCTTTTTTCACCATTACCCAGAATATATTCAATATATTCTACCAATCAGTTTGGTGGCGTTTTTCTGTACTAGAAACTCAGTTCATTAAAAAAACCCTCTTTATATGCAGTCTACTATTGAAATGATACATCGCATCAGTACAGAGATAGCTGATACATTTTTTTGTGTTGAGATTACCACTACAGGCAGTAATGATATCTATATCCTCACTTAGTAGTTACTCTTTCCTCAACATGTGCTTAAGACCGGTGTTGGAGACTAGGTACTGAATTGGATGATATTGCCAAAAATGGCTGTATGCTCTAATAATCCATGGTTTTCAGTGATGTCTTACTGCTGAGTGCATGAAACTTCTAAGCAATGTTTCTTCAATGCTTTAAAAATTAGTGCAATTTTTGGGAATGTTAAAAGGCCTATTGAATGTTCATTTTATACCAAGTTCATAAAGAGAAATCTGCACTGCTGGCTGTCTCACTGATGGTCATGTCATTTGCTGTTCACAGAAGAGCCAACAAATGCTGTGGGTCAAAGGAAACCCCTGGCAGATAAACTCTATGGAAATAATTTTATCCCAGGTTAAGATGGAGGTACTTGTGGCCACTCCATGTACATCCATGGAAGCCAGGCATTTATAGGTATCAGAGGCACTATGAATAACTTGTAATCTTTGGGGAAATCTTTAACAAGCATTAACCCTAGCCATGGTCTAAAATTTCCTTGACTGTCTCTACAAAAATGTTTCTCTTGGGGAAAATAGCTTTTTGGTTTGATTGTTAAATTCAGAGTGAAGAGTTCAGTTATTTGTGTAAGATTGTTATTAACTCATCATGTCTTAAGTGATTTAAAGGACTTTTCTATAAAAGAGCTTTCATTTTCACCAACCCTGTCTTACTTGAAAGCAAACCTTCAAGGTGGGAATCCAGCTTCTGAAAAAATGTTCTTCGATAAACAAAATACTTTTTGGATATTACTTTATGTTAAAAGTAAAAAAAAAAAAAATTCTTTTTTTTTCTTCTTTTTTCTTTCTTTCTTGTTTATTTTTGAGCATTCATAATTATAACAGTCATGTCTCTGTCACTGTCTCTGTTTTTTCTTGAACGTTCTGCTTTAAAATATGTGCACCTTGTCTAAAAAACCAGCTGGGATGCCACAAATATTGTGCACTATTTATGACTGCAAAGTAATTTCAATGGAATTTAAAGACTTGGTTTATAGATCCAAGACGAGGATCTTCTGTGTACGCTAGAAGGATGAATCCTTTCCAGACCACTTCTTATTTGGCTGAAGATGAACTTGAGGAAGCATTTTGGAGTGTCAGCCAAGGCTGCTTTTATAAAGACCTGGGTGGGATTCATACTCTTGATATCCAAATAAAAATAGGCCTGATTTTAATCTCTGCATGGTTACTTTATTGTAACCATGAATTAACTTTAAGGCTTTCACGGATGAAAGGAGACATATAAGTAAGTGCCTGTTATCTTTTTTAGATTCATGGGAAAATATTTTATCCAATGTATTAGAAGCTTTCTCTTGTGGACTTGTCTTTTGTTTATTCTGTTTCTGTGTGGTATGCATTTTAGTTTGTTTCCTGTGAGAGCAAAATCTCTGTGTCTGCAAGAAATATCTTACAGGAACAGGAGAAGAAGATGGGCAGTTTGGGGAGGAGAGAGGGGCTAATCTGCTATATATATATAAATAAAAGTTTACTAAGTATTCTTCTCCTAAGGTGAAGTTGAATATAGCCCTTTCTTGTAAATGTCACTAAAAATTGTACATTTTCAATATTTGTCAGCAAAAGAATTTATTTCAGAATTCAGTAAGAGGCAACAGTTTCAGAATGTAGGCCTAATCATATGAGGGATATAAATATCATCATTCAAAGGAATATATTTTAGATTATCCAGAAATATTTTATAGTTTAAATACTGTTCTCTCCCTGGTATCTTCAGACACCTCAGCACCTGTCCATAAATCATATGGAAGTCAGGGCATAATTAGTAGAACAAATATACTTATTCTGCATAAAATTTTAACGCTTAAATGAAAGTAACTTTGGGACGTGAGAGAAATATACATTTATAGTGTGTGTGACATAGAAAAATGCATTCTCTAGGCACTACTTTACACAATCCTGAGGGACAGGGGTCTCTTTGCTATCAAACTAAGACTTTGTCATCAAGAAAAAGGATAATTGGCTGCATGATTGTATTCCTTAGTAAATGTTTATATTTGGTATCTAAAGATTAAGATATGCTGGCATTCCCAACATACAGAGACGGTCTCTTGCTGGCTTGCTTCTTGAGATATAGTCAACTGGGATTTCCATGTCTAACTGAAAGGCAAAACTGGACTCATCTAGTGATTATGACATTAGTTAATGAGCTGTGGCCTATAATGTACAGGCAGTACAGAAAAGAGCAGTGATGCCACTTTGAATGTAGCCATTGAGTGAATATACGATCAAAACCAGGCTTGCTTATCATCATCATGGAAAATCAGATACTTCAAAGTCCATTCTGCATTCTTCTATTATGAAGTTACACTTCTTGAGCACACCTACATGATAATGAAATTATTAAAAAATGCCTTCCAAAAGTGAAATTCCCTGTGTCATTCATCTTTCTTCATGGAGTATGACCATTTTCTTTTTTCCTCCATCTGCTCCACTCTGTTTCAGCTTTCCTTTTTTTCCTACAATGTTGTTTTACAGTGGTAATAAAGATATTATGGTTCCTATATATAGTTAAACTCGTAGAATAAGACAACAGAAGATGCAAAGTTAAAACAAGACTGGTGTGCCAAAAAGGTGGCCTAAGTGGAGTGATGTGGTTGTCCTTGGCAGTCTGCTCAGCAGATACCGTCAGCGTCACTTGGGCGGGGGGGGGGAGAGGGAGCAGGAGATGAGCAAAAAAAAGACCATCTGCTGTGCAGTTTTTTACTGTGGGATTATACAGTTTTTCTAGTCCCTGTTCCAAAAGTGGCAGATCTTGAATGTCTGTGTGGCTTTTTAAGTGGTTACATACAGCTGCAGTGCATGTTGGCAAACAGAACTGACACCATCTTTGTCAGGAAGCGAACAATTGTCTCCTGACTTTGTCCAAGTTTAGCAAATACTCCTGTTCATCCTGACCATCTCTACATTCCCAATCTGCATAATTTTGCCTTTTTACCCTTCTCAAAGAGGAAAAAGTATAACCAAACTCCAGATATTTTAGTGAGCCTGTACAAATATTATTGCAACTGTATTGGCATAAGTGAGAATTTCTCTTTGGGGCAAAGGCTGCTAGTTAAACAAATACACTTATGCCACTCAGCCTGCCTATCAGTTATTGGAACACTGTCAGTATTTATATATTTATAATTTTTTTTTATGGGTGGACATGAGGACACAAAAAAAAATTATTACATCCAAAGATTGAAATTATTTATAACTTTGTAGAATGCAATAAATATGTGCTATAAAGCACACTTGTGTACCTGTGCCATGGGAAACTTCTTCTTGTCCACACATTAGTGGGAATTTGGGTTTACAAACTTGGCATAACTTTTCCTTCTCCTAGGTCTATATGGCAGGAATCAGCTCCAATATTCTGCTCTGTCAGCATGGTCAAAATGGCCTTGTAAAATCAGCAAACTCATTAATTGGAATTTAAAAGGGTAACAAGATCTGAATACAGCAAGTACAACCATCATCCCTTTTTGAGAGAAAAAAAAATTGCCCTTAAAAGCTTAGCTGAGCCTAAATCATCATTTAGGTAATTCAGTTGACATTTATTTAATGTTGGCAGCAGTATGTGTGTATGTACCACTGCCCTGGTAGTCAGTGGAAGATGTCATAACCATTCAAGTGATTTATCAGTTTATAATTGTTATGCATTGTAGTCGCTGGAGGCCAAGAGGAAGATAGTAGAGATTCTGCTTTAGCTCAAATTTGCCCTCTGGAAACACCCTACAGAATGTTAGTAAGAGTGAAATCAGCGCTTTACTATGGAAAACCAATAGAATTATCTCATCCAAAATTCTATATAATTTATTGGCCATAATTATAATTCTTTGCTCTGTTGACCATAACACAGAATTGCTTTTATTGTGGGATGTTTGAGAAAACAGATTACAAAAAATTTTTATTATGTTAACCATTCTCCATTAAATTTGATAGTATTCTTCCAAAATGATCCAGAATTAGCACATCCTTCAGGATGAGCTTTTATAAAGCCAGTTGTGCTACCATAATCCATTTCTATCAAAGGAAAGATTAGGTATGAAGAATAGGACTAATCTAAAGCATTCAATGCTCAATTTACCAAGCCACATGCACCAAAAAAATACCCCAAAAACAATTAGATGGGCTTGCTCCCTAGTAGTTTAATTTCTAGATGCTTTCCTTTTTATTCCAAAGCTGAACAGAATGAGCAAAGACTTCCCTAATTTAAATCTCCTAAATCCACCTGTAGTTTCTGGGGTTGTAAATATTACCTTCTGACTGTGTGACAGTGTTAAGTGATTGAGGTTTGCCTAAGTCTGCAGATGGCCTGCATCAAACCTCAAAGCTGCTTCTGTCCTGCCGCTTTGAAAAAAAGATTATGCACATCCTCATTCTTATTATTAAATGTTTCCGTAGTGACTTTTTAGTAAGTGGTTTGCATACTTCCCCAGGAATTCAAATGTTCTCTCATCATGAGTGCAGAAAGCTCTGAGCTTCTGCCATCCAATCATAAATACCTTTAGCCTTCCAAATTTTGCACATTCTTAAAACAAAAGTCTGCATTGAGCTCTCAGATTGTTTGCTTTTGTACATTTTCATTAGTAGAAATGGATGTAAGAATTATAGTGACAGAGATACCCTTACAAAGTAAAATGTAAAACTTTAAATCAGTACTATTTTTAGAGGCTGTTTGGAGGATTACAGAAAAATCTTCCAGAATTTATTTTAGAATGCTAGCCTATCATATGAGTAATTTGTAACTTTTTTTTTTTGTTTTTAATAGTTGCATCAAGAATTGCTTATTCTACAAAGCGATTTAAAGGGTAAACATTATAGAAGAAAAGAATCCATGAGGATGCTGGGGACAAGTGACTTGAAAACTTTAGTATGGTAGTAACAAGTTGAATGTCATAGGAAAGAAAAGAGAAAAACAATCTGGGTTTTCTAAATGCATGAGGTTACAGTAGTCAGAAGAATAGAAATCAATTTTCATATTTACCTCAGCACAGCTCCGTTTTTTGTGTTTATTATAAAATGCTGAATAATTGCCTCTCTGGCACTGAAATATACTGGGATATGGGTGTGCTACATGCAATCAGAATCAATCAGTACTGTGCCTTTTTCCTACCTGATACAATTTCTGTAAGATGTAGCTGCATATTTCGCATAGTTAGGCATTCTGAGCTTTTAGCAAAACTAGCAAATTTGTTTTCAAAACATAGCTTCAAAATATGGATGACTAGTCCCACTGTTTTCATGACTGAGATGGGAGCTCTGTGGCAGAGGGCTTCGTATGGTTTCAGGTCACCATTACACAGTGAATCTGATGTCCTGCTCAGCTTTATGTGGACAGGAAATAGAAGGGACAGAAGTAGCTCTTAGCCACTAGATGCCTCTGAAGTCTGGGGCTTTCCTCAGATTTACATAGTTCTTAGAAGAAACCAGAGCAACATCAGAGCAAAATCATGGCCATTGCTGTAAATGGAGCAGAGTGCAGCATTGGTCAGGAAATTCAGTCTCTTGCTCTGTGTGGCAAGTTTTGTTCAAGTGATCAGAGTTACCACTGCTACCTGTATAATTTTTTTTTAATATCTTGAGGATGCAGGTAATGCAGGTAGTATTTTAAGCTGTCCTTCTGCTTGTGTGTTGTAAAAGGGCTGAGACATTCAAAGCTGAGTTAGGCCCAACACACAGAGGGACCATTATATGTAGTTCCACACACCAAACAGGAGATCTTCTTAATGTTATAAGGTATATACTGAAAAGAAATAGATTTCCTTACACCTGTGTGTAGACTGCATTTAAATCATGTGTCTGATTTTGCTGTATGAATTTTATACTTTCACTTTTTTTTTAAATGCTAGTACAGAAAATGCACTACTCTAACAGATCTATATAAGCAGCAAAGAGTTAGGAAACTAAGACAGTTCCAAACATGAATTAAAATGTAAAGACGTGTTGCAGTCTGATGAAGATTACCAGACCATCACAGCAAGGACGAAAAGCATCCTTCAAACCTCAGGAAAAAATGCACTAAAAAGTTACCATGGGAACAACAAATTTAAAGAACAAATGAAAACCAACAGTTATTTACTGTTATTTACCCCAACAGAATTATACAAATAAACAACAAAACCAGAATCGTAAATCAGCTGAACTCAATAACTAAGCAGATTGTGGAAAACCTGAAATACTAAACATGAGAATAAAGGAGAGGGGAGAGGTCAGGAGAGGAACCACCCAACAATCCAGTGCTAACTAAGACACAAAACAGAAAATAAAAATACTGCATAGAAAACAAAACTGGTCATTACCACAAGACAAAATGTAAAGCTAAGCAAATTCTTCAATCTAGATAGATGTTAGGATTTTTTTGTGTGATTTCTTCTAATTTCATTACTGTATCATGAGTGAGTTTTTTCAACATTGATCATAAGCAGCCCATACTGAAATCAGTGTGTTAGGCTGTATTAATGAGAACAGCTTTTGTCAGTCATACTGGTATTCATGAAGAATACTTTAGATATTGATACCTTGAAAATATAGAAGGCATGGAATTTTGGTTAAAGGGATGTTAACCTTTATTCATTAGACATTCAGGTCCCTTTAAACTCAGGTTCCTCTAATATACGCCTATCTATTTTTAAAAGCAACTATGAGAAACTAAAACGCAGTGTTATAAAGTGACATTTGACATGAGGAGGTAAGGCTATTAATCTATAGCTGGAATAATTTTTAATTAAGAACTCAGATGTGATAGAAAAATGAGTGAGAATAGGCCCCCTAAGATTAATTTGTGTGTTGAGAGTATCTTGAAAATGTTGATTTCCTCTGTTGTATCCCTCTGAGAGATGGTTCATCCCAAAGAAAACCCCCTAATGCCTATAAACCATGTAGTTTGACCCTACCCTCCTCCCTATCTCTGGCCAATTGGCTCAGTGCCAGCTTATCGGTCTTGGACCCCTTCAAGAATAAAGCTTTGGAATAACCTGAGGTAAGGAGCCTCTTTCGAATCTCTTCTCCCTATCCTGAAGTCTCCCTCACCCCAAGGTCCCCCAGAGACTGATCCTCCCAACAGGGGATCTGAGGGGAGGGAAAACTTCATTCCTCGACTAAATAGTTGATTTATGGATATGATGCCAATAAAAATGTATACTGCAAGAAAAGAAAAAAAAACCCAAACCAAACTAAAAAACTTACCATACTCCAGTGTGTTGGAAGCATCCTTCTTTATATTTTACTTATGGGATAAAATGTAGTTTCACAAATTACTGGAATCCATTAAGGGTAAGAACAAGACTGTGTGGTCCAAAGTCTCACAGGGATTCTGGTCTATGTTTGGGAAGCAGCTTATTCATTTTCTCCCAGACAAATACTTGTTATTTAGCCATTAAATCAAAGATGGGTTCATGCTGCCAAATAGATTTGAATTCAAACCATTAGAGAATTTTAGGTCACTCCCTTCCAGAGCTTTGATTTGTACCCATCTCTTAATGTGGTGAGGCTTTTAAATTTCTGCTTGTTTTACCAGCATTAGTTAACAGATGAAACTGTGTGAACATGGAAGGGAGAGTGGGAGGAATCCTGCCTTTTGCTTCTATTAATTTTTTGGCCAGACTTTGAGTTTACCTCTTTCCCCTTTTTGGCAAGGTCATGGTTCTCATGAATATTTGACTGAGCAGTTGAATCTGCATATGAGAGAACTTATAATGGAAGTGGGTATTTTGACTTGGTGCTAAAGACAAGTAACTAACAATACACATTATATATTTGTACACTGTACTAGTAGAAAATAATCATCTGGACTTAAAAGTCGCAAACACCTTTGTTGGGTGAATTTGAGTTACTGAATTTGATCCTCATCATTCTTCTTGCAGAGGGAGATAACAAGTTCATCAGATAAGTAAATAATTAAAAATAGATTTTGATTTTGTAGATGCCTATGTTAAATAAGGGAAACCCCACCTCTTGCTGGTTAGTGGCAAAATTCTTCCCTTGTTTGAAGGTAATCACCAATTCAAAATGTACCCGGTCACGTAAAGTCAGAGAAATAAGATGTCTGCTTCAGATACCAGTTGGTGTCTGTGCCACAGTTGGGAATACATCTCAACATTTTTTGAGGTCTCAACCTATGATAACATTCTGAGTTATTCCAAGCAGATCAGTGCCTCCTAGAATAGCCATTGAATATGGGAATCTGTGCAAAAGTTGAGATTTAGCAGCAAGTGGAGAAATTATAACAATACTATAATATTAACAGGTTGAAGCAAATTGATCTTGCTTCTATTGAAGAGATATCATACTGAGGTTAGTCAAAAGAGAGAGAGTTAAGAGGAAACCATATCCTTTCTACCTTGAAAAATGTGGTGTAATCAATAGCAAAAAATAAATGAGTGATCGGTGAAGGTCTGTTTCATGTACTGTTTACTGCATGATTGCTAAGGAATGTCTTGGAAGATGGGGGCCAGTTTTGTGAAATCAAAGTTTTTTATCCATTACAGATTTTGTTCCCTGTGTGAGTCTGCGTCAGTAGCACATAGTGAAATTCAAAGTTATTATAGACTTCTTCATTACATGTGTGCTGACTGCTACTGAAAACCTCGTATGATTTTAAAATATATTCTACACTATAGAACTCAAAAATTAATGCAAATTCTTGAATAATTTCAATTTTTTGATGGGAAAAACAAATGAAAACAACCCCAGACAAACACCATGCATTTGTTCCTTTTTGTTTACAAGGATATGATTGTGAAACATTACTAATAAACTTTTATTAACAATAATAAATGACAGCTGTGTGTAACATGTACCAAAAGCCTGTTCAAAGATTCATTTCTAGGTTGCATGTCATGTTTAAAGCTATAAAGTACAATGACATTTTCAGAGAACAAAGCCCTGTCTTTTTTTTGGTTTTTTTTTCCCCAAAAGAGATGTTTGAGGTTGTAAGAGCAGTGAATCCACTGAATGAAGTTTCAGTTTCTACCAGAAGGTCATTAATAGAGAAGTTGAGAATAATAGTGCCATGGCTGAATAAGAGGGACAAGCCAGGTGGACAAGCAGTTGACTACATGCACTTTTCCTCATGCACTATACAGTAAATTAATTTGCCACCCATAGATCCTCCCCCTAACAGAAGACTCCGTGATGAACCTGCTGTAGGTGGACTTCCTTGTGTGCATTGTGGTGGATGTGTGGCTGGCACAGAGCAAGGCTGTGCTGTTAGTCAGCTTGCTATGCTTCATCACTCATAACAGTATACTCTCTCATGCCTGCACAGAAGCGTGGCTAATGTGGTAGCTTTGATGCTCTTAGTCTTGTGGAAAGATTTCCGGGCTGGCTCCATTCAGTTGGTGTAAGCATGCCAAAGGAGAGCCACATCATCTGCATGCACATTCCTGCATCTCCATCGGAATTGTCACAGGCCCTGAGAGTACTCCCTGCCTTTAAGGAATCTTTACGGATGCATGCTTTGGAAGTAGTACATGTGCTTCCTATGGCATGTACTATGCGCTTTGCTTCTATTTAAATAGTGGTTGTTCAGAAAGGTATTAAAAGGCTGTCACTACCCTCAAACTTGGCTTGAAGTTTACAAAGTACAAAGCAGCAAACTGATGTGAAGAAGCAATGATGTTTGGAACGAGCTACCGGGATATTGTCACATTTAAGGACAAGGATATTTTAGTTAGCTACCTTTGACCTGGAATATTGTCTGGAGAGGTCAGGCAGTCTTCCTCCAACTGAAGCTTCCAGTTCTGCTGTAACATAAAACAAAGTAGCAAAAATCACATAAAACAATGCTGCTTGCCATTGTAGAATTCAAGTGTGTAACTCTTTCAGACCTTTCTCTGTTGTGTGAAGGACCATGAACGCTGTTACGAGTATTTTAACCACAAGGTTCCAAATTCCAGATAAAATCATTTTGTTAAGTCTTCTGAGAAATAAGTAAAAGTTTATGATGTCTACAAAATACTTTTTCAGTTGTTTTTCTGAATGAAATTTTGTATAAACCATATCGTGTTTTATGGGAAGATCAGCATGGTCTTTGCAGAACTTCCGTGGTAGAAACAGTGACTAAGGGAAGATCCTTCTTGTCAATTTTAATCAACCCAGTAATGTAAGATTTCCATCTCTGCTCTCTTTTGTGAATGTTACAGCACTACTGACTGCAATTGTAAGTTACTGAGTAAAGATAGGTTTCTCAAGGAATGTATTCAAACTCCCCACTGTTGATAACTGTGCTGATGTTGAGCAGATGTTGAAAAGGGTAGTTCCAGTGCTGACTTGTACTTTCACAATCTTTGGTCAATATTCTTACTGTCTGTGCTCTTAGGCAGCATTTTTCTGTTCTGTATTCATCCTTTAAATTCTTTAGCTGAACAGAGACAGCACAGGTGGGGTTCATCATCAGAAATACCTGGCATTTCACCACCTTACTTTCACTCAGCATTGTTTTAACTTCTTGGCAAACCTTTTCTTAAGTCAGCTTCTCATCTTCATGGTTTGCTTACAAGTGCTGTAGGAATCACAGGGAGTTTGCCCTTGTGTGCTTAGGCTGGCATCACCAAGTGTTTCAGCAGTGATATCTTAGCAGCCAGGTTTGAAGAGCTGCAGTTCAGAATGAGGGAAGGGGCTATTTTGGGTGGTATTGCTTCATTGCAGACACAGAGATTGTGGATAAACACATATATTTGTAAGGGCTGAATTTTGGAAGGCACCAGATATCACAGTGATAAGTGCCATACAAGTACCTAGGTAAACTCTTTTCTGGGAGGCTTCCAATATAACATCAAATGAAGTATGAAGTTAACACCTTGTGATGCGTGGTAGTCATAAACCAGGGGTTTTCATCCTGAAGAGGAGAAACTGATGACACTGTGCTATCAGCAACTTTTTAGCTGTTTTACTACAGCCTAATAGAAAACTAAGTCTCCATAAAAATGGCACCAGAAAAATGATGAGATGGCATTTTTAAAAATGACATTAAGAGAGGATTCAGTAGCAAGTACATGTTGAACAGTAAATAACACATTTAGCTATGGCAGTACTTGTCTATACAGAATTGTTATATTATACATCAATAGCAATCCATTGGGTTTGGATCAGACTGACACAGCATTGCAGTTCATATATAAGCAAACAAATGGATACATAAGTAAGTTTTCAGAATCAAAGATGCAATTAATCTAACCATTATACATTTGGTGCAGACATAAAAGGACCATACAGCACCCTTATCTCTTGGTTTGGTCATTATATTGTGCATATATATTTGTGGTTCCTTTCTCTGCCTGTCTCCCTCTTTCCCCCCTTTTGGCAACATTGTCCAGATCTTCTTTCCTGCCTGTGGGGCCTCACATTAGGGTATCATATGTTCTCCTATCTGGTGGCCTGTGGTTTGTCTGTTCGTCTATCACTTGAGTGTTTCTATTTTGGTGCCAACTTATAATATCCCAGACTTCAGATCAAGGGTTTCTAACAGAGATTGTGCCATGGACCTGCTTCCTTCCCATTTGTGATCATAAAACTACCTCTTTTGTTCACACAAAGCCCATGCAATATGCTGCGCTGGGAACCAAGACCCACCCTAACAAGGCAGAATTTCTCCTAGTGAAAATGGAATGATTCCAATGGAGTTATCTATATGCTCCACACTTTTCTCACCCAGGCGTGTAGGAGTTGTGTCTGGGCAGACTCAGTACAGTTTCATTCTGTACCAGAATTAGGAGTGCAGATGGGTGATTTAGAGTCATATTTCCCTCCCATCCCTGATCCTGCACTGAATCCAGATCAAAATCACTATTTTTCATCTCATCACCCTCATTCTTTTCTTCTAGCTGGGCTAATTCTTTTCTCTTTTCCAGCCTCCACAAGGAGATGTTGTCTTTATTTCAACAGGAGATGGTTACCAAAAGTTTTCTCTAGGCACTGTGAAGAAGGATGAGTGTTGATCCAAAGCTAGAAGGAGGTAGGGAGTATCTTCTTCCTCACCCCACCCTCCAGTTCAAGTAGAATGAAAGTAAACTTCTGCTAAAAGCAGAATTTAATTTTTCTATTTTAAAAGCTGGCGAGATTGCTTACTAGAGTAATCTTGTATTCCAGGGATGGCAATACTATCTTAATACGGGAAAGATGTTCTTTAAGCAGGGAATTCAGCCTTCAATGTGCCTGCCTTAAGAGCTCCCTCAAAAGTGTTGCTGCGGTTGTATTTTTGAATGCCTTTGAAATGTCAGGGTTTTGGCCATAAAAGCTTTGATTCCAAATTATTCTTCATGAGGAACCAAAAAATAGTTCTCTTTTCACCTTTTCACAACAGAGTTTTCACCTTTTGGAGGCTACAATGTTATAAGGAGAACTTACAGGGATTATAACAACTTATACACAATTTAGGTGTTGTTTTATTCTTGTCTGTAGCTCTTAATTCCATAAAGCACAGGGACAGCCAAAGAGACAAAATGAAAGTACAGAACCTACCAGTTACCTATGCATTAGCTGTGGAGACTGTTCCTTGAATCTTTCTATTGATTATTTGGTTTTGTCTACATTTTTCGTTAAAATTTCACTTTCAAAAATTTTAAATCACTCTTTTTACTATGCTGTCCAATCTTCCATCCAGTTATTTAAATCAGGTGCACTAATGTGTAAGTCTTTACTTGGAATTGGTCTAGAAATTACATCTCTAAGCACCTAGGTTAAATTTAATATTAAATTTATAACAAAACAATTTAACAGAAGTTAATGGGACTCCCCCCAGGCATTCCAGCATTCTCTAAGTTCTTTTTCATGCAAAGGGATCTATGACATGTAACCAGTACTATAGAAATGCAGCTGCAGTTTAAGGCCAATGCATTGCATTAGAGTATGCACTTCTGCTAGCAAAATTGGCTTTTATAGCCTTAAGCCCAGTCCTTAAAAGTAAGGCTAAGCAAGATTATGCTGAGATATTGTTGCTATTGTTTTGCTCTGGATGCTAGGTCATATTCTCTTACACTTTAAAGTTCATTGCACTATCAACCTTACTATATGATAGTTTGCTGTTTCTTGTGCCTTATGGCTTCTACTTTGAAGCATCACCACTACCCTGAAATTTAGGGACACGCATTTCAAGGGTGTATCAAATATGTTTGTGTCACAGGGGGACACCAGCACTGGATAAAGTAAAGCAAACTGAGTGTAGAAAGGATCCACTGCCAGAAATCAGAGCTTTCTCCCCAGCCCCCAACCCTGCTCATTTCACCAAGCAGAATATAAGAGCATATGTATAGACAAACTGGCATTCCATTACATTCCTCCACGGTAAATAATTTATCAGGACTGATGCTGATTAAGTATAAATGTGGAGAGTGTCAGGAATCTAGGTGACACAGTGAGTGCTGGCTTTCGCCTCCAAGGAGTGCAAGTCACATTTCTGCCTTTACATCCACATCCTCTTTCAGGGAATATTTGTGATTGTGGGCTGTTTTAATTTTTGGGAATAGAACTATTTTAGAAAAAAACCAAATTATATTCACTGAGGCTAGTGTCATAGCACACATTTAGTCCTAGAACACGTCCTCATTAAGAGGTAGTTACATTTGGTTGGATCTTAAACTCACTGATTTTATTCAATCCTCTTTATAAATCCTTCCATTTCAAACCTCCCTCCTGAATACATTTTATTCCTGAAGTTTAATCTGTCTGTTTGGAAAATTCCAGTTTACTTCGGTTTTAAGGCCATAAGATTTAGGCAGGTTAAAAGTTGTGTGCATAGTTTTCATCAGATGGCAATACACACTGCACTGTATTGTTGTAATACGGACACTGAGACAGGCCTTTGAACTCCAGTAACTCACGGGTCATCCAAAAACGAGATTTTGTAACAGCTGTGGGGGTGTTGATGTGGAGGTTGTCAAAGTATCAAAAGCCACTTTTCCAAGTGGACCTCATACAAAATATTAATTTGGTTCTTGCACTGCTAAGATGGAAAACACCAAATGCTGTTTAAAATTCTAGGACTAAAACACTGATGCAGAGTCAGATAGCAGCTGCTTAGAAGATCTTTGTCAAATATCCAGTTTACTTAGATCAGAAGCGTGTCCCCTACAAAGAGGGCAAAAATTTGGGATGCAAAATTGAAGGAGTGCTCTCTCCAGAGAGAGCACAATGTTTCAGCAGAAACTAGTGAGCATCCAGACAGATGTGAGCTTTGACTAGATGTTAATCAGCAGCTGGAATGCACAGCTGGGGCAACTGTTGGGAAGAAGTCTAAACCTCTTTTTAGACTCTATTAGTCAAGGAACTTGAGCCTAATACTGCCAAGCTCACTTTTGATATTCTTCATGATGTGGCTTGGGTCATCCTTAAGTCAGTCCTACTGTGGACAGGAGGGAAGTGCCTCTACTGCACAGGAGTATTCTCTGTTATCAGATGGAGGGATGAACTTTCATAACTGATATTTGCTAGATGGCGTGCCAGAAATGCACACTAGTGGAATCTCAGTGAAACTGGCCCTTTTTAAAAGCAAGAAAATTAGCAGGAGATGACACATGAGGTGGAATAATTGATAGGGCCATTAAAATATTTTTGTGTCCGCCAAAAAATGACTACCTGGGATCTCAGCTCTAAACTGCATCCCCAGACTTGATAGATAACAAATTTACTGGACAGACACAGGTGGAGCATTGTGGTCAATGGCTCTGTGTCCAGGTGGAGTCTGGTCATCTTCAGGACTCTCTCTTGGGACTGGTGCTCTTTAACATCAATGACACAGACAGTGGGATTGAGCGCACCCTCAGCAAGTTTGCAGTTGACACCAAACCAAGTGGTGTGGTTGGCACAACAGAAGGATGGGATGACTTCAGCAGGGCCTGAAGAAGTGGGCTCACAAGAGCCTCATGAGCTTTAACAATATCAAGTGCAAGGTGCTACACCTGAGACAAGTACTGGGGTGTTCTGGTGGATGAAAAGCTGAGCACAAGATAACAGAGTTCACTTGCAGTGCAGGCGGCCTGCATCATCCTGGGCTACATCAAAAGAGAAGAGGCCAGCAGGTAGAAAGGGGGTGATTCTCCCTCTCTATTCTTCCCTTCTAAGACTGCATCCACAGTGCCGCATCCAGATCTGGAGTCCTCAGCACAAGAGATATCAGCTTGTTAGAGAGTGTACAGAGGAGGCCACAAAGGTTGATCAGAAGACTGGAGCATCTCTCCTATTAAGACAGACTAGAGAGTGGTGTTCTGCCTGGAGGAGAGAAGGCTTCAAGACCTCTTTGTGTCCTGCCTTATAAAAAAGAGGGAGAGTGATTTTTTTACATGGAGAGACATTGACAAAATAAAGGGAAACAGTTCTTAATTTGAAGAGAAGAGATTTAGATTAGATGATAGAAGGAAATCCTTAATAAATCCTTCACTGTGAGGGTGGTGAGGCAGTGGAACAGGTTGTCCAGACAAGTTGTGGATTCCCCATCCCTGGAATTGTTTAAGGCCAAGTGGCATGGAGCTTTGAACAATCTGATCTAGTGGGTGGTATCCCGGCCCATAGCAGGGAGTTTTAACACTAGATGACTATTAAGGTTCCTTCCAATCCAAACCATTTTATGATTCTATGAAATCAAATCCAGATATCAAAACAGCTCAGCATTTTCTTACAGAAAAGAAGACATCCCTTTCCTTATACTTACAATATCGTTCTCAAAGTCCACATGTTTTGGAATCCAAGACGGTCATCTCTTGAATTGCCTTTCTCTACTTTCTATATAGCTCCTTGTAAGTCCATTAGCAGGAAATCCAGTGGAATGTGCAGAAATAGCTTCCAGACTTATGGAAGACAATCCAGTCATTTGTCCTTTGACATGGAGTTAGGCAAAACAATGTCTTTAAACTAATCAAAAATCTACCAACTGTTAGGAAAAAAAAATGTTAGCTTACTTATAAAAGACTAGTCATTATAGAGTAGTCATATGCAACTCTTACAGTAGTTTGATAAGATTTACTATTATTGTTATTTAGACTGTATCTGCTCTGTTCCATTTTCTTGTTGTGTTAAACTGTGTTGACAGCTATGCTAGTGAAAGTATTTCAATGCACTGAATAGATGGGGAAAGACATAAAAGCTTCCCAAAGAATAACTGAGAGTAAATCCTATAAATAAATATAGAAATGAGCTTAAAACCACAAAAATTTATTGGAGCTAGTCTTGGCTTTCCCAAATATTAGACGCATTAAAATCTAAACTCCTAGCCTTTCTTTGTTTGGAAAAATTGACTTTGACAAAAAAAATCATCTGAGTGATTTTAAATTTTCAAAATGTGTTGATGAAAACATGTTTGTTTTTCTAGTCTTGTTTTAATTTAACTTATCAAATATAATTTCACTTAGGTTTCTGTAAATCTGAATACCAAAACAGTATTTTATATAAACAGCAACGTTATTATTTGAAACATTTTTTCCTCATGAAAACTATTGGTACCATGCAAGATGTTTTTCTTTTTTTCTGGACAGTCTTACAATGCTAGTAACTTTGTCCAGCCTCTGAATTACACAGGTGCTGGATTTTGCTGTCAGTATCCCTAATTCAGCTTTTCTTGCTTCACAGGATTTGATTAATCAAAATAATTATTGTAAGTTTATTGTGAAATATGTCTGTTAAGTCTGTCAAGGGCTGCAGACTAAGTGAGGAGTAATGCTACCTAAACTTAGGATAGAAGACTGTACGAAGCATCTTGATGATGGAAAAAGCAGACTTAGAGCTTGCTTCTGAAATATATTTTCATGTTTGATGTTTATATATAGCAGTCATGTTCACCAGAGATAATTTAGAGGGCAAAGAGAATACTGGCTCCACTGTATGTGTCATCTTGACAAGGTGAAAAGAGAGTGTCATTTCAAGCCAGTTGTGAAAAGAGCATGGAGCCCTCTTGGAAGTGGTACAAGGAAAGTCTGCATTTTTCACAGGAGTCAGTCTTCTTTGGAAATCTTTTTTAGTACCAAGCAATAAACTAACTCGTGTGTGTTCTACATCATAGGGTACAGTTTGAGTGTTCCTCCCCCTGCTCAGATCCCCACCAGTAGAAGTAACGATTGCAAGCAGTATGTGGCTGTGGAGCTGTTCAGGCTCAACCCTGCAAAGTCTGCTGTCAATTGCAGCCTGTTACTGATCTCATGTAATGTGTCAGGTAGTTTGGGCTGATGCAGCCAACTTACCTAATTTACCCTTTCTGTAGGTGGGAGGAGAGAGCAGTAACCACCTTGCCAGTGAGACACAGAAACCTTCAGTGTTTCTGAGCACTTTGCTGGAGCCTGTGGCTGGTTAAGTTGGCCTCGGGTAACAGTCACCCAATTGACTGTATACACTACTGGCATTCTCTCAGAAGCCAAATCAGATACCTGCTCCTTGTGAAGGACTTGGACTGCAAAACCAGAACTGTGTTGAGTTCAGCATTTGAGTGGATTTGGAATGCTGTTTGGGGGAAAAAAATAGAAAATAACATGACTCATTCTATGACAACCATAAAATACAGAGGTGTCAGAATCATAAATTGTTGTCCATGAATGTATCACCCACCTAGCAGAGATAGATTTCTGCCAACAGCTCTTCCAATAAGAGAAAGAGTTTTTCATAATTTTTAAGGTGGAACATGCTGGATTTAATTACAGAACTAAAGTTTGCCACTCAAAAAACATCATGGCATTGTTTTAGATTATTTCCTCTTCCATTCTCTGCAGCTCTACTGTGGAGTAGTAGCCTTCTTAAATATGTTTTGTGGACATTAGGACAATAAAGGAAATTCTGACAACACAGTTTCCAAAGTTACCCAAAGGTGATTACTAAAATGGGACCACCAGCAAAGAGGCAGTGTAGGAAATAAAAAATCCATGCTTCAAACAATGTCAAGCCTTGACTTCTAAAATTAATCTTAATTGTCCTTATATGTGTAGTTGTCCCCTTCACTGCTTAAAAGTCAATAGATTCATAAAACTAGCTGAATCACCCTCATTACAAGGAGCAACCTGTATTTTGGCTGTGGTGGATACGAAATATAAGCAGTTAAGGGCAAAATGTTTTAATGGGTGTTATATGTGCTTGCACAGAAGAAGGAAAAAGCCACACATTCTAGTCCAGCCTTTGTTAGTCTGCGTGAAGCATGATTACTGTGATCATTTAAAGCAGCTTAAATTCAACCATATTTTCATAGTGCTTGTGTTGGTTACCAAAGTCTCTTAGAAAATATGGTAATTCTGGGAATAAAAAGTGATAACTGTAGGACGGACATTAAAGCAAGCCAGAGAGTGGATTGCCAGCTTCTTAACTTTAAGGATGACATAATTGCTGTCATCACATCCATCGATGCAAAGAGGCTGGAAGAAAGCTGGCAGAAATACAAATTTTTCAGAGCATTGACTGGTGGAATAATTTATTTAACGGTCCTTTTGAGCAATGTTAGGACTCATATAGGCTCCCCATAGTGCACATACTGTATATCATCCCTATGAAATATGATGAAATGCATGTCTTTTTGAGCACATTAGCAACCAGATCCAGAACAAGGGCTATAATTTTAGTTACTGTGTGTGATCCATTCACCTACATCCCCTCATTCCTTTTTTGGCTGTTACTTTTTAAAACATGAAATATACGCTGTAGTGCAATCCTTCCTGAAAGAATGTGTTATCAGTGTTTCATTGTAGTGGATGGAATTGCCTAAAGACTTGTGTTATGTTCCTAATTTTTCCAATATTTTTCAAATTGTTTTGAGAATGAGACAAGTCAACATAACTTGAGCTAGGAAAAGGAGGAGCCACAGTTAAAAGTACTACTATATAATAAGATTTAAGTGACTGTTAGGATTTTCAGCATCTTAAACATTGTAATGGGATGTTGGCTGAAGTGATTTGGATGCAAGGAAGACTGCAGATACTTTAATTGCCAAAGATAAGCTTCTTCACTGCTCTCGTCTGTAATACAAAATCACCTAAGGAAAGTAAAAGTGAAAGTTCTGATGACTGGCACCTCCTCAAGTGTATAATTTAAGATGAATAAGATGTGGTGCTATCATCTTTTTGTATTACCACTGACATTGCTTAGAGAATTTGCATATTCTAACACAGTGAGGTAAAAGTATTATTTTACACAAAATATGATACTTGGAAGGGTGCAGTGGAACAGACATTTTTAATATCCCTTTTTTCCTCATTTATTCAGGGGAGAAGAAAAAAATTAAAATTGAAGCAAATACCCTAGAAAAATATTATAGGAAAAAAAAGGTACCTCTCTCTTATGCTATGTAGGAGTACTTACATTCCTATAAGCAGCCTGAGAAAAGTGGGAACAGCTTCATTCTGTAGGATCTCCAGAGACTTCAGTTCTATTCTACTCCTAATAGAGTTTTCTGGAGGTCATAAAGAATACAATGGGTTTTTAAGTAAGAAAGTATTAAAAGATTTCTCTATGAACCTTGCTGCCTTAGGCAGAATCTGCCTATTTGGCTGGGATTATGGTTCCATTTTCTTGGCAGTAAGTATGAAGACCATGGAGATTGTGGAGCATAGGGGGAACTACAGCCTTATTCCAAAAGCCATAGAGATGGTATGGCAAAGCTATAACTTCTCATGCTGCCTAGAGAAACTGGTTGTTGATCTGACCTGACTGATGCATCTGGGAAAGGAGTCTCACAAGGACCACACATGAAAATATATGGGATTTGTTCTTTGAAATGACAGGTGGTCATCTGTTCCAAGCTTCTCCATGTCACAGGCAATGGTAACACTGCCTCACACAGTTCCGTAGTTAAAATTTCAAAATGACTGTGTGATTAAAGTGAGGAGATATTCTGATTTGTTGAGTGTATTCCAAAAAATGATCCAGCAGAAACTGGTCTGAAATTGGCTTATCTATCATTCAATATGTAACATGTTTTTTGCATTATGGTTCATGCTGTGATTGCAATTGCTGTAACTATCAACTGATAGCTGACAGTGGGAGCCAACCTAATATCAGGAAAAACAGGGAGGGTAAACATTACTTTCAAAGGAGTTGTGTCTGCTCCATTCTACCAATTAATTTACTTAGCTTCATGAAATGCCACACATCATTCTGTGTTGTGTTGTGTTTTGTGTTGTGTTGTGTTGTGTTGTGTTGTTGAGGGAAGCTGGGGATTTTAAAGGATGTGCAAGTCTTTCCTCCTGTTATGTGGCATAAATAAACAAGTCTTGTGCTCCAAGGGAGAAAATAGACTCCTACAGTGAAATCTCGGTTAGTGCTCTGCTTTGAAGACCTTAAGCCTTGTCCCCTAATTTTCAGAATTAGCAACCAAATTATGAATGAATTTCTAAGTTGACAGTAAGGATATAAACGATACTGAATCTTTGCATTTCTGCTGAACAAACGGAGATAATTGCTTTAGCAAAAAAAAGTAGAATGACACTTTTCAAGGGTCCACTATTTGAACGTATATCTAATGTTTACTGTGTTTTCTTACTGTGCTCCCTTTTTGCACACAAAACCCCTGTTCCCTGTGGGAAGAATTTTTGATAGCCCAAAGAATACAGGATCAGGTAGAAGTTAGGCATGGACATACTGGCTGTGTTTTCAGAGCATGATATATCATTTCCTTGCTAGTTTCTCATAATTCCTGGCTCAGAGAGTACACTTTATTCACAAAAAGCAGTGTAGCTGGTCTATGTCATTGGGACATAGCCCAGATGTGTGTTGGGGACATGCAGCACACAGCACTCTGCTATTTGTTTTCTGAGTACTTGTATGTCATTGTACTGCCCATACATAATTCAGATGTAAGTGAAAGCCACTTTCATGAACTCCCTTGTTGATCCATAGAGTCTTTTTAACTTTGTAGAAGCTTGCAGTGGCAAAGGGCAGAAGTAATTAGAAATGGCCTTGTCTGTTCTGTAGGTTGCATCTGTTTAAATTTCAGTTCCTAATCTGATGTAGTGTTCTCAAAGACCTTTCTTTTAAAACTTTCCAGTAATATTAATAGGCAATAAGGCTAACCTGTGTCAATTTTACAAAGCAAAGGATTTTCTTAGCTGAACTTTTAAGTATATACAGTGCCATTTTCTATCGCTTATCTCTGTAGCGTATTTGTTGTATAAGAATGATGTCTTTTCATTCCTCCCACTGCTACCTTTCATTCTTTGCCAGTCTACATAATGATTTTGGAGAATGAATGAAGCAGTTCTGTCTGAGCTCTTAATGAAAGTTCCCTTTTTATTTTATCTTCCACTCTCAAAGTAGCTTTCTGATAAATTTGTTTGTTAGAGAAGATAAACTGTTTGCTTCAACTTTGGTTTAATTATGATACTGAACTGTAAAGAAAACTTAATGAGAAAGTGCTTGGTCAGTGCTAGAGCTGGAAAAATATTTCTGCATTTCTACAATTACTTTAAATTTGCAAATGACTTCACCCTTCGGGATTGCTTTGTGCATAAAATCTAGGGAAAAGTTTATTGGCAGAATACTTGAAAAGAAGAGCAAAGTTGGGACTTAAACTAATTCCCTTTGGTTCAGGTTTTAAATAGTCAATCTTTTTTATGGTGTCTTGCTTAATTTTTTACTTGCTTGTTTGTGAAGTTGGGCGTAAGAAATCCAGTCAATAAAGAGTGCTTTGCTGTGCTTGGTGCATATGTGTAAGATGACAGAATCACAGATTAATCTGAGTTGGAAGAGACCTGCAAGGATCATCAAGGACAACTCTGAAGTGAATGGCCAATAGGGTGACTGAACGTCAACGTTGGTGGTACTAACACCATGTTCTAACCTAGATGATGATGATCCCTGCCACTATGAGTCTAAATTTAAACATATCCTCTGTCTGGATATCTTTCAGTTTCTGTTTTTCAACAGAATTCTTGTTGAAATGGAAAAATTTCAACGTTTATTCAAGGGTGTCTGAAGGTCCCAGATCCAGCATGTGGGATCATCCATGGGGCCTGTGGAGAGCACAGGCAGGTACAGGCTGCTGGTCTGCATTTGTCTGGTAAACTGAGCTCAAATCACTGATGAAGTGCATTAGGGATGGGAGTTTAGGAAGTGTTGTATATGCACCACAAAGTGCAGAAATTAACATCTGAACCTATGGAGGTGACATCTAAGACATCACATCAACAACTGAAGAACACAGAGTGACTTGCAACAAGCAGTTCAGAAATAATCTACATTATTCAAATGGTGAAATTTATTCATGAGCTGAGAAACAACGTAGTGCTTTGAGAATTGTTTGAACCCTGTTCAGAGAATTGAATTGATGCATATGCCTTATGCTGGTCCTCCACAGAGGAATGATATTCATTCAGTGTGAATACTTTTGAATAGAGAATAAATATTTAAACCACATGGAGACAACTGATGAATAGAAAAAGAGGATAAATTATCAAATTAATTAATATTAGTAGTGTGTGCTTACAAATAGTGCTCATCAAGGACTCGACCTTTTGCGCTGACTGGGTGGGCTCTTGCTGGTTTGAATTATCTTTGAAAGAAAATGATCATCAAAGAAGGCAAAACATATTTTAAAAAATATAATACAGCATAACTCAGAACAAAATATAGTATTGTTCAATAAAGCTATCATAGGCACAATTCAGAACTTATAAAAGTTAGCCTTTTGGCTTGAAAGCAGAATAATATCCTTTTCTAATAAATTTCTTATTATGAGGAGTTTTATTCAAATATAATGTATTTGATTGTAATAACCTGGAACATAACTGGCCTATTGTCCTGGGGTGACATTGTGAGGTTTGTATCCCCAGTCGTCTGTTCTGTTTGGGCTGGAGGTGTTCTTTAAGACTGGCTCGGGGAAGTTTTGTTTGGGTTTTGTTATCAGCTTGCTGATGATAGTTGTAGGGACACAGACATATAGTGCTGCTTTTGCGGCTGCTTTTGCTTTTTGCCTGCTGCTTTGCTTGCTTGCTCTTGCTTCTGCTTAGCTCTTTAGTTAGTTTAGCTAGACAGTCCAAGATTCCTTCGGACTGTTTTTCTTTCCCACTCTCCTTTCGTGGAATCATTCAAGCGTGCTCCGGACTGGGACCTGGGAAACACCGAGAGTCTGCACTCTGTGGCCTGCAGCAGTCTGCCCAGCGCCGGAGAAATCAACAACAGAGCGACCGCTACCCAAAGAGAGACATTCTGAATTTGTTATCATGTCAGAACGGTGATTGTTCATCTTGTGTGGTGGGGGGTGCTCTGTCTGTTAAATAAACAGTTTCTTTCCATTTGTCTCCTTCCTGAACCGGTTGGGAGGTGGAGGGGAGGGGCCGTGGGGGTTTGCTCTCTGAAGGGACCCCTTTGGGAGTTTCTCCCCAAACTTGCCCTAAACCTATAAAAGTGGAAGAGAGAGCAGCAAGCCAAATGCTAATGCCTAAATTCTGTGAAGAAGTACTGAACAACATATTTATTTGGTTTTTATCAGTACCATTACTAACTCTTAGATGCAAAACATACAGAAAACAGTGTAGAGGTTCTACACTGTTTCTAGAAGATCTTGATACTTCCAGTGTATTCTTTCTGAATGTTATGTAACCCTCTCAATTTTAATCACTTTCAATTTCTTAAATGTATGACATTCTCACTTTTAAGTTTTGAGATTTAGTGTGACACCTGAAATCAATAAAAAGGAGCTTTTGGGATATTCTAAGTAATTGTAAACATTTTAAAATCTGTTCATAAAAAGCTTAAAAAAATATATATGCATTTTAAGAACAAAGCATACATCATTTTTCATCCATATACCATAACCAAAAGCTTCTGCAGTGAAATATTTCAACCATTAAATCTAATAATTTCAATTTCAAGGTCTATGTTGATTCCTTGAAAAAAAATCTTGCACTTTCAGATTGTAAATTTTTTAATTTTAGCAAAGATTTTTGCATATGTAAATGTCCTCGGAGAATTAGAACATTACATACAAAGGAAGCCTGCAATCTTTCATTTTATGAACCTCACCCCAAAAAAAGTTTTTCCAGATGGAAGTATTATGCTTATTTTGACTTAATTTTTTGCTAAATTAAATCAAATGCCTCCTGTCCTTGTCTCTTCTCTGGGTGTCAGAGCTTTAGTTTTGGTCTGTCTTCCCTAGCTGACACCTTGTCAAGTATAACTTTGTTTCAATGTAGTGTTTAGCTTATAGTTACATGATCCCTAGTAACATCACAGTTTTCAGGTGTATCTGCTATTGTTTCAGCTTTATTCCCATTGAAGTCACTGATTCACCTTCCTCCCAGACTTGATGTCAATGGCAGAAGTTAGGCCACTATCAAACATGATCAGAAAATTTGGTGTCTGTCAACTCTGCACAGTCAGAATAGCGATCCTATCTGTGGTATATCCTAAAGTAGTCTTACTCGAGTTCAGTATAAATTGAAACTCTAATTTATGTATCTGCTTTCTTCCCAGTCTCAGGCCAATTGGCTGAAAAGAGATCTTGCCTCTTCATAATTTTATTTTTCTAGACCAATTTCCTTGCACCTAGACTTTGAGTTTTAATACAGGTCTTTGGTTTCAAAATATAGCAGTGTCATCATGGTAGCTATTGACATCATTAGCACTTTGGATTTCTTTGCAATAGAAAGAAAATCTATCTAAAACATATCTTCTCAATCACAGAAGAGATGCTGATTTGTGCACTAGGGAAAATCCACATGCTGTGATCAAGAGGATAGAGGGTACATAAACATTGCAAATAATCATGTAAGAGATAAAAAATGTGCTGTGCAGCAGCTGTAGCCCCTCCAGTAGTCTAGAAGGTGAAGCTGAACTGAAGAGGCTGCAAATGTTTGCATTTCATCTTCTCAGAGAAGAAAGCCTGGGAGCAAGCCGGGAAGTAAAAGCTAGTGTGTGGATCCAAAACTTCTGAAGGGACCATCACACATATGAGCACTAACTAGAGCCAGAGTTCTAGTAGTAGAACCTTCTAGTGAAGATTGGTGTCCTCTCCTCTACTTCCCTCCTACTGACTGGGGGTAGCCTTGTCCCAAAGGACCTTGCAAACTCCTCACTCAGCTCAGGGATGGGGGTTGTTATTCTGCTCTCTTCAAGAGATAGAGTATATCCTTCCTTCCCTTCACATGATTCTGTTTTTTTAACCTGCTTCTGGTTTGCAGTTTTTTATTTTACTTGCTGACTTCATTCTTCAATTATTATTATTTTTTTAATATTCTATATTTTAATGCATTGATCTGCTACGTGTCTGAAGTCACATGCTTTTTTTGGCTCTTCTTCCTTATTTGGCAAAGGCAGCACAGTAGGTCTCTGATAAGAAGATACCCATCTGCCCTGAGTCAGTGATGTGATATTAATTAACATGCATTATGCAATGATTACCTCTATCAGTACAACATAAGTCACTCTTCCACAAATAGTGCAGACTTTGATCTGGTTGTTACCTTAGAGCTTTCTGTCATTTCTTACTCTTGTTTGGGGTTTTGGCTGGTTCTAATTTTGACACGTCATGTCGTGAGACTCTGAGATATACCTTTCAATTGTCTTCCTAATCATTCCATTCCTTGGAAGAGTAAAAAATGCAAGCTTATACAGCTAAACTTCCAAATGTCCATGATGCAATGGACAAAGCTTTCTCAAACAGTTACAGAAATCTTCTTTTCTTGTAAATTGCATTATGACTGCTTTGAAATACAATGGAAATAATTAAAAAGTGGTGAGAGCATTTGTTGCAAGTCCATCTTTAACATATTAAAATCACTCCTGAAACAATACTGGCTATGGACAAAAGATAGTATTTCAAGAAGAAAATACAGAAGAAAATAAAGAGTTGGCCTGCCACTCCCAACACATGCATGCACAGCCTGCCACAACATTTTTGTGAGTTGTCCCATTTTTAAATTACCAGGATGCAAAATAGACTTGTTTTATTTTCCACATTTGAAGCAGCTAGATGATGTCAGAGACCCCCATGTTAAATATTTTTCTCGTATGAAGTGGACTCAACAAAACGGTGAATTCAACTTTGGGCATCACTAATTCATAGATCAGTTTACTGATGGTGGAGGGATATGGGAAAATATTTTTTCCCAAGCTGCTTCTTTGAGATTTTCTATAAGTGAAGGAACGTATACATGAGTGTGTGTGTGGCAAGAAAGCTTTCTTCCCTATGTGTAGAGCAGGTGCGTTTTCGTAACGCAGTGTGCTACAATCTTTGCTCAGAGCTGTAGGACTTTCATAGATGGGTATACTAGCTGGAAGCTAGTTCTGCCTAGTGAGATATGTTCATGTCCTGATTTAAAAATCAAGGAGCTTCAGACAAGGTAAGAAAAAATATTTATAGATATGGAATGCTAACTCTGGACAATAGCTTGATATTTAAATCCTAACAGGAGACTATAATAAAGGTCTGTAATTCACAGAATTGAAGCAAGTGGTGAAGCAAGAAGTACCGTAAATTACAAAAATCCTATTACACATATCTGACAGAAAAGTGCTTTATTAGCAGCCCCCATAAATTTCTGGACTCTACCTCTTAATGCTTTAAGTGTATGAATTAATTTTTACTTTTTTTATGTGGTTTAGTATATTTGACTAGTATTGAAGGCTAGGTAGGGAAAAAAAATAGCTGTGTTGCAGTGAGGCATATCACTCCATGTGTTAAAACTTGTCTTTTTTGTGGTTTGCAGAAGAAAGAGAACCTGTTTTGTCCATTTTCTCATCTCAAGTTGTTGGAGAGATTCTTGTTTGTTTGTGCAGATGGTTTTTTGCCTTTTATCCTGTGGGGACATGAGATCACAGATACCTAATCATATTAAAGGACTTTTTTAATTTAACGATATTTTCCACTGACTCCTAAAGAGAATCTGCAGATGAAGAAAACCCCTGAGCTCCCTGAGAAGGAGGACATTTTTGTCTTAATACAGCCATGTACTGTCTAACTGAGTCTTTATCTTTTTATATAATGCCATTTCAGACATGAACAAGATCTGCAATTGTGATCCTATTGTCTTTAGGTGCACTTGCAGCTCTGAATGGGGTGGCCACTCCCCACAGATACAGACCTTGTCTGTACTGGAGTTTGAAGTTGCCCTCATTTCTGAAGGCAACCTGTATCTGCACCTCCAGATGCATAGGATATATTTGATGTTTTAAGTTAGAAAAAAGAAAAAAAAAAAAAAAAAAAAAGTGAAGAAGAAAAATCCTGGGATCTTAGATTATGTGTTTAAAACCAACAATCAACCATCTTCTTCTTTCCCTCTCCTTCACCCTTCCTTAGTCAATAGTTTTCGATCCCATGTAAATGCAACAGACATGTGTGATTTAGACAGGAAAAACTGTGGAGGACTTGCTCTGTAATTTAGTTCAAAGTGAAAATGAAATGCCAAAAAATAATATTAAAGTATCCAAGATAATTTTGCAAGGACATATACTTTCACAGTAATTAATGTATGTGTAAAGAAAAAAGGGGGGATTTTTTACGGAACTGGCTGATAGTTTGAATACTCTGAAATCTTAAATAATACAGTATAGGTCACATTACTGCTAAAAACATGCATGTGAACTTTACTAGGGCAGTTACTGAAACTCTATCTCATGTCATCTCACACTTTTGAGTATCAACAGTTGTTGATTCTGTCTATAAATGCTCATATATTATTGTGAACACAACTTCAATTTCCCATGCTACTCATCTTAACAAAATGAAAACAAGGAAATTTACCTGCCAGGTGTACAGTGGAATATGTCGCAGTTTCTATATAGATTATATATATTCTGTTCTGTTAGTTCCTGTAATTAATATAAGAGTTTTATAAGTTGCTCGTGACTATTTTATCTGTGATATACATTTGTGGTAATCCCCAAGCAGTGGGATAAACACAGGAAGGATATTACAGTCGTGAAATATGGCTCTCCAGTAACTATTATGGATAATTAATCACATTAGCAGAGAGTACTGTATTTCGTTACCTTCTTCCTGCATTCAATTTTGTAGAGCCTAGATCAAGATTTTATAATGCTAAAAAGCAAAAAAGAAAAAAAACCAAAAAACAACCCCCCCCAAACAAAACAACAAAAAACCCAAAGAAACATAACCAAATCACCAAGACCAAAACCCCAAAACCACCAACCAACCAAAGAAAAAAAAAAAAAAACCTGAAAAAACAAATGCAAGAGGACTATTAACTTCTCAGACCAATACTGATGCAACAGAACTTCATGAATTCACAAGATGAGATAGATTGCAGATATCAAGTGCTGCATTATAGAAAATCAAATCTTATTTTCTGTTAGAGAATATATCCTGATTAGAGATCATCATAAATAATCTTTCATGTTTTTAGATTTTGGACAATGGTCGCTGACATATTGTATGATTTTTGTGGTTAGCCTGTGCATAGCCTAGGAGTTGGCCTTGGTGATCCTTGTGGGTCCCTTCTATTTCAGGTATTCTATTATTCTATGATTCTGTGATTATGAAGCCCATAACTGAGATGGACTGAGAAAGACACCTTAGCTTTTGCTGCTGTACACAAAAAGAGATTCAGATTTCGTGGAGACAGAAGAATAGGATGGAAAAAAAATGGGACAATGGTGTCTGTGGGTGGATAGTGAGTCTGAAAAATTTCAAGGAGGGTCAACATGTGCTCCCCCTTTCTATCTAAAGGAATTTTGTTTCACCAGCAATGATATCCAAGGATTGTTGTCACTGTGGGTAGTGTTAGATATAATCCTGATTTGTTGCTCTCCTCTTCACTGTCCTAATGTCAGGAAATAAGTAAAATACTAAAAGTAACTTCTAGTGAGAGCACTGTTTATGGCAGAATCCAGCTTTGGATACCCTTTCTTGAGAGTCTTGCATTGCTAAATGTAGCTTTCTGATTAGATGTTTGTCTGAAAGAAAGACGTCTCTTCAGGTATTTTCAACTGTTTGGTTAATTTGCCTTTTAAAATCTGTCTGAATTGAAGAAAAGATTTACTAGACTAACCTTAATCCATCTCCCCACTTCCACAAAAAAGGTAGTGCATAGGGGAATTGCAGAATATTGGCATTACCCATTTATCTTTGAATTCCATGTTTTTACAAAATGTATCATTTTTTCTAGAAGACTAAAAAATGTCCTGTGCAGGTAAACAAACAAAGTTTTGATTGAACGTCTTCGATTTCCTATGTATTTGAGAGTTGCGTAGTAGATTTATATGATTGCTGCTGCTATTTGAGGTTTTTGACTATACAGAATCTGGGAACATATTTTTCTCAGTTAGGAATAAGCAACAAAAATAAATACATTCATACCTTACATCAAGGAATTGGTGGGCTATTTTCTGTAACTATTTTTACTGTGATATTTTCTTCTATAATAAGTTTGCTGACAAGTTATTTTTCCCCACAGGAACAGTAGACTCTGGGAAATTAGAGATGGAAAAGTCCTATTAGGTCATATTGTCAATTTTTTTGTCAACACAAGAATGCTCCTTGCAAAGAGGTTTTCTTCAGTATTTCTGTCTGCTGAGCCATATGAAAAGAGTCAAGAGTGTGCATTTTCTGATGTAATAACAGAAGTGAGAAATGAGGAGAAATACTATTTAAATTCCTTTTTTGAGGCAAAGATGGTCAGAACTAGCTGGAAAGAAATTCAAGGCAGTTTTTTACAAAGTGAAAAAAATGCTTAAAGGTGAAATAGAAGTAAACAGTAAATTTTACGAACTTGATCTGAAATTAGCCACTTTTGGTAATGGAACTTTGTTATTTTTGTTTGCAAAAAATGCTGCACATACAAAATACTCACATTGGGCCCCATTCCTCTGGCCATTGTTCACAAAAACTTTCCTTACTTAGGACATACCACAGATTGCATTGAGGCTTGTCATAGGAGTAGGAATTGTTTTTACAAGTAATAGTTTTCAACAATGATTGTATAAGCTGTGAGGGAGAAAATGCAGTATGATGATCTGGGCAGCAAATGCATTTTCTATTCTGGGAAAATCTTCATGTTGTAAAAATTGTTCCTGTTGCAGAAGGGGGAGGGAGGATAGGAAACATCTTTAGAAGTTTTCCATCTTGCACAGAAGGTGTGGGTGTACTTGTTCACTAGCACAAACATGCAGATCAGCCAACTCCTCTGTGCTTGGGGCACATATCCAGCTCTGTGCTCTCACCAACCTCATGATGTCTGTTCCAACATAGGGCTCTCCTAGGCTCCTTCTTGCAGCTTTGGGAGCTCTTTTTTGGCTTGATTTCTTCAATGTTAAATGGGGCAGCTGCAGTGAGAATGAGTGCCCATAATATGGCCCAGCGTAGAGTCTTACATAGTATGTGAACAACTGAAAAAGAGTATCTGAAAAAGAGCTCTGAAGTCAGGTCTCACATCCCCAGAAACCACCTGTGAGCTCTTGGCCATCCTTGACCTTCACAGTTTCACACTGGGGCTCCAAGGGTGTTTTGCCTTAGAAAATCCCATGAGAACTGGTATGCTCTCCCATAGAGTTTCAGCTTCAATGAAATTACGCCATATTTTCCATTATAATCTGTTGCATTAAAACATTTGCCACTACCTCTATTTCTCCAGACTGCTAAGCCATACTGTCATAAAATAAAAGGGTTTAAAAAAAAAAAAAAAGCAGCAAACTACATGCTACTATTTTGAATATAGAAACTCTTGTTTGTTCAGAAAGGCAAATTCTGCAATACTAACAGACATCAAAATACCAAGCAGGTCTCTCCTGACACTGTCCCTTTCCTCAGGTGGCATTTTTGGTTGTTACTATATGTCAGTTTATGATTTCTTAGAAGGAAAAGAAGTATTTACTCTGCAGTGACTAGCTGTGCTCTCCTTGTAAAAAGTAACAAGATGATGGATCTGGCTGTAACCTTATTACTGAGTGTAAGTACCTCAAGTTGTATCCTGTATATAACCCACTGATTTGCTAACTTTCTTTATTCAAGAAGACCAATGTATTCTGGTGTCATTCCGAATATAATTTTTTCAAGTCCTTTTAATAAAATACATACATTTTTATTGCTGCTTATATTTCTTAATATTAGCTTCTATTGCTTGCAATGGATTTTGTATCATAACCTCCACTGTGGCATTGAAATATGTGTGGGATAACTTATTGTTTGTCAGGGAGTAGTTTGATTTTAGTTTTACAATTTGTAAGTACATGACAACATTTGCGATAATATAATATAATATAATATAATATAATATAATATAATATAATATTAATATAATATAATATAATATAATATAATATAATATAATATAATATAATATAATATAATATAATATATAGTAGACAGAGTGAAGTTCTGTCCAAGTTCCAAATTAATGAGTATCAAAAGACATAGTACATAAAAGGGATTGTAATCTTTGTCTAAAACTAGAAGTTGGCTTGGTATGTAAAAAATTCAGGAAACAGTGCAAATATTTTACATATTTATTTCTTGAGTATAATGTGTCTCACAACTGATACCTTATAAAGAAGATGGTTGAAAAGTAAGAATTATTAAATTTTGCCTATGACTTTAACAATAAGCTTTGCAGTGTTATTTTTTCATTTTCCTCTTGGGGCTTTCAACCACTTTCTATTTTTGAAAGAAGCTTTAAATTCTTGTTCTTGTCTTGCAATACTGCTTTATCAACAAATATGCATTATATCTGCCTCTGACTGCATATATATTAGTCAGTTGCTTTGCCTCTGGGATCTCTTTTAAAAAGCTGTCCATAGAAATACCAATAGAAAAGTGGCCTCTTTGCTTGTTTCACTAATTAGTTTTTGATGCAGGGTCATTTGGAATTCAGTGGAATTTCTTATGCTCTCATATAGAAGTAGCAGCTGATTTCTTCTAAAAAGCAATGCTTGAACACATGCATACTTATACTCTGGGCATATTTGCATTGTCTTTCAGCTTTCTAAAGTACTGGATAAATGTGAATCCAGATTTTTTTTGGGGGGGAGGTGGGGTAGAACTGCCAAGATAAACTTTGGTAGAGGGGAAAAAGCTAAGATGTGATGAAAGGAAAATGGAGAAAAAGGCAGCCCTGAGTCTAGTGAATTAAAAGTGCTAGAACCTGTCATACTAATGTTGCAGGTTTCATGGCTGGTTTTCCAGAAAAAAAAAAAAAGAAAAAAGTTAAAAATAGGATTTCAGAGTGCAAAGTGGAAGGTCATGCAAAGAAAAGAAATAGGCTCAAATGTCCCGACCTGACAGGCTTACTATGAGATACCACTGGTAATGCATTAACAAAAATAAAGCATGAGGTCTGTGTTCGTTGAAGGATGCATTGCTAGAACTAATGATGATGGTGTAGTGCTATCCAGCATGTGCTAGTTTTGTGCTTGTTGTGAAGCAGTGTAAACAGCTGCAAAGCCTTTTACATAGTTTTTGAGGGGGATGGCTCAAAATTATAACAAGGGCAGAAAAAGATGTCTTGTTCCAGTCTGAAAAATCATGAACTAATCAGAATTTTTTTCCTAAAAATGCATGCAGTAGATAAACAAAGTGGAAAATGGAAGAATCATGCAAGATTAAGATGGGCCGGAGAATCAATCATTATTGATTTATGAAAAATTTAGGGAGGAAGTAAGTTTCCTGACTATTATAGTACTCAGTCTTCCAGTTGGGAGAGAAGGTGCAGCTGCAAAGACTCCTAAATATGTAGCTACAAAAGTTTGTTACCATATCTCTGAGTGGGTGACTCAACATGATGGTAGAGGAAACTGCTTTTTACTTCCTGTAAGAGAAGAGTAAGGTGGAATTGTTGAGGATGGCAGGGATCTCTTGAGATCATCTGGTCAAACCACCCTGCTCACACAGTGTCACTTGGTCACCCAGGACTGTGTTCAGTTAGGTTTTTAATATCTCTGTAGGTATAAAATCCACTCTGAGCAACCCATGGCAACGCACAGTCAAGAGGTAGAAAAGAGGTACCAGGTAGAACAGTCATGCAGGGAAAGCTCCAACAGGCATGTTTCAAAGTTTCTTGTCAAATGTGTTTATTACCTCCAAGCTTTGCACAGACTGTCTCCATCTCTTTAAAATCTGACCTACATAGATGTTTGTGTAAGGTGAAAATATTGTTGGAGCTGTTTTATACTTCAGAACACAGATTTGGGGGCTGGATGTGGATGTTAGGATACATGAACCTACATTGTTTCAGGATTTGACAGTGTTGTATCAGTTGACCTTAAATTTTCTATTGGTCATTTATCATATATAATATGTACTCAAAACTGTATACTTAAATTAGTGTGACTCCAATTCAATGTAAAGCTAAGAACAAAAGGGGGAAAATAGTTCTTTACAACACTTTTTACCCCTGAAAACTTCCAAAGCATGTAAAGATCAGCAGTTGTGTAGTAGTGATGTTTTTCTAGTCTGTTTCTGATATGTAAAGTGCCTCAGTTGAAACAACACTTCTGTAGGGACCAACTTGAATTTCATGTAGAATTTATGTAGGTTGATGATATAGAGTTCAATGGAGTCATTAAATCCAAATCCTGATTTCCTTGCTAATGCAGACAGTTCCTGTGGCTTCCATGTGCCTTTAAATATAAAAAATGATTTTTTGAAGATATTTCTTTCATCAACATGATACCAAAGAGGTACTTAAAAAATCAAAATCGACATAGTTTTCTTCAAAACTCTGTGATCAGTAGGAATGGTTCCTTAATCTACTCTTAAATCATCTTGTAAATAATACATTCACATCAAAACTCTAGAATCTAAAGCACAAGTCTGATGAGAACATATTTCCTGAACAAACTGAAAAGACAAACTGAATGCTATGTCATGTGATGTGCTGAGAAAGCTAAGTATAAGTGATTTTTTTAAATTTTTTTTTCCAGTCATGCTGTACTGACCTTAATGCCTCTTCATGCCCAGCACTTCAGAGCAGGACCCATTCTAATTGTCTTGCAACCTCACTTGTTTCATATTGATATCCAGAAAAAAGCTTTCTTAAGGTGGCATTGCAAAATTGGGTCAGGTATTTATTTTCAAAAAAACTTCTGTCTTATGAGAGGGAGGACCTGCTGATAACTTACCCAAACAAGCTGGATAGGTATTCCCTTACCACTGTCCTAAGAAGTGTATTTACAAGGTCTTTCTAGCAGAGAAAAGGAACTTATCTGGTGTTGATAATGAAGTAAGTTTTTTCGGAGAGGTATTGGATTTCAGTATTTCCCTTTCCACCTGCATTATCCATTACAGATACCAAATGACAATTGTTTGCTGACATTTTACTGAAGACGGAGTGAAAGAATAAGCAGTTGAGAGGAAAATCCTTGTCTTGAGCAACCAAAGTGAAAAGAAAAACATCTTGGCGAGGGGGGTGAGAGAAAACAAACATGAAAATCATTCTTATAATTGAATGTTTTCACTGATATTTTAAAAATGTGAACCATTGTAATTTTGCCTCATAGCTCATATTCTGTTCCCAATCTTCTGTTCTTTTGCTTCTTTGCTCTTTTGTTGTCATTGTTTCTTTAAAGCTTGAGGTTTGAAGCCTTATTATGTCTCAGGGTCTTATGAGAGAGTATTTTATTGACTGTGTAGAGGAGTTTTTAGTGAGACAAGGCCAGCTGGAAAGGCCCTGAAAAAAAAAGGCATTGCTGAGACTGCAGAAGGCTTCCAGAAGATAAACTTTTAAACTTCGTTTTTGTTTTGTTCTGCTAGTTTGCCATGGCAGGCTGCCTGAGCTCTTCTTTCACTAGATACTCAAGTAAATCTAACTTTACATTTGCAGGCTATCTTAAATGTTGGTCTCTATTTATTGGCTCCTAGACACCTTACCAGGACAATGAGTTTAAAGAGACAAAGTGAATGAAACTGCAAGGGCTAGCTACAGAGGAGCTTTTATTCTGTCACAACAGCCCTTTATTTTTATTCATTTGGACTGGGTTAAATGTCTGCATACACTCATCATGGGCAGCTGACTTTATCAAGGACAAAACTTGGTGAAATGCAAAGATGTGTTTAAAGCTCTTGCTTGATGAAAGAACAAAGCCATGAGGAGCTGCTGCTAGTTAAATCTGTGAAATCCATAGGCGAAAGCTGTAGTCAAAAATAGCTTCCTCTCTCATAAGGCTACTTCATCTCCCGTTCCAGTCCTGTGGAAACTAACATGGCCTATGCGCACGCTCTACCGAATGTCTGCCATAGTCTACATAGAGTAACATTTGGAATAGCTGGTTTCCAGAAGTAGCTTCATGAAAAGGTGCATTGTGCTTTAAAAGAAGTCAGAAATCAGGAAAAAGATTTCATCAGAGTAGCAGGAGGATAGAGGTCGTCTGCGTTTTTCTCAATACTACTATTCCCAAAGGCAGACCAGCACAAGTGAAGAAGCTGTGCACCACCTGGCTTTTATATTAATATTGGTATTCATGCCATTCTGTAGCTGTGAGCTCACCAAGGTCTGCACAGCGCCCTGACACCTGAGGTCTGACTCTTCTGCAGAGGTTTTGCTCTGCCGCTCCAACAGGATGAGTGAGTCTGCAGAAGAGACTTGCAATGTCTTGCTGCCAGTGGATTCCGGGTTTCTGTCTTGCTTTCCTGAGAATCAATGAGATTCACATGCAGGAGGGTAGAACGGACTTCGTTGCAAGCACTGAGCTATGCTGCCAGACAGTGCTGTGGAGACAGCAATCCACAATCTTGGGGCTGGAGGGGAGAAGATCCCTGAGAACTGCAACTTCTGAAAAGCATTTTACAGCCACGCTGGGTAGTGAAAACTGCTTCATCCTGCTACATGTGGCATTATTACAGGTCCAGGTATCTCTGTTCTTTAGGGTTTAAGTTTTTGCCATATCACTGTGTGGTTTGTTACTTAAGGCAACCCCCAGGATTTTAGAAAAGAGTACTTTCCCACATGGGATATCTGCTATTGATTTTGGATGTTGTATAATCTTCCTTCCTCACCATTCCTGATGCTCTTACAAAAATGTTTCATGTGGGAGAAGGGGAATCCAGAACAAAGACAATTTGTACTCTAACCTGTGGCACTAAGGAAGCTATCTATGTCCACAGCAAAAACCTGCTTTCTTTCCTCTGTAGTCTTGAAGGGGTCTCCCAAAGTATATCCAGTATTCCTTTCACACTCCTTGGAGCCAAACCCTTTTATCCATTACCCTCTCCTCCCCCTATTTCTTTAGCATCCTTGAGTGTTTCATGGCAAGGTGCAAGGTATCAGATGTTGCAGGATCCTCTGGGCATGAAGGAAAGATTTTCTGGGAGCTGCTGTGGGTGTCCTTGCTGTGCAGGCATGACCAGACTCTTGTCCAGCTCTCCTTCCACCCTCGGATTTCCAGAAATTTTTGAGAATCTGATATCTTTTCAAGTTCTATCACCTTTGTCAAAACACAGTTCAGACTAGCATAAACATTCAAAACTGGGAGGAGGTGCACAGAGAGCACAATCATTCAAGAATATTCTTCTACAGAACTCAAGCTTGCAATCCTGAATTTGTAGCATAATTGGTGTTACATTTGTGGTTAAGGGGTTAGGTTAACCATTTATAGAGGCATGGGGGCTTCAAGTTCTTTCACTCAGGTTATTTTGCTTAGCTGTGGATATTGTCTCTGCCTCTCAGTTACTGCTCTCAGATGATTGCAGACAGCAGCACCATGCAGAACCCTTGGAAAGAACTCTTGAGGCTGCAATAGGGCTCCCCTTGGCATTTTTCCAATTTTATTTCTGCAAAACTGAACACCTATGGAATTTTCATCAATATAGTAGTTGTTGCAGCAAAACACAGATCATTCAGCAGTGTTACAGAATTTGTTTGCACTGCTTTCTTTCTTTCTTTTTTTTTTTTTTTTTCTTTTTTTTTGAGTTGAGTTGAGTTGAGTTGAAAAAATAAGCAAGCTGCATGGAAGGGGTGAACATATAACCAGGAAATAGTTTGCTGATAACATAGGAGCCTTCATGTCTGCTGGGTGGTGCCTTAAGTGTTCTTAACAAAGAAGTGAGTGTTAGTTCTTCAAATAAAAGTTACTTTTTGCACTCACATAACTGAGGCTGAGAATTTCCAAGATGAAAAACTTGACCTTTTATTTATTTTTCTTTTTTAAAAAATTTTTAAATGGAACATAATTTGAGTGGGATCTCCTCTCTCCCCAGTAAACCCCTACCCCCCACATTGCCCTCCCCATCTTATTGGGATTACAGTATCCCAAAAACTCCTTAGTACTGTAAGCAAAGGAAACAGAAATGGCTTTGCATTATGAACTGAACAGAGATTAAGTTATTGGAGGCCTTGAAATAAGTCTTTCTCAACTTCCATTCCCATGAGGTAATGCACATAAAGTTGCTGTTTAGTACAGGGTCAGTGTGATGAAATTTATTTGTTGAGTCTTTTCAGTGCCAAAGCTTTTGCCAACAATCTGATCTACCTGATAGTGGTACTATTTCAAAAATGTCCAGCCAGTAACAGAAATGCAGTATCTGTAGAGTTTCAAGGACAACAGTAGTAAGTAGGATCAGAGCAAAGAAAACAAAAAAAAAAGTCTCTCCTTTTAATAAAATAAATGCATATAATGATTATTTAGACCAGTTACAAGCTATGAAAAAGTAGACATTACTTTTTCATCACATACCACCCCTGACCCTAAGCATGTGGAATCTGTTTTTTATATGACTCCATCAGTGGACTGTATTGGATGTGCTTGTGTCAGCTGCTATATAAAATAATTAACTCCTAGCTGTCCCTTTCAGATAAAAGTTAATTGCAGGGGGAGTGTACAGGACCAAAGAGTTAGGATGGCATGGACTGTGGATTTCCATATGGCATCCATTTTTTTCCTTTGGCTTTATTATATTTAAAGAGTTCTCTGCCTAACCATTTTTTATACTAAAAAACCTGCAGTGCTGTATATCTACATAAGTTATACATAAAATAAAGGCTTAGGAAATGAAGTCTTGCCATTTTAAGTACATATGTTGTAAAATTATATATGCTTTTATTTACTCTCCAAACTGCAAAGGAGTGTTGTCTTTAATTTTATTTTTCAAAACCTTTAATTACTAACATCAAATGAAATTATGATAATCTTTTCTTTGTTTAGTCGTCTGTGAAATAAGTTTATGGCAATGGTTTCTTCTAAGTCAGTACCTCATCAAAACCCCAGAGTGTATGAGAGTAGTGTGATTGTGTTAACTTTGGAGAATTCAATTTCCCATTTTGCATTTTATAAGGAATATATATATGCACGTATAGAAATAGCACGAGAAGCTTTCCACTTAGCAGCTTGCCTTTATTTTGTTGAAGACTAATATGAAACCTTGAGAAAAGTGCATCACATGCTTGCCCACCTCTGAAGCTTGGAGTGTATCAATTTGAGATGAGTAAAAGCACCCTTTTCAAAAGCCTCACTGCTCTGACCTGCTGTCCTACTGCACACTCTATTTCTGCTTACATGTAAATATTAGCCAAAACTGTTAAAAAAAATAAAAACCAAAGAAAAAGTCAACGAATTGCTTTTGTGTTGTCAGTTACACAAGACGCGGATTTACAATGCAAAGACCTGTTTTCATATGTTGCATTGCAAAATAAATGTCTGGCAGGAAGAAACATTAGCCATCTGTAGTTTCAAATTTCTACATGCCCAGCATGGTGTATCAGCTGATAACATTATGGTAGCTTCTTGCTCACCTCAGCTGGTCAATATGTTCTGACCAATTCAGAGGTGTGTTTTAGCTGTTGGTTCACCTTCACACCAGGGGCTGCTTCTTCATGTCTGCCTGTTGCATCCAGGCTGCTGCAGCAATCCTGCAAGACAGACCCATCCTTCTATAGGAGTCTCACAGCCACAGCAGGGAATACAATTGTGTTTATTGAAGTTTAGGGTTAACCCTCACTTGGTGAGTATGGATCATGCCTGGTAGGCATGCTTTTTCTCTTTTCCTCTGGTCCTCAGGTTTTGGCTATAGGAGATTTTCTTACATTAAAGATTTTGAAATGTTCATGGAGGCTTTTTTTGGTCTGAGATAGTGTTGTCTAAATATAATACAAAACATTTTCAACTGCCAGTACTTCTTGGGAAAAACAAATCTGTGGCAGGAATTTTTCAGGCTCAAGCAAGGTAGGCTCTAGTTTTAGGAAAGCAGGCTCATGAAGGCAAAATCACAGTGGGTAAGGGGTTTCTCTCAGTCTTTATTGAAGGACATAGGGCTGTGCAAGAGACTGAGCTCCCTGGCCTTGGTCTTGGTAGCCGTATTTCCCAAGCTGCTGGTGTATCCTAGTTAGTGCCTTGAGATATTTGCCCCTGATTTCTTTTTTGCTCAAGAATGGCAAAATTTTGTGTTGCCTACATGGCTCAGAAGCTTGAAGCTTCCCTTTTGTAACGCTGCATGTCTTCAGACAGCAGATTTTGAAAACAAGGTGGAGAATATGTCAAGTGCCTGCAAGGTGTACTGTGACTTTGTTTAAGACAGGTTAGGACTGAGGGTGGGCCTCATAGTTATGGTTCATGCCAGGACTGCTTGTCATAGTACCAGTATGTGGAACATGTTCCGTGTTGTCAGTATTATTTTAGGAATTTAATCAAGGGCCATATGCTGACTCAGTCAGAAGGGGATGGTACAAATCTGTTCTGAGTTCTACTCTCACAGAACTTGTTCTCACTCTTTCCTCCTAGCCTATATTCCTTTTTTATGTTAACTACTGAACTCTGATTATATTCTAAATGATTTTTTTTCTCTTTCTGTGATGTCTTGATTGTCCCATTCTTTGTAAGTTCTTCTGATTGCAATTAGGAACCAGTAACACAATTCAAACTAGTGGTGTCAGAGTATTTGAAAAATCCACATGATGAATTAATTCACACTTCCTTAGTTAAGATAAAGAGATGTCAGTTGACAAAATTAAAAAAAAATAAAATGAAAAATAAGTATTTCAGGAAAATTTCAGTATTTCATGTTTCTGTATTTTAACAATTAACATTAGAGCAAGACAGCAGTAAATGATTATAAATCTTCAGTTTGACAGTTTTGATATGGACACTGGTAGTTCAAATGCATGTCATCCAACCCTTCACACCTTTGTATTAATAATAGACTTCTTGGTATATTCTCCTAAAGCTTTATTTATCGTATTGTGTGTTAAATTACTTACGTCAAATTCTCAAGGTCTGTTTTCATAATTTGCATGATAAGATAAACAGTATTTGTCTGCTGAGGAAGGTTAAATTGCCTGCCACTTGCTTTATGTTTAATCTGTTGCTTCAAGTAAGATAAAGCAGATACAGCACATGAATAATATCAGAAATCTATTTTTGTGGAATGCATATTGATGGAGTTTTAAAACAAGTAAGCATTAATTAGTCTTGGGCAAAGGCTATTGATTTTAACTATTTAGTTAAAATATATATATATATATTATTTATTTATTTATTTATAAAATATATAGAGTGCTCCTGGTGAGCACTCCTGCCTACTCAGCGTGATGAAACACAGGGAAACATCAGTAGACCTGAGACAGCCCTGGGCAATATAGGGGAAAAGATGATCTCTTCTGTAACTCAGCTGTAGCTTCAAAGACAGCCCGAGCACAAACAAGCTGGCACTATGGGACCAGGCATGCTTGTGGATTCACAGCCATCCCACCTGCAGAGGCAGGAGGTCAGCAGCTACTGATTCCTGGACCTGCTCCAGCTTGTCAGCTTCCTCCAAGGCTGACAGAGAGCAGCCGCAGTCTCACTACGGGGAATGGGGATCCAGGCAGAGCCATGCCTCCTTAGAGGGCTGGACAGAGAGGCCATACAAGGCAAATCTTTGAGAGTCTGAAAGATGATCTGAGGCTGTTGTCAGACAGGTTGTTCTTGGCGAATTTGGGGTTGTGTACATATTCTGTCAAGGTGGAAAGACAGAGACAGTGTGCAACATCAGATGGATAAGCATTAGTATTAAACAACAGCTGGAGTATGTTTCTCAGAAGACAATGACCTCTGAAGCTGCAGCCCTCAGAAGGGAAAGTGTGAGATGGAGGGTGGCTTTTTATGTTACACTTCAGTGCACTTTGATGGGCAGCAAACTGTTTTTTTGCATTATGCAAAAGAGCAATAAGCTGGAAAAACAGATGTAGGTAACTCTTAAAGTATTGTTTCTCCCCCTCTACATGCCCTCACAACACACCTCCCTGCATTCTCGAGCACCTCCCCAGAATGACACTACATTAAAAAAAAAAGTTGAGTACTCCAAATTCAGGTATTACGGTGTGGTGTTTCTCGTATGAATGGGCTAAAGACTTTTGTATCCAGTACAAAAGAAACACAAGAAACACATTGAATTTTGTATTCATAGGAGAGTATATAGCATAATTTGGATTTTTCATAAAACTTGAATTAGTTTAAGAGGATACTGTGCACTTTTCCCATTGAAATGTTTGATGTGAGTACTAGGAGGAAGAGAGAATTGGGCAGTAGAATAGGATGAGAATTTGAAAACTAGAAAGTACCATGTTGGATTATTCAAGTCAGAACCAAACAAATGGTAGTTACCAACTCCAAGTACAGCAATGAAGGGCTAAATTTCATTAAAACCAAAACAAACCAAAAAACCTCCATGCAGCTGTCTGTTGATAATTGATCATTTCAAGACTGAAGTTTCAAAATATTTAAGAGAGCTTTGCCCTTGTCCTGGCAAAAACCAGGTTTTAACTTCATTAGTATATATCTTACACTGATTTATTGCTTTGCAATTGCTGTAACTTGGCATGTATGTAGCTGAAGGCCATGTTTAGAATTATAATGTTTAAATGGTTTTGTTCTAATTAATTTTGTGTTAAAATAATTTAGTGCTACTTGGCCCAGATACCTTCACAACAGAAGACTTCATTTGTCCATGTGATATTTTCTGGCAAAAGAATAGTTAGATAAATAAACAACAACAGAAAAAAACCCAAAACAACAACAACAAACCCCCTCCCCACCAAACAGCTGTTTTCATACTGGCATTCCTTTCTAAGTTATCATCATCATCAGACATCCCCTCAAGTCCTGCCTTGGTATTGTTGATTTTTTATTATGAGGACAAGACAAGTGCCTGGAGGTGCTGCAGATAGCATAGCTGGATTAAAGAAGCCTCCAAATTGTGGCAGCAATTTCCATTAAAATTTTTTAATTACCACATGGATCATGCCAAGCAACTCTTGCAAAATATGGGTAATTTGATTTGTTTTGTGTCTCCAGGGTGTATTGTAAAATGGGAATCTGAGTCTATTACCTTTAAAAAAGAGTAACTGTCATAGACAGACAAAAACATGATGCTTGCAGTACTAGTGGTATTCTGCTAGGTCTAGAAAAATGACTGGTGCGCCAAACCAGTCTTCTTGTTTTTTAGCGGATAGAAGGAATTTTTTCTCATTTGCTAAATTCCTTCTCCCACAGAAGCCCCTTTTCGGCATATTCATTCTAGTGAGATGCAGACATCTTCTGAGATGCCCCAAGTCCCACTGCCTCCCTTCATAAGGGAGGTATAATACATGACACTTTCAAGGGAAGGTAGATTCCACCCTGAACGGAAGAAACATGCATATCAGCAGGAAGGCAGCTGAGTTTTCCCTGAAACTAAACCCTGTATGTTGACTCTTCCTCCACTATATTGTGGTGGGCAAATATAGTTGGGAAGTTGAGGTATTTTTTTAATCGCATCTTTTAAACTTTTAATGTTCAAAACGAACTGCATGCAGACATCTGCTTACTTACCATTCAATGAGTCATGACTCGATGTGATTTTGGTTTTTCCAGTGTGAGAATTTTGATTTATCAAGGTTTTTGACCCTGTCACAGGACATTAAAATTACCAAGGATAAAAATTTAAGGATTATTTTGTCAGGGTTTTGTCATTTAGCTGTAGATTGTGTCCTGTTAAAAGGTTTTAAATGCTTCACATCTGCTGTGCCACAGCAGAAAAAAGCAGAGCTTTGTCTGGAGTTTAAAGTGTGGTTACAGTCAAAAATGTAACTGTGAAAATGGCATGTTCTTAGTCAACAGATCTGCTCCCTATGTGTATTACTACTTTCATATGCATGCTTGACTTGTAAGTCTGTCATTACATTTTAATCCCTTTGCCCGTGGAGTGCCTGCAGGCCTTTGGGGAACAAACTATGGAATGTTTTCCTGCACATCACAAATGGATTCCTCAGTGAAATCCCAGCATCAAAATCTTTTGCTATAGAGAGGGTGCATGAGACAACCTAACTTTGAGAGACATGGCTGATGGCGTAATACTGGTTAACCTTGCTTCCGTTTCCATTCCCCCTCACATCCCTAAAAAGAAACAAACGAAAACAAACCCCAGCCCAAGACCAAGCACATTTACCATCTATTTGGTTTCAAACCAAATAAATTTGATCTGGAAGTCATTGAGAAACAGTAAACATGAAACCCTACTGCGACATATTTATGGAGTGATATATTCAGAAAATGACCGCGCTTAAATAAAATAAGTTCACAGAGCAGTAATCAAAACCAAATATGGTCAGTCCATCTTCCAAAGAAAAAAACACAAAGACCCCTAAAAAAAACAACAAAAAAACCAAACCTGAAACTAGCATTTCTTGAGCTGGATTGATACTTGTATATGAGTGGTAGCAAGCAAATGATAAACTGGTAGGATTTGAAGTAGAAAAATTAGCATAAGAACAAAAAACTTAGGTGAACAAAAAGCCTGAGGCAAAATTTGTGTATTGGATTTCATTGTTTGTGTTATTACTGTTCTAGAAAAACTAAGCAGAGGCTATCCCCTCTCTTCTCCTCCTTGGACTGCTTTAAGAGTTTGGAACACAGTAGTGAGCAAATCACTGCCATAATTCAATCCTAGCACTTTTCTTCTGCTATGAGTGTCCAGCCCATCTGAGGTTGCAAACTCATTTTTCATAAGTAATTTTTCTCATCTGCACACTCCTGAACTGCTCTGTCTCACAGGGGTAGGGTGAGTGGGCATGGGGTTTCTGTAGTCCCAGAGGTTAGTAGATATGCTCTGGTTTGGGCTGTCTGCAATTACTGATATCAGGTAATGTTTTAGTCCCTCACATTCTTGCAAACTGTGAACTGTATGAGAGGTGATGTGTAGGAGGGTGAAAATTATATCTCTGGAACTTTCCAAGTGAATTTCCACATGTGGAAAGGCTGGAAAAAGCTGTACATTGGAGAAACTTATATTCACTTAAGCCCTTTAAACTTTCTTCTGAATCCATTTCTGTATCCTATTAGGTGACCAAATTTGAAAGCCTCTTTCCTATGCTGACATGCTACTAATTTATCAACTTGTGTATTTTGAAGTGAGTGGGAAAGAAGGAGGAGAATAACAATTTTGATTAATAACTTTCATCTTTCTTGCTTTAGGAATTATTACTCTTCAGCTGACATGTGTTCTTTCCTACAATATTTCACTTGCACTTGTTCTGTTTTCTTCCTGTGATGGAAGTCTCAGTGGAAAGTACTATGTCATGTAAATAATATACACATGACAGTCTATTATTTTCTGAGGTTATTAATCCCCATAGAGTTGAGAGCTTTCTGGTTCGCCTTAATGTAAAATCCATAAGCATGTTCCCACACAGAAAAACTTTCAGACTTGCACTTCAAAAAGCTTAGAAAAGATCTTTTGTGATATTTCCAGAGAAATTTTAAGAAAGTTAAAAACCTGATGATAAAACTTTGAGATGAGAATTAGGATTCAGACAGGCTTTGCTTTAGCTCTGCATAACTACTCAGAGATACTTAAAAATTACTAAAGCTCCTGCTGTTTCTAAGTTTGGTGTGCATTAATGAAGCCTTGAAGAAATCAATTTTAATTGCAGATGGCACCAAAACAAGTTGTCCCTCTCTGGAACAGTGAAATATTAATTTCACTTGGGACTTGGAATCAAGCCATCATGGGGTACAAAAGAGGTGTTCCCAAGGCCTCATATCTATACATAAGTAATGTCTTATTCCTGCCTCCTTCACTAGGTATCTATGAAATTTTTCACAAAGATGCTAAGTTAGGACTACATGTGTGATTGTACAGAGTTTTTTCTTGAGTTGGAATTTTCCTGACAGAAGGTCTCATTTACACCTATTTTACTGTATAAATGCAGAAAATCAGAGTTTCAAAGTGTCACAATTAGACAAAATCAAAATAAAGTCAGGTCCTCTCTGGGGTATGTTTCCACCCCAGGTTTCTACTTTCTAGCTGCTTCTAGAAAGTCTTGCTGTTCTAAAATGGAAAAGAGTCTTTTTTTTTTTTTTCCTGAGGTGGAATTTTCCTCTTCCCCTGTACTTCCTCTCCCTTTATTTTTACAATCACTGAACTGTTCACCCTTTAAAAAAAAAAAATTAAAATGTAATCACCTGCAGACAGAGGCTCAGAAAATATAATCCTAGTGATAGCTGTCTGAGAAATCTATCATTGTCTGGATGCAAGAGCTGTGCTCTTGACTTCTGTTATCATTTTTGAAGCAGTTCCTTTTTCTACAGGACCTGTATGTTAAGAATCATAAAATTTGTAACAACCATTTTTAGATAAAGATTACAGTATCTCCCTGAAGGAAATAACTCGGGAAGTAAAATAAAATGCCTGTAAAGCAGAAAACTGAACAGCCCTTTTAATGGACACATGGAAAAAAAAGAAAAAAAAATTACTTGCATAAAGGTTGAATAGAAGGAACCAGTAAATATGCAGGCTGTGAAATATGTTTGCTTCAAATACATGTGATGCCCCATAATCTCTTAATAATTCTTTGGCAAGAAAATAGTTTATTATCAAGAGGCTTGGATTACTCTCTGTCTCTCCTGTCCCATGCATCTCCAAGCTCTAAAATCCTTGCAGCAAGGCAGGTCAGGAAAAGTCGTGCAAACCTTAGGGTGTTCTCTTTGGAGGTCAGCAGGTTCATCCTGTTAACCCCAAAGAATTAGTTAATATAGAAAGTGTAACAGCTCCAGTGACTCACAACAATTCTCCTGTTTCCCTGAAGGCTGTCCCTGAGGCAGTGGAAGTCTCTCTTGTCGTGTTCTGTGTCCAACACACAGGTAAACCAGCTTCCAGTTGTGGAAGCAGCACAACTTAACAGCCTGTTCTGATCACACCAAGCAATCTCTTCAATACCTCTTCTACACCATGCTGAATTCAACTTGAGAAAGTAAGTTGGGAATCTGAGCAACAAACACGTTTTCAAGACTACTGAATCAAAGGGCAAATGCCTGAGTACAAGAAGCATCACAGAAATAACAGTGAGAAAGTTACATCCAAGCTGCTGGAAGTGATCTTTGTAAACACTGAACCTTGCATCCCTGTGTTTTACAAAGATCACACAGAAGCCAACACCACAGTGAATCTTAAAACTGATTACATGTGTAGTTTACCTCCCAAGGTCTTACCCAGTACTATTATCTTTAACAAAGGGGCCAGCGTTATAAAAAGAGTCAGTGTTGGCTAAACCACTTGAATTCCATTAAGAAAAGTGTCTTCTCCCTTGATTACAATCTAAAAGGTTTGACTATTTTGTTTATTTTTATTAAAACTGTAGTAAAACTATAAATGGTCCTTATAGTACCAGTAGCTCCTATGCATAAATTGTATGCCATTAGCTGTAAACAAAGCAAAAGAAAATTTTTGAAATATTTTAATAAGAGTATTTACAGTTCATATCAATCAGGCTTTTGAATGTGGTGTCATTTTAATTTTGTTAGGTTTGGGCTATTTTTTGCTTTCACATTTTAACCTCTCTAATGAGGAGGAATACTGGCATCAGCACCTGCTCCAAGTGTAAATGCCCTGCCCCTGGACACATGTTCACATTTCCATTGGCAGAAACACTATGAATTCTGCACTGACCTGAAATTTTGCAATTTACTTCTTCTTTGCAGCATGAGATCTTCAGGAAAGCCCCGCTGGGGAATATGTTTCCATGTTCTTCCCTCCTTTTTCTACTTCTGACACCATCTGGTAAATTGGATTTTGGTAAATTGCATAGCCACTCCTGTCGTACTCTTATTTCATACTATCAGTTTTTTCATTTCAACATTCCCGTATTCAGTGCTCTCCAATGCTCATGCAAGCTCACTGGAATTATTCTTTTTTATTGAGTTATTAAGCACACCACTGAGGATGTTTACGAAGGAAGGAAGGAAAGAGTGACATGAACCTGATGGATTAATAGAGAACTGGTCCCAGATTTTTTGAGTCTGGAGTAGTTTATATTCCTGAATTTAATTTCTGGTGAATAATGCACTGAACTTTAATTGATTCCTGCACAATGTCTTTGACTGATGAAAGGGATGCTTCTCAAAGAAAAGCAGCCATCAAAAGTTTCACATATGTATGTGCAAATGGCCTTGGGATGGTTGCAGTGAGACATCAGATCCTGCCCCGGTTCCATGCTATCCTCCAATTAGATGTTTTACCGAATACAATTGGCCAGTTACACCCTGATTAATATTCCTTACCTCAGACTGTATCTGAAACAAGTTTTGAGTAGTACAGGGAAAAAAGTCCTGTCTTGTTCTTAAGTAATATTGAAATCTTTTTTTCTTGAGTAAAAACAAATTCACGTAAAGCTTATTTGTGGGCTTACAGAGCATATCTTTTTATTAAAATGGATAGAAAGAAATAGCTTTCTATTTACACTTAATTTTTTTTTCTATATAAGAGACAAAGGTTTAATAAATGCTTTCATCTCTATTGTGTTGTAGCTGAGTACACTTAAGACTGTAGTTGTGTATTATAGCCTCTTTTGATATATTTCCTCACTGGTTTAGATATCTAAATTTTATTTTAGATTTCTTATTCTTGTAAGGAGACAAGAATTAGGTAACTTGTATGTCTGTACCTGTCAGTCTTTAGTTCTCTTTGTTTTCTGTTCTTCTCCATCCTTCATTCTTCCTGCCACAAATGTTGTCATTTAACTAGTGGTTGTGTTCAGCCAGGCTTGGCAGGCAAATAAACATCTCAAAGATGAGTCTGTCTGTACAGATTTCTGGGGGTGATCAGTTGAGTTGGGTAGTGAGCTCTGGAGGAGGGTGCAGTAAGGATGAAGCAGGAAGAGCAGGTTTTGTGACCTCTTGTCTGACAAGGCTTTCAACCCCACTTCCTCTCTGGATAAGTGACATGCTTTCTCTGGTGGATGAGACGTCATCTAGGGTGTTGCCGACAAAATGGGAGGGAAGTGGGTTAATGCATGGGGAAATTCTTCATGAGACAAAAGGGACACATATGTAAGGGTGCAGGTTTCATTAGTTCAGCTGTACCAGAATGACTTTAAAGTCCCTCTAAAATTGACATTGGCCCTCTCTTCAGAGTTCTTTTTCTTAACCCCATGATACTCAACTGCTGGTTTTATTTTTGTGCACAGATATGTATACTCCTAACTAATTTTCTTTTACCCATGTGAAGGCTATTAACACAACCAAATCCTTAACCCCATGATACTCAACTGCTGGTTTTATTTTTGTGCACAGATATGTATACTCTAACTAATTTTCCTTTACCCATGTGAAGGCTATTAACACAACCAAATACTCTGACTCACTAGATCCATCTGAGAGTCATGTATTTTTCTGTCAATAAGAAAAACAGTAGAATTCAAACCAGATTAGTTCTTCTGGATTACATTTTTTTAAAGATACTATGCTTTTGATTTTATGAATGAAAGACACATGCTAAAGTTTTAAAAGCAGCTAATGTAACATTTGAGAAACGAGTGAGGACAATGATTTGGGAAAGTAACAACAATCTGTAAGCAAGACATTGTCACCATATACCACTGCTTCTCAATGAGCAAAAATCCAAAAGGTAGCACATCCGCTGGGATTCACCGAAACACTCCCCTTTCTGGTAATATCACAAGAAAAAACAAAACAAATTCATGTAGCACTGTTAGCCTTTTGATGTCAGGAGTGGTACCATATGTCATCCTAGGAAGAACTGCCAGCCAGTAACTGCACCCATTGCACCCTGTCTATTAATTTTTTTTTTTTTAAATGATTTAAACTCATTGTCTACCGACAGAAGTCTTCACAATGGACTGTTAGTACTTTTTTATTTTCTAGTAGTTTTTATTCTTCGAACCTACAGTATAATGATGAGATTTTCACTCAAGACAAATTTTCATGATTCTATTCTACTTGAGTTAATGATTTTACATTCTGGATGTGAGATAGTTACATCAGTTGTGAACATGAATCTTGTACGGATGAGTAGTTTTTCATCTGGCGAATTGCTGGACTGATGGAGTAATGTGTAAAAAGTCAAAAGTCTCGTGTGCAATTTGCTGCAGAAATTTGTTGCTCCATCTGAACTTTTCAGAACCTCCTGTCATTTTTAATAATGATAAAATGGTGAATTTTTCCTTCTTTCCTTTTCAGCAGAAGTCTTTATGATTTTTTATACTTGTATGTTATGAAGTATTTTATGCAGTGAATTATTCTTTTTAATACCTCAAACTGCATGTTTGATATAGTTCTTAATTTACCCATGGTAAAAGTCACTCAACTTGTTAAAAAAGAAACTCTCTGCTTGCAAGTGACTTTTTATTTACTGTCTGATTGTACTAATCTTAAGATTCGGTTCTGACTGTACTTAAGAATCAGCGTTCTAATTTGCAACCAGAAAACAGCCTAAGTTTTAAAAAAACACTAGTTATGTAAAGAAGGGTCATACTTGGGATACACAGTTCAAAGCATTCTCAAAGAAGCAGGGTTTTTGGAAGGTATTCTCCCTTGGGAATTTTCCATCCTCTTCAAATCAAGCATAAGTCTCTAGCTGTTTTTGAAAATTAAACGAATGGTCCCAATTGCAGCTGGAGGCAGGTTTCTCAAAAATGCCACAAGGAGCTTGTGCTTGGGAGGAGGTTTTTTGCTGGATGCTATAGGATCATGTCTCCTCATAAGCATCTGGTTTTTTGCTGGATGCTATAGGATTATGTCTCCTCATAAGCATCTGAGCATTTGAACTTTTCCAAAGTAAGGTATGAATTCTAAACTTTTTTTTTTTTTTAATCTTTATATGAGGTGATTAACAGATTAGACTGCAAAGGAAAAAAAAAAAGTATAATCCATAAAATAGTTACTTGTGGAGCAGATACGTCATCCTTATTGCTGAAGTCCTATTTTTATGTAGTGGAGTGCTGGTTTATTCTGTGCAGTGTGATTGTATGGTGTTGATTCAATCCCTGTGTCCACTTGAGTTTGATGCTAATCGGCTGTAATTGCATAATTTACAGATGTTACTGGGAAATCCTCTACTGGTCTAGTAAAGACCTTCTGTATTTCTGGGTAGTATCAGCCATCATTCTTGTGGTGTCAGTCTTTTACAATCACATTAGTTTGACAAATGCCCAAAAACATATTTAGTCGTGAACTCATTACTGGTACAACAGGCAACACAGTGCATGAGACACAATGTTGCTCACAGCACTCCTTAATAATGTGTTCTGGAATGCTTATCTTAGATTCCAACTTGTTTTTACTCTGGCACATTTAAATAAGTGGACTTGTCAACAAATAACAATCAGGAGCAACAGGCAGTGTTTCATTCAAATTATGTCATTGCCTTTCAGATTTCACCGTCCATATGTGAAATGCATTTTGTTCTTAGGAAATAAAAACGTGGGGGGGAAAGAGAATTTTTTATTAGTGTTTGACAGTAATTCACGTGTTTGATGAGTAAAGAAGTCAGCGATACCAATCTAACACAGCAGCATTATGGTAGCCAAGACCAGTAGCTTGTACTCCATGTATTACCAGTGAGTTAGTGCTTCATTTATCCAAACTGCAGGTGCCACCAAGAGAATACTTTCACCCCAGTTTTTGTGTGAAACCAGCAAGAGGTGGCCATACAGGAATTCAGAGACAGAATTTAAGAAGTAGTCATAAAATGAAGGAGACCTCTTTCCTTGCTCTTCCCATGTTCCCCTAGCTAGCTGTGCTGTGGGGAAGGGAGGAAGTTTCCTTTGGTAATTAAGTAAGACCAAGGGCTGCTTTTCTTCCGGGATGGAAGCTGGAGTTTATTCTTGGCAAAATCCAGGAGGGAAAGAGACCTAGCAAGGCTTTCCCGGAGTTTTTCAAACCTCGGGATAGGGGAGGGGAGGCATACAGCATCAGCCAATGGGATAAACATTCCAAGGACAGGGAGGGGAGGGGAAAAACACATCACGTGTGGGAGGGGTACCTGGAGACACACATGGAGGGAAGCATCTGCACTACCACATCTCCCCCTATTTTGTTTTATGAAATTAGTGAAAGGTAACGAGCTTATACGAATTATTGACTTGAAGTGGCCCACCAATTTCCATTTGCGGGCTGGTAAGGGTTCTTTTGGTTTGCTAACTCGATGTGGTTGACATCTGAGGTAGATGAGATTAGCTTATTGATGCCCTTATACATTATTTTAATTAAAACCTTGAACATTAACACTATTAGCACGATAACAACTAGAAGTGACAGAATAGTTTTCACCACTGAAACCCACCACCCTGAGAGCCCCAGTTTTTAAACAGTCCACTGAACCAATCTTCAGTTTCTTGCTTGACTTGTCCAATCAGGCTTGTTATTTCTCGGAGTGCGGCGTGGACATTAGGAGCTTTTGATGTCAGGTATTTTCTCATCTTCTAGGGGGGCACTTATGGTGTTTGATGTTAAATTTGCTTGCTTAACTACCCAACATTCGAGACGTCCTAATTCTCCTGGGGCCTTGGCTGCAGCCACCCAAGGAAGGAACATAGACACTAGCAATTATTTTTGATTTGGACCAATGAAAAATTTCTGAGCCACAATCTGCATCTTAACTTTTAACACTTCTGTTCTGAATTTTCTTAGCCGAATTATTTTTGTGGGTCTATTGGCCAATTAGTGTTTGATTGGGTGCCAACAGCGATAGATGCCCAATGGTACACGGCCCTCCAAGGAGACGGGATGGAATTCCTGAGTCTGCTAGGGAGAAGTTTGAGATTAGGGGGATGTCTCCTCTTCCTCTCTGCGCCGTCGTCTCTTTGAGGCAACTTCTACTTGGTTCTCCTCTCTTTCAGCTGGAGTGGAAATTTTAGGAACAAAAGGTTTTACCCACTTCTGGGGTATCCAGCGTGGGCCTGAGGGTGTGGAGACACAGGCGTACCCACAGCCCCAGGTAACCAACTCATAAGGTCCTTTGGTTTCCCAGGTTTCTGGGTCTTTAATCAGAACTGGTGGGCGTTTTGCTGTTTTGAACTGCTCACTACTGTTAAAGTGATGTGTTACTGGGGGGGGGTCATTTTTTCAAAGTCACAATTCAGAAAGTTGATAGTAAACATAGCTTTGCAAAGTTTTTGCTGGGGGGACATCCATGCAGTTAAGCTGCTCTGCTTCTCTAGGACTTGATTGAGGGTTTGGTGGGCTCGTTCAATGACGGCTTGACCTGTGGGGGAATAGGGGATGCCTGTGCTGTGTCCTATTCCCCACTGCTGGACAAACTCAAGGAACTCATTGGAAGTATACGCTGGGCCATTGTCAGTTTTAATTTCCTTAGGGATCCCAAGCAAAGGCCTGCACTAGATGCTGTTTTGCATGTGCCGCCTTTTCTCCTATGTGGGCAGAGGAATACAGTGCACCAGAGTACATGTCAATACTTACATGCACATACCTCAGTCGTCCAAAACTGGGAACGTGGGTTATATCTGTTTACCATGTCTCGCAGCTCTGAAGGCCTCGGGGGTTAACTCCGATACCAAGCGATGGAACGACCTGGAGCTGGCAATTGGGACAGGTAGCTACAATGGCTTTATCCTGGCTCCATGTAAGGTGGAACTGGCAAATTAGTCCTGGCACATTTTGATGGTATTTTTGATGACTCATTTTTGCTTGTTGGAAAATGTCTGAAAGAGGTGCCTTTTTAGCAGGGGCACCAAGAAGGTCTGCCTATCTGTTACCCTCTGTGATCTCACCTGGCAAATTAGTGTGTGATCTTTCATGAATAATGTAAAATGGGTGCTCTTTGTGTGATACCAAATATATCAGCTTTGAAATCAGCTGAATAACATGTTCATTTTCAATCTCCTTGAGGACTGCCTGTTCAGCTCAGGACACTATCCCTGCCACATAAGCTGAATCAGTCACCAGATTAATTTGCTCTGAGAAGTTCTCAAAAGCTCTCACCACAGCATCCAGCTGAGCTATTTGGGGGGACCCCTCCACAAACTGAATGTCAGCTTCCCAGTGCTGGGTCTGTGGATCTCTCCAAGTCATCACCGACTTGTGAGATGTCCCTGATGCATCTGTGAACACTGTGAGAGCCTTGAGGGGCCTTCGGCTCTTTTTCTCCTGAGGAATGAGGTGGAACTCCTCGTGAAAAAGCTTATGTGAAGGGCAGTGGACAGAGGTTTGTCCCCTGAACCTGTCCAGAGAAAACTGGAGGTCAGCATTATTCTGGAGAAGATGTTCTAACATCTCCTTTGTTAATTTCTCAGGAGAACCTTTTCCTTCCTTGGAAAGTTTCACTGGAAGGTGTATGCATGCAAAATCACACCCTGATAGCTGACGCAGTCTCATTCAATCTTTCCGAATTAGCTGAGCCATCAGGTCTTGTGGCTTAGTGATGGTCTTGGATCATTGATGGGAGAAGAAGACACACTCTAGGATTGAGAGAGTGTCTTTCTGTCCCTCGATCCACTGAAATATTAACCCATGTAGGTGTAGTAGCCTTCCCAGAATAATAAATTTGAAAGGTAACTCCAGGTTGTAGCGGTTATCTTGTCTCTCAGCAAAGGCTTTTTCTACTTTTTTGAGTGCAGCCTTTGCTTCAGGGGTCAGTTCCCTGGGAGAAGTTAACTCTCTCTCCCCTTTTAACAATTTGAGCAGGGGACTCAGGTCTTGGTTAGTAAGACCTAACCAGGGTCTGACCCAATTCAATGAACCATACAGTGCATGAAGATCCGCTAGGGTTTTAGGATTACAATTAATTTGTAATTTTTGCAGAGCAATTGTTCGTGCCGTGATCTCCAGGCCCAGGTATTTCCAAGGTTGCATTCTCTGAACTTTGTCCTCCTGTAATTGGAATCCAGCAGAGGTTAAAACTTTAACCACTAGGTCAAGCGTACTTTCTAATGCTTTGTTATTGGGTGCACACACCAGGACATCATCCATGTAATGAAGGATGATGGCATCTTTGCATTGGACACGTACTGGAGACAGCAGTGAAGCTACAAAATGCTGGCATATTGAAGGGCTGCATTTAAGGCCTTGGGGTAAAACTTTCCAATGATAATGCTTCATAGGAGCTTCTCTGTTTATAGAGGGGACAGAGAAGGCAAACCTTGGGGCATCCTCAGGGTGTAGGGGGGTGTGGAAGAAACAATCTTTGATGTCCAGGTCTGCTAGTTGCCAATTTTGTGGAAGCACGGTTGGTGAGGGCATACCAGGTTGGAGCAACCCCATGTCCTCAAGGACATTGTTTATTTCTCTATGGTCATGAAGAAGTCTCCACTTGTCTTTCCCTGGCTTTTTTATCACAAAACCCGGGAAATTCCAAGGGCTGGTAGTTTCTTCAATATGACCATTTATTAATTGTTCCTCAACTAGTTCATTCAGCGCCTTCAGCTTCTCTTTACTCAGGGGCCACTGCAGTATCCAGAGAGGTCTATGGCTGAGCCATTTTAACTTGTGGATCAGGTGCTCTTCAGTGGCCCCTTCTAAAAATCCTGGGGGTTCTTGGGGATTAATAATTTTGCACCCCATTGGCACATGGTGTCTCTTCCCCATAGGGGACACTTGTTATCAGAGACAAAAGGACAGACGCTAGCAATTTGACCGTCCAGACCTTCGATTTGGACTATGTTTTTAGAAATCTTTGCTAAGGACATTCCCCCTATACCCTGGATTTTTCCTGCTACGGGTTGTAACTTTCAACTTGGTGGCCAGAACTTTTCTGGTATGATGGTTACATCTGCTCCTGTGTCCAGCAGCCCTGTTACATGCCGGCTTTCTGACCTACAAGTCAAGTTACAACCCATATTAGGCTTGTCTTCCCCAATTACTTCTGCCCAGTAAACATCAGGGGTCTTATCGTTTATCGGGATGTCCATGGGAACCAGGATTGCCTGGGCTATTATCTGTCCTTTGGGGAGAAAAAACAGTGGATGAAGACAGCGGGCTAGAAGTATGAGTTCTGTAAGGTCTCCTTTTATAGTCATAGGAGCCACTTCAATTACCCATGGTGTGTGTGATGTATCCCCAGTAACAAAGTAACTACCATCCACGTCTTTGAGCCATGCTGTCAGATCAAGTGTATTTTCAAGCAAGTCTACCGCAATGACTATCTAGTTCTTAGATCTGAGATTAAATGCTTTAGAGGTTATTAATCTAAACCGACCAAAAGGTTTCCAAGCTTTAAAATAAAGACTTTCCCCATTACAACTGTTATGTTCTCCCACAGACCCCCTCCCAAAATTCCCCTTTTTTGTTAAAGGACAGAGATTGGTTCCCCCTGCATTTCTGTCATAGCACAAGGAGGAGAAGCGCTTTAACTCGAGTTTTTTGGCAAGCTGGTATCAAGGTTCTGCTGTTGCCTTGACCGACAGTTCTTAGCAAAATGTCCTGGCTTTTTGCATTGGAAGCAAATGATACATTGTAGCTGATTAGACCTCATCTGTTCTCTCCTTGTTTCAGATAAAACAGCAGCAGTCTTCTGGTTGGTCCAAGCAGGCTTTTCTTCCTGTGAAAACAACTCTACTTTCCTCCCACAGGCTTCTATCATCTGTGCAAGGGTAGGGGGAGGGTCAACGGCAGGCCCAGTATGACTCTATGGCAAGACTCATTAGCATTTCTCTGAGCTATTTCTTTGGTTAATTCTGCCTGTACAACAGGGTCTTCCACCTGGTGGGAGACCTGTTCTCTTAATCGGTTTAAGAACTGCAAAAACCCTTCTGAAGGCATTTGTTTGATATTTATGTAACTCCCCTTAGTTTCAGCTGTTGGTAGTTGGTTAAAAGCTTTTTCTGCAGCTGCTGTAATTTTATCTTTCACGATTTGTGGTAAGGCCCTTGTCTGGTCTTCAGGCTTATTCCATAATCCTTCACCGCATAAATAGTCAAAGGTAATAGTATTATTTAACAAATCAACATTTAGGTGATTGGTTTGTAACAATTCTACAAGGATGTTTTTTAGGAACCGTTTCCATGTGTTTTCCCATAAATTGAATTCAGAGGGTGTAAGCAAACATCTGAAAAGTTCTTTTAAATCTGTGGGAACCAATTCATTGGAAGTTAATGTAGTTCTAATCATACTTTTAAATATTTCACTGTTGCGGCCAAATTCTCTTTGAACTTTACAAATTTCCTTTTTATCTTGGTATGTGAATGGTTTATAGTGTCTGTTTTGCAGCCTTGTTCCTGTAAAAGTCACAGGGGCTACAACAGGGAAGAAGCCTGAATCCGAGTTCCCAGGTTCCCCATTCCCAGTAATTGTGTCTGTTTGGGCTGGCACAGAGGCTTGGGGAGAGGCTTGTGTCGCTTGGGAGCTGGCGCGGGGTAGTACTCCCCCATCCCCCAGGGGGCTCGGGCCATACCAGGCTGTGGAACTCTTTAGTGGATACAGGGTGAGGCGATACAGCCTCCCATCCCCCGAGGCCATGAGGGCTGAGCATAACCACACCTGCCATTGGAATGTGGTGGGGGGGATCTAATTTCTCTGCTCGCTCCCAGCCCCACCCCCCAGACTTTGGGGGCCAGGAGTGACTCCACCCCTCACCCCCATCCCGACCCCCAGACCCAGCCCCAGTTCCACCCCCCACCCCAGTCCCAGCTCCACCCCCCCACCCCATTAGAAGAAGGCAGTGGGGAGGGGCCACAGGGTGATGTCATGTCGGGAGGGCACTCAGAGAGAGCCTGGGGCCAGAATGGGTTATAGGCGGAGAGGGGCTTGGGGGCGGGAACCTGTGAGAGGAAAGGGTTATGGAGAGGATAGGGAGGTAGGGGGTAAACCATGTAGTTGGCGCCATTATGGCACAGCACATGTTTGCTGCTCTGAGGAGATTCAGCTGTGCTCCCCTCTCCCAGCAGGGGGGGAAAGCTATGCTTTTCGGAATTGTCTGTGGGAAGGAAAGGGTAGGGAGAGGAATTTCTATCTGCCTGTGCAAAGCAGATAGAGTCTTCTGACTAGGGAGCTGAGGGAAGGGAAAAGGGGGAAGGATCAAAGGCTGATTTTTTCTCGTAGTGTTTTTGTAGAATTTCTTTTTGAATCAGAAGGAACAGTGGAATGTATTTATAGACCGTTTTCTTTCCCTGTTCAACTAGCATAGTTAGTGTTTGTCCAATTTTGTCCCATTCAGAGAGGGAGTTAATATTCAAATTAGGAAAATGCAATAATATCCAGAATATTTTCATCTTATTTTTTGAGAAGGTGATATTTCCAGCTCATAAGATATTTTTAATTTGGTAATAATTTAATCTTTGCTGTGTAGATATAGGGGAACCCATTGTTGGTGTATAAGGCTTTCTACACAGCTTGAGTCTATCCTTTTTTTACTACCGAGAAAAAACCAGAAACAGACCCTACATTGTGGTCGGGGTTTTAGCTGCCAGACACGTGCTGCATGTACCTCCCCCACACCCACACCCTGTGTGCCACCACGTGGCTCAGCTGCAGCCACTGAGGGGGGGGGGGTGCTGCCTAGCACTGGTACCACCACCACCGTGCCCTGCTAAATACCCCACTACAAACCACCATGATCCTCTGTCCCGGGTTCTTACCTTCCTGAAGAACACAGCGTCTCTCGGTATTGTAAAAAAGGTCCTCAGTCCGGGCTGACTCGTCTCTGCGAGCTACCAGCCTTATCCCTGTCCATGAGCCAGCAGGGTAGATGGCGATTCCAAGGCTTATTTAAAACACCAGTGGGGTGTTTTCTAGCTGTCCCGTGGTGTCCCTGGAGCTACCACGTTGGGCGCCAACTGAAGGAGACCCCTTTCCTTGCTCTTCCTGTGTTCCCCTAGCTAGCTGTGCTGTGGGGAAGGGAGGAGGTTTCCTTCGGAACTGAGGTAAGACTAAGGGCTGCTTTTCCTCCGGGATGGAAGCTGGAGTTTATTCTTGGCAAAATCCAGGAGGGAAAGAGACCTAGCAAGGCTTTCCCGGAGTTTTTCAAACCTCGGGATAGGGGAGGGGAGGCATACAGCATCAGCCAATGAGATAAACATTCCAAGGACAGGGAGGGGAGGGGAAAAACACATCACATGGGGGCAGGGATACCTGGAGACACACATGGAGGGAAGCATCTGCACTACCACAATAAAAAGTATGCTTATGATGTCTCTGTGCTTCCTTGCATCCTTTTGTAAATTATAGGGGGAAAAATGTCTTCATTTTTGGAAGCATATTGGAACCAACTTTATTCCAAGTTAGTGGAATGCATGTCGGAATAAGGACCAGTATGCTCTTCACATCTACTGTGAAACGAGTACAGAAAGAGAGCTAATTTCCTTTTTCATACGGTTTAGAGATTTAAAGATTTTGGTGAGATTAACAGTCTGAAATTTAAAGTGAGCCTTCACAATATTTCATGCTTTACAAAGAACTATTCCAGTCATAGGATCTATATATGTGGGAAGAGCGTGGGAAGGGGTGTGTGCATAACCGAGGGCCTTCTAAAAAGAGCAAGAGCAGTTATTTCTTGGTTTACAATATTTTAAAGATTACAGTATGGTTTTAAGGTTTTCTTTTAAAATACTTCTACTCTGGGCACTGGGAAGCGTTAAGTAAGACTTTGAAAATAGTACAATCTAAGAGAAAGTGTAAGTGGGCAGTAGATAAGGCAGAGGCAGTACTGCTGATCATGAGTGGTGTGGAGTGTCATCAGTTATAAGACAAACCTATGAAATGAGCAATCGGTGAGCTATCTCTCTTTCTCTTTCACTAGAAGTTACCTCCAAATGCAAAAAGTATTAGCAGCAAGAACTATACTGGTATATCCGGATAGATGCTATATCCTGATACATCCAAATACACTCTTCCAAAATAAAAGGCAATGTAATTAAATATTTTATTGTTAGCATGGTGCTATTTCTACTCAGCAAGGCAATCACTTTCTTTGTCTTGTATTTTAAATGTTCCTGCATTGCTCTGCTTCCCTTACTTGAGGCTTTGCTTCCAAGTGATACAAATTTTCCACTGAATCTCTTTTTATGGCCAGTCCACTGCTGAAAGGAAGATTGACATTTTCAGCTATGCTGGATACTTCCCATTGTAACAGCCTACTGTTTCCATAGAAATCTTTCAAAGTGTTTTAATAGAGCATGATTTAAAAAGGTTTGTTGACACATTTATTCTGTCAGGTTTTTAACAACTTGATTAGTGTCTCCTCAGTATTCACTTCTTTTAAAAAACAAAAGCAAAAATGTAGAAAACATACATGCTGCTGCCACAACACCTCCACTGTCAATTTCCAGGACCCTTGAATTTGTTTCTCCTTTCTCTTTTTTCCCTCCCCATCACCCCTCAACCCTATCATCATTTTGTCCCTGAAAGCCCTTTTCTACATAAAATTAGCACTAGAAAATCTACAGTGGTGACAAAACCCCCTTAAATGAGACACTGAGCATTTTATGATTCATCAGAAACTCTGTGCTGCTGATCAAGTCGCTTACTAAATGATGGCTGCATCATGGGCAGAGTAAGATGTGAGTAACCCATGACACGCATTGTCAGAACTTTTGGAGCCCGTTGGAGATACCCACGTTGAGCTGAATACATTTTGTTTTAAGGGGGTGTTGATTTAAATGTTGGATGATTCACTGCATCCTGCTGTCTCCTGCAGTGTGGGCATAATAGTCGCACATTTGAATGCAATGCTTTTTAATTGCTTTCATTTAATGTCCATCCTCCTCATCTATGCCACAGCATGATGCCAGTTAACCTTGTGAAATGTTCCAGCTACTCTGTTCCACACTCACTCCTTATCAAGCTCCAAAGTTGTACTCCAAAGTTCCTAGGAGTCATAATTCTAGCTTTCAGCTTAGCTGTTGTTCCTGCAAGGTATTATTACATATAGCCATCTGAATCCTTCTTATGCCTCTCCTGCGTTTGCTCTGTTCACGTTAAAATAAGAATTAGCTGTCTCTAGATGTTAAGTATGAACAGAAATAGATAATGCTGGCAATTACACATATTAATTTGTTTTTTAATTAGATATCTGGAAATGAGGTTTGGTGAGTCTGATGATGATCAGTAGACTTTTTATGTGATCATCTGACCTGTTTGTTCATGACAGCATTGGAATTATTATGAGTCCAAGTGTTTGCTCATGAACCTGAAGGATGATTTCAGTTTTAGCACAAAGTAAGTGAGTTCCCATTTTTTGTACCCATTATGTAATTTGAAAGATTTCAAGCTAGTAACCTGCTAAGCAGAAATCCCTTTATCTGCCAGGCCCTACAACGCCCTCAGCCAGTGAAGGAAGAGTAGACTCCTTAACTAGCATCTATTTGTTTATTAATCTTGAAATGTTTTTCTCATTTCTTACTGCCTCCAATTATTCTGCATTTTACACATTTTAAGATAAATTTCTGGGTATTTCAGTATAGGTATTTAGTGTCTGTTCAGATGTCTCCTCTAAGTATTTTGCAAATGTCTCCGACAAAAGTGTGTATCTAAAATGGCACTAGATGGCCATATTTAAGCACCTGAATATCATCCCATGTTACATTTTAGTCCACATTTCCCTCACTAAACACTCTATAAACCAGATAAATTTAGGGCTCATTAAGTGCATCTTCTAATGACTTGTGGTATGTAATAAGCTATCTCTGCTACTTGGATTCCATTTCCATTGGAGTGAAAGAGACCCTTTTTATCGTTTGCATGTCACTAGATCACACTTTGACTATCCTATATTTTCAGTGTTATCGGACTGAATTGGTGTGATTTGAACATATACCCTTTTGTCTGTGGAGATTGCTTCTGCCTATCAGTTGCTAAATTCTGTTCAGTGTATGTCAGAGACTAAAACTGCAGCTGACACCCGTGATGAGGAGTGTTCTGTGCATGTCCCTGGAAAGACAAGATTTTAATTTCTTACTGTCACTTAAGTAAAGTGTCACTATTGACAGGGGACTGCCAAAGGAGTAACAAGACTACCAGATACTACTCTCTAAATAGCGCCTTCATGGCACTCAGTTGGGGTTTTCTCCATATGTCTCACTTTGAAGGCTCAGCAGCAGTAATGAAATATATGGACTGCTTCTTAGCTGCAGGTAAACAATTTATGAGGAAACTAAGTAAGAGAAAACACAAAGTAGTAAAGCCAAAAAAACTTGGAGGAAAATTAAGAATGTAACGTCAGTGGAGAACACTGGCAGCAGATGCAGATCTGAAGAAAGGCCAAACCTGTTGTGGTTTCTTATCAAACTAGGGAAGCAAATTTATGCAGCCATTATGTTTAGAAAGTTAGGGAACAAGTAAGTAGGTGAAGGATAAGATATTGCACCTCCATTCCTCTTAAAGCAATTTTGCCCGTTTAAATATTAAGCAATACAATCTTGTCTTATACATGAACCCAACCACGAATCCTTTCAAAGCTCTGATATCATAAACAAATGCTCAATGAATTGCAGCAAATGAATGGTATTGTAATATGTAGTGTTATGAGAGCTTGCAGAAACTGCCTTAGGTTCTTCTGTGTTGTCTTACAGTTATGCTGCTGCTAAAATTCTTTATTTAGGGGATAGAAACAGCTCATTAAATTAAATACAGCTTCTTCAAGATGTGACAGAACATAATGAAGTTAATAGTGATTTGGATTAAGGAAATTTTGATACTGATATTTTTGCTCTGACTGTTGGCATATATTGAATGACTGGATAATTTCTTTGCAATGAATAATGGATAATTTTGTCTAGCATACTGTAACATTATGCAAATTTATCATGCACAGCAGCACTACAAACTTTTCCCTCATGTTACATCTGGCCTGTGCTGAAATATGAAAGACTGAATTCAGAGAAGAGGAGTAGGGTTGTCCAAGGTTTCTGGAATTTGTAACAGCTTTGCCATTAAGACCATGTTTAAATACAGAAGTTGTATGAGTTTTTGTCAGGTTTTCTGCATGACATGGAAGCTTCACCTGCCTTTTGTTATTGAAGCAAAATTAAGGTCATGTTTAGCATCTGTACACAAACTTGCTATATCTGAACTACAAGCACAGTGTTAGTTAAAGCCTAATATCTCCTAACACAGCCTGTGAATCTGAACATACCATGAATTTTGCTATGTCTCCATTCATATTGCTCCAGAACTTACAAGAAGTATAATGCTTACCAGTGGCATCATTACCGAAAAGTGTTTTTATATCGGTGAAAACACACAATAGCAGTGTGGAGGATTGTTGAATTATACAAAAGTATTGGGAATGGAGAGCATATTGATTTATTTTTATTGCCTGGGGAAAGATGATTTTGCACAATTTCAAATGAGCTATCCAGAAACGAATAGAAACAAAAACGCTTATCCCTAAAATGCTTTCACATGAAAGGTGTAATTCAGAAGCTCTGAGGAATGTCAGTAGTGAGTATACTGTGAAAGTGCAAAATTTTCAGGCCTCTTCTCTCCCATTCACAGTGTAGGAATTCAAGCTTAGTGGAAGCTATTCCACATAGACAGGGAGAAGAATGGATCCAGCCACTAGCTGAGGTAATTATATCCTTTCCTGCACTACTTCATGGACTTACACATTTGACTGACCACATAAATTTTTCACCAAATATATAGAAATGGCTTTGTAAATTTGATGGTTAGAAAAACCCTGTTGGCTTTAAGCTAAAAGCAGGATGTGGATTTTCATATGTTGCCACAAGGTTCTCTGAGGGTCTCACATGGAACAACTGCTTTCTGAAGTGTGCAGCACCCTGCCACAGAAATCCAAGTATGCACTGGAAGTGCAGCATCTTCAAATATGGGCAGGTAGACATGTTAAGTATTTCTGCTTTGTACAATGCTAAGAGTCCTGATGCTACAGCTCTATTAGCTGACTTGCAGCCTCAGCAACTAGGAGGAATATAGAAAAGAAATCATCTGGAGAGGGAAGAAAAGAAGAAAGAAGAAGATAGGAGCTGGATAATTGTACTGTTTCTGAAAGAAAGGATACTTGTGTTTGCACAGAACACAAGGTAGACCTATCCTTGTGCTACCACTGCTTTCTTCAAGGAGAGTCAGTTAGTGCCAGGGATTTAGTGGGTAGTCAAGGGTGGTTCTGGCTACCAGAAGCTAAGTGGAAGGAAAAAGTTTGGCCAGTAAATGTTGTTCTTAAAAGATTCCATAAATGTGAGCTGTTCATTGAAGTGTCAGCCCTCCAGCCTCTCTGGGAATTACATGTGTCTCCTCCTACACAGTGCAATGCTGAAAAGGCTTCTGGAGAGGGGGAAAAAGCTGTCTCTTCAAAGTTTCCTGGTACATCCCCTCAAGGGATTTGTTGCTTTCAGATGCTGTTTCTCATTCAATGTATGTAATCACTGTCTTCAGCATAGCTCTGTCCTTTCCTCGATAGGATTCATTTCTTGTCAAGTCTTGTGTGCTACAATGGGCCAAGATTGTTTTAGGTACCTTTTATCTTGTGTTGAATCATGGGCCCTATGTAAACCCCAAAGGAGCACAAGAATTCTTTGGCTATGGCCTTTTAGGACTGCAAACCAGTTTCATACTCGTGTTACAGTATCTTTTTCCTTCTGAGATGCCAGAAAGTCATTGATGTAAGGAGGATAACATGGTATAAAGAGTAGCATGATGTACAGCATATTATATTCTTCACATTTATTGTATGTTACTGCAGATGTGTTAGCTTTCAGTACAGTGTGTTTTACTTGCACCTCCTTTTTTTCTGCTTTGCTTGCCCTGAAGTGGCTGATTTATGTGTTTTTAAACACTTGGTGTAAACAAATGAGTACATGAGACCTTTTGCAGTACTTGTGAAACCCCTCCCAAGTCCATCTGTCCTTTGCAGTTGCTCCAAGCCACAAAAAGGGGTGTGTACATGTGCTTGTGTGTGCATATGTAACTATATATATAGCTTAATAATCAAACCTATACTTTTTCCATTAAATTGTACTGAAAAACAGTTTCAAATACATCATGGTTTCAATACAGATTTTTTTTTTTTACCTTTTCACTAAAAATTAAAAATAAAAAAGAAGGTGTCATGCAGAGTTGCAGTTTGCTAAAGAAATCTGAAGTGGATGTTATGCAGGAAAGCACTGCTTTTTGAACTGACTTAGAAAGAAAGGAAAATAAACAAGGTCTGGAAATGGGCAGTACCTCCTTTTTCTTTTGTAGTAACTTGTGATGTCAAAATTTCTTCTTAATGTCCTGTTCTTTTCATCCTCCTCCTCCTCCTCCAGCCTCCATGCATTCCCCACCCTAGCAATAGCACATAAAGGAAAGTTTTCAGTTTTATATAAATCATAAAGTGAGCAAATTTTTCTTTATAGTGTGGCAGTTAGATGTGTTTGGAAAATTGAAAAAATTTCATTCAGATATTTCCTGGTCCTTTTTTGCAATCCATAATATAAATAGCAAAGCCTCTCCAATACTTCAAATATTTAAATCAGAGAGTTACAACGGTGCTGAAATGTTTATTGAAAACACAGTCCATTTTCGCACTGAAATTTTACTACCAATGAAAAGTATTACCCCTTTTTTTCATCAGACCTAATGCCGTTTCATTTAAAATTAAATGAACAGCATATTAATGACTATTTGATGGATTGTTAAACAGTATTTAATAGGTTATCTCAGCTGGTCAAGATTTTGAAGTTTTGGGGTGTTTTTCGTGCGCATGTGCGTGTGTGCGTGCGTGTGTGCGCGCACGCATTTTTAGTAAGATGATTGTAAACCCCTGTTGAGGCCATGCTCTAACACAACTAGTGGCATTTTGGGAATAAGACCTGAGAATCATTTAAATTACTACCCCTCTTTTCATTGTTGTTGATGAGACAACATGTTTAAATAAATTCTTCCACTACTAAGCTACACTGAAGCCCGTGTTTAATGTCATTTTGTGAATCTATGGTATTCCTGGTTCTTTATCATCTAAGAAGTGACATTTCAGTACTTGTATATGACCACATGCAGTTTTATTTTCTGTATGTTCAAAGATGTGATGTGTAAGTGCTATGTGAGCCCCAGTTATGGACAGTAATTTAATTTAGCGCCACTGAAATATTTTAATGCATTTGTGAAAAGAGTTTATTGATATTTCTTGATATCTGAATAGCATGCAATGAACTACAGTCAGTTTTCCCTCCAGATAAATGATGGAAGTGCAAATAACAATTTCGGGAGTTGTTTTAATCAAGCAATTAAAATATCTGCTGTTTTCAATTCTGTTGTTATTGTGATTTTAATGGTGATACTTCTTGCTTCAGTTTTCCTCCCATAATGCCGTAATTGAATGAAGCTTGGAAATGCAGAGAAAGAATAACAAGAATTATATAAATAACTAAAGAGGTGAAGAGAGAAAAGGGAAAGAACACTTTGAAAAATCCAAAGGGAAAAGTAATCAATGTGTAGTTTGATTTTTAAGGTGAGGTATTCATTTGTTCTTAATTTATCCACACTAATACAATCTTCCCTATCCAGCTCATCATCTCCTGATGAATAATGCATGGATAAATATTGCTACCTATGAATGCAAAAGTCATTTATAATTCCCCAGAAAGGTTTTATTAATAGTACAGTGTTAAGCACCTTAGTCTGACTCATAACTAATTGTTACTGTATATTTGTGAAACTCAAGGAAATGAAGACAAGAGGAGGTAGAAGACAGGAAAAACATCCAACTCTGGAGTTAGTTGTATTAAAAGAATAAGTTCATTTTAGTCTGAGCAGAAAGCTGGTAATACTTGTTAATGTAGTCATTCTTTAAAATAATTGTCTTTCAGACGATTAAATTAGAAATCTTCACTATACTCTAGCTGTTAACAGAAACCACCTGAATTTTTGGAAGGAAGTCCAATGGAAATTGAGTTATAATATCCAGAAACTTCTGCAATGGCATGCTAAGTTTTCTGTTAAATCTTTTAAGCCCTCAAATTCCCTTCTCACTTTTAAAATATGCTATTAAGGAGAGGTTCGGAGGTGAACATGTTTGACATATCTATTCATTGCTTTAAAATCTATTAAAGAGAAATATATCACTTAATTTAGAAAGAAATTAATCTAATTAGTAATGTTAAATTACATTATACACACACCACTAACCTTGTGCTTCACACTGTCTCCAAAAAACTTACACTGAAAGGTGTCACAGTAGATCACTAACAGGACCAGAAGTGAAACCTGAATGTGCAAAATATTACTCAAAGTTCCTCTGTTCCTTCATCAGTGTGCAAACTTTGTAGAAGATAAAAGTCCAAGAGAGGTCTGGCAACAAAACAATTCCTCTCTGAGTATAATTGAATGGTTTGTACAGGAGAGAAATTCTGGTAAACAGTGAAAAGCACTAGTAAATAAATATAAATTTAATGCTCTGAACTCCTCTGCACCCTGACAATGGCAATTCATTCCTAAAGCATACTTATTTGTCATTCCACCCACTGCTGTGCTATAGCTGACATTGAAAATGTATTAGGAAAGTGTATGTAATGTTCAAGGCATCTTCTGACTCTTTCAGATCTGGAAAATCCAGACTGGTTGCTCAACCACCTTTTTTTTTACCAAAACACCAGCTGGAGAGAAGCTCCTAATTATTTGGGACTCAATGTGCTAGTATGAGCTTGAACAGATGAAGACTAGATGGAGCCAAATTGCCCTTTCACACCACCTTTACACTGGTATAACATCACCAATTTAAACACCATTATGACAGATGAGTGGGTGTGCATATCTGCATATAGTGTACAGAGGAAAATGAAAAATTTTCTCTAAAATAATCTTAGGGACTGTGTGGGCAGAGGAGGGAAGCAGAAACAAAAAATATAAAGTGGTCAAAAACCCCAAGTTCAACCAGTTCACAGGGGAGGAGAAAGGCAGTTCATGAGGGGAATAGAATTCCCAAGTTCAGAGATCTCTATGCATGGTATACATTTCTTACTGTCATACCTGCAGTATGCAGCAAACATGGAAAAATGCTGTGAGTATTTGTTATCAGAGATTTTTCATTCCTGTGCTGTAGAATGTCCAGGTTAAGCTGCATGAGCACTGGACATGCATACCATAAATAATACCAGTTTGTTCAGGAAGCTGCAGAGGTTTTGGCAGTTACTTCAAAATTAGCACAGATATTTAGAGATTTACAGGATCATTTTTTTCTCTGTGAGAATAACATTTCACCCTGTTATCACTTGATGTAAACTGATTCTTGCAAGAATTTTCATTGAATTTATTTAAGGAAATAGGAATTTAGAAAATAAATCTTACTTGACTTGTAATGCTGCTGGTTTCACTTTTCCTTTAGTCCACTCTAGAATTTAATTGGCTGGGTTTTGCTACTTGACTATTTAGACTAATACAGCTCTAGGCAAAATCTCTGGCAGAGGATATGTATGCCATCCCTGAGTCACTGATAGTAACATTGTTGACATGACTTATCAGGTTTTATATTTTTTAGCAAACAGCTAACAGAGTCAGACCACTTCATTAAAAGAACACAACCGTGAGCCTCTGAAATGTACATTAAATCTCTTCTTGCTGCCTTCATCTCTCCAAGCTTAGAGGGAGTGTTATCAAACCATTTCTTTACACTGCAGAGTAGCATTACTCTTTGGAAGATCTCCAGCAGATGCTGCAATAAGCCCTTTAGGGGCAGCTTTCCACAGTTCATGCTTCCTTCTTCTTAGTGGCATGGAGTCAGAAGAGGGGTCTCTGCACAGGCAAACTTTTGTTATCTTCCATTAGAGCCTTCAAGATCCCTGAGTAGTCTTCTCTCCTCTAAGACACCCAAGAATGAAAGACCTAGTTGAATGAAATTGCCTGTCAATAATAGAATCATAGAATACCCTGAACTGGAAGGAACCCACAAGGATCACCAATGTACAACTCCTGGCCCTGCACAGGACACCCCAAGAGTCACACCATGTGCCTGAAAGTATTGTCTAACATATCCTGAACTCTGTCAGGCTTGGTGTTGTGACTGCTTCCCTGGGGAACCTGTTCTAGTGCCTAAACACTCTTCAGGTGAAAAATCTTTTCCTAATATCCAACAAAAACCTCCCTTGACAGAGGTTCATAATGTTCCTTTGTCGACCTATCACTGAGCACCACAGAGTAGAAATCAGTGTCTGCCCCTCGTGAGTTAGTGGTTGTTGGGAGTTGGGTTGATTTCTTATAGAATTTTTTCCCAGAAGTTGCTAAGAAGCTAATGGCTGGGTGCTTTTCGGTGCTTATGGGTGCTTAGGGCCAAACAAAAGATGCAGCTACCCAGAGACATTGACTTCACTTCGCTAGGGGCAGTTTTCTGCTCTGGTGGAACTACCAGGGCTGCTCCTCTCGGTGAGGCAGACAGCTCTCACCATTCCTTCACCTGGAACTCCGTCGGACCACCGTCTCTTCATGTGTCCCCCGGGATTTTGGGAACCCGTTTCCTCCCTGCCCTGCACCCACGGTTTCTTCAGTTCTGCTCGAAGTCTCCCTATGCTGTGTCTCTGCAGCCCCTGCCAGCCGGGACACTCTTTTCCAACAGCTCCAGCCACTGTGAACCCTCGGAATCATCTCATCCTCCCAGAGCTGCTGCTAGCTCTATTAGCTTGTGACGGTACTGAGGGGGGTGGGGGGTTACCAGAGGAAAAACTGTGACTGGTTTGTTGGGTTTTTTTCCCTTATTCTTCTCTAGTTCTGTTTGTTGTCAATATTGTAGTTATTATTGTTAATTTACCTTGTTAGACTAACTAGTAAAGAACTGTTATTCCTACCCTCCTTATTGTTGCCTGAGACCTTCCCTTCAATTTTGGAATTATAACAAACCCCAAGGGAAGTTTCCATTTTTTTTTGGTTCCTAGCAGACACCCCTGTCTTTCCAAACCAAGACAGTGGTAGACTGCAATAAGGTCTCCTTTCAGTCTTTTCTCCAGGCTGAACAGACCAAGTGACCTCAGACTTTCCTCATATGGTTTCCACTCAACAGCCCTTCACATCTTCATAGCCCTCCTTTCAACACTCTCCAACAGCTCAATATCCTTCTTATATTGTGGCGCCCAAAACTGCCCCCAGCACTTGAGGTGAGGTGGCCCCAGTGCAGAGCGGAGGGGACATTGCCCTCCCTTGCCCAGCTGGTGCTGCTGTGCCTGATGTACCCAGGACATGGTTGGCCCTCCTGGCTGCCAGGGCACTGCTGATTCACATTCAACTTGCCATTGACCAGGACCCTCAGGTCCCTTTCTGTGGTACTGCTTTCAAGTGTCTTCTTCCCTAGTCTGTCTGTACATCCAGGGTTGCCCCATCCCAGGTGCAGAACATGTCATTTGTCTTTGTTTATATAGTTGCCCAGCCTTCTAATTTGTACAGATGTCTCTGCAGAGCATCTATACCTTTGAGGGACTCAGTGATTTCTCCCAATTTGCTAATTTGCAAACTTATTTAGTGTACCTTTGGGTCCTGCATTCAAGTAATCTATGAAGGTGATGAAGAGCACAGGGCCAAGGATGGAGCCCTGCAGAACCACACTAGTAACAGGTCTCCAGCCTGATGTCACCCCATTCACTGTAATGCTTTGTGCCTGACCTGTGAGCCATTCACTCACCCATCCCATGATGTATTTATCCAGCTGTGGGCTAGAAATATTGTCCAGAAGGATCCTGTGAGAGACAGTCCAGAAAGCTTTACTGAAATCCAAAAAGATTACATCAACTGGCTTTTTGATCAGGTAGGTGGGTTACCTTGTCATAAAAGGAAATTAAGTTTGTCAAGTAGGAATTTCCCTTCATGGAACCATGCTGGCTGTTAGCAATGAGTGCATTGTCCTTCCCTCCCAGGATAATCTTCTCTATAATTTTATTGATCACTGCAGAGACACCAAAAGGCCTTATAATTTCCAGGATCATCCTTCTTGCTCTTCTTGAAAAATGGAACAAAGTCCCTATCCGATCAGCTGGAACATAGAAGAATAGGCAAAAGGCTCTTGTTTTTTTTTAAGGCACTGTAAACAGGTAAGAACGCAATCTCTATATTAGTATACCATCTTAGCACTATAATCCTGCTAGCATTATACAATATACTTGTTGAGTTACATAGAAACAGTCTAGGTAGTGCACTGAATGCACTATTCACGATATAAGAGACATGTGGAGAGCTTACAGCCCCCATGTATGCCAAGAAAAAATGTTGTTATTATACATAGAACTACAAGGAAATTTACATTATCAATGAGGCAATAGCATGTCATGTATTTTAGTTCATAAAATTGACATTTTAAATAAAAGGTGTTAGTTTAATTTAGAGCATAACCAGAGAACATAGGCAAATATTTTCCAATTATTAGGCCCCAGGCCCATAGCATGGAAATAAATTCTTCTGATGAGTTCTGTCACCACATTGTAATTCCAACACTACCATTTTCTGAAATTAAGCAGACCCATGCCACTCTGCTCTGCTGATGTAGCTCCAAATATTTTACGTGAATTTCCCAGGGCTGGCTGTGATGCTGCATCATAGTGGGAGCCATCTCACAGGGTGCACATGGGGAATGGAAGGGTTGTTTTGCCCTGAGTTTAAGTTGTGAGCCATGAATCAGGAAAACAAGCTATTTTCAGTTTGTCCTCTCTTCCAAGTAATCATCTTGGTCCCCACTCACACAAGCATATTTGTTCAGCATATAACAAGAGTAGGGTTTTGAGGATCTGAATATAAGCTTTGGATGCTGCCTCAATGTAAAGAAGAGAAAAGTAGAAAGACCCAAGTAAGCACTGCAGCTTCTGTGTTTTTGGGAGGGAGGAGTTCTATCTTGTGTGGCCTGTTGGAGGGGTTTCCCTACTTTATTGTGCCAACTGGCAATTCTCTTCATGAAATGTCTGTCAGTTTTCAGTATTACTACCAAAAATCAGTTGGCAGTTGTAATCGTTTTGTTTAGATAATTGCAATCCACTGTAGAACAAAAGATTTATGTCATCCGCAAAAGTATCCCAGTTTGTAGAAAGTGCATGGAATTTTTTGTTATTGTTGACATTTTCCTTTCAGCCAGTTATATTTAAAAAGGAGTAAAATCTCTTGGCACAGCTTGCCTGGAGACTTCATTCAGGATAGATATTTGGAAACAAGTACTGCTAAGCTATAGTACTATTGATACTGGTAGGTGAAGGTTGTCAGGTTGTCTCATCAGATGTGAAGTGGTCAGAGGGAGGAGCCCATCCCTCTTTTTATGAAAAAAAATTAAATTAATTAATTGTAGACACTTTGTTTAGCATAAATTATGCAAAACCCAGCTCACTTAAGGGAAATGGAGCGCACACCGCTTAACAACAAAGATAAAAAGTACTTTTTTTTTTTTTGAGATCTGGCTAATTGCACAGTGAATAATATCTTTGTCAGACTCATAGATAAAATGTCTGCATGCTGGTGTTTGGGAAAATACCTTTGCTCTCTCGAGACACCCCATCTAAGTCTAGAGAACCCAGGAAAAGAAAGATGTGGACCTTTTAGCGAGACTCCAGTGAAGGCCATGAAATGATCCAAGGGACCTCTCCTGCAAATACAGGCTGAGAGATCTGGGGTTGTTCAGCCTGGAAAAGAGAAAGCACTCAGTAGGCCTTACTGAGGTATTTTTAATAATTAATAGAGATGTTTAAGAAAATTTTTACTAAGGCTGGTAGTGACAGGACAATGAACAATGGTTTTAAACTGAAAGAAGGCAGATTTATTCTGTACATAAGGAATTTTTAAATTTTTTTTATTTTTTATCATGAGGTTGGTGAGAAACTGGAAGTGGTTGCCCAGAGAAGTTGTGGATGACCCATCCTTGGAAGTGTTCAAGGCCAGGTTGGATGGGGCTTTGGCAGCAACCTGGTCAAGGAAAGGTATGCCTGCTCATGACAGGGAGTTTGGAACTAGATGATTTTTTAATATCCTATCCAACCCAAAACTATTCTAATCATTCAAATAAATTTGCCATTCTATGATTCTGTGAAAATTAGACTTTTCTTCCATTTATATCTGCAAGATATTGGGTCCAAAGGCAAAAATGTGATTCAACACTGGGCAGAGTTGTTGTCCCTTCTGCAGCCCAACTTCCTTGGCCTCAATGTGAGTGTAGTCATCTTCTAGTGATTAGTAGAGAAATGGTCCTAATTTGATATTAAGAGAGGAACTTTTATTGAGTGGAAACAAGAAATTAAGATGCACCAATGAAAGTTTCCTGGAGAGTGAATTTGGAATTAATCTTCCAGAGGTTTATACTGGGTCTACAAAAAGTAGCACCATATACACAAATATTTCAATTACTGTGTTTTAGTAACTAATAATATAAGAAGATTTTGCAAAAATCAGACAATTTAAGTATATATTTCATGTAATTCTCTCCTATGGTTAGGAAATCAAAGAAATTTTATGTGAGAAAGTATTGTTTCCCACTATCTTTTAATTAAAAAAACCTTGGATTTGGTTGCTGAACAAAATTTTCAGATTCAACAGTGCTAAGTACTATGTTCATACTTTTTTCTAAAGTGTTAAAAGTAAATATTGCACTTGGGGTAGATTTTTTCTTAAAAGAGCTTTTTAATTTGCTCCATGATTTCAGTGCCATGGTAACAGAGACATAGAGATAACTTGTCTGTGGATCCAGTATTTACAGTGCTATGTTAAATAATGTAATTATAATCCTCTTAAGCACTCCTTGCATAAATCTAAACAGTATTGCACACATAGATTCTCCAGAAAGTATTGAAAATGCAATAAGTAGGCTTACATTAGCTAGCCCACAATAGAATAGCCACTGAATTTTACAGTACTCAGCCTAATATGAGTATTATTTACATTCTTTTGTTAAAGAAGTAATTCACGCTGGCTCCTGGTTAACAGGATTCTTATGTGGAAGCCTAATTCTTGTCATAGATTTTCACTATAATCAGTGAAAGTACGCAAATTCATAAAGCTCTGTACTTTAAAATATTTTCCTGACTCAGATTTATGTACCTTAAAGCAGTGGAAGTCTTTTCACTGATACTAGCAATAGCTGGGTAGGAATACAAAGTGCAGTAATTACCATATTTTTACCATAAGTGGTAAGTAGGAGACCCTACCCTTTTCTGTTCTATTCCACTTTTTTGCAAACAAGTTGGTGTAGGTAGTTTTTTTTTTTTTTGTGGGAATAGTTTCAAGGAAGGAGATCTTTAATTGTTCCCTCTTAAAGCAGTAATAGGTACTTCCATCTTGAAGCAAGGAATGTCTGGGTTTTTGCTGGTTATAGTTTTCTATCCCTTGGATAACATAAAACCTCAAAAATGCATAGGCATTATGTATAGCGATTAAGGTTTACATAGTAGAAAACATGAGTTATATATTCAGTTTTGCCACAAAATAGAAGTCCATTTTTGCAAAGGAGTGTCTGCGCTTCCCCCGTGTCAGTCTGATTGAAGAGCACATGATTTTCTGTAATTTATGTGTTTTGGTGTGGATTTGTGTTTGGGTTTTTTTTTTTTTGTTTGTTTCATCTTTCTGGGATAGTTTTAAGGGAAGGTCTTCTATATTCTAGTTTTAAATACTTTCTGGGAGAAACTAATAGGGTACAAGATAAAAATCTGTCTTTTTTAGTAGCCAAAAATAAACCTAAGGAAGTTTGTGGAAGGGCATCTTATTGATCTGTGTCTTGATCCAGATTTGTAGTTGTTGATCTGGTGGTGTCTCCTGTAGTGTCATGAAAGTAGGTGGGATGGGGCAGGTGATCCAGCTAATTGTTGGTGTTTATCATGTTTTGCATGAGGATTTTTATATCAAGACACAGAGTGAATGGATCATTAGGAGTTTGGCAAGAGTGTTTTGTGGGAAGAGTAGCCTAGGAAGTATACCACTGTAATAAACATAACATAAAATATAAAGATAAGCAGAAAATAGAGCTTACAATGGCAAAACACACTGTTTGTATCAGCTTAAACTTCTCAACTCATAGTTTGGAGAAATTCAAGCAGTAGTTATTGTCTGAGATCTGCTTGGGTCACTGAAATATTTTACTACAGTCTGTATGCAGACAGAATTGTCATTGCTTTTATCTAATTGACAATAGAAAGGAAATTCTGGGCCACTGCCAGGACATTCAGCTTGCTGGATGAAATCACTGAGGTGATTTCCCAATACATGATATGAAGTGGTTGGTCATTTCAAATACCTTTAACCTCTCCCTATTACTACTAATTAAGAGGTGATTCAGTAATTTTAAGGACTTAATTTTCAAAGGATTTTGAATATTTTGTGGTAAATTCTCAGCTCTGATTTTATCTCTTTAGTCAAGCAGTATAGAGGGACCCATCCCAGATATCTGCTAGAAATCTTCTGCAGAATGATACAGATGCTTTTAGGAGACTCCATCTTAGCAAGATCTGGCAGAATTTAACTACAATCTCCATCCCTCTCCTAGATGCCCATGCATATACCTTCCGTAAGCCTCCACAATACATCTGCTTATGCCACAGTTTGGCAGCACGTAGTTATTCCATAATTCCTGCTACCAATGTATTGTTTATGCATCCTTCTCATGGTTGGTCAATGGCAGTTTTATGCAATGTATGTCCATGATTCTAAAGAAGAGCATTGCTTAGTTCAGACTTATTTTCCCCAGAAGAACATTCCAATAAATGCTGAAAAAGGTTCAATAGCAAGTCTTTCCCTTCTCTCAGGTTGTGCTGCCATGAATATTGGAGCTTTTTAAAATCTTTTTAGTTACCTATAGTAATAGGTGAGTGTTTCTGCTCTGTTATTGTGCAAGTAGAGTCTTGAACAGTGCATGCTATCATTCTCAATATTTGTAAATCCTGCTTCTCAAGTAGTTTCTCATTTAGTTTTGAGGTTACATGGGCATAACATAAAGTATCATACAGCTGGGCTGAATTATTCCATATATGTAGGAAGTACATTGTAATCTCTAAATCTCTACTCTTTCTTCTTTTGTCTTTTTGCAGCCACCAACTCACTTCTCCTAGTTTTGGTTTTGATTAATCATTTCTATAAATTCTCTTGAAGACTTACGTTTGGACTTTTTTTTTCTTTTTTCATTTCTTTTTCCCAGCTTTTTTGCTTTTGATACAGATCCTCTTTTTACAGCCATCTACTTAATTTCATATGATTTTAATGAAAACCATCTTGCACAGGTACACAGGAGTATACACCATTTATGACATTTTGACTTACTGAGATCATAGAGGTAGTAGAATTATCAATGCCACAATGAAAATAACTGGAAATAGGAGGAAAAATGTACAACGAACTGATCAACTGACTGCACTCTCCATCCCCTGTCCCTGACCTGAGCTTAAGGAGAGGCAGAGCTAATTCAAAACTGCAGTTGAACAAATAATCTGTGGAAGATAACAGCAGTCCTTTGAAGTTATAAAATACAACTTATGCTGTCTTGTTTTTCTTTCTGGCTGTCTCAGAGGCAGTTCTCTCAGTTCATTGGAAATAGCTAATCTGCATGTTTTGGTATATTAATTTCTGGCAACTATGTTTTGAATAGTTATTTAAATAGAGAAAAAGGTTAACTGAGTAATGGAGTGTAATAAAATTCTCTAGTGATAGTAAACACTAGGCCCAAGCTGAGAGGAAGAATTGAGCTTAGAAAGCAGTTTTACACTGCTGGCATTAACATGTAGTCTAGAAAACACTGACTGGGCTCTGCTTCTCATATTCAAAGCAGGAGAAACAATACAGTGTCCTGTTATCTGGTGTAAAAATACCATAGTCCAATATAGTTTTGAGTAGTATGATCCTATGAAACAGAAGTCAGATCAGATCAATTTGAGACCAAAAATCATGTCACAAGCCCACCTCAAAATGTTAAAGCTCCTTTTGCCCTCACAAGGGTATTTTGAGGATTAATGTCCTGTCAGCACTTTGAAAAGTGTAAAGTAATGTAAAAGTAATGTAAAAAACGTAAAGTGCTAAGTATATTTTATTATAGACCTTTTCATTTATTACTTTTATTGATGGTCTTGTGGTTTCCATGACGCTGTGTTGATTTGCATGGGATTTTCCTGCAGCGTGCGTTTCATCTCATGAAGAGTAAGAAAAACAAATAGTTCTTTTTAGGCCTTGTGCCTTGTTGGATAATATCCAGTTACTGGGGGACTTGTTTATGACCCACTATCTCTGCTGCAAAAGCCTTACTGCAATATATTATGCAGCTGTTTGTTTTCAACTTTGTTTTCTCAACTGTATAAGCCTCTGCTGCTACTGAGACCCATGTGCTGCTCCTAACTGATTCCTAAGGGGTTCCTGAGTGAAAAGCAGACTTACCACCCACTGAACTCCTGTACTTTTTAGTAGAAGGTGCCTTTTTCTCATAGCTATTCTGTTGTGTTCAAGGACTGAGACTGAAGTCAGGCTTGTCCGTCACTGGAAGTCAGGAAATATCTTGCTTGTTGAAGTTCAGTCCAGTTTTTTCTGCCTCTTCTGGCATTGGCATTACAGCCAGACCTCCTGGTGGCCAAACTTTTCTGAGGAAAATTCCAAACTTTATTTCAAAATTTTAGATTTACACTTTGGCTCTGCAACGTGTCTGTCTAACTCGCAGCCAAGTCCCCAGGCGGCATTTACTTTTGGAGCAGTTTGCCTCCTCAGCTCTGCTTTCCTGCAGATTTCAGGGATCAAGTTAGGCCAAGAAAAGACCAAAGCACATGAACCATGTGTGTCTTTTGCTTCCTCTTCTGTTGAGAGTCTCAGCATGGAGGTTGGCTCTGATCTGTCAACAGTGTTCCCTCAGCTGACAGCCTCAACCAGCTGGGTTTTCTTTGGCCCTCATCTTCTTTCAAGACATAAAGAGCTGTGGAAGCCACAGGTGCAGATCAGCCAGCCCTTCTCTTGCAAAAGACGGGGCAGAAGTGCAGCAGATTGTATGCAAACACATGGATGAATTGCCACACAATGCAGATACCAAGGCTATCCAAGTCTGTGTTCTTGTGACACCTCTGACATCTTTTAGTATCAACTACTGTGCCTTTAACTAGATCTCTCCACATCTTTTTCTCCAGGGGTCCAGGGTGCTTGGAGGTAGAAAAAGCCAGGTGTTGCAAAGGTCCTCAGACCTGCTACCTCTTGTAAACTTTCATGTCCCTTGCCAAATAATTTCACAGACTGACATCTCCAGGAGATATGTCAGGCCCACTTTACTTCTGAGAAATACAGGAGACTTTGTATCACACAGAACAGAAGACTACCATAGGTTGGAAGGTACCTCAAAGGTCTTCTAGTCTATTCTCCTGCTCAAATCTAAGCTAGGCCCATTTGTTAGTAATCGGCAATGTAGAGCATGAAATATGGTTTCTTTGCCAAAAATCTATACTGAATATTTTTCTAGAGCATTTTCTTGGCTTAGTTTTCCTCTCTTGTTCAATTTAGTGAGAGAATAGAGTGCAGAGAGAAGAGATAAGAAGATGGAGAATCTAATGAGGCACTTCTGTGTACTAGGAGTGATCAATATTGAAACAACAAAACCTCAAATCTGATGATTTCTCTAGGCAGACAACACTCCAATTCTGTCAAAGCAGTTCCTTCTCTTAGTGAGAGAAATCCCAGCTGTCCATGCTGGAGAAAAGAGTAAAATATTCTAGCTTGTTAGGATATTGATTAAAAATAATAAAATAGCCAAAGGCTTGAACTTTATCCAACACAGCTTAGAAGTCAGTAGTAGTTCCTTGTTCTCTATGGGGAAAAACAGCAGGTTTTTTCTGATGCACCTAAAAGACGCAATTAATATGTGCCTAGTACCTGCTGTATGTTCTTCTCAAGGTGTTAACTGCAGACTGCTATGGTTTCATGCTCACAGTATTGGTCTAAAAATGCTGCCATATCTACTTGGAATAGCTTATCTCCTTTGTTCTGTATCCACTTCATATGTCTGTGATGTGGGGAAGGACAGAAATCCAGACACTAAGAGAAGAAATGGGCAAAAAGAAGCATTTTTGGCAGACTGTTTTTGGTATCCAAAAGGAGTGGGAAGTCATAAGCCAGTGACTGCTCAAGACACAATTTATTAAGATCTTTGAGCACTGCCCCTTCCACAGACATCAAGCCCCATCATGGTACTAAAAGTTCCCACCCATATCAGACAAGAACATTTAGCTTTATCTCCAAGAAAAACTGTCCTGCTTCTGGTTGACAATATGTCCTATCTCTGTGTACTTTCTGCTGAGAGGAAGGAAAAACACTAAGACATATACAGAAGAATTGCATTCAGAAGTACCTTTCTTGCATAGTTTTGTGGGCTGACAACTGACTTCTTTAGCTGTCACAATAGTCAACAAGAAACATCATGCGACCTGTGTTTATCTTGTGACCTCACAGGTGAGTTGATAAATGATATAAAGTTCAGAAAGTTCCTTGGTCTAAGTGTTCATAGTCCCATGTTGTTCATTGTTCTTCAAGGCAATGCTGAAATAGCAAAGAAATTGAGTGGTGATACTGTTTATGCCATTCTATCCTTGGGGTTATGACTGTCATGTCAGATAAACAAAGCAGATCCTTAATCTTAAAAGTGCCAAAGAAGAGAAAAGGACCCATATTCCCTTGGGGACCAGGTAGACTCAAAATAATGAGTAAATGAAGTAATATTGCTTTGCAGATGCCAATAGGAAAAAAAAAAAAAAAAAGAAGTAGAAGATGTTGTGGAGTCTGAGGTTTTGGGTTTGATTTATTTTATGTATACTTTTAAGGATATTATTTAAACAATATAGTCTAACCGTAGCATGAATTCTCCACAAACAAACACAAATGCCTAAAGAGAAGGCTCAAATCTCTTTCAAAAAAAGAAAATTATCTACAACTTGGATCATTAAAGATGATATCCTTAGGATATTGTTCACATATATCAAATCCTGAATTCCAAAAAGACAAAATTTAATCTTCTTTACCTAGAGTAAACCTTAAAAAAATAGGATAACTATATTTCATGGGCCATAAGAACACTTTCTCTAACAGAACTTTGCCATGTACTGTTAATTCCAGCACCTAATCTTCAGAAGTGTAGTAGTATTCACTCTTGAACTACAGAAGGACTATTTCTTGAACTTCCCAAAATATCAGTGTTTTACAGTGTTATGGGATTAAGGATCCATGGTACTAGAACCATGTTCCCCTACCTGTGCTAAGCAGTCAGCTCATCATCAACATATTAAATGCTTCTGACACCACAAGGTAGTCAGAACCATATTATTTTTCTTTTTTTCTCTTTTTTTTTCCCTTAGAAATTTTCATAATTCTGCATTGCTTGGATAGCCATACATAAAACTCCTTTCCACTCTTCTACATCTTTAGATGTGTGTGTGATTCCAGCTGTTACAAACTGTACATCCTAGTGTGAGAGAGAATAAGGATATTTATCTATGCACATTTAAGTATTTTGTTCTTCTGAAAAATAAGGTTCTAAAATCTAACTTTTCACTGGAAAGAAGTGTAATCCTAAACAGAAATGAACATTGATGTCCAAGGATTGAAGTTTTTACTGGAGCACAAGAAGTCCTTCATGCTTTTTCCTCTTAGTGCTGAATTATATTTAACAAGATTGGAGGTCTGAGAAAATATGTTGGAGTTAGCCCAACTGTGAAATTTACATCAGTTAGAGAGAGCATTGGGAGGTAGGGGAGCCTCTGGTGTTAATGCCTTGGACAGTCAAATTTTGTGCCTATGCATCTAGCAGGTTGGAAAAAACCCCCAAAAAACAACATGGAATGGACTTTGATGTTGTGTTGTCTGATTGCAATACATTTGAAGCTGACCAAAGATTAATTATCCTGAATTCTTGTTTTTCAGAAAGGCTGAGACCACATTTATGTTTCCCAAAAATCACTTAGAAACAATCACTGTAACCATGTACAATAACCCTTTGGGTTTATTTTTGTAAAATATGTCTCTGTAAGTATTAGTAAAAGTAGCGAGTATGAAAAAGTTTGGCCCCACACTGGACTTTCAATTAAATAGAAAGCTTTGTATAGGCCAAATATTATGTATTTTCAAGTTAGTGCAGTAGCTGAGGTGTGACTGTAGGTTTCTGTCTTACCCCTTACGTATAGTGTAAAACAAAGTAATAAATGAAAACCTGACTTTCTGCTTTATGGTTACGTAAAGGCCTTGGATACAGGGAATGAAAGTGACATATGATGGATGTGAGGAAGATTACAAAGTCTTTATGTGCAAGACAACTTGCCTGGCTGTTTGTTTTTCAAGGAAATCCAAGCAGGGCAGCAAGACTGTTAAATCTGGATTATAAAATAAATAGCATTAAAGGGAGAGGTTAACACTTGCCATTATTTCTGCATTCACTGTATTTTTCCAGCCTCTGGAGAACGATCAAATCTCCTTCTAAACAGTAAAATACTTAAAATAAAATAGCTTCAATATATATGCCTATATATGCCAAGATAGGTCAAGTGCTTTATGACAGGGATGAAAGAGTTCTATATTTTTCCTTTTACTTTACACATTGGAAGAACCCCAAGTTACAGTATCATAGAAATGGAAAAGACCTATTAAATGATGTATTTCCTTGCCAGTGGAAGTGTAGTCCCAATATTCAGAACTTTCCATCTCAGGCCAATAGGCACCTACCCTGTCGTTTGAGGACTCTATTCCACAGCACAATAGTGTTGGAAATTTTCCCTACATCTCAGCCTAAAAATGGATTTGTTCTCTTGTATACATGTAAGCCACCCTTTTCTGTGCTTCCTTCTTATGAGTTCAACTGTCAAACTCTTGTAAATTGTTGTGATATATACTCTAAACTCTGTGAAGTCAAACAAGTGCAAAAGCAAAGTGGGAAATCTGTTTTTAAGCTGAAATTCTGGACAAACTGCATTTGCTACAGTTGAAATAAATGCCTCCGCTTTCACAACATTTCACAGTTGTATCAATTCAAAGCTCTTTGGACCAATTGTTGCCTTCCTCAGTGTCTTCCTGAACATGTAGATGACTCAGAGATAAGAAGGGCAATATCACTGGTACAGTTCTACTCTTGAATTTATTTCAATAGTATGGCAAATTTGATTTTAGAAACTGCTCAAGAGGTGTGTTTCTTTCATAGAAGTCTGCTACCTCATTTAACATGGGCCTCACTTCCTCTCTTCATAGAAAAGAGTTAACTTAGGAAGCAAAAGCCCCAGTGAGCATGTTGTGTGCTGAGCTGAAACAGTTCCTCCATAACTCCATGTAGTAAATGTAGTTTCATGGGCTTTATAACTTGTCTGTTAACCTGTGCCTTCAATCACTGCATTATTATTTCTTTTCATAGTTCCAGTTGATTTATCTGTTTCCCTTAAGCTCTTCATAGTAGGTAATGTGGACTGTATACAAATGGTTAAAAAACACATTTGAAAGGTGCAAAGAAGATAGCAGGCAAGCATTCTAAATCTTGTTGGAGAAGGACTGTTTAGTTAAGGGGAAAAAAAAAAATGCCACCACTGGTTTGCATGGGAATTTGTGGGTCAGCTGCCCATTGTTAAATTAAGTTCATCTATTAATTTCCAAGATTATTCCTTTTCACCACACTACTTACTCTACTTTTTTCAGTGGATACATGCCAGGTTGGGGATTTACAGCCTTCTATGTCTACTTTTGTCAACACATAGATCTTGAGAAGGCGTTCAGTGTGTATGAAGAAACTTTAAAACAAAATTTGTTTGCTGTAGACATTCACTGCTCCCTCTCTTTCCTTTCTTTCTCTCGGCCTCTCCACCACGTTAATTTGTCTGTGGACTTGGCTTCTTTGTTCTTTCATGACTAATATTACCATCTGTGACATTACATATCAAGATAGCAATGCAACATATTAAGCACGGGAAAACCCGGAATGTTTGAGCTCATCCAAGCATTTGTTGCTAAAGCTCCAGCATTACTGGTAGCCACCTGAAGCATCCCAAAGTTTCTAAAAACACATTGCAATAAAACAGCAGGCTTCCATATTGTTATTGAAATTGAGATATAAGACCTTATTGGAGCTGCCTTCTTACAAAAAATCTTGGCAACTTACTCAGTTTTATTTCTCACTAAAGGCTCATAAAAAGAGTTTTCTTTTTTATGGCATTAGCCTAACTACCACCTAGAGAAGTTCACTTCAGGAACTCCCCAACTCACTTTTGTCAAGATCTCCTGTTCTACAATGGAAGCACCACTCCCAGGTCAGACCTATGACCACAGCCTATGTGAATTATGTCCTCGTGCAGCAGAGACCCAGCAACCAGGCAGGACCACAAATAAGTGCTTATCTCTGCCATCTTCTGCCCTTCCTAGAATGAGGAGGGGAAGCAGGTATGAAGAGAAATATATCAAATAAAAGAATCTTGAAATGGACACGTCTCAAGATGCAAGATCAAAATCTCAATGGACGTCTTCTCCTCCTGCTTCTCATATAGTTCTAGACAGATCCACATCTTATTTACCTAACAGGGGTTGCAGTAACCACCGGAATCTGATATTCTAAGAGACAGGCCTTTCCCTCCCATTGCTAATTTTTCAGACAACGAGTTGCTTAACTGTTTATCTCTAAACCTGTACTTAAATGCAGACATGAACCTGTTCAGTTTTTCTCTGCATTAATGATTTTTCACTTCAAGTTTTAGTACCTTCATCTGGAGTTCAATATTGAATTACTCTGTTTCAGAATATCTTATTTACATTTTTGCATTCTACATTTTAAAAGAAAAGAGCTATAGCTCATACTAATGAAATAGTTAATTATAAAGTTCTGTGTAAGGTTAGGGGAGTTTCTTCATGTCCACATTGGAAGTCTGTTATCTCCTTTCTAATTTATCCAGATTGCCACTAGCACAAGTGAGCAAGCTCCCCTTATCTGCTCCACCTGTAGCGCCTACAGCTCATAAGAGCTGAGGAGTTTATGAATCTACTCCTTATACTGCCATATACAAAATATGTGTGGGAATGCATAACAAAACACTTCTATGCTATTTTTAATTCTCTTGTATCTGGACATTTACAAGTCTTTCCTGTCTAAGATGAAAAATAATCTAGTAGTTTCCTGTTTTAAAAAAACCCAAACAAATAAATGTAATTATTCTTCCTGTGTAAGTCATAGAAATGAGAGCAACATTACACAAGAGAGCTATAAAAAGGACTATGGTAATGTCACAAGATGGGTTTGTTAATTTGGTTTGGCATGATACAGTTAGAAAAATATGTAATGGTTGTATAATTCAGAGGAAGAAAAAGGTGAGCTGGAGAAAGGAGGAAACTGGAAGGGCAAAAAAAGGGGAATAACAGCTGAGAAAGAGGAAAAGTGTGCTTCAACAGAAATCCCCTTATCTTCTGCCCTGGGCCTGCAGTCAACCTTGCCGGGCCAAGATATTTGCTAGTTGTAATTTCACTAGCCTGTGTTTTGTATGGATACTGGGTCATTTTATGACCACTGTGTTGACATGTTAAGTGGTATGTTATTTATCACTGCTGTAGGGTAAATGATCTTCCTCTGAACAGGAATTTAAGGATAACCATTATGCACACTAGATAAATGTGTGCAGACTCACATGCATGCTCAGGAGTGCACAAGCAATACTATAGATCAAAGTCTGTATGCACAGAAATCGACAGAAATGCAGGTGCTGCCCCAAGTGTGGATACATTTTTAGTCCATAGAACATGTATTGAAATATGTGTGTAACTTACTGTAGTTCTCTGCACTACAGTGAAAGTGTACAGTGTGATACAGAAGGTATATTCAACATTCATTTGTGTATGTTGTTCAGATCCTGCCTATTTCTGTAGTTGATGCTTTAAACATTAAGTGTAATGGAAATATTGATGGTATAGGCATAGATGACTGAATTATTCATGTGGTTAACTTCTGCTGTCCACCCCAAAGCAACTTGGGGCACAGGCCATAGTTAAAGTTGATAGTGGCTTCTGTTTGTGAACTGTCTTTCTGGCTTGGGTCCATGGGACCCCATCAGCTGAGATCTTACCCAAGGAATTGGGGCTGGGTGCTTTCCTCAGTGGGGTGTAGAAAAATCTTCAGCAATGAACCACATTGCTCATCATCCCTCAGAAGTTTTTCATGCCGCTGCTACCCCCTCCCTGTGGCTCTGAAACAGGGTTGATGAAGCGCAGGAGGCTTTCCCCTTGCTATGGTTGCTCCTGGCCCCAGGCGCCCGTGGGGCGGCAGCAACCCCTGTGGAGATGGGGCTGGGGAAAGCAGGTGTTGTTCCCACGACCAGAGCCCAGCTCCCAGTGGGGAAAAGTGGGGGTCAGGAAGTTAACAAAGGTCAGCCAAGTCCTGCTGGCTCTTCTTAATCCTCTTTTCCACTCACAGCCCCTTGAATCTCCCCTGATTTCTCCCAGTGCAGTGTCTGGGGGAGTTGCTCTACTGCTGCAGGATTCAATTTATTTTTCTCACTTCCAAACTGTGCTTCTGCAGAGTCTCAAGTCAGTTTTGTTTCAGCTGGTGTCGAGCAACACACATGAGAGACGTGGCTCTGTTACACTGATTTGTTTTTCTTCTCCTTCCCTTTTTTTAAACTCTTTTTTTTTTTTTTTTTTTTTTTTTTTACTATTTTGACAGGAAATCGCTCCTTTTTCTCCTGCATAAGTATGAAGTAACCCTGTGAAAAAAAATACGATTACTTGTTGCATATGTGTATAAAAATAAAAGAATAGTTTTGCTGATCAAGTTATATCTGAAGACTAGGGTTGTATAATGGATTTATTTATTGGTATTTTTATGCTAGGCAAATAAAAAAAAAAAAATCAACAACAATAAAAAATTATTTTGGTCTACCCAGAATTAAAATTTGTCAGTTTTACTGCCGAACAGCAACACACAAATTTAAAGGAAATGTCATTTCAGGTCAGAAGACATTTCAAGTAGGCTTTTTAACACTGATTAAAGATAAATATAGAAAAATGTTGAAATAAACCCGTAATGCAAAATGAGAACTGGAAAGTCTCTGTTTGAATTGATTCCGTTTGACATTTCACAATAATTCTTTTGACTGAAGTGTTTAATTCTGCTGTAATAAAGACTGTTCCGTGTAAGGAAATTAGAGCAAGCTAAGGAAGCATGACCAATGATGCTTCCTTACATAGAACTGGAAAGGTTAAAAAGTAGTTAACTAGCAATCCTCTTACGTATAGATGGAGAATGTATGTTTCTGTGTTTAGCTTTATACTAAACACCCAGGCAGTAAACCAAATTAAAATATATAGACTATAGTGCCAAGAGAAAGTTTTATCCAAACAAAATTTAAATAAATTCATGCAGATCACTAGGTTAAAAAGTCAAATAAATAATTTTGCACATATGTAATGGCCTCAAGATTTTGTAATTTCTCTTCCACTTTTAAAACAATAAGACCCAACTGTGGATAAAACCATTGCACTCTTTCCACTGAAGGTGAAGAACTTTTTCCAAGTTTTTATGCTGAAAAAATTATTTCTTTAAGAATTGATGATTAAAACTATATAGAAAAGGTGTTTTAGTGCTATAGTTAAGGAAAAATAAACAACTGCATTAGCTAATCTGAGTTCAAATAAACAGATGCATAAACTGGGCTGTTTCGAAGAAATACAGAACTGAACAGAGACATTAAAACTCAAAACACTTCACAGGGTTCAGAGATTAACCTCTTCAAAGCAAAATGTGGCTAGGTCTTGTATAGTTACACTGAGGGAGTGAGTGGTAACACCTCTACATAGTGGCAAGCTGTAACTGCATATTTGCTGAGCATGTATACTGGTACACAGTGAAGTTAACATGAACTTAATTTTGAAGATGAAAAGAACAAAAATTGTGGTCTTATTTACTGTTTACTGCAGCCAGCAAAGCTGACCAGACATAGTGGTGTCCAATGTGCTTTTGAGTCTTAGTAAAAAAATCTAAATTTTCAGGAACGTTAACTCCCATGTGCTAGAAGAAAGCCCCTTTGAGATATTACCTAAATGTTGTAACATAGTATTGAGCCTTGCTTATTCATTTCTGTGTACAAATGATTAGTGGCTCATAAAAAATTTCATGATTTTTAAGAAAATCTTGCCTGTTTGTGCATCTGGGTAACCAGAGCAGAAAAGCACAAAAATCTGTGCTTTGGTGCATTGTGGATTTTCAAATGGATCTTGTCAGCTTCCCAAGTCTACAGACTATTTAAAAAAGAAACCCTCAACCTACCAATTAACCAGAAAAAAAAACCCAAACAAAAAAAACCCAAACAAAACAACACAAAAAAACCCCATGGCAAAAAAACCTACCACCAAACAAAAAACCAGAACCATTTGAACTAGCAAAAGACTAATGTACATAGGCCTCAAAATACACAAAAAAAATGAGGTCCTCATGCAATAGTGCTGATATCCTGACAGAAAATACAAGACATGCCTGTTACTGATATGGACTGAGTCTTGACTTCTTTAGGCAAGAGAGAATAGCAATTCTGACACCCTAGGGTTACTCAAATCTCCTTTGCACCTGCCTGGGGACTCTACATCACTACAGACCCTCACCTCACACCTACCAAAGACTGTTTCCAAGCATTGTTTTGAAAATCTTTAGATTCAAATCAGCATGGATTGCTTTGTATGAATTTTTGATTCAATCACACTTCTTCATACTTCTATAAAGTAATTGAAAATCATTGTTCAACTTTTAACATTTCAGTTTATTGAGGGAAGGGGGGAAATACGTAACATCTTTTGAGAGGCACCCAAACAAGATTTTTTCCTTAGGAGTCCAGCCCAGGTTTTACATAGATTTCAGTGCAAGCTAGGCTAGGATTTTGGTGTTTTAGCCAGCACTATGTGATTACACATACAGAATTGATCAATAAGGTTTCTAGTTGCAGAGGTCACTATAAAACCTTTACAATTGCCATTTGCACATAATTAACATTACCACATGGTTTACTGTATTCCCCACACTATGAATGCTGCTGTAAAGATAATTAGGGAAAAGTTAGAATTGTAAAGATTGGAATTTGTATATTCCTTAATACAGAGTCTCAATGCTATGATTTAAGGAACTCCCAATAAGTGCAGAAGCTGTAGGGGGCTTTGCATGGGAAAGGAAGAACAGTATTTCTTTTAAGAGCTTTTTAAAACTTTGTTCTACCTATGAAATCTTCTATAACCTGTACTATTATAACTTAAATAATCTATACTAAACTCCAAATTTACATATTTCAATTACTTAGTTTTTTCTCTTATAGAAATGACTGTTTCTTCTGTTGGAAGAATTCACTTGGAAATTTAATTATCATGATTCAATAAAAATAGCTGTAAGAGCTCCTGATGAATTTGAGGTCAGAGCTTTTAAACAGGTTTTCATGTTTGCCAGGTCTTACAGCCCATTTTAAAAATATGTGCTAGTGTCAAAGAAGCTCAGCTGCACTGAAATGATAAATGTGATATGGGATGCTTCAGACTGTGGATGACCTCTTCAAAACACAGGAATGAGTCTTGAATTCTCAGACAACAGAACAGCAAATTTTATACCCTATGGTCTTCCTGCATCATTCAAGGTGGGTACTTACATTCTTCCAAAATGTGGGTGCAGGGAATGTTCATTTTGCAGTAGGAAGCCATAAGCTATTTCAGATGAGATCTGGTATCTCTAAGTCACACCACAGCCTACCGTGTAGACAAGTCCTGAGTGTGTTTGATCTGTATGAACATAACCACAAGCTAAACAGTTTCATTGTTCAATACAGCTTTGTACTGTGCTTGGAAATGGAATTATAAATGCCTTTCCATAAAAGCACTCTAAGGGTAACAGATGCCTAAAATATATCGGCTTGATTATTGAGAAGTAGATTATCCAAGCTGAATACACAGTATCAGAGTTTACTGTTTTGTATATAATCTACATTCTTAACATTTTCCTGGAGTGCTGTTGGTTTGGGTTAGTAGGACTTACTGTACTCTCAGCGTTGAAAGATAAATAGGCCTATCAGCTGAACAGCACAATAAATTTGTTAGGCTGCACATGTCATGCTCCTCTCTGTCGTTCTTCATAGTGTATAATGTAGCCTAATGCAATATGAGAGCTGTTAGCAGAAAAATGGAGCGGCAGCCATAAAAAAGTGATTTATGTCTTAGTACCAAAGCAGTTGCTATTAAGAAGCTGGCATTTGGGAGGGCAGCAAACAAGTGAAATGTGAAACACAGCATATATATATATTCATGAAACATAGGAAGCTGTGAAATGTTAGACTGACAGTGAAATTCTCCCTGGGTATCCACTGTAAGGTCAGATCAATAAAGGGGGTAATTGCTGGTGATAGTTGTGGACGTTCAGAGTTGCCCACATGTCACAGCTGCTTATGCTGGAGTATCAGAAGTATGTTAAATGCGCCTCCTGACATGAATCCAAAGATCCTTACTACTAAGTGACATAAGAAGGGCTAATTTAAAGTGGTAGCTGGCAAAAAGAAAAAATGTATCAAGCAGGAAAGTTGTTCTTAGCAGCCATAATGTAGTGAGGGAACAGCGGGATGAGAGAAATAATCTGCGCCTCATTCCTCTGCTGCATTTTTCTGCTGGTGTAAATCAACCAATTAAAGGCATAGATCAGGGATTTCTCCCTGGATGCTGAAACTGCATCAGAGGAAATTCTGTCTTTGGTTTATGACATACCTAATGTGACTAAACATTATCATGTAACATCTTGTCAGTTTTGCCACTGAACATTGTAACAGATTAGTCTAAGACAGGGTGAATTATAGCTATCACATCAGATTAATTCTTGGTTCCTGTTCAACATACTCTGTGTATATATATACTAAAAATACACATATGTCTATGCACTCATGTTGCTGCTAAGTGTGATGCTTTTGGTTCAGTGGGTGGCACTCTTCCTTCTTAGTTAGTACTAAACTAGTTCCTCCCATGGTGCTTAATGTATAGTGGAATATGGTCAGGTCAAAGAGGTTAATAGCCCTACTTTTGTGAAAAGTGCCATGGAATCTTTCTTAGCAAGCAGTGAGAACCTCACATTAAATACCCTGTGAAAGAGAGCCTATGACCTGCTCTGATTTACAAACTGGGGTGTTGCTGTAATGCAGAAATAGGGGAAACCATGCTATATACTTAAGTGTCTGAGTCATCCTGCCCCCACAGACATTTACCAGATATGGTGAAACTTTGCTTGTGTGGAGGTACAAAATAATAATGAAAGGCAGTATGGCTGGAAAACACTGGAGCTTCTCTTTGGTATTTTTTTTTAAATAACTGTGAGAGAAGCTTTCACCTGATTGTGTGTAGTCATGTCATAAATAATTTGGGTGGTAATCTCTCAGACCCTTGCTGTCATATTCTGGATTCAATAAGTACTGGATAAGTTGAAGAAAGTGAGACCTGTGGCAAAATGGCCACATTTTGTATTGCTGCTGGAGGCCTTGCCTTGGAGAAAATGCAAGTCCTTTTAGGGGAAAGGCTATGGAATTCTTAATGCCTGTGCTTTAGATGTCCTAAATTACTTTCTAGCCACTGGTTAACCAGGATAGAGATTATTCTAATGGAATGTTTTCTGCTTGAAGTTTTGATCATATCCATGGCAAAATGAAACAGACAGGATGACTCTATTTTGTGAAGCCCTCTTGTGCTCTTGCTCTTTGCAACTGAGTGTGGTTAGCAACTTCACACTGGCAGCGATATGGGCTTTCTGGACAGCCACTGAAATTCTGCCATCAAAGTTTATGTGGCTTAGGACTAGGTACTGGTTTTGCACATGCCAGCAGTGCCTTAATATTGCCCTATAGCGGCTTATGTAATCACAGAGCATTTCAATACCTAACTCCACAGAGACCTAGTAGGTCACTGCTACCACACTGAACTTTTCAATCATGATTCAAATCACATCGAGGTCCTCAAATAACCATTCTCCAAGGGCATCAATCTTGTTGACCTCTAACTTACTGATCGCGAGTTTCCTGAGGGTTCAACTGCATATGTGGCTTCTCTCCCTTTCCCAGACTCTCCCTCCAGTGCAAAGGAAATCCTCTTGCATGTTCAGAAGACCCAATCTCTTAGCCTATTGGGGTTGACATCTGCCTCCCAAGCCACTTGGGGATAAAAATACCAATTGTTGATCCATGCTATCATCTTTTTTTTTCAACACTGATTTATGCCAGAGGAAGGGAGCACGCCTTGCATTGCTACCACTAGAATTGACTGGCTTGCTGCAGCAACATTGCAAGGAACTCATGCTGCCTCTATACCCATGACTGGCTTTGTCTTTGCCCTGAGCACCATGTGTAGGGAACCTGTAGCTGCTAAACATGACAAAATGGCTTAGGAACAATCCTGTCCTATTGAAGCAGGGGGACAGAGAAAGGTGTACCTAGCTCAATATGAATTCTTAGGAAAAAGACTTGGCAAGGACAGCAGGATTCATCCTACTATCTCTGGGATTGAGACACCTCTTAATTGTGTTTCATCACCATAACTGTTTTCACAACCTACATGCTTAAATGCTATTGTGTAATTACGGTACCATACTATTAAACATAATTTTTTTTGCCAGTTTCTCTGCAGGCTCTCTATTAGAGGATATGAAATAATATCTTTACATTTCTGGTTAAAAAAAACCCAAAACATAAATCCCTATGTTAAACAATTCTGAAATATTTTTGTATTTATTATGTTGTTCAGTCACTACTTATACCTTGGAAATTGTGATTTTTTTCAGAAGTCCAAATTAGATGTTCAGATGTAAGACTTATTCCAAGCATACAGTGATTTTTCAGATAATAACATCCCTACATTGGTATGGCCTGCTACCTGAATAGATTCCAAAAACTAAGTACAAACCATATTAGAAATTACTTCAGCTGTCATTACTTTGTGGTATTCAAGGTGAAACAAGGTAATTTTTAAATAGTGTGAAGTAAGATTGCATAATAATTTAGGTCAAAAAGTAAGTAATAAGTCACATAGCTGAGATGAGCAGAATATACTGAGTATAGAACTGCAAACACCAGGCATCCCTACCATAATTCTAGGTCCTATTAGACTAGCCATTTCTTGAAGTACAAGTAAGGAAAAATGTTAACATTGCTGCCAGGAGCTGTTCTTATGAAATTTGATGAAAAAGGATGATTTGTATTTTTATGGGGACTGATTAAAACATATTTAGAGATATGAAGTACAAGCAGTCTATGATTATTGGAAAACTGAAGAAATTACCCTCTCATGAAATGTAGCAGTTAGTAAACCTGCAATAAAAAGAAGAAATTCCTGCCCACTAAGAAAGATCATTTGCCCAATTATAAAAGGGCATATGATACTGGAAACTAAAGCAATGCAGGCAAATTAAAGCAGACTCTTTCTTTGCCTTTCAGTTTTGGAACGGATGAGCAACACATATGGATCAAAGCAAAGGGCTTTGTTTGTGGCTGCAATCTCTACCATTTGTCCTTTATATGCCAAGTCACACAAAAGCATTCCAAAACAAGTTTTGCCAAATACTCCTAATCTTAAAGGATCATGATTAGGTGAAGTTGTTATACTATATAGCTATTTTACTGAATCATCACTTTTATTATTTACATGTTATATTTCAGCTTGGTCAAGCATGCTGTTGAAGAGAGTGTGATTCTACCTAAGAGTACATTTTCTATCTTTCAGTGCAAACACATGCTTTGTTTTGTGTCTTTCCCCCTTTGCATGAATCACTAAAGCAAGAAATACTTTACTTTTCAACAACTACGTTAGTAGATTAAAGACTTTCTTTGATGGAAGCACCATAGCCACCTTGTTTGCAAGACAAAGAATAGGGTCACATGAAGTTTTCCATCTCAATGAATAAGTAAGTGTATATGCAGTTTTGCTTCCAGGTCAGAACTTCAAAAATCTGACTTGTTCTGCTTGCTGTGTCTTAGTATAGTTCTCTGACTTCCTGCCTATTCACTCTCTCCCCTGATAAAGTTGATACAAGTATTGCCAGGATCAGCATTGTAAATAGCTTTACATACTACTTCCACCCCAGAATTTCCTTCAGGAACACCCTGAACATCTTTGCAATAATTCCAAATTAGGGAATTTCATCAATAGACAGAAATAAGTTGCTGTGCCTCTCTTCACATTGGCTGAAAGTACCTGAGCTTGGGTCAGACATGAGCTTTTCCAGGAACTCTGTGTTGTGCTTATGTACCATTGTGCTTTATGTAACATTTTATGTACCTTTTTTATATCTCTTCTTTTTTCCTTTGACTGTGTTCAAGTATTCCATAATGAAGGATGCTTCTGCCCTTGTTTATTCCAGAGTTGGATCCTGATTTCAGTCATAATGGACTACATCAGAAGTAATCGGAATGCAGTAACTCCAAATCTCTTCTGGTGTCACTAAGATCAGGTCTGACTCACTTCTCCTATACCTAGTCTTTAAAATCAAATCTGTTCTTTCTGTCTTTAAAACTGTAATTTTGTTCTGCTGTACTTTAAATTGTAGTATTACTTGGGGGGGAAAAAAAAAAAAAAGACCATAAAAATGGCATTTCAGGGTTCTATATTTGTCTGACAGTTGTTTCTGTTGCAGAAGTGCTCATTTTATAAGTTAAAAAGCTGTCTTTCCTAATACTTTCCTAATACTTAGCCCAGAATGTGCAAGCTGTTATGATTCAAATTATTGACACACAGTCTTCATATTCTGCAATCACTGAAGGCCATTTTACATTTTAAAGCCTCTGTTCACTTGCACCACCCTGTCTTCTTCAAATCATGCCCCTGGTAACACTGCCAGACCTTTTGCATTGCATAAACATGTTACAGGTCTAAAGGATCATATTATGCAAGGCAAACATACACTTCAGGAAAAAGAACCAGCTCAGACTTCATGTTTAAATGGCAGGAGTTACAATTATTAATAACAGTAAAACTTCCTTTTTCTATCAGAAACAAATAAGGATCTATTCAAGGTCATTCTTTGGGTGCCAGGTTTGACACACAGAACTTTTAGCACAGAGGTCTGGCCACCATTCTGCTAAACGTATCAGGAAAGTCTTAATTTGGTCTCAGAGGAGAGTCTAAGAAAATGGAAACAGTACCTTCCAGTTTGGCAAAGTTGTGGTGTGTTCAGCTGCTTTGTCAGGGAATGTGCTGCTAAGGGTGTACAGGCAGGAGTTGGCAGAGAAAGGGGTTAATTGAAAATTATGAAAGTAGTACATTATGGCACCAAGCAAAATTTCACATCTCCTTGCAGTCAAAGGTCTGTCCTTCATTTTTGTTTATAAAATATATCAACTAATTTAGCATTAAAAGTACTTTTTAAACTTCTGTCATATTGAGAATAATAACATGTTATAACACAAAGGAACAAAGGCTGGAAATTGAGGGAAATTTAAAAAAATAGAGAAAACAAAGAAAAAGATGAAGACATGAAAGAGTTGTGTTTAGTTTGAAAAAAACAAAACCAAAACCACCATCTTTCCCCTCCCTTCTTGCCATTTAAAAAATATACTTGAAAATGCAGCATTTGGAAAAATCTACACATGTATAAATTTAGGGTCTGTGTTACTTTACCCTGCATTTCTTTATCACACTTTACTCATCCATACATCATTTTGTAGAAAGCCTATGTGTCAGGCTGATGCATGTCCTATTTTATAAATATTTATTACCCACTGGTGTGTTCCTATCTTTGAAGTTACAACCACTTCTCCTTTTCTGTCCATGTTCCCTCCTTTTTCTTACTAAAAAAAGAATCTTGTCAAACAATTTTGTTTATGTGAAAATTCTGTGAAGACTAGTTTTGGTTTTAGCCTCATCTTTATTTTAGTTTGCCTTGCTTCCCCCCTCCCTTTTCTTTTTAGAAAGCGTAGGCCTGGAATAAGAATGTAAACAGCATGATCTCTGATGCTGTTGCATGAATGCAGCAAGGTAAACTTGGCCATTCATAGGCTCATATGCCCATGGGTCTGTCTCCACAGGGATTCCTTGGAACATCTAAGAGGACTTGAGCTTGAAGGAAATATGACTGGCCTTTGAAGAAAGTTCAGAGGCAGTCATCACAGAGTGTAGCTGCTCAAAAATGAGGATAAAACAGTTTTGTGGCTTAACAGGAAGGGATCTTAAAAACATATATGTAAAAACAGAAACAAAACCCAACCAACGAAAACAACAACCAAAACAAAACAAAACAACCCTCCAAAACAAAAACAAAACAGAACAAAAACAAACAAACAAAAAGAAACAAACAAAAACCAAACCAAAACCAAAACAAGAAACCCAAACCAACAAAAAATTCAGACTTACCAAGTAGTTGGTTGTATCAGAAGGACAACCAAACTGTCTGGTTTGCTGCAGCATAAATATATTTTTTCCTTGCTATGTAGAGCGAATTCTCTCTGTCCACACAGGATCAATGTTTTCTTACAACCTGATCCATCATGTTATTCTACCAGAGAAAGTGTGGTATTTTACTGAGGTTAAAGTGACATACCTAACTGAGAATCAGCAATTAGGTTTACCAATCAGAAACATGATGACCTAGAATTTACTTCCTTTTTTCTTCTCTTTCTCTGTCTCTCTAAAAAAATTGCATGTAAAGAGTTTGAGTAAGCTGGACTCAGAGAGAGCAAAAGAGAGGTCTAATTGCTGTCTTGACCTACTTTACACCCCAGTCACTTAAATCCAGGGATTAAACCTAGGTCCTTTTACTATGGATAATCGCAAAGGAGAAATACTGACCATATATTCTTAAGAGGGAAAAATCACATGAAAGTTTACTGGCAAACTATGGAAAATCAAGGAATTTTGGCAAATGATTTAGTACAACATAAAACACTTATCATAGCATAGACTTACCCTATAAAAAAATACAAAACCCTTTAAAGCCATTTGATGTTACATTCTGTGAAAAGAGAGTTAAATAAGAAGAAAGGGAGAAAAACCAATAGACAGGAAAGATATAGAAAGACAGTCATATAGATACCACCTCCTGGGTTCCAGTAATGTAATGGATAAAAACCTCTAAGATGAAGGTAGCATTAGGGAACAACATGCTTGTCTCATGGTCAGACTTCTTACAGCCTAGGCACATCCTGGGCTTTCTTCCCAGGTGGGTTTTATGGTCTCTCAGCCACTCAGGGACTGGGTTAGGCAAAGCTGGGACTGCCCTCCAGTGTACTTTACTGACAAACACTGTGGGGCCAGGGGATATGGGGGACAGGGCACTACCTCACCAGAGCAAAGCCTTACCTACCACTTACCTCACACTCCAAGAATCCCAAGATGTCTAGAAAGAAATTATTCTTTTCAGTCTCTGCCATCTACCAAATGAGAGTTTCTGTTTTACCCTAAAGTCTACCATCCTCCTTTGATACCCAAAACGATGTCTGCATTTTCCAGCTATAGCAACCAGTCAAATAAAATGTTCAGCTTGCTTTTCTTGCAGATGATGCATATTTAGCTCACACTGGTCATTATAATGCTCAACTCCTTTTCCTAAGGGACACTTCATTTCTATGCATGCAGCTCAATTCTGTGCAAGTGTTCAAGGCCAGGTGGGATGGGGCTTTGAATAACCAGGTCTAGTGACTGGCATTCCTGCCTATGGAAGGGGAATAGAAACTAGATGATTTTTAAGGTCCCTTCCAACATGAAACATTCTATGATTACTGATATTCAACTGCTCTTTCATTATTTTGTTAAGTTCTTCAACAACTCCATGCCACCAGCCTTTTTTTCATTCCTTTTTCAGATTTTCATGCTCATGCCCTATTGCAGAGCTGACGTCTCTTCTTCTCTTTCATTTGTTTTAATTGAAACTATTACTTGTGTGCTGTCTTCTTTTTTTCATGATTGGTTGTCTTCTTTAGGAAGAGTTAGTGACGTATCTTTGTAATTTCCTCCTGGAAAATCAAAGCTGACTTTATCAGTGTGTGGGGGTATTCCCATGAGCTTGTTGATTCCTTCATAGAAATGAAGCAGGCTTTCCGTATAGCAAGCACACATTGACCTTTATTGTCATTTATCTTATTTGATCTTTTAGCTCATTCTTAGACATTATGGATTTTGCAGGCTGTTCTCATTACTTTCCAATTTTATCTAATTTTTTTTAAAGTATTTAATGACATTTCTATTCTTTTCAATTTTTCCTCAAATATTTTCAAATATTTTTCAAAAATTTTCTACTGCCCCATCATACAGACTTTTGGGCTGTTTTTCAGTAGTGTGACTCTACTGGAGTATCCCTAAATAGTTTGCAAGCTGCTTTGAAATATTCAGCCATCCCTTTTAGCCTCTTGAAGTCTTCAAAAGATTATGAGGTTTATTTTTCTGCTGTAGCAGAGGAAGGTGAAAGATGAACAGGTACAACTTATCTTCTAATTTCAGAACAATTATTTCAAATTATTGAATTGGATTATGCATAGAAGTTTCTCCTTTTCTTCTTGTCTACATGCTCCCTGAAAAAGCCATCTGTGGCAGCAAAAAAATCAATCTCTGCATCATGACCTGATGGGATTGTTACTGCATGGGATCAATTGAAAACCCTCCCCTGTTGCTACATTTTCTCTCTCTGTAGTCCCTCTACTTTTCCTCTGATGCTACAGACCCTCTTAGTACCTGGGTGGATAACTGGCAGGATAGGTCTAGTGGCAGGTTGCTCTTGTTTCGACTTGGAGTTTCTATTCCTAGAGAATGTCTCCTATTTGTTGACATAATTAATTTATTTATCTGATCTCTCTTCTTCCTGTCCAGACATGTGGGGGTGGCATAAAGCTCCTATGTCTGAGGGTATTTTCTTAGGCTATAGAAATAGGAATGGAGGAGCAAAGCCTGAAGCCTAAACCTAGAGATAATTTCGCCACAATAGCTGTGTACAAATGACCAGGCTACCAACTGAAAGCGTGAGAAAGGAGTAGGATTTTTATGAAAAGGCATGCATCTGAAAGTCTGCCAAATTTGAACCTGATTCACACTAAGCTAGGTTGCCACTGCTGAGAAAGGCCTGAATTGCTTCTGAGGGTTGTGTTGTCCGCTAGAAATTTTAAAAAAAAAATTAATAGAGTGATATGTCACTTGTTAACCAATCTGTCTGCCCAGACTCATAGATTTCTGGCCTCTGTATGCTTTCTTGGTGGGAAAAGCGATGAGTATCTAATGTCTGAAAGTGGCGCTGTGTTTTCTTCCTGAATTGTGTCATTTCTGGGGCTGGCATGACCCTGTGTCACTGAAGAAGACACACAGCTCAGCTGATAACTAAGATTTAGACTTTTGAATGGGCTCGTTCAGTAGAAAAGACACTGTGAAATAGCATAATTGCATTCTGTAACTGGGATTTTTTTACCTCTAGCCCAATTTCAGTTTTCTTCACGTTTTTCAAAGGTATTCAACTCTGACCACTCTCTCATATAAAGTCCACATGTTTTCTACCACCTATCTGGTCTGTCATGCTCAATGATCTTTCTTGGAAAATAGAACTTCATTTTGCTTTCAGTTAAGCCACCCTGGTCTGTAACACCCATCTGACTTCATTAAGATCAAGTCAACTGCATCCTAATTCAGCTATGAGGCATTCTGTGTGTCTGAGTTGTGGAGGAGCAGTCTGATCAAGAGCCCCTCTGGGGACCTCTACTAGTATCTCTTGCCAACTTTCCTCTGAATGTTTTTCTTGTTTGAATAAAGCTGCTACGTTGCTTTTGTCTGCTGTTATATGATGTTCTGGAAGCCATAACTCCGTTGATATACATTTCTATCTTCTCAGAAACAGTAATTTTCTCATGTAATAGGAACTGTATGAGTTAGATATATTAAGTAATTCATAAAATTGTAGAATGGACTAGGTTTCAAGGGACCATAAAAGATCATCTGGTTTCCTGCCATAGGCAGGAACACCTTTCAGTAGACCAAGTTGATCAGAGCCCCATCCAGCCTTGCCTTGAGCACTTTCAGGGACGAGGCATCCATAGCTTTTCTGGGCATCCTGTGCAAGTGTCTCACCACTCTCACAGTGAAGAATTTATTTCTGTCACCTGGTCTAAATCTACCGTTTAGTTTCAAGCCATTCCCCCTTGTCTTTTGTTGGGGGTTGGGTTTCTTTCTAATAGAATTTTTCCCCATAAGTTGCTAGGAAACTAATTAGTTGATACTTATGGGTATTTAGGAAAGACAAAAGAAGTAGATGAAGTTGGGGGAGAGGGTGGCACCGGGACTTCACTTCACTGGGCGGGGGTGGGGGTGGGGGTGGAGTTTTGCTCTCAAAAGGAACTGAGGCAAGATATCACCGGCCCTCACCTAGAGTTCCGCTGGGAGTTACCCATCACCGTCTCTTCGTGTGCCCCAGGATTTCGGAACCTGGTCTCTCTCTCTGCTCTGCCGGGAGCTGCTGCCCCGTTGCCCTGCACTCGCTGTTTCTTCAGTTTGCTCTGGGTTTCTCCACGCCGTGTCCCACACCCCCTGTCTAGCCGGGACGTTTTCTACGGCTCGTCCCCCGGGGCTCCTGCCCACTCCGGAAGCTTGTGACGGTAACGGCACCGGCACTAAAGAGAAAGGTGCCAGCATGGGAGAGAACTGGTTGTTTCCTTAATTCTGTTTGTTGTTAACACTATAGTTATTATTGTTATTTAGTTTATCTTGTTAGACACCAGTAAAAATCTGTTATTCCTTCCCTCACATCTTTGCCCGAGAGCCCCTTAATTTCAGCATTATAGCAATTTGGAGGTAGGAGGTTTTGCATTCTCCATTCCAAGGGAAGTTCCTGTTTTTGTGGTTTTTTTTTTTTTTTTTTCTTTTCTTCCTAGCAGACACACGTCTTCCAAAGACATCATGTCTTACAGGCTCTTGTAAAAAGTCCTCTCCAGTTTTCTTGTAGCACCCTTTAAATACTGGAAGGCTACTCAGAGATCTCGCAGGCGCTTTCTGTTCTCCAGGTTGAAAAACTCCAGCTCTCTCAGCCTGTCTTTGTAGGAGGTGCTCCATCTCTGTGACCATCTTTGTGGCCGTCCACTGGGCTTACTGCAGCAGGTCCATGTCTTTCTTGTGCTGAAGCCCCCAGAGCTGAACACTGTACTCTAGGTAGGGTCTCACAAGAAGGAACTAAATTTGTCCCTGTGTCCACTGTAAAAAGACAAAATAAACCTATTCCCTCTCACAGTCCACATAAGACAAAAATACATAGGTACTGTCTAGTCATGTGGACCTTTCTCCTAACTCTTTCACTTTTGGTGCTTAGAGTCGCTGGCTATTGGAAAAAGGAAATCTCATTGTTTACTTCAGAGAGTATTTGGGATTCTCTAGGAGACAATTGCTTTCTGCACTACTTTCCCAGTCAGTGCAAGTTTGGCAAAGTTAATGAGAAAAAACAGTAGATGGGAGAGATGAGATCATATGTGACACATGGTGTCTTCTGATACCATGAAGCACCCAGAGGTCATAGAAGTTGGGCAACAGGTATTTGCAAGTCATGGATTTGATCACTCTGCTATACTTCTATCAGCAGTATAACGGAGGACAGTCACTCTGACCCCTACGCAGTACTTCAGATTAGTCTGTGTTTGTATTTCCAGAAGACAGACAAACTTAAGTAAGAAATGAATCACTGAGGGCAGCCATAAGAACTACCAAAATCTGGACACTGTTAGCCCACTAACAAGCATGGGAAAGAATCATAACATGCACTGAAACTAACCCAGTGACTCAACATCCCAAGCAGCAGTGTGAAGATGCTCCTCTAAGGTAAGAAGTTCACACTGAGCAGAAACTATCCATGTATCTATTTACCAGAATAATTTGGTGTTATCTGCCTTTGTATATTATTAACTTGGTCTAATTTGTTTAGAATAGATTTTTTTCAGTATTAGTATATTGTTCTACATGGGAAAAAGGTATCTCTTAGTTCTCCACTGTCCTCTTCAGATGGAGTACTTCAGCAAGCTTGTACAATAGCAACAGTTCTCACCAACATTCTTAAAGTAAAAAGGAAACAAAATGACTGGAGAAAATGGAAAACATCTGGATTGCACTATCAAGAACTGCACTCTATGTTGTGACAGAAAAAGGAGAGCTCTCTGATTTACACCTGAAGTGTAAGCTTCAGTCATACCACGTTAATACACTAGCAGTTGGAATCAAGTAGCTCTTATGGTTTTATTCTCTTAGAGCAACTTCCAAATCCAGTTGGATTGTCTTTGCTGGGCAGATAATGATCATGGAATCATCTAGGTTGGAAACACCTTTAAGATCACTGAGTCCAACTGTATAATAGTAATCATAATGAAGGGAAGAAAGCAAATATTCAAACACATCTTAGTAGTCTCTGAAACAAATGTTTTCTCTGGCACCAATTGCATTGATTTTTTTAAAATATATTTTTAGTTAGAGTTCTCCAGGCTTTGTAGAAAGGCTTTCAGTGCCTAATTATTTAAAAGCCTGCTGATAGCTGTGATGGTCTATGCTTGAGCACCATGCAAATAATCTGCTTAAAGATCAACTTCAGAATTCTCATTCCACTGGAATGTAATAGGAGTCCATTTATCACCATAGGAATGCAATGATTGGTGAAAACCATTCATAAATTCACCCTACTTTCAAATATGAGTGTCCTCAGATAATTTTCACTCAGAGCAGGAATCAGATGCTTGTAATCAGGCCTCTGATCATTTCATCTGACTATCTATCAATTTATAAACTAACCCATGTGAACTGACAGCTTTCCAAATTTTTATTTTTATTTTTTTTCTCAGTAATGAAACTTCCCTTTTTATCTGTGTAAGCATCTAGTTCTGCATTATTTCAAGGGACTTGTGGTGATAGTAGCTGAAGACCTAAGCAGGGAAGGTGAAGTTGCAGATGGCTTTATCTTTTGTACTCCATGTGTTTCACAAGGAGAAGTTAACAACCAAAAATTCCCTTACTTGTTGGGCCATGAATTCAAATGTCTATTTAACACATTCGTGCTGAAGATGTAATATTGTTCAGTCCAAAGAAGCATTATTTCCCAAGTTGCCATGAATTTCCCTACAAGAAATGCATATTAAAGAACGATTACACAATGCTTGGTGAAACTCCCTTTATTTATTTCACTTGTGTTGTTGCTGCTGTTGTATAAGAAAGAGCGAAATAACAAAAACAGAACAAAGTAAAATAAAGTAACAGCTGATCCAAAAATTTTGAACATGTTGAAATCCCATTCCAAATGCAAAGTCTGTTTCTTTCTGCCTTTTCTTTGCATTGATTTGCGCGAGCTTTTTCTCTGTGAGCCAAATACGTCTCTGGTATAACTTCACTGAAGTAACTGGACTTACACCAGAGGTGGTTTTGGTCCTCTGTCCTGGTTAAATACAGTAGGAATAAATTGGTCACGCAGGCAGAGTGTTTGGCAGTAAGTGCACTGAGTGGTCCTGGCAAACCAATAAGAAAAATCTAAAATAAAAAGCCCAAATAAGTATTTTACTTAATATAGGGCCTAAAAATCTACTGGGAGCTGCTGAATACTGCCCACTAACTGTACAAAGTATAGGTAGCATGCCTTCCAAATATCAAAATACCAGATGGAATGCCGTGAAAATAAATAACTTCTAATATAAAGAAATGAGAACTTATCAAACTGTTACCTCTTTAAACATAATGTAAATAAAAAAAATACCAGTCCTTCTACACAATAAATATTAAGAAACCATTGACATAGCTGAAATGTACTCATATAAATTAACAACTTTAATTACATTAGCCAAACAGACATTGGTTAAAGCACTGCATGTAGTATGCAAAATAATAATAATAACAATAATAATAATATCAACAACAAAACACGAAATGATAAAAACAAAATAGGCTTCATAATATCTTGGCTTTCATAATTTATATATATGTATATACATATATATAGTTGTGTGTGTATATATATACTGTAGACAGATAATATGTATATATATAATATAATACAATGTAATATAACAATGTAATATATTATGTCATATTACATTATATTTCATATATACATATTATTATGAAGATTTATATATACATATACATAGATAAAATATGTGTGTGTATATATATATATATTTATTTTATATATATATATATATATATTTTTTTTTATATATATATATATATATATATAAAAAAAAAACCCATTGTCAATGTATTGGTTTTGAAAGTATTTAAATACAAAGAAACCCATTGAGAATTAACAGATTCATTATATCTCAAAAAATAAATAGCTATAAAACCTAGAAGTGCTTCTTGTTTCGGCCCATGAAAACTTTGCTACTAGTTGTTCACAAAAGATCAAATTATTATTTTATTTACTCATGCTGAAAACATTTTACTCCACATGTAATGCAGTGAGAGCATATGGGGGAGTAAAGCTTTTTTCAGTGTAAGGAAAGGGATTAGCATCTGGCTCTTATACTGATGCACACTATTGACATGAGGTTTAACTTAAAGAACTTAATAATTTCCATCATATCTACCTACACTTCAGAAATAGATTTTGCTCAATTTATTGGTGCTGACTGGTAACTTTCTAGGAAAGGAGACCCTCTGAAAATCAATGGCATTGCTTACAGAGTAAGGCACAATTCCACACGAGCAGCTATAGCCCATCAATTTTTAATTTTGCACATAGACTTTAGAGATGCCTGAACGTCTCTACCTAAGAGATATTGCTGCTAGCCTCTACATGGTCTTGTGGTGTCACTGTTAAATGAACTTGACAGCTTAATTCTCAACTAAACACAAAAAAGAAAAAGAGGTATATGTAATGGAGCCCTACTTTGCCATGATTTGTTTGGAGACTGTTTCTACTGAAGTCAATGACAAAACTCCCATTTCATTCATTTCTGCAGTTTTGGGCACTAGACCGTATGAGTGCACAATAATTACAAGCATCTGTAAGCATTTCCTTTTGTTAAATCTAAAGGATACAAATACATTCAGCCCTCCCAAAGAAACATCTTAGCATGCACTTATGCCAGTTTCTTACGCTTTGTAGCCGGTGAACATCTGACATGGAGATGTGGAAAGACAACCAAATGTGGTCAACTCTCAAGTAAGAAGATTATGAAGGTACTAAACAAATACAAGTCTGTGATTAAGTATGTACTGAAAATGTATTTTCAATATAAACAGTGAGTAGGTTATATGGAAAGGAATGTGTTAGTAGTTAAGAGCATTTCTCTTTTTTTGGTACAGTCATACCTGAAAGGGGAAGTAATTTTTAAAGCTGCATGCCTAGAACAACTGCTTAAATATGGTAACAATTTATAATGCTATTTTAAGTCCATGCAGATTTAATTAAATCAAATTATCAGGGATGGGCTATTTTGCTGGAATCATTCAGTCTTGATTAACATCCCAATTTCTTATTTTACTTTATCATACAGTTTTCATTTCCCCCTACTTTAAATAATTGACCACAAATCAAAGCCCCATGACTGATTCTAGAGGTTGGAGGGAGAATTCTTTAAAATTTGTAACCAGTATACACACAAAAGTGAAAGCTAAAAAAGTAGGGCTTAGGAACAGTAACTTCTTGATTTGAGAACTTTCTTCTGGTTTTGGTGTAGCTATCATGAATCATGCTCACAATATCTAAAATCCTATTTACTTTCCTCACTTGGAAGCTGTCTCAGGCTAGTTTCATGTTTTTCTGGCCAGTAACTATCCATCACATTAAATCTGCTGTCAAATTCAGGATCAGAATTATTTTTTAAAGGTTCTTTCTCCTTTAGCAAGAAAAACTATGAGTCTAAACCTACTTTGCTAGCAGCCAATGGGAGTTTTGCCATTGTCATCTAGAGGAAGGTTCTGGGATTTCAGGTATCCAATACTCTCTAACTAATTACTGTTGAGAATAATTTTTATCAATGTGAGCCATCTGACCTGTTTCCCTTACCACTGTGTTCAGACATGCAAACAGCCTCATTCAAATAACTGGATTAAACAGTGTTGGCTGTGGTGCCATTCATTCAGAATCCTTTCTCTCCCTTGACAATGCCCACAGCAGAAGGAACCTGTGATTTGCCCTGGCACAACTTTACTCATGTAAATAGTTTTACTGATCTTGTAAGGAGACCAGTGGCATCAAAGGGCCTGTTGACATGAGCAATCATTCTGGGACATCTAATCATATAAAAAAGGGTTCTGGGGCATCCAATTTTAAGGCCAAGTACAAAGACCAGTGAACTAAAGAATACTCTCCTCAACAACTCTTAAAGACTGTGTCCCTGCTCCTGCTGCTCCAAAGGCTAGCTCTGCTTCTAGAAAAATCTACAGAAATTCTGCCACATGCTTCAAATAAGCAGGGGCAGAAATTCATTAAAGTTATAAAGATAATTTAGTTGTGCATCTTTTTTCTTTCTTTTTTCTGCTAATTTTGCTACTGTCATTTGGTAACACTCCCTTTCCCCAGGAAGAAAACACAAAAAACCCAACAAACTTCTGCAAATTATTTACACCAGAATGCCTTAATATTTTACAGAACACTTTAGTGACAAATTTAGTGTTTAACCAATTATATTTTTTTTTTTTTTGCAAATTGCAAACAAGTCTGTAAAAAAATGCGTTGTATAAAAAGTACATAAATGTGTAACCCATTAGCTGTACTATGCAATCTAAATATTGTTGAATAAATTAGATAGAAAACTTAGCTATATGCATGTATGTTGAAATCTATTCAACAGAGGAAAGGGCTATTTTTTCTTTCTTTTTTTTTCTTTTTTTTCCCCTTTTCTTTTTTATCTCTGTAGATACATATACAGACATGCGCCCATGCACACATACCATGCACACTCAGAGAACACACACGCCCACATGCACACACAAACAGTTTTGGCTGACAAAAAATGAAGGCCCTGATTACACTGTTTAAACATGGTTCTCGCCATGAAGGTGCTAACACGCTATTCCTAGCCAGTGTGACTGGGTTATATTGTGCTATCTTTTTTCTTTTTTTCTTTTTCTTTTTCTTTTTTTTTTTTTCGTTTTTGAACAGACTGTGCTCTCAACAAGACGGGGAGCCGTGTTAGTACTTCCTTGCAGGAGAGGCATTTAGAAACCTGTCCCATCAGAAGGCAGCTAACTGGGGCTTGGTTCAACAAACCTATGAGAGTCTGAAGCTTCAGGCTCAGGGTTATCAAACTCAGTATAAACAGGGCCTAAAGGTTTCTCTCATTCCCTCTTATCACCTCCCCCTACCCAAAGACAAATGTAAGTTTAACATTCTTTTAAATATGACAGCAAAATTTTTTTAAGAAACAACGGCTATCTATCTATGCCCTATGGGTTGGACCCTTCAGGTTAGGTGTTGACACTGAAAATTAGGTCTTACAGGTAGCGCGCAAACCCATTAAGAGTTGTCTTGCTAGAGGGTGGTGGTTGAGAAAGCCAGTATTTCAGCAAAAACTGAAATCCAACCATAACTGCCATTTTCTGTCTATTGTCAGGAGCAATGGTGGACAGGGCCCAAGGCTGCCTGCAATTTTACATCAACACTTTTAAACTGTATACCAGCACTTTAAGTTTCTCTTGCACAAATACTGTTTTGAACATGTAGTCTCCCACTTGTCAGTAAGAAACAAAAAACCTTTTAACATACTGTGCTTTGCACACATTCATTGTTTTAAGAACAGTAAAATGAAGTCAGAAGTGCTTATACCTTGTGTATACATATATATATATATATATATACACATACAGAAATATATACATATATATGTATATCCCTTGGACAAAGTTGTTTCCCTACAATGCACATTTGCTATGCATCAGGGCCAAATTTTATGTTGTACATACAAAACAGTATGATTAGGATCAGATGGACCTCAGATCCAAGCACCTTGGATCCAAATCCCAGGGATCATCTGGGTTTGCTTCAAATGGCAATTTTCTGTTGAGGGCACAATTTGAATTTGACTGGTTAACAGATATTCTAGCCTGAATGTAATCAACCCACTGACTCTTAATTCAAATCCTAACTCATTACATTTGAATGGTGCCAACCACAAACAGACTTTATAGAGGCTTGCATGAATGTCTTTGGTGTATGTGTCTATTCATTTTAAGGTACGAAATAATAATAATTATTATAATAATAAAAATAGCTATTTTGTGTGCTGTAGCAGTTCTTGTATAGCTCACAATAAGTGCAGCTCTCAACCCCTCCCTCACCCAACCACCCTCCCTTGCAAATATTTGTTAAATAAGGATTAGACAGGTCAAACACCATTGTAGTGCAAATAGTAAACGATAAAAAAAATTTTTACAAAATATAGAAATGTTTGATTCCAGTAACTGGACAAACATGTTACTTTCAAGTATCTCTCACTGAAGATTTTTTTTTTAAACAAGTTACTTCCACTTTAAAAAAAGTCTCTCTGGTTTGCTTTTGTTTGTTTTTTTTTGTTTGTTTTTTTTTTTTGCTTTCTCTTGCAGGTAAACAGTTTCAAACCATCTAGGTTGCATAGTTCTAACATTTGTAAGCACCTTTACAGAATGTAACTTTTATTCTTTCATTAATTTTTTGTTCTGTTTTTTCTTCATTTTTCTTTTTTTCTTTTTTTCTTCATTTTCTTTTTTTGTAAATGTAGTGCAGAAGATGAAGGTATACACACCTGCACACTATTGACCCTTGATCAATGTTACGTATATGTATGTGTATTGTGTTTGTGTGTATAGAGACATGTATATGAATACACAGCCATATAGATACAAACACGAACACCATAGATCTACTCAGTTGCTCTGTAAATGGGTGGGGAAAGCGCCAGTGACTGTAGTGATTATACACATGGCTTTTCATTGACCTTTTGGACTTTGTCCAAATTTCTGCAGGTTAGATGAGCTGCTACCATGGCTTGACCTGATGGGTAACTAAGGGAGGGAACAGAACTTCCTTCCCCTAGTAGTAACTAATGTTTAGCATACTATGTAACAAGATAAGGAGCACTGAAAGGAAGGGGAAATCCCCAATCCGTTACCACCATTCCGACCTATGATATTAAAGCCCAGCTTCATGATATTTTCTTCCTTTTTTATAGCTGAAGTCTTTTCTGATCATCCATAAGTTTTTTTTTTTGTTGTTGTTGTTGCTGTTTTTGTGGGGGTTTTGTTGTTTTTTCTTTTTTTTTTTCCTCTCTCCCTTTATCTTGCACTCTTCTGTTTGTGCTTGTATTTGTGATGATTGTTTCATTCAAAAAAGGTTATACCATATGTGGTCTTTCCTCTTCTTGGGCTTTTGATACATTTTCTTTTTAATAAGAAGGATCTTGTGCACACCAGCATCTATGAACAGCCACACTCCTCCACAATCATATTCTGTATGTCTTTCTTAATAATGTTCTGGCCATCATCGTAGTAGAGCATGGACATAGGCCGTAGCTTGGTGGGCACACAACATGATTTGAGGTTGGCAAAGGGGCTGTGCCCCCTCATGCGGTAGTGGTTGATGACAGTGGAGTGAAAAGATAATGATGAACCAGATGTGCCTGCTATATGGCTGGGACACTCTCCTTCGCAGTAATTAGCATGATACCCTGTAGGAGCAATGATCCAGTCACTCCATCCTATGTCCTTGAAGCTGACAAAGAACTGCTTCTTGCAGCAGATATTGACTTTGCCATCACACTCCAGGCCTCGTCTCCGCCGCCTGTGCTGGCGGTCCTCTGAGTGCCGGGCAAGCATCATCAAGAAAGGACGATGTGATTGCTCCTTCTCGTCTTCTCCTGTGAACTCTCCAGCTTCCTTTTCTTTCCCTTCCCCCTCATCTTCCTTTTTCTTCTTCTTACCCAGTAGCACCAGGTTGGCACCAGTCTCTTGACACAGATCACAGGCAATCCGCACATCCAAAGAGCTCTTGCCTTGGTCCAGGATTCTCTGGACACTGCTGGAGACAGGGAAGATGTGCCAAGTGCTCTTACGGGTGTCCACTGCCTTTTCTGAAATCAAAGTCTCACTCTTTTGACCTTTCAGGCCCCCATCCTCTGCATCTTCTCCTCCTTCAGAGTTGCCTTTTGGTTGCCGCTGCTGTTGAAACAGGCGGATGGTGACTTTTGTCCTGCTCCGGTTGGCCTTGGAGACCTTCAGGAAGAGCCACACTTCAGCATGCTCCACTACCGAGAATTCACTGCCTTCCTTGGAAATCTCAAAGTGCAACATTTTCTTGGCTGTGCCTGATTTGGTAAATGGAAATAGACAGGAAGAGCTTGTTAGTAAGTCTGCTTGCATTTTGTTCAAGAGACTTCTGTTACTTTTTCCACAGGCATGAAGTGCCCTAGGTTTTCTATTTGGTTCTTTAAATTTTTATGGATCTTCTGTTCTAACCCTCCTTCACCCCCTCCTCAGGTTGTATTTTGTGAAAATTCTCTTTTTAGAAAAGTATATATTTCCAGCATATTTTAACAAGAGCAATTTTCATAGTAACAATATAGTCATTAATGTAAAGCATCTCATGGCAAATAAGCATCCGTGGCTGCCAAGGGTTCATTTGCTTAAGCTGTCTTTGTGATCACTGTTAGCTGAAAGGCAAAAATGCTTTATGATGGCAGTCCATATATACCATATGCATATAAATCTACACATAATACCTGGTTAGGGAATGAGGTCCAGTGCTGCCAATTCTTTAGCAATACTTTGAAAATCATGTGGGAAAGAGGCTTACCCTTTCTCCCTCCATAAAAATACATCCTTCATTTGCATCTTAAAATGAGTTGTAAATATCTGTTGTTTCAAAAATAAACACATGCTAAAATATGAACCTCAGCTTTAAGAAGTTTGCAGAGTTGTATTTTAAAGGATTGAAGAATTGCAGCAGGCAGACTTTTCATCTTGCTAGATGTTAGCTGTAGATCCTGTTCCTAATTTAACACACTGTACTTGCTGTGATTATAGTAATGAGAAATGAGCTAAAGAACTGTATAATTATGGGGATGGTTCTCTGGCATAATTGTATCAACTTGCTGAGATGTCATTATGATGATTTTGATGGTGAGGGGGTGTTTCTCAGATACAGAGCTCATATCCCTGGCAGAAGTTGGAATGAATAATGAGGGCTGTTTAATGATTTGATCACTAGAGCATGAAGAAGATAGAGTGAATGAATTAGCTGGGGGGTGGTGGTAAAAGAGAGGTACTTTTCTATTCTCTTGACAAAGAAAAAAAAGCCCTGATGACGTCTTTTGTTCCTTCTCAGCATGGAGGCCTGGATGGACTGGGGTTACTGATTTGCAATGTACATATATCTGGCCTTAGTGAGAAGGAAACAGTATTCATAATTATCAATTTGTCATTAATATTATTCTTCAGCTACCCATAGTTGTTTACCAAATTTTCTGTATGGCAATTCCTCTTGTCAGTGAACCAGATCTTTGCACCTTACAAACAGCAAGTGGTGATTAAAACAGAAGTAACTAGACACATATAGGAAAAATGGCTCTCATTGTTGCAAGCTCTTCTCCTTGCTTCCCACTGCAACTGAATTCACAAATACTGAGGCTCCTTAACCATTCCCCTGTTCAGCCATTCTCACGTGAGACAGGACTGGAGCAAAATCACAAGATACATCTATCTTGTGTTCACTTGCAAATTTAAGAGTTGCTGATTTCTGAAATTTGTAGGCAGGCTGTGCTACCCCTTGAGCTACCTGTTGCTTTTTTTCTTCTCTGTGAAGTACTAGCACTGACACATTCAGCTTTCTCTTGTGGCATTCCCAGGTCACAGAGAGAGACATTTCTGAATTACAGTGTCCAAAGGACACAGAATTTTCATTTTGTTTTCCCTCTAAGTGAGAGTGTGAAATTGTAGAATTTTAACTGTCACTGAGATATGGAAACAAATGAGTTGCATTAACTGCTTCTCACAGATAGCTGATACCAGTCTCCAGAATGAGTTACATTAATTTCTCAGGGAGCTACATGAACCAGTGGTACTGTGCTTTAGAAAAGGAAGTAACTTATAAAAAAAAACAGAGCAAGCTGACCAGTACTGTGAGGCATGATGAAATTACTCCTTTTCTGTTATTTTCAAATTGATTCATTCAATGACTGAATGGCTAATGATGGTTTTTTTCCATTCTGGTAATCAAACTATGTCAAAGCTGTCAGCTGTGTTGGAGCAGAGGTCAGGTGATAGACACCAATCTCACTCCTGACTCAACGAGCAGTCGTACAATGACACCACTCCAGTCCAAAGGAAGTCTAGTCCAAAAGGCTGGTTGCCTTGTATGCAAGGATATTATTAGGTGTTCTGTATAAGAATGGGTATTTCTGAGGGTTTTGAGAACCAGCTGGCCTCTGGCTTTATTCCCCCTGGCCCTCTCTTCTAAAACAAATTTCTAACTTTAGGTTATCCATTTCCAGTCCTAATAAACCCTTTCTGAAGGGGGCCTGGACATCAAGGGAACCTGAAGGCAGGTGATGTACCAAGGGTGGATTGCTACCAATGAAGGCTCTCCATTTGACCTGTTCTGTTTGCTGCCTCTACACAAACAAACCTTGGTGAAAAAAAAAGGTGGTTTAGATCAAGCTACAGAGGGTCTTCTGGCACCAGAAGCCTCTTCCAAGCTCTCTTTCCCCAGAGCTCACAGACTTTTGTGTGGAATAAATACGAATTGTTGGGAATTGCTATACTTTGTGTTCTTGAGATACCAAGCTGGGCATGAACAGCAGTTCTGGCACTAGCAGCGGTCCTGTGCATGAGCAGACCAACTATGCTGGGTGCATGAGATCAACTGTGCTGGACATGGACAAAATTTTGGTCTGGTCATCTGCTCTGGAGAAAGCAGGTGGGGTGTGCAGACGTGGCTCTGCAGTGGAAGAAGCTGTATGACCTATCTAATCTGAAATGCCAGGCAGCCCTGCATTACAGAATAATCTAATGCTGTTAAGTACTAGTGCATGGTATTTCACATCCTGCTATTTCCATGCTAGTGGGTGTTGAAAATAGTTATGAAGTGAGGTATCTGCCACAGCAAATGTTCATATTACCTTTTGCACTGGCCAGAAGCATAGTAATGCATTCTGTCTTTTTGACAAATACTATATGAAAGAAACAGGACCTCAAGAACCATCTTAAATAGCTTTTCAAATGCTCCTCTATGTGTGAAAGTAGAATTCTTCCTCATTACTAAAAATATTTGAACTGTATGGTGAAAGTACATGAGTACTTGCTTTTTCTTTACTTAAAGGAAGTGTTTTTCTTTACTTAAAGGAAGAGAGCTTGAACAAGGTAGCCTAAGACATGTCCTTATACAGCGATAACAGCCTCCTTGTAGGTCATTAGCTACAATAACAGCCTCTCTGGATGTGGTTAGCTACATTTTCAGAAACAAATGGTGGATCAAGATTCTAAAGAAAAAAGATGCAGGATTCTAAAGAAAAAATATTATCTGAGCCTAATATTCCTGAATGAAACAGAATCCTTTAACTTGTATAGCTAATAAAAGGTTTCATAGCAATTAAAAAACACTTTCCCTTTCATAGGTCTTTTTAGAAGGAGACTGAGAATGGTACAAGGTTGAGGATAAAAAGCATGCTTTCACATTAGGAAAAAACCAAAGCTTTTCTGAATTCTCTCCACATTCACAACTAGTTTGTTACGATCACACAGCACAAATGGTATGAATCCTGCAGTTTTTAAGAGGTCACTGTTCTCAGACAAGCTCGTTTTGAAATCAGAGTTTGGCCTGTGCTAAAACCAAATTGAGACCCTTGGATCTGGCTTATTATGATTACACATTCACTTTATAACAGGATCTTTGTTTCCAAAAGTTTCAGTGCTACAATAAAATAAATTCTTCAAGTGTTCTGGGACAAAAGAAAAAAAATCTATATTTAATTTTCTCCAGATATTTCTTAGGGGTTTAGCAGTCTTTCCTTTTAAGTCTGAATTAATGGTCAGGATCAAAGCTTCAGAAATATATACTGTTCTTCAAACTGAAGGCAAAAGGGAGATTCCTGAAATTTGTGGGTAGTATCACTTCCATAATTACATTTTGTTTACTCTTTTGTCCTTCCTTTACATTTGCCACAGCTGATTTGTAAGGGTCTTTTTCCATTTGTAATCATCCTGCTCCTCCTGCCTGACTGCTGAGGAAAGACCCACAGCCCAACAGTGATAATGCCTTCACCACTTCCATGCTCATATAAACAGCAATGCCAACAGCCTGGATTGTTATCATAGCAGAAGGCAGCTGAAAAAGGAGACAAGGGCTTACTTTGGGCTCCTTTTGATTGTTTTTCTGCATTTCCCTTTCCCAAAACTTTCAAGAGGCCACCTCTGCTTTACTGAGCAGAGTCCTTTCCAGAAGGAGGACTGTGATGCCAAAGGTGCAGTCTAGCAGGGACAACAGCAAATGATGTGAGAAAATGGTTAAAAAAACAAGCTCTAAGAAGTAGTGCATATATGGTAAAAAGTTTAATGGAAGGAGTTACTGAATGGAAAGAAAGTGTAGCGGTATATATAGCAAAGGAATTTTCTCATATCTGTTTTTCTCTTCACTAGTGGTTATGCATGTTTTTAGGAGAGAAATCTGAACATGCAAACAGAGGGGAGCCTGCACAGGTACCCTTCTCTCCAGTTCTGGAAGGGCTGGCCAGGGCTCGCACATGACTCTGGTCAGCACCTGCTCTGAAGGTCAGCCCTTGGGTGAAAAGCATGACACAGGAGCCCATGGAGAGATTAGCAGAACCCTTGAGGGCCCAGGCATGGCGGGACTGAAGGGGCAGCCCTGCATGAGGTAGCTCATGCTGTGCTCCAACAGGAATCTCTGTGTCCAATGTGCTCTTCCTCTGAGGCTAGGGATCCTTTCTTCAGTATGGTTGGCTTTAACTGTGCAGTCAAAGTTCCGTTATTTGCAATTTGCAGCAGGATTCAGGATCAAGCCCTGTTAGTTCAAGCTATATACTTATACTAGGTGGGGTCAAAGCTATACAATTGAGAGTATCTTCTCTTGAGTAAAATGCAAAGATATTTAAATTCTTTTAACTATATGCTGTTAAATTATTTTTTCTTTCATAATGGAAGTGATTATCCTTTGTGACATTATAATGTGGCTTATTCTTAATTTCTCTTAATACATTGGATTTATTTTTCTTTGAAAAATGCTCAGTGTGTAAGAAGGTGCTGTCACTTTAAATTTCTATGCTTCACCGGTGCTTAATTTTGAAACGGTTTTACATTATACTGTAAGTGAACTGTTTTTCCATACAAAGCAAGCTTTTTTTCCCTGTTTTAGTTGCTAACTTTACTACTGCCTATGTTTAGATTTGGGGGAATTTGTACTGTGTGCCAATCTGTAATTACATTCAAAAGCATCCTTCCCTTCACTCCTCATTTCCGTTCCCCAGGAGACAGAAAAAAAATAGGTTACTAGAAAGGTTCCTCTAAAGAGAGTAAAGAGAAGAGCATGGTTATTGAGAGATAATTGCTCAAAATGTTTACTAATGAGTGACCACTGGAGTTAGACGAATTCTTTGCAGCATAGAATTTATTCAGAGAATTTAGTGTTATCGTCTGGTAATTATCCCATAGGCAGACTGATGATTACAAATGTCCTATTGCCACAATTAGACAGTGGCCATTTCTGTGAATGCATTTCAGCCTATGGATCACTGGCAAACAATTTATTCTGATTATTCATTATCCAGCATGTGTGACTGGTCATCCAGGTTGCATACTTTCATTCCTGCTCCCTTATTGTTGCCTCTTACAGTGGGAGGAGAAATTGCGGCACAATTAATACTTTATGCTCACCTATTAGCTGCCAGAGAAGGGGGATTTTGTTGTAAGAGAAAAATAAACTGAAAAAGAAGATCAGGAAAAAAGAACTATTCCCTGAATGTTTCCCCCCTAAATGGGGGGAAGAAAGCAGCAGCAACTTTATTTAAATACCTTTTCTTGAAAAGTTAACCCAAAGAGGTATTGACAAGGAATTCAGAATGTGAAATAATTCAGATCTTGTGAATCTTGACTCTCCTGTGCTACTTTTTTAGGAGGGAATCACTTTACATCCAGAGCTTTGAGTTCTTTCCAAATTGAAAGCCCTTCCCCCACATGGCTTTAAATATTTAGAAACAAAAAAGGTGTTTGTTTGGTTGAAGTTATTTTGTTTCAGGGTTTTTTTATTTGATTTCTTTATTTATGCTTAAAATAGCTCAAGCAAAGTTTAAGATCATTTGCACCAGTAAAACATTCCAAGGTAAAAACAATCCCAAGTCCTCATCTTTTTTTTGGAGAGGGCAAGATTTTTTCTGCAAACTTGTAATAATTTGCTGTAAATTCTAAAATTAAGTGTATCAGAGGTTGCCTGTCTGTTAAAATATTTAATTTTTGTTCACTAAGGCCTAAATCCCAAGCCCACTGAAAGGAATTATAGAACTTCCAGTTGCTTCCAGTAAACTAAGTTTCAATCCTAAATCAATGTTGCAAAGCTTTGTTGCATTAAATGAGATTGCCTTCTCATAGGCATATCTCTAGATATAGATATAAGAACTCCTCAGCATGAATCACTTACGTGTATGCAGGGTAGATATATCCTGCACAGAAGAAAACACATGAAATGCACATTCTTGTCTGCAGGAATGGTATGGGTTGCAGGCACAGGAATACGAGCATGTCTGCCCTGGCATACCTGTGTGTGAGGACATACATGTGCTGATACATATACAGATATTATATACATATTCAGATATTCCCTACTAGCACAGAAAACTGTGGGCCTGGCTACACAGAGATGTACAGTACTTTCTGTCTCTCAGGTATGTTTTTCTAAACCTGTTTCCACCCTCCTGGATTCATCTGTGCTTTCTCAGGTTCTTTAAACCAACCAACCCCCCTGAATTCTCACATTTTGATACAATGAAACAGATCAATACAGAATGGCTTTCCTCTTCTGGAAGTAACTTGCTTTCGTTTGCTAAACTCAAAATTCTTTGATTTGGTATGCCAAATGGGGGGAAAAAAAGAAAAAAACAACTAGGGAAAATAGGCTTGTTTTCTAAAAGATGAGGAAACTGCATTAAAAAAAAAAAAAAAAAAGGTCTGAGCAAATCATCTCAGATGATGATTCATGGTCACATTTCTCAGTATCTTGTAAAAAAATAATATTGATAATTTCTGATCTCTCTAGATTTCCAGCACTTCTAGGATCCATCAATTTATCTTTTACCTCTCCACCTATTTCCTTCCTGCATTATTTTTCCTTGCAGTTTGTCACTCTAGTAAACCCCTGCCTTTTAAATAAACTAGAAGAGAGAAACGAGCCCCACTCACAGCAGCTACAGATAAGCACAAAGATCTATAGATTCAGAATCCAATTAGGTAAAATAAGAGTTTGCAGACGGTTGCCTCGTGTGGAGCAAAAGCCTTGGGAGTGTGCCCTCTCGTGGCCGTTCTTTATTTAGCATGAATACTTGTACCCTTAAATACAGTTCTTTTCAAAAGAAAATTGTTGAAATTATTCAAAATACATAAGCGATGTATCCTTTGGTTTTTTTCCTCCTGAACTGCCAGCTCAGTTGTGTTGGGTAGGTATCTTCTGGGAATAGATGTGAATATGTACATATGTGTATCCCGCTGCACATGAAAGTAGGCATCACACGATCAAGTCAGTTCACCTTAAATTCTGTATGAAGTGGTACAAAACAGTAGAAGTGGTCTAAATAGCTGGAAGACTTCTCTCTCTCTCTTTTTTTTTTTTTTTTTTCCCCTGGAATTTCTCCTGATGATAAACCTTTAGATTTCAGTATTTCCATCCAATAATTCCTATCACCTTCTCAGGGGCTGATGTTAGCAACCCATTTCATTGGTAGTTTAGTTGCCAGGATCAAATTCAGTTGACAAAATCCCAGATCTGCCTAATAAGCTGTCTACTAAAATAATGAACGAGCTAGTTGCCAATCATATTTACAAGTATTGAGTATCTCTGTTATTGAACTTGTTGAATTCGCTTGTCACAAAATTATATGACCTCTCTCCTCAAAAAACTATTTTTAAGACTTTGAAGCGACACTCAGAACTCTGGCACGGCTACCCTTAAAGCAGAACTAATTGAGGTTAGTAATCTTAGTTTGATATGCAGGTAGAAAGTAATTTTCATGTTTTACTTGTAAGAGTGCCAAAGGACAGTAGGGTGCATTTGTAACTTTTCCCCAATGCTCACAGTCATTAGTTTTGCAGGGATCTGTCTGGATTTGTTACCTGTGAAAAGTACTTGCCAACTATTTTGCTGATTTCCTGGACATAACTACACCTGTGCATCAGACAAGTTTACTGCATTTATTTCCCCTCTAATTGTCTGAAGTCTGTGCTTGTTTGAATTTTGTTCTATTTTATAAAAAAGCAGTCTCAAGTCAAAGCCACATGCACAGGGCACTGTTTGTTCATTCACTGAATTTCTGTGTATGTTTTGAGAATATGGCTGATGAAAGATGGAAAACTACTTTTTTTATAAAAGCAAGTAGTAAATGTGGTATCTGAAAGGCATGGGGAAAGGCCTTTTTATGTCAAGCCATATCCAAAGAAACAAGAAGCCTAAAGTCATATTGTGTGTTTTATAGACATTTATTTGATACAATATGAGATGTTTTCATTCATTTTCATTGATTTCTTATTGCCCTCTATCAAGGCAGACTGAGTTTGATGTTAAAAGAGGAAACACATTAACCTAGCTGTGAGCAGAACATATTTATTCTCCTGCTTGGTAATTAAACTTCTTCATGCTATTTCATTCACAGAATGAAAAGTGGAGACTGTCTCTGTGGCTATATTCTATTCCTGCCTTTTTAACTCATACTCCCTATATGACATGTCACTTGCCTTTGTTTTTTTCCTCACTTTCCTATACAGGAAAAAAATACTGGTTTAATATTTGGCAGGCAAAACTACCAGTGCACAAGAGGACAGGATCTCATGTAGAGTTTACTTAAGTTGTTGCAGCATAGGCACCTGTAAAACATGGTAGATCCTCTGGTATTAGCAAGTCACCATATATGAATGGCTGTAGATGAAGAATATGGTTCAGTAATGTGAAGTTACTCCACAGAGTGGATTTATCATTTCAATTATAAGCCCAAACAAGAGCTCGGATTTTAGGTCCCTAATTGTCCCTCCCTTGTTCCAAATCAAACTGCTATGGAAAGGTAGCAGGTGTGGGAAAAACAGACAAAGCAACCCTCCTGCCTGGGCTTCCAGAATTGTCTTAATATGAAGGAAGAGAACTGTGGCAGGGAGGAGAAGGCATAAGAATACAGTGGATGCCCCTGTCCTGCAGCTCCATAGCATAAGTCCTTTTCAAGTAATTAGCCTAACAGCAGTAGGGCAACACTATGTAAATCAAGCTGAGCGACGTGTCAGTGTTGGTTGCTGATGGCGGGGGTTCAGTGGCAGGATGATTGGCCAGTGTGTGGGCAATGGCATGATTTTTGCTGCTCACGTGACCCCAAGAGCCAATGGCTTCGGGAGCCGCTGTTGGAGGGTATTGTACAGAGTAGGCATATATCAAATTCCAAATTCCTTTGTGTCAGAGCTCAGGAGAGACAATAATGTGTTTACAAATGATTGCGACGCACACAGTGAAGAGAAACCACTGTTCATGCCATATGTGTTCCACTGTGCTCAGAGTGAGCTGCTGAAAACCAGGTGGGGAATCTGACTCATAGATAGTTTAGAGGTTTCCTTGCTTTTATAAATTCATTTCTAAACTAATGTTGAGCTACCCCTGCTTGTAATGACCTCTGGCATTCACACTTTCTCCCTGCTTTCTCAAGTGTAGGGGATGGAAAACCTGAAAAGCATGAGCTCATGCTGAAAAAAATCGATAATATGTATATTGACAAGGACTCCGAAGGCAAGGGCTCCTTGTACAGTTGGAAATCAGACAGCCAGCAGGAATGTCTGCACTTAAAAGCATGCACACTTCTTGTGTATGGCTTTCCTGCAATCAGAACATCTGAGTCAACAGGTTTTCAGGACTGGAAACTCTGAGTGTTGTCTTAATTGTTTATACTGCTGCAGCAAACTTTTAAACAAAAATGCTTGGAGTTCCTTTGCATACTTTGCCTACCATATGCTGTACCAAACAAAACAATTACATTCTTTTAAAACCTGTCTTGGCAACAGGAAAAATGCTTTGGCTAGACAGCATGATAAAAAGTTGATGTTAATTAGATGATAGACTTATTGCAAGTAACTGTTACTGATACATGCATTAGAATACCCATGTACATTAACAGATATATGTGGAGATACAAATACATTGAATTAAAATGTGTGTTGGTCCTATTCATGTAGGAACAAGACAGCTTTTAAAGTCCAACTTTAGAGCTGTTTCCTATGGACAGTTTATGTGAGCCTTAAGACTGACTAAATATATATATTTTGGAGCTCTTACTGCCTAAGAGTTAGGGGGAAAAGAACTGTGAAAGAGTTCAAAATACACCCTACCAAGGTTGCATTTTTTGGCAGGAGTGTTTTAGGAGCAGAATATTTTTTCCAGTATGCAGAAGTCTGCAATACAAATTGGATCAGCTACAGCAACTTGTCCAGTTCTATTGAAGTCATCTGACAGTCCCTGCTACTCTTTACTGCCGAAGATGTTAAACTTAAAAAAAAAAAAAAAGGGAAAAACCCCACAAAAATTTCTCTCATTTCTAAAACTTAAAGCTGTTTCATCATTTATAACTTCTATGATAATTTTTACATGAAAGGGCTCTTTCTGAAGTAGTTTGGAGTTCACTTTCTGTCTTGATAAACTCCCCGAAAGCCTACAGCCTTTTTTCTTTCACCATCAACTCTGCAATCCAGCCCTTTACTGCAAGTATTCTGGATTTACAGGCAGAGTCTGGAGGACCCTGCTGCAGCCTGACGTTATGTTCAAGATTGGTTAAAGAGCTTCTCCCTGTGTGACTGACTGTGCTTAGCAAGTGTAATCTGTAGCCAAGACTAAGTCAGAAAAATCAAATTCCTTCAGAGTCCTACCCCCCCATCCCATTCCTTCTTCTCCCTTCCCCCAAGTCTCGTCCTATAACCTTGCAGAAAACATTATTGCTGAGGAGAAGAAAATAAGTTAATTGCAGTGTTGGCATAAAGGATATTTTTCAGTTTGGGCACAAAGGATATTTTATAGTTTTGTTTTTCAAGCACTCACCTGATTCTGCAAAAGTGATGATTTCTGAGGTTTGCTCCACAACTTCATTCATTTCGGCTCTTCTTCCAACATCATCCTCTATTTCCACATAACCATCCTCTCCCACCTTTCCCACATGGAGTTTTTTGATGGCATTTAAAAGTGCTGCTTTGGGCACTGGCTGGGTAATATTAGGTCTGTCCCTCAAGTGCAACATGTTCAGTATGTGCTTCTTTACTGCTTCCACCATCTCAGGCTGTGAGCTGGGCACATCCTTTGAGAGCGTGGCAAGGGCACATGATGGACAGTCAGTGACTGAACTGTGCCCCTCGGATCCTGGGGTTGGGGAACTCCTCACTATAATCCAACAAAGCACCAACAGAAATCCTCTCTTCCAAAGCAAAGGCATCCTGGCAGCAAAAGTTGTTGTGATTCCCTTTTTAAAAGGCCCTGCTTTTCCTCCCCCTTCACGAACAGTTTTTTTGGGGGCTGGTTTAGATTGTTTGTTTGTTTGTTTGTTTGTTTTTCCTTCTCTTCAGCAAATTCTCTGGAACAAGAACCAAAAGTTTTCTGTGAAGTTTTGTTTGCAGGTTCCCTCTCTGAGTGCAATAAGTGCTGTAGATGTTTGTGGCTGTCAGGGAGAAGAGTTCTGACTCTGTCTCAGAGTAGGAGAGAGACACAGAGAGAGGGAGAGAGAGAGAGAGAGGACGGATTGGCCTAAAGTGAGTGAGTGAATGAGAGAGGGAGGGAGTTTTGTCTGTGAGTAAAGGCTATGATTAGGAAGGGGGAGGAACAGGCAGGCTGGCTTCCTTATGCTCATTGCTCCCCTAATACACACCTCTCTTCAAATATCACTACTCGTGGTTCCTTCCCTCCCCTTTTCTAAAATATCTTCTCATTCCTGTAAATTTACTCTTTTTCCTTTCCTTTGTTTTCCTCTCAGTTTCACCCTCCCCAGCCCCCCAGCTGTCATTTTCCTCTTTTTTTTCCCTTTCTTTTTGTTTTGTTTCATTTGTTGTATTCCTTCTACAGTATCACTGACTTAACTAAAGAGAGGAAACATGAATGAATGAAAAGAGTGAAATCTTTAACAAGCACCTTGCTCTTGGTCCTGCCTGGTATTGTTAGGGATAGCAGGAGATGTTAAATAGCTTGTGAATGAGATGGGAATGAGGGCAGAGGCTCTCAATAGTTTGAACAGAACATTATACTGCCTGAAGTAGAAGAAAAAAATCTTTTTTTGCTCACTTCTAAATGCTGGGGGTTATCAACACCGGCAAGAAGTCTGACAGGCATAAAATAGCACTGTTTTTTGTAGGGGTCTGTAATATATGATACACTCCCCAGCTACAATATGCAGTCAGGCACTGAAAGCCTAAGCAGGAGTTGGTACATATATGTGACGTATCATGGTAGTGCCATATAATATCCCTACTTCAATGCTAGTCTGTGCCTGGAAGTTCTTGGGTATATATATATATATATTTAGGTTTGGAGTTAATCAACCAATGCCTGAAAAATGCTTTGAATGTGGAAAGTGTTACATGTCATCTGGCCAAATTATACTTGCTTCTGACTCAGGCAAATCCCTCATCGATGCCAATAATAATTCTGTCTGAGTGAAGGCTGAGTAAGATCTTCTACATTTGGCCCATTGTTATTAGAAGGCACTTATTACTTCATTCATTTAAGTCACAGAGATCATAATATTAGAATAAGACATTGGAAATTAAAAGAAATCTAAAGCACTATGAGAAGCAGGAGATTCAACCAGTGTTGATAGCCCCTTGTCAGTTTATGCCTGGAGGGCTTTGCTCTGCAATGAAAAGGCATTCCCTGTGCCACTGTCATGGCTTCAGGTTGCCTTTATATTCTGAATCTTCTCCATTCTCTTCCTTACCCAGCCAAGCTGGTTTGCAAACTCGCTTACATTTGAATTTGGTAATGAAAAAATGACAGCTATAACTTTTGACATTCTTCCTTTCAGGCGTTATCTTGTACAGATTTTCTTAGAGCAGCTTCTTTTTTTTTAGTGTTTACCCTTTTTCTTTTCATTCCTTTCATTCTCTCTCTCACACACCTCTGTCTTCTCAGATGGGCTTACCTCCTACCCAGCAAATATTCCACTCTCAGTAAATTACTGTCAACCATTGTAATTCACAGTGGAAAGAAGTAATTTATAAATAAAAGCATTGAAAGGTCTCTAATTTCCATGAGATGACTACAGGCACATGGGCTAAGAGACCGGCAAGGAATTATAGTTAGAGTAAATGAAACATACAGAAGTAATTGAACAATCAACCAAAGTCTTACAAATGTAATATATTGCTAGTCCTTTTCAATTACGATCTTTTATAAGTCTTTTACTGTTATAAGGCATCCACAGTACCCCCTCATCTGTGTTTTACTGACCTCAGTTGCAATACTGTTATATACTGTTACACTGACAGGTCTGTCAGCATTATAAACCCTGCAGCCATTCTTATAAACACATCTTTGTAACACAAACCTCACTATAATACAAATTTTCCTGGATCTTGTGAACAGCCCAAAGTCTGTTGTAATTATATGAAGTCTGAAAGTCAGCTAGAAATAGAACTAAAAGTTTAATTGGATGAAAAAATCATTTCAGATGAAAATACGCATTCATGATTAGATGTACTAACAGATGACAAAATTAACGGAGTTATATATAGTTCTAATATAGCACCTATCCTAGCAGTGTCTGATGAAAAGTAAGGGAGAGACATAAATCAAAATAAAATACAGATAAGTATGTCTGGGTTCTTGCTGTGGGGTATATGTTTCTTGCCATATAATACAGGTACAGTTATCACATACTATTCTGCTATTCATACTAGTCTCTATTACAACCTCTCTATAGAGGTATAGCGTATTTTACTTGCATGCCATGATGATGAGAGATTTAATGTTAAAGCATAACTTTATAAAAACCAGTTTTCTAAAAGCGAGTCTTCCAATACCGCTGATACATGGTTTATTTGTACTTACATTTATATACATATATGTACAAAAATATATACAGAAATGTGTTTGAATACATACAGAAATGGTGGTTAAGACTCTTTCTACAAATTACCTGAGCTGCAAAGTTCTGTATATGCATTCATTCAGTATAATCCTAACAGTATTGCAACAGCATGCACAGGAATGAAAAGTTTCAGTTTTAAAGGAAAAAAGCTGATTGAAAGTTTTACCTCTCTAGTCCTGACTCTCAGAAGGAGATTGCTGTATTGTGCTTTAAGAACTGCAGAAGTTCCTCTTTGTGGTACTCATAATGCGAAGCTTTATACTGTACTTCTCGTGTATACTCACATATAACGTCTGTCAAAAGTGGGCTGGATCACTGTGCTGGATTGGTTAATCCTGTTACATCAGCAATTGACTGTTTTTCCTGTATGAGACATACTTCTGGTAATTATCTAATGGAAATTCCTAATTCTCTAGCATGACAAAATATCGTGGATCAACTTGTAGTGGTGATTTCTGTATCCATTTAAAGACTGTAACTTGAAATCAGACAAAGCAAACATGAGTCAGGAAGATACACTCCAACTTGTTGCATTGCATAGCTAGATATAGATATTTTGAGATGTAGATAACACTGTTTTAGTTCAAATACAGTATTTGCCAGATACTTAATTACTACTTCGCAAATTGTTTTCTTCTTCTTGCATACTTAAGGATACAGCAGATAATCTTTCTGCAAATGGATTTGGATTCTTTTCTAATTCAGAAAAATTAATTTGAGTTAGAATCCTTTTGCTTTGGGTGATTTTTTTTTAAATTCAATCTCTGAATAAATATGTCCTTCTGTTTAAATTAGGGAACCCTTTAAAACTCTTTAAAAAAAAAATGAATCATATTGCTCCTGTCCAAGTCTCCTGGCTCCTTGACGTGCAGATTGCATCACACTATTAAAAACTGTTTAGACAACTAAAAATAAATTACAATGAATGACAGGTCACATTTTTGCAAATATGGTATTAACATTTGTGGAATAAAATAAAAAGCAATTTTCATTTCAATTTACATTAATGAAAATCAGAAATAACTATGCCAATTAGGCAGTACAGAAGTAATACATAAAAGGTCAAAAGTAAATCCAAAATCCATCTCCTTTCTTAAACACATAATAGCTGGCTTTATGTGGTACCGTTTATGACAAATGGCACGATCATGCAGTCTTTACTCATTCATAACACCCACTGATTACCAGAAAATCCCCATCCCTCAGATTTTTTTTTTTTTTTTTGGCCTGAATCGTACTTATATTTTTATGTCCTGTTGGTAATGTAACTTTAATCTGTCTTGAAATATGGCTGTTCTGGATCAAAGAAAGATTTCAAACTTTCAATTTACACTGATACAAGGGAGTCCTTAGAGCAGTGTTGATCCCAACTGGTGTGTGTGCTGTATTCACACAACAGCTTTGGTAGAATGAGAAAATATCAGAAGTTAATGGGAAACATATGACCAGATAGGTTGTTTTGTTTCCTCTTTTTAATATGCATATAATAAGTGAAACAGGTTGCAGTAGCTCTTCTGCAGTCTGAGTTTGGTGGTTCCAGTTGTTACAAAGAGCAGTGCTTTTTTTTTTCTTTTTTTGCACCCTCCTTTTTTTTTCTTCAGGGACAGTGAGACACTTGCCTCAAGAAACAGATAATGAGCACGTATATAAACCTAGTTAGTAGCAGGAGTCTGTTTTTAGTGGGGATCCTAAACACAAGTTTTGCTAAATGACTTTTCCACCTTGCAAGTCTGTTTTTCTCAGGACCAGTCTGAGTTTGGTTTTAACTGACTGAGTTTATCCTAAAACTCTGAAATTAGTTGTGTGCTGGTAGTGCAGTGCCTGTTGCAATTTGGCAGGAGGTATATTCTCTGCAAGGGACCTTACATTGCATTGGTTTTATGGAGAATAGAAAAATTTGCCCTGGGAGTAACGGAGCTATGTTCTCCTTGGAGTCAGAGTGGAGAGGTGCCGGATGTGATCGTCATGCCCCTCCTGGGGCAGCACCCAGCCAGGACCGAGCTTCTCCCACTGGGGCAGCGGGGCAGAGGATTCTCAGTGAGAAAGTGTGTGGTCTGTGACAAAACAAGAGAGCTACCGAGTAAAGCACAGCAAGCATGTATGTGATTTATAATGCAGGATAGCTTCTGAAAGGAGTTTAGGAGAAGTGAAAAGCATTATTCATTTCAGAGCATGCTCCTTATTGCCTCGAGGAGTTTGTGTATAGCTTTACCAAAGGCCTAATGAAAGCTTTCCTCGGTGACTAATTTTTTTTCACACCTATTTCTCTCTTTAAAAATATTTTTCTTCCCGTCCTCCACCCCACCCCCCCCCCCCCCCCCCCCCCCCCCCACGCACTCCTTTTCATTTTGTTGAACACAGCAACACCTGCTGGCAGTGGTCCGGGAGTACTGCTGGAAAGACCCACTGATCTAACTCTTCAGACCAGCTGCCATTAAGTGCTGCCAAGCCATATTAATGAGCTGCCTCTATTTTTACCCCTTCCTGCCAGAAAGGGCAATTGCTCTTGGGAAAGACTGTAGCTGGGTTTGATTTTTTTCTTTCTTTCTGATTTTTTTTTTCTGTCCGCGTCAGAGTTCAGATAATCATTGTTCAGTTGGGATTTCTAATTTAAATTCTGATGCCACCAACTGCTGAAATCATATATAAGATTGGTATGATGCTGAGCCTATCTTGCTGGCTCACAGGCATATTTTAGTTCCCAACTGTATCAGAAATAACTACAAGAATGGGACTGAGAAAGAAAGGTTAGGACTCCAGCAACCTTTCTCTCTCTTTTTCTTTTTTTTATTCTTAATGTGAATTTTTAATTCCTAATTGTGAATTTTATCTTCCAAACCATTTTAAAAAATGGCCCAATGTCACTTTATTATTCACCCACTGGATATTGTGTGATTTACTGACTACTTTGGAATCCTGAATTGCATACAACAGCATCTGTCCATCTCCACTCCTGCTTTGAAGAGTAGCCACTAGAAAACACACTGGCACAGATTGCTATGCAAATCAACTGAAATTTCACTCTGTTGTACTTTATTCTTCTGTAATAATAAGAAAAGATATGCCAGAAACTTATATTTAGAAGTTATATGTTTCTACTTTTATGTAAGTGGATCAATTAAGGCTGGTCTTGCTGTTGCTACTAGCTCAAATGCTTATGTGCTGTTTAGAGGGATCAGTGATTTCAATAATAATTAGAGAGCTGGTCAAAAAATAAAGTTCATCTGAGGATAAGAACTTGGCCTAGAGGGTAGGGTAAATAAGAGCTTTCTTGCCATTCTTTTTAATATTGATGGATGATACTTTTTACAGGGGGCAGGAAAACTTCTGTTTTACGAGAACTTTATATCAAGTCAATCTGACAAATAGAAGCAAGTATGTTAATTTTCTTTCTAAACTATACCTATGTCTCCTAGCATGTCACTCATTGATTTTTTTTTTGCAAGCTCATAGAACAGTGAGCTTTAACAAATGCATTTCATGTTCATGTTATTTTAGCATATGTGTTGCCTTCTTACACACAAAAATAAAGGCCAGGGCATATGAATACATAAACCAGGTGATATAGATGATGTTATTAGTGTGATGCAATATGACACAAATATGTACTATAATCAGAGCTTGTTCAAAACTTTTCATTTTGGGAAAAACCTATTTACAAAGAGAATTTTCTTGAATTTATAGAGAGAGTATGGACTTAAGTTGTAACTGGAGAGAGTAGTCCACAGAACTAAAGTTGTTCATGCAGCTTGTTCATTTGACAGGTGACTTTTCAGTACTTTACTGCAAAAGTATTCTTTTTTTCTTGAGAAACAGTTCTGTATTATATAAAGGATCTTGTGATGCTGTCTTTAAAGATATTTTGAGATTATGATTAGAGTCCCATCAGTGATTTAAACCCCAAAGGAAAGGACCACCAGGTGACATTTGGCTCCAAGTAGGGTGAAAACATTTATAGGTGAATTAAAGCTATTATTGAAAGTCCACTAAAAATAATTTGCATGCTTTTGAAAACTTTGACTCTTGCTCAAAATGATTTCTTATATAATTGTACTTCAGTCAGTGAAATTTTGTAAAGTATATCTTTGCAACAACTTCAGAATAATGGGAAATTGTCTTATTTCTCTGACAAGCACTGAATTCTCTGTTCTGTGTTCCTTTTACTACATTTAATAAAATCACAGCACAACCATTTAAGTTACAGACTCCTTTTTGCTTTTAGGGACAACTCTTGATGCCATTGAAGTTAGTGCTGACTGTGGGTGCGGAAGTCAATTGAATCAAGGTTTGACTCTGAGGATAATATAAACCATTGGTGGACAGAAAGAGAAACAAAAAGTTGTATCTTAGATAAAAGCTGTTCAGATGATTATTCACTGCTGTACTTCCCACAGTAATACTGCCTGTGGATTTTAGACAGATTTACAACTGTGTTTGCAAGAGATATGTTGGACCTTTAGTTAATATGAATTGGGGTAGCTCTTCTGACTTCAGAGATTGAGTTACATCAGTAGAAGGTCTGATGTGAAGTCTATTTGCTTAATTTAAATTCTACATATTAATACTTAGGTGTTGGCTTTTCCTTTTAAAAACAGATCCAATTTTTGTCTTGTTTGAAAGGTCTAATTTCAACTTGGTTTATCTCCCTCCATAATGGGGATCCATTTTGTGTTTTAAGTTTTGATTACTTATAAATCTGCTGATGTGTGGGATGTAATTGAAAGAAGCTCAGAAGCTTTCTCTTTTCACTAAGCTGAACTCAACAGGAGATTACGCTGGAAAATCTTCCAAGATAGTCATCATGTACAGGCCATTGGGAAAAGTTGCAGCGTCTTGCATCAGCAGATACTCCATCTGTGAGACTAACCAGCAGAGAACTGACGTGTGACATACTGAGGACACGAACAAGTAAATTAAAAGAAGTATATGTTGATCTTCTGCATGGTTGCTGCTTTGTCACTGTGAATCCCCTGTGGAGCAAATCACTGTGGATGAAGTAAATACATTCTGCAGTGAAAATTTTAAGAGGAATCCTGACACTTCCAACTGTTTACTGACTAGAGTGCTAGAAAGGGACTCAGGAAATCTGGATACTCTTGCTCTACCATCAACTGCTGAGGACAAGTACCTCATATCCCCATCTGTAAAGTGGAAGGAATCAGCATCTCTTCTGAGGACTGTGAGTCAAAATGACAAACAAGCCCTTGCTGCTGTTTTGTTTCTCATGGTAGCTGGTTTTCATGTGGGTTATTTAAAATAGTGTTTGGACTCATTTCCAAGATAGACACAGGTCAAATCTGAGGGATGGGTTAGGCTTCAATTATTTTCAGGGAAGCACAAGAAATTACTGAGAGCATTTCACTTCATGGGGGGAAGTGAGGGGAGTACAATGAACAATCATCATTTATTGACATAATGAAGCTGCTCCCCTTCTCTATGCACATACCCCTGCCCCAAGCACTGGAGATTGCCCTGATATTCCAGGTTCAAATGTAAACCTACCTATGTTTTGAGAATTTATCTCAGATTTAACTTGGTAGTATGAAGTTGAACTTTTGGAATGGGTATGAGATCCTCAAGTCTGGATTTAATTTCAGTTCTGTTAAAGTTTCTAATTTGACTTCACATTTTATGGTTAAAATTTCATACTTATGGTTCATTGCAGGTGGGACATGTAACATGCAGACAGTTAAATACCTACTTGCCTGCTGTCTCCTTACAGACTACAATGTGCATGAACACCTAGGCTTTAACCTCTTTATCAGTAAGGACAAAATAACTCACAGGTCTTGGAGAATTTTAAAATGAGCTTTATAATATCCTGTAACAGTTGGGAGAACAGAGGGTTGATAGGCAGCAGTGATGGCCAGTTGCCTAGAATATCAGTTCCTCTTCAATAACTTTTGTATGCCAACTATGAACTTATAAACAGTTATTTTCTTTATTCATTGTCTGCTTATTGGTGTCATGCCCTCATGATGACTCCTCTAAAAGGGGTGACATAAGGTATCTCAGAATAAAGTTTTTGTGTGCAAACAGGGCTCAACTGTGTGTCTGTGCACACATTTTTAATTGCTCCTTTGAAGCTGCCCATTCAGGGACAGTAACCAAGCATCTAGGAAGTATAAAAACAACAAAGAAGTGTTCAGATGTTTCTCATAAAGCAGATTCTTTTTTGAGAGGGTTAGTTCTTGTTCTTTTTTTTGCCCCTTAAACTGAATTTATCTCACGTGATCAGAGTCAAATTGACAGCTTTGAACAATAATTTAATCTGCTCGCTCACAGGAGAGAACAGCAGGGACAGCCACAGGGCAATCTTCCTCACCCACATTTGTGGGTACACAAAGAGTTGCTCATGCCCTTGGTTCAACAAGTTCTGGAGACATTCAGCAGAGCTGCCTGCTGTTGTGTCTTGCTTTGAGTGGGCGATGAGCTGAAAAAAGTGAATCCTTTCATACAAATCAGCAAATAGCCAATGTAGAAGTGACATTCAGGTAAGTATTCATGAGCAATATCTGAAGACTAGGGAGAGTTGAGTCTTGGGTGTATCATTTAGAGGTCTCCAAACTTCAAAATGTACTGTGCAGTGGCAGTTCAAAATGCCAACAAAAAAATTGGATGTAGTTATGAATAGTGTGGAAGCAAGACAGAGGGCGCCATGTTGCCTTCATATATATATAGCATCCACAAAGTAGATGTTGTCTGTGCTTCTGGTCTCTGCAACTCAAGCAGGACATAGGAGAGTTAGAGATGAGACACTAAAATTATTATGGTTTGGGAGTGGCTGCTTAATCAAAGAACTGAAAGGCTGCTTGGAGAAGGGAAGGCTGAAAGAACCTGTGCTTGGGGAGTAGAAAACCATGAAGATGGTTGATAAGAAGAATGCGAAACTGTTACCCACCAAATCCTGCAGTATTTGAGGGAATGTGTTGAAACTAGTAGAAGATTTAAAACAGATACAGAGCTTACACAATGGAGACTGAGCTTCTGGGATTTGTTGCCACAGGAGGCATACAGTATCAGAAGACTCAAGAAGGTCCATTAAAAACTACCAGAGGGAATAGGCAGGGATATATCCCTTAACATCCTTAATAAAACAATTGCAGATGCAGGGGAACATGAAGGGATAGGCCTGCTGAGAGCGGCCAGGCTCACATTCTCTCTCCAAACAGCATCTATTGTTGCCAATGTTGGAATGAAAACCAGGGGGACTACTCAGGAAGTGTCCTTATGTGGTAATGAGACACTCCTGTCTCTATGCTGTGGAAAGAACAAGAAAGTACCTGAAGCTAATTCAGAGCAAAATGTAACCATTCCTGCCCCGAGTCACCTTCAAAAAAGTCCATCTCTTGCCACCAATTCCAAAGGAAATCTACTATAGACAAAAGGAAGTCTTGCGAATAACCATGTTTAATCACAACTGACACAGGCTGGGTTTGAACTGCTGGGCTAGAACAGAGTAAAGTGTCATATAAAGAAACATAATCCAGACACCTCACAGTCATTTTGGTGAGTGCATTTACGAGCAAAAACATTGTATCAGATTCTTGGTTAACTTTGATCACAGACAATTGGAAACATTTCCTCAGCCAGTGATGTTGAAGTATCACGTCAAGATCTGGTTAAAATGAAAAGTTAAGAAAACATCTTCTGTATACATTAGACTGCTCTTTCATAGTCTCAAAGCTGAATCACCGTGAAAGACTGCCTCTGCTGTCTGGTTGTAAGGCTGGTCTGAATTGCCCAGGTATGGCCGGATGTCCTAACATTTACAGGAAGCCTGATACATGTCAGCATCTGGAAACAAAAACAGGCTGTTAGGCTGGAATTGCAGGATAACATCTGACTCAGAAAGAGGGGTGAAAGTCAGAAGATGATTCTTTTGTGTAAAAGCCACCCCAGTAGATTCATTTGAGCTCTCCAGCTCAAAGACATGAAATAACTGCTTAAGGGACAGTTAGGTATTTCAATACTGATCTCTACAAGCAGTGAGCTATTTAGACATGCAAATATAGACATATGTGGAGATAAATTACCAGAATTACAGGTGTAAAACATTTTTAGGCATGTGCTGAAAATCTGGTCATCCCAGACGAAAAAGTTAGTTGTTCCCAAACATATTCTGACATTCAGTAGTAGGCTAACATGCAGTATGAACTGCACAGAATCTAAACTTGTCTTTTAAATGTGTTCTAACTGAAAAATTAAGCTAAGTATAAGGGATAAATAGCATGAATACTCGGTGTATATATATATATATATATATATATATATATATATATATATATATATGTATTTGAAGAAATCAGCTGAATGTTCACTAAATCCTTTGAAATAGGTATGTCACTTTTTAACTTTTAAACTTTGAATATATGCTGTTCAGGTCTACCAAAGAAGTCTGCAGTCAGGATAAAAATGAGAACCTAGGGTGGTTCCCAAACTTTTCTTCCTACTTGTTAAAATATGTTCCTACCTAATCATGAATGGTGAAAACACACCGAGAGGCACAAAGCCTCAGACAGAGAATGTTTAGAATACAATCAATTGGTCTGTGGTTGACCATTTCAGTATCTGTAGTACTTCTCAGCTCATCTTCTGCATGTTTCCAGATACTACCACTGGGACCATTATTCATTGATTCAGTTTAGTAAATTCCCTCTCAAGAAATCTTTGTGAAAATGAGAAGGACAACATTATTAGTATTTGGACAAGAAAATGGTTAGTTTTCACACTCTGTCTTTTGTTTAATAATGTTCAGAAAAGGCATTTGAATTGTTCTAGCTTGGAACTGTTGTCTTACTGCCTGTAGGACAGAGAAGTTGAAAGCAATGTCATAGGCCTTTTATATTATCAGTGAAAATGCTGTATACCTCACACATAAAAATTAGTTTGAGTGGAAGAGCTCAAAGTATATGACCTTCTCTCAGAGCACCCTGTAGTTATATCCTGGGCTGCACAAGGAAAGTGCTGTTACTCTGTAGGGGTAAGAATTCAATTGACAGTGGAAGACTTTTCATGTATTTCAGTTCAGTTGGTAAATATTTCCAGCTAGCCAAGCATAATTTTAGGCAGGGCAAATTTGCAGAGGTTAAATAGCAAACAGATTGTTATAAGTCCCTATAAATTTGAAAAAAAGAAAATATAATTAAACACAGCATTCTCCCACAGATAAACCAGAGACTCTAGGATTCTTCGTAACATATCTAACTTTTTGTGTTTTTGCTGGTAAAATCCATACTCTAAAGATACATAAGCTGCTTTTGTAAAGATGTTCTGAAATTTTCAATGAAAAAAAGTTATCACAATACCAATAGATGAAGCAGAAAATGTGGATCATGCAGCTTTGTGTTGGAAAGACCATTGGGAGAGCTTTTGACCAGTTTTGAGTCTGAGTGTTTGTGCATTAACAAAGAAAGGGAAGAGCTTGCTGCAGGCCAAAAGAAACATCTTGCAACCGTAAAATGAAGCAGAAGAGTTAAAATGGTGGGTCCTATTCAGCAGTTCCACCGGAAGTGTCCCTCGTTTCAAGTGCCCTTTGTGATGTCAGACACTGTTAGCCCCTTGTTAGTCACTGCTAGAGAAAAACCCCTCAGCAACACACAACGAATTTTGGTCAGTTTGCTCAGCTGCTGTTGATGTCACCCCTTGCCCACTAAGAGTAAGTTACTGTAATAATCCTCCCCTTTTATTAATCATAACTTTATAGAAGGCAAGAACAGAGTGACATAATTGTTGAAGAAGACTGGCTAAATCATGCTCAGCTTTAGTCAGCTTTACTATAACATCTCTTGTGGTGTCACGTGAAAATAATTACCACCTCTCATTTTCCATGTCTGACCAATTATCCCCGTTTTCCCCCTTTATGAGGCTACAAGTCTCTGCCTATTTCAAACACGTGTTGAAGGTGTAATCTATTTAGAGATGAAAGATGCTATGAATAAGTTCCTAAGACTGTTAAATTAGTCGTTAGTTGATGCTGTTCCTAAGTTTGTAAGTCAAATCTCGTGTTCATTGTTAATAGAATAAATTACCTTGTCCCCCCCCAACTGTACTTTCCCTATCCAGTTGGGAAATGCCGCCTGCTGCTGCGTCCCAAGACAATGCCCACCACTAAGGAGGGGGAGATAACCACCGTGAATATGAAAATGTGAAAGACACAAGAGCCCATTTGACACCAAATGCCTCTAAAACAACGAGCCTACATGACACCTTGAAAAACCAACAACATACTGCACCTGAGAAAAGGCTGAGCAATACCCCAGGGCACATCAGTTCGGAATGTGGTCACCATAACCTCAATGAGAGTCGACTAAAGTGACACCCCTAGACTGCAAGCGAGCCCTTGTCTTCCCAAGGATCCTCATGAGGACAGAAGCCCCAGCTCTGCCCTAGAGACAAAGCTGCAAAATTCCTCCTTCTCCACGTCGTCTATGGGAGCAGCAGCGGCGGTGTGTGCACAACCCCTCGGGCTCCCACCTCAAAGAGCTGATTTCAATAAAGGTCATTTGAGAGGAGTTGGTCTCCTGGCCATTTTTCATATTTACATCTCAAAAGAGAATATCTTTAATTGGAAATTGGGACATTACGGGGGATTCATATAAGCTGAAGTCACCATATAAAATATTAATGGTATTTATTATAGTAAAGCGTCATCATCCATAGTATAATACATTGAAATGTTTCAGATAGAGCTTATCTCATCTTCATGTGATTCCAGCATTGCTAAGTTCCAGTGTACATTTTCTGTAGTTTTTGTGTTGGATAACATAAAATGTTTTTCTGCTTGTACATCTGTCTATATAAAAAAGAGAAATAACCTAAATTTCGAGGACATTTTTTTCATTGTAGATTTTTTGAAGGATACACAATTAGTTATTTGCTAAGATATCAATGTTTGCTGACCTGTTGTTTAAGACCAAGGAAAAGACAGATTCTACCATGCAATTTTGCTTATATATTTCAGTAATATTCAAGTCAAAAATACCTTCAAGAGAAGTGCAGTTGAGAAGAGTAATTTAGAAAATAAGCAAGGGTTATTTCACTAGGGCAAGTGAATCTTTCCCACGAGAGAAGGAAATGCACCAGGACTTAGTTTGACAGCATGTCAATCATGTTTGTCTGCTAGTTATATTTTTACTATCTGATGCCTTCTCTTACTCTAGAGGCTTAAAAAAAATCATAAAATTACATATTAACATTCTCTTTCAAAGATTAATCATCTGAGCTTCATAGGTTTTTCACCAATGTGCAGTACCCTTGCTTAAATTATTCTTGTATTTTTCCCAAAACTTTTATGATTTTGTGTTCCTGCTTGAACACCTTCCAAAAAAAACCCTCCCAAACCTAAAACCCAACAAACCTCCCCCCTCAACAAAGTAACAGGCAAACAAACAAAAAAGGTCAGTTTGATAGACACAAAAAGCAACAATTTGTGAGTCCTTTGCAATACAATACAAAGAGCTTTGCTCATTTTGTTAATTATTGTGACTTCTTAATTGTTTTATCATGGGGCAAAATGCCACATACTGTGAGTATGACAGGTATTCTCTGTTGAAAGGTGTATTGTGTTGGTCTCCATGGTGCTAAGACACCTGTAATGCACTTGAGCAGAGCTTACAAAGTTTGGTCAGCAATTAAGACAGGTCATTTATACAGGTCACTGTCTGCCTAAGTGATCTGTATTATTACTACTGCTATTATGACACCAAACTCTTTAACTGCCTTTAGCAGTCGCCAGTAATAATTAAAAATTATATTCCATGTAATGTATTCAGATTGTAATACTGAGACACTGGAAAGTTTGGTGAAATTAAAATGATTTGCACTGTTCTAAGCAGTTCCTAATGTGAAATAAATTCTTATCTTCAATACCTGTTTTAAACTTAGGAAAGCTTGTTTGTCATAACTGAATCTTTAGGAATCAGAGGGAGTGTAATGAAACTAAGTGGGTTTTTTTCTAATAATCTGAATTTTCTCTTTATAAATATTAAAAACCAGCACTTGAATGATAACAGAGCATTGAGGTCAACTCCTTTACAATGTTTGAAAAAATGCATTTCACCTGGGTTTTGTTAACATGAGTACATTATGGCAAACAACATCTGTAGTTATTGCAAAACTTGAAAGTAATTCATTAAAAAGCATGTGTGCAATCTCCCATTTTCTTTTTTACAGAAAAAGTACAGAACAGAAGTAGTTATAATGCATGTTTGCTCTTTTTCTTTTGTTATTGCTGACATAAAAATTCAAAATAGTATTTCACCTGATTTATAAGCTAATTGGGACAAGAAGTATTTATTTCTGCAATTAACACCTGTTGATCATGGAATTTCATTAATACTTTTTGCTTCCCTTACCAATTATTTGCACTCCTCTGCACCTAATTGATATTCATTGAAGTTGCATGCTGTTCAATATTTCAGCAGAATCTCAAGTTTTAATAAGTGCTAAGGGCTTTAGGAAAATTGGAAAATCATATCACTAAAGAACACCCATAAAATAAGATGATTTGGAGAAATAGATATTACTATAGATAAGGGCCACTTAACCCCATGTCAACTGAACCTGCTTAATATTCCAGTCCACTTAGCTTAAACATAAGCTGCCTTAATGTTTAAAATACTCATCTTTCTCAGAGATACTTGATTTATATTTAGCATCATAATATTTATCATACAAACCATTTTGCCTGATTCACTCCAGTCAGTCTTGAAATGATTCTGTGTGATTCTGTGAAATATGCTTTAACCCTCAAAAATCAATTGACCGTGTTTGAACAGTGTTACTGGAAGAAAGAAGAGAACTTTCACTGCTTCTACTTGTAATGTGCTCTGTTCTGTGCATGAAGGGGATTTTGGTCTCCAGGCCATTAAACTGGCATCTTTCATGAACATAAAATGCACAGCCAAAAAGGTTTAGCCTAGGAAATAAAGAATTCTCTGTCTGTTACAAATCTCAAGGAAAATATAGGCAGTTGGAAGAGAATTACCCAGCTTATAATTTGGTGGAATTACTTCATGTGTTTATTCATAAAATTCAGTGTGCCTAGATTTGGTAACTTGCTCCATATCACCTCACTTTAGTATTTGCATTTTCGGATTATAATGTACTTGAATGTGTATTGGCATTGTGCTGCAAAACATAATGCATTATCCAGCAATGTTATAAGAAATTTTATATTCTCTAGTATTTGTTTGATTCAGTTTCTGTATGTTCATTTATGAGTACATCTGCATACATATATGTCACTGTTATTTATGAACAGAAACACACAGACTCTAAATAAGTTCATCAGAAGGCTGAAAAGAGGAATCTTTATTAACAAAATGGAGCACATTATATAAGGTACTTCACTAAGTAAAAAGTGATTGGTGAATGGGAACACCGCCTTCTCTATTACCATTGGCTAAGTAAGAGAAACAATATAATCTGTGTTATGAAAAACAAAGATGAAAAACACCATTTGTTGTTTTGAGAAAGAATATCACTTGGAGAATATGTTTACACAATTTCTCCTTGGGAAAGTGAGAAGCTTTCCCTAGGAAAGAAAGGATCTTGACAGGCCTTCAGCTATGAAGCTTCAGAGACACAGAATTGTCAGCCCCACACATTTATATGTATATGTGTGTGTGTGTGTGTGTGTGTGTGTGTGTGTGTGTGTGTGTGTGT
>CM031858.1:54780803-55105645 GCA_018697195.1 Certhia americana | reverse complement strand
TGTGTGTGTGTGTGTGTGTGTGTGTGTGTGTGTGTGTGTGTGTGTGTGTGTAAATCAATAGTATGATTTTTTTGTGTGTGAATCCAAGTGCTTCACTAGCCAATTGTTAGGAAGTAACAGAAAGGAGGTGGACTTCTGAAGCATGTCTATAAGGATTGTCCTGTCAGTTTACACTTTTCAAGCACAATTGTCCTGTATATGCACCACAGACATCCTATCTTATTCCATCCAACCAAAGAGCCAGGGCAAATTTAGGGAGATAGCACTCTGCATCTTTCTAATGGTTGTGATAGTAGAGCAAAGCAGTAAGAAACATTGCATTGTAGCGTTCAAGTAGGTGAGGCTCTCTGTTGGTGTCTTAACTTCCTTTAGTTATCTTTCAGAGTTAATAGATGACTGAGGCTGACTTTTTTCACATTTGGGTGCATCAGGCCAGTCTAGCAGCCCTCAGCTCATAGTGTGTCTTGCTAAATGTTTCCTTGTCATCTTACTTGTGAAAGCTTCTTTGTCAAGGGCTTTGCATCTTATTTTGTTTTCAGACTGACATTCATTTATTATTTTTGAGCCCTTGTGGATTCTTTTCTCCAGAGATTCTTGTTCAAAACCTTCTTCTTGAAACTAGTCTCTCCTTTTGTGCTACAAGGCAGATTGCACAGTAGGACACATTGTGCTTCTTAGAGCTCACAGGGTGACCCAGGCTGTTACAACTGAAATCTTAGGCAGAAAAGTGCACAGACCTCTGGGAAGACTGGATGCTGGTCACTATCCCTCATGCCAGTCAACAAGGTGTCAAGGGACTTCTGAGTTTTTCAAAAGTCTTGACTCCGTCACCAAAGGCCTGTGACATCCACCAGCTGTGGTCACAATTTACGTATTTCCATTTCAGTGATTGTGTGCTAGTGCCATCAGCCCTGGCATGTTTGGTACTGTGCAATAGGTAGATAACTCCTCCACCTGTTAAGCTTATCTTTCAGGAAAGAGTTTTTTAACTCTGGTGCATTTGTAATGTTTGCCAAGCTGCATATCACTCCTGATTAACATGTTTGTTCTTGGATATGTCTTCTTTGTATTCCAGATTTTAAGTCTCTTCTGATGATAGTTTGGATTGCCAGTAATATAAATATCAATGCAATTATCATTCTGGCCTTTTTAGCTGTCTTTCAGTTTTTCTTCTTAAAGTCATGTTAGTCCTAACTAATCACAGGTCCCATTTTCAACCGTCACTGCATTATGTTCTCTTGGAGTTCCTGAAGACTTTAATTAAAATACCCAGATTTTTTCCTGAGAAAACAGCTGGGAAAGAAGTACTACTCACCACAGAGGAGAAGATTTGAAAGTATCAAAAGTTCTCCATACTCTGTTCTGGGACATGATTGAGCTTTAAAGTACGATTCCTCTTAAAGTTCCTAACAATTTCTGTTGTAGCATCATAACAAATGTTTTCTTGAATACAAACTGTCTTACTTCTCTAGGAATTTTTTTGTACAAATCAAAGATTTGTAGATGTTCTGTCACACAGTACCTCTGAAGAAACTCTGTTCACTTTTTATTACTCAGCTGCATGTAGCTGCATGCCCTCAATTAATCTTTCCTTTAAAGTTCTCATGAGATCACTCAAATGTCCTTTTTTTCCCTGGATCACACTCCCCCCTGATATCTCTGACAGCCACATTCAAACTTTGCCAGTAATTCAGTGCTCCCACAGCTTGACAGATTGATTAACAGATTGTTGCCAGGCTTACTGTTTAACAGGCCAATTGTTTAAAAAAATAAAAATTGGGGTGGCAATTACCTTGTGATTTGAGCATGCTTATCTGTTTCAGTTTTGGTTTTGCTTCAGAGGTGTCTGTTACAAAATCTCATTTGTAGTCATTCTTTAACTTTACCCTTTAGGCTCAAAATCTGCATCTTTACTAGAAAACTGAAGCCACACATTCAGATCATTATTGAAGCCACATTTTGAGTCCTGTCTGACCCTTTCTCCACAGCGCTAATTCTTGTTATTTCATTATTTGTATTGAACAAAGGACCTTTTGCTGTTTTTTCAAAAGGAGTCAGGAAATTCATGAAGTCTGTGTGACTCAATATAAATTCACACTTTTTTATCTCCAAAAGGCAGTCTTGTTCATGCATACATAGTTCCTTTTTTTATAAAAGCTTCTCTACATAATCCTAGTTTTCTTCTCATACCCTTGTCTGCCCAGTTAGATATGGAGTCTTTTTCAAATTTCTTTTTGTCTTTTATGGAATATAAGTCCCTGATAAAAAAGTATTGTTTGGGTCTACGGAAGTCCTCAGGACTAGCAGAAAAGAATAAGGCATGAAAGCTGGTAGAATATTTCAAATTTTCCCCAGTTTCAACAGAATAAAAAAATTCAAAATCTAAGTTAAGGAAAAACTACACAAATCTGGATAAAACATTCATGAAATATTTATTAAATTTTCTATTACTTCAACCATTTTTATTTTTTCTAAATGTTCATACTATCATTATAAATTTAATTTGAAAATTGTTTTCAAACCCCATTTACCAATTTCTGAATGATTGGCATGGCTACTGAGACAGAAATTACAGGTACTTTTTCTGTTTTAATTTCCTGGGGAAGATATAAAGGAAAACTGTCCTTTTCTACTAAGTTTCAGCCCAGCCAAGTCAACATTTTTTCTGGAAAAAAATTTGCATATGATCAAACATTTTCCATCCAAATTATTTCAATTGAAATTTTTTCTCCAGAACTGCATTATAATGCAGTGTCATATTAAGCCACTGCCTTCTGTCACTTGGCTGTCCCTTTCATTTGACAAGATGCAAGTTCATTATATGCTGTAGTATTCTGATTCTAAGAAATTTAATCATACAAGCTAAGCTATAAAAAAAAGTGTAGCAATTTGCCTTTTGTCAGTGCCACCATTCTTCATGGCATCCAGTTAAAATGATGTGGATGGATCAGCATTAGATGAAAGGTGACTGTGAATGGGGGAGGCTAATGGAAAAGAGGTTCTTTCTCTTGACAGAACATGTACCAGTATGTTAGAAGTTGAAATGATTAATACTGGGATAGGTATAATGCCTTTGGGAGAACAAGCAAGGCCAAATTTCTGCCTGGTTGCAGTCATTACGGTAACCAACATAAGCATACTTGCAACAAACTATTTTCTTCAGTCTTGCCTCTTTGATCAGTTCTCACTTGCCAATTACATCCTGCTGATCTAACTTTCCACCACCGTTCTACCTGCATGTATTCTTCCCAAAGTCCATCTGCACAGCATAGTTGTGATGTGTAGAAGTTGTCACCCTTCACTTCTGAGCTATTTGAACTAGAAAAGGGGAAGAGATCACAGACCAAATTCCTGATGCATCACAGGACACGGTTGGTCTTCCTGGCTGCTAGGAGAACTGTTAATTCATTTTCAGCTTTCTGCCAAGCAGGACCCCCAGATTCCATCATCTCATTCCCTAGTCTATCCATACATCCAGGTTTTCCCTTTCCAAGGTGCAGAGTCTGGCACTTGTTCAAATTCATACAATTGCTGCTTCCCAGCCCTCTGATTTGTTCAGGTCTCTCTGTGAGGCCTCTCTGCCTTAGAGGGAGTCAACAGCTCCTCCCAGTTTAGTGTCATTGTCAAACTTGTTCGGTATCCCTTCCAGCCCTGTGTCCAAGTAATTTATGAAGAAGTTGAAGAGCACAGGGCCAAGGATGGAGCCCTGTGGAACCCCACTTGTGACAGCTCACCATTCTGATGTCACCCCAATGATTGTAACCCTTTGCACCTTACCTGTGAGCCAGCTGCTTACACACTGCATGATGTGTTTATCCAGCTGTGGACTGGACATTTTGTCCAGAAGGATCCTCCTAAGAGACAGTGTCAAAAGCTTTACTGAGATACGAAAAGATTACAGCTGGCTTCTCTTGGTCAGCTTGGTGGGTAATATTGTCATAAAAATTTTTTTTGACATGCAAGACTTTCCCTTCATGAAGCCATGCTGGCTGTGACCAATTACTTCAAGTGCTTTTCAGTAACCTCTAGAATAATTTTTTCCTTAACTTTACCAGGCACTGAAGTGAGACAAACAGGCCTATAGCTACCAGGATCATCCCTCCTGGTCTTGAAAATAGGGGCACTTATCAGCTTCCAGTTGACCAAGACTTCTCCAGATTGCCAAGACCAGTGAAATACCATTGAGAGAGATTTTGCAATGGCATCAGCCAGCTCTTTGAGTAGCCTGGGATAAATACCATCAGGCCAGATAAAGGATCAGGTTAGTGAAGGGCATAATACTGGGCTTCATTTGTGACTGTAGAAGGATCAGACAATTTCAAAACTGTCTTAGTAACTTTCACAAATTTGATTTCTTCAACTTGTACGCTTAGTTTTACATTTTGCTATATAGACAAAAAGTGAAACTTCAGTGGAATTTGAAGTATGTTCTTTGCATACTCCACATACCACTGATCAATTCAATGCAAAAGTTCTAATTTAGCATGGAGTCAATATAACTAGGTTCTTCTTTTCCAGTCCTCAATCACAGCTGAAAGTCTCCTGAGAATAGTGGCATAGCATATAGAGTATAATTCTTTTTACCATAGTTGAACTCCAAATAAAATTAATTTATAGCTCTTTCTTCCTAACAGACAGTAGTTTGTGTCTTGAATACAGACCACTAAATTGTAGTTTGCAGAACTTGGTCATTTCTGGTCAGGAAAGTCTCAAGTGTGAACTCATGCAGATGCTGAATTGTCTCTGGCCTCACAAGAAATAATCCCTCAGGTCATGGTTGAGGTCATTATTATAATGTTTTCTAAGGGCTTGTCAGTATTCCTGGGAGACTTAACCCTGCAAAGTGCTGGGCACTTCTGATAGATACTGAGCACCATTGGCTTACATTTGGATTAAGATAAAACTGAGGACACTCAAACTGTCTCGAAAATGTTTAGTGTTTTGTAAGATTGAATCTTGACCTTTTTTTTTTTCCACTTTACAGTCCCTAAAGAATCTTAAATTTAATTACAAAAATTCGGCTGAAGCTCAGGCAGAATGGACACTAGTACATGCCAATGGTATCTAAAACTGTCTGTCAGTGGAGTATTAAATTGCTCTGTCTGGGTTTTAATAGCTTTTTCTAAATGAGTACAAAAATAATATTTAAATCCCATGTAACGTAAAAGTAATTAAAATGTACTTTTAATGCAAGACAGTACTTGTAGAAATTGTTGGATAGCTTTCCTGTACTTAGGGGGGAAAAGAGACATTGGGCTTTGGAGCACTTTTTAAAAATCTAGTGAACGCTTAATATTTCTCTATTCACTCCTTACAGTCAGAGATAACCAAATGATGAGATAAGTGGATAGCTCTTTTTTTATTTTTTTTTTTTTTTTTTTTTTTTTTTTTTTTTTTTTTTTTTTTTTTAATAAATGTAGTCAAGGCTTCACAGTGCATGCATATTCCTGTTGGAGGTGATGAATTTCCGCTTTGGAACACTGTAAGCTCCACACAATGTATTTAAGGAATATCTTCCATTTACACAGACCACGTTTTTATTGATTGGCCCATATGGATGAGGGGAGAGAAAGATAAGCTATAGACTGCATTTTTTCTCTCTCTCTTTTTAATTTTATTTATTTACTTATTTTTAATTTTTTTAACTTCTCGCCACTTGTTTTAAGCTCTGTTCTATGATTGTGGAAAACTGAAGCTCCTGGGATTCAGTCTGGTCTTAATGCTAGCAGATACCCTCTCAAACCAGAAGCTATCCAGTTAAAGAATCCATTAGCCATGATTTTACTTTTTAGATTAAAAAGTTACACTTTCTGAGGAAGACTTACTTGGAATGAATGTGAAGAAAGAACTTCTTTCATCACAGCATGCAAAACAACAGCATTTTTGATGCACTGTCTTTTTAAGCTATTCCTTTAACACAGCCTCAAATACTTATATTTCCCTAACAATGTACCTGGCAGCAGATCAGTGCACTCCAATGCCCTTAGATCTTCATAGTACAGCTGCAGGTCTTGTGAGTTGGCCCCAGGTTGCACTTCTACTGTATGGGCTTCTCTAGCTTTTACAGACACTCCTGATGGCTAAAATAGAGTGACTGTAGTACTATTGATGGGGGAAATGAAAAGGAGATGAATTACAGTCAATAACACATGCATCCATCACAAACTTCTCTCCTGTAAGTGAGTGGGAGGTGAATCTGATTCACAGACTCCAAGCTAAATGGATTGCAAAGTTTTGAAGTAAAGAAAAAAAATTCCTTGGGTCAGTGTAGCGGATACTGGGATTTTTTTTGTGTTTCCCTTCTTACAGCAAAATTCATGCTTTATCTCTCAAAATCATTTCACCCTAAAATGATTTGAGCTCCCAGTAGTTGGATGCTGATGATGCTTGATGCAGTAATCTTTCTATGGCACATTATAGTTCTGGATGCTCGTTATTATACATCATCTTTCCTAATTGTGCTACATAGGAACTGTTTCATGGCCTGTGACATGTGGAGTAGATGTTCTATGGACTGTTTGTAATTAAACATCTAATTCATAGTAGCCTACTGTGCAAAAAATGGTTCACAGATGGTTCCAGATGGTCCTTTCCAGTTCTGTATTCTCACATTTTTATTACAGTTAAAGGGTATCAGAAGCAAAAGGTAACTGGTAATCTCTATAACAGAGATTCTCTGGATTTACAATGATCTTTGATCTCCATTTCCTTTGAAAGACAGAAGGAAAAATATGTTACTTGAAATTAAATGCAGAATTGAAGAGTGAAATACAAGGTTAAAAAGTAATAGTATGAGAAAGTGTTTTGTCATACTTGCTTGGAAGGTTTTCACAACTATATTTTATTAATTTTGAGTTGAATAGCAGGGCTTTGCTCCAGCTACCAAATGGAGCACTCACCAACTGTTTTCATCCCTCAAACACCATCTAAGAACAATGTCTTGCCTCTTCACTTTTGCTGCTAGGTAAAGACTCCACACTTATGTTCCCACATGCTTTACATAACACATGCATGCACCCTGATGCAGAGGAATGAAGCAGCTCAGTAGGGGATGCCTCAGACCACAGGGGTTAACTGAAGTGCAGAAGTGGGAGAACAACAGATCTGCTAGAGAAAAGGCCACAGATTTTCTCTGCAGCAAGTAACTCATGCAGAATTGGCCCAGTAATCCATTCCACTGAGTGTACAGTTGCCCGTCAGACAGGCACACACACAAAATACACCCTCATTAGCAAGGCCAAGGTAGAGCTGAAGAGCTCATTTTACATATGGTGTGTAACCCTGAGTTTCACGGTCCTTCAGTCATTAGTTATGGGGATAAGAATCCAATTAAGCTCATACATGTTTGAACGTTCCCACTTAGGGAAGCACATATCTCTATGTTTCTGTGACTGTGTCTGTGTCTCTTTCTATTAGAACTGTGACTGAACAAAACTCTAAATCCAGAATTAGGAAGACATGGGGTAGACCTTGGATTCAGACCAGAATCTGGTAGTTCAGGCCCATCCTTGTTGTAAGAGGCTGTGGATGAGCAGTAGTGCTTATTGCTGTCTCTACCAGCAACAGCATTTCTAAAACTTTGACACAAGAGAGTGAGTTGGCAATAGGATCAGTCCTGCATTTTTGCTGGATCAAAATTTCCTTCTGATTGAAAGGCTCTGCTAGTGTCACTCCAGCATATTTTAAAACAAGAATTTCCCATGGGCCAGCACTTGGGAGGAAAACCTCTACCGAGGGGTTAAGTTTGCCAATCTTCTAATTTATCAGTTTGAATTAGACCAGAATCTGAAAACTGAGAAGGGGAGGGTAAATCATGAGGCAGTTGTGTCTTGACACTCCAGCAATCTATGGAAATGAAGGCCTGCAGTGTTTTCAAGATTACCTGATTTTTACCCAAAGTGTAAATGTTCTGGACCAAATATATGCCCCAAACCTGTTCCTTAAGGCATTTTAGAAGAGAATAAATTTGGCTTGTTATGTACAAACTCATTTTAATTTTCAGTGTTTCAGCCTGCAAGAGTATTCAGCTGGAAATAAATGCTGGGTCTGCCTCTGCATTTGAATAAGTAATGGGGAAAGAAGTTTTAATGTAACACCTTTTTTTCTGTCATGGATTTCATACACTTGATTTTTTTGTTTTCTCCTCAATCTGTCAAAGTCTCAAAAGTGACCTTAACAATTTCTCTCACTTCTTCTGAGTGTGAATAATCCCAATTATTTCTGTGCTGATAATTTGTTTTTATTATGGATTTCCTTGAGAATAAGAAGCTTGAAATAGCAGCTTTTGTCTTAAAGTGTTTAAACTTCATTAAGTAACAGTAAGTCTGTAGCTGTCTGAATATGTAGATAGATATCTGTTCTTGGCACCTATATGGCCTTCACTGATGTAGTGTTTGCACATCTTGCAATCCTAGCAGGGTTTTAGTCCCACTGCCCCTTCCAGGCAGGATACTGTTAGGTGCCTTTTGCAGAAAGTGTGGCACAGAGTCTATCCAGGGACTCCTGGGAAGTCCAAGTGCGAGTTTACAGCAGCATCCACTAGGTCAAGCCTATCTTCTTACCATATTATCAGAGCAGTTGCAGGAACAAAGTAAAACCAACCTTCTTTATCATATGCTAGCCTACTTTTGAGTTAAATTCGGCCCCTTGTAATATCACAATAACTTAAAAATAAGTTTAGGAATGGACAATATTGTTTTAAAAATATTCACTTATATAATCAATTCAAACTGATAGCTATGGGCAAGTTCTCTTACCAGGCTGCAATAAAAGCAAACTGATTAAGACTCAGGGAGTTTAATTAAACCAGTTCTGGATTTGTGGTGGTCGAACTTGAAGGAGTGAGTGAGCCAACAGAGTCACTAATGAGCAGCTGGCTGAAATGACAAAATGTGACAATCCTTCACCTGCTAGCATTGAAAGAAACTTCTTGATGATTAAAAATTAGACATTTTTCTAGTTGGCCCACCAGTGAACGTCATATCTTCCTACAGGATGGATATCCATCACCAATGAAGTTGATGTTCATATGTACAGTGAATCCAGGAGCGTAATCCATATGTAATTTAATGTAACCCACACACTGTTTAGAGTTTGTAAAAGAAATGTGAGCAGGACAATGCAGAGAGGAAGGCAGTGGTTGCGCTGAGGCAATCACCTTACAGGGTCTGCAATATCTGAAGCTTTCCTAGTCTTTGTATGTTCAGATTAAAATTGACTTACCCATCTCTAACTTTTGCTTCTGCTGCGTCAAATGGGAATAAGGATATTTTATCTGTACTTGTCCAGCACTGACAATCACAGAACCATTTGATTTGGAAGGGACTTTTGGAGGTCACTGTCCAGCTTCCTATGGAAAGCAAGGCCAACTTTGGAGTTATACCTGGCTGCAAGGTTAGATCGGGGGGCCAAAGGATGGTATGTGAGACCATTTCTGTCTCATATGTAAGACTTCATGGATCAGATTGTGGGTTAGGGGGTGGGGGCAGAGTGACCTCGTGGTGTGGGGTCTTCTGAACATTAGTTCCTGATGCAGGCATTACAGGGATGCTTCTGTCATCCTGAGCATCATGGGAGGCCAAAGCTTGACACAACAGTGGGTGGGATGTGGGCTCTGCATTCCTTTCAGAAGCCCTGTGGAAGCCTCATCACCTCTCAGTAAACATGCCAGGCCTAATGGAAAGGTGGGATGTGAGAAAGTAGCAGGAGGACAGAAGCCAGCATGCTGTTACTCTTGCAGGAGCAGCTGTGGCTTCCCAGTGTGTCTATCCCTGTAGGTACTACACGCTGGAGAAGGAGCAACATTGAGGAGTCTCACAGCTCCCCGGAATGTTACAGAGTAAGGAATAGCCTTAGTGCTCCCCTGCCTTGCGGAAGATTTTGGGGACATAGTGAAAAGGAAAGCAAAAAGAAAAGCTTCTGCAGTCGCTGCAGCCCAGCACGCCTGTGATCCACGCCCTGGCCGCTGCGGTCCTGCTTGCGGCCGGCTGTGCGTGCGAGCGAGCTAATCCCGCGGAACGGGAGCCGGCACCGCAGTGCTAATTAGCCGGAAGTGATCATTAGAGCAACTCGCGCGCTTGGTTGGTGTCCGAGCGCCCTCTCCTGGTGCGGGCCGGCCCTACGGGGGCAATATCCCGGGAAGGAGGGGAAGAGAAGGGGAAAGGGGAAGCTACCTTTCTCCTACGCCTTGGTGTATGTAGTTAGAATATTGCACTGCCTGTAGCATATTGCTGAGCACTCAAAACTTGGTCAAGTTTCCCAGACTTTCTCCCTCCCCACTTCCCCACCCACTAAAATTCTTCCCTTTTTATGTTATTTGGTGTCCAGGAGAAATATTGGATTATCTAGCATCTTTTCAATCAATGGCTTCTCTGATATTCTATAAAGGTAGGCATTAGCACAAGTTTGCTTCTTAGTTCTTGTTCTGTCTCTGTGAAGGAACAATCATTTCGAGCTATCATATCTTCCAAACACCTGATTCTAACAGTCTGTGTTTCTGCAGAGAGGCCTCAGACCAGTTAATCTGAGGAATTTTATGTGAGTTGCATATTGGTATATATGGAAGATTGTCGAAGAGCAGCTTTATAATTGATTGTGTGTATCTCACTCTTTGGATACCATGACCATCATTAGAGTACACATAACTTACAACACCACAGTAGCTAGAGTAATGATGATTTTCAGTAAAAGTAATTATCTTGCAGAACAGTCTGGGTTTAAGTATAGTTTTCATTCATTTAAATTACTTCTGCTACATTCAATGAGCTGCAATCCAGTGGAGACTTTTTTTCTCTGTTCAAACTGTTCCACAAAGAATTTTTCAGTCTTTTGTAGGGGTGAATTCTAGTAAAATAGGAACTACATGAACAACCACAGTTATTTGACACAGGAACCAGGAAAGACTGAGAGCATGAGTAAAAAAGCAACTACTTCTGTGTAACTGTGAAAGAGTACCTGGATTACCAGAAAAATGAATTGCTCTGTTTTTGGACACAGATTGCTGTCACGTGTGCAGGAGGTTCAAGAAAGCTGGTTTGAATGAGGGAAGAACATTCTTCAGAGTCAGAGAGCTTACCCCTGCTCAGCTCTCAGACTGAATGTTTAACATACTGTCTGCTGCTATCTGTAGTCTGCCCTCAACTTTGCTTCTCTCACCCAAAGATCCAGGGAGAAGTCAGGGATTGTGTAAGGCTGGAGATGCTGTGTGGTATGCAAGGGAGTGGGAAAAAAAGCAAACCTTTGGCTTACAGGCCACAAAATTGACATAGACTGAGGTTGTGGGCCAGCCACAATTGTCTTGGGACTGCTGTTCTCTTCTGCTGGCACGTCATCTGCCTGCAACAATGTGCTGACTGAGCCTGCTTGTCTGTTGTAGCACTTATCCTACCACTCCTTTGCCCTGTAGAGCATTTCTGTATTTCAGTTGCAGATCATAGCATCTAGTTTCTTGTTCTGTCCCTTTTCACAGAAGATAGGAACAAAAGCAAGAGATTTTCTTGGTAGCACACCGATACACAGCACAGATACCACCCTAGGGTGTGGGAATAGGCTCCTCCAAGATTTGTTTTACTTGTACCAACCTGTGAACATCTCTTGTTTTCATGATATTCGTGTCATCACTTTGAGCTTTAGATGTGGTATAATAGATAGAAGAGTGTCACAGAGACAGCCCTACCCTTCAAGAACCAGACTACACAATGTGTGCTGTGGTGCTGTGGGTAGTGACCCATATACCCTAATAGCCCACAGAAGGTAGGAGTAGTATGTATTCTTAGAAAAGACTGTTAGGAGAAGCTAGAGATGAATATTTTATTCAGCAAGCTCTCTGCAAACAGATATTTCAGAACAAGCATCCTTAGAGAAGTGTTCCAAAGTGCTTGTGGAACTCACAAGTGCAGCCAGCAACCAAGACGCCTATGGCTAAACTGTGTATCAAAATAAAAATAAAAATAATAGCTTAGAAGAGTTAAAGCTTTGTCTTGTCTTTCTATGCTTCCTCAGGAAAGGATATAAACTAGCAGCAAAATGTTCTCAGCATCAGCAAAATTTCTAGTGCTGTCAAAAAGATCTGAGATGTGTTAAACTTCTGCAGATGCAAATTGAAGTTGTATCAGATGTGATTGCTGAAGGAACTGGGTGCCCTGAAATTTCACAGGAAGTCATGCCCAGCAGCTCTTTGAATGCCCATTGGGACACAAGGTTCTACTTATGGTCTAAAATACAGGGAGGGTCTTAAGCATTCTTCTTTCAGAAATAATTTTCTTGCCATTGCAGCCAATATGGACAGTTATATTGACAGCATGGGATGAAGAAGTGTAACAGTGCATGTGGCCCCTTGAAGGACCTGTGGGAATAGCTGGTGCCACTGTATAACAAAACAGTACCCAAATACTGGAAATTAGCTAAGAGCTACGATTCCCAGTTGACAGCCCAAAAGGAACAGACAGGACTAGAGGCACCCCTTTTGGGGGGATAGACTTACAGAAGGGTCGAGGAACTAAGGGACTGTTGCTAAGTGAAAGAGTTTTTATTCTCCCTTAGATTAATTTTAAAGGGCATTTCTGTCCAGCTTGCTCAAAAAAGTGTTTATCACACAGCTATGGCTTTTGTTGACCTTGGCTAACAGAAAGCAAAACCAACCTTAATTGTGTATTCAAAAAGAAAATTGTGCTTAACATATGTTTTCTCTCATTATCCCTCTGCTGTTTCTCTAAACAACTTTGGAAGAGGATTATCTGGAGGTCCCCTTAGATAATGTTGTTGGCTTTTAAATACTTGACTTTGTCTACCAGGTATAGCAAGAGGGTTGCAGTGGTGCTTTTCATGGAGGTTTCTGTCCTGTGTGAACAGGACTGCAGTCACAATTTTTTTACTCAGACCAGGATACAGAAAGTAGATGGCAACAACTTCAATTAGTGTAATGTTTGACACATGGCTTCTTTTCTGTTTCATTGTCACAGATGTTGCTTATTGCAAAACTTGAGTCTGAATTTTCATCAAAGGTATGCTTGTAAGAGGAACAGATTTTACCTGGAAAATCCCAGAGAAGAACTATATCACAACAGATAATCCCATTCCTTCTGGCATTTTTCCACTTCCACATAGAATTCCAGAGCATTCCAGCAGAGAATTCAAATCAAAACTTTTGAAATAAATGAAAATGAAGGTTCCCATCTCAGCATTGCTGTCCGAGTGGTAAAGATATGAAAGGAACTTACTAATATGAGCGGTTTCCTCCATTGTTAGTAAAATTTAGTCTCCTGATAGTTGCCACCACCTCTTGAGACTCGGCTGGGGGAAGGAAACAGGTATGGGCAGGAGATGCACATGTGTTCATGGTGCTCTTCTCTCACCCTTTTACTTGTTTGAACTGCCAATAGAGCTGCTATTACTTGTTTTATATTAGAAAATCTCAGCAAACTCACTGTTGTATTATTCTTCTGCTTAAATACGAATTAGCTTCTTCTTCCTATCTGCTGAATTGTATTTTACAATTTTCACCTCTTGCTTTGCACTGCTGTCTAGTTGGGATGCTACAAGTACCCCACACTGGCAGCTGAGACAACCATGCCCATGGCCTGTGGCTGAAAGCCTCACCCTGTCATGACATTTCTTCCTAATTTGAGACATATTTTGTCTGTTCTTAGGTGGATAGTCTGGCTTGGCATTGTGTCTGTGACCATCAAGCTGGGGGATAGTTTTCTAAGTGTCATTCCTCACAGATTTTTTTTTCCTTGGCTGTTTAATACAACTGTAAATACATTATTGTACTTATGTATTTATGACCTAAGCAGCAATGCCCATATTCATACATTCAGTGTTATCAACACTGAAGAAACCAGTCCTATTCAGTGGTGCCCTCCAAAAATCCAGTTGGATCCAGTTACTGGCCTTTTTTGCTGTGTTTAAGAGAGTGAGCTTGCTGCAGCCTTTCTCAGCCATCTCATTGCCCCATGAATGTTTTGAGCAACTGATACACCTCACTGGGTGTTCACTTAGTAACTTGAACTGCTGATATTCTTCGCCTTGCACATTATGATTCGCTATGCATAAGCGTTGACACTGTATAATTGTTTATTAGTTTTGGCTTCTCTTTGAATTTTAGAGTAGGAATCATATTCTAAGAAATAGGTTTTTAGGTCAAATTCTCTCTTGCTTTTCCCATAGTCTGTCATTTCATGAACTTGAATCAAGGTTTTTTCATTTGTGTTCTTTGGAACTATCATGTCATTTATCTAAGCATTTATCCCAGGCCATAACAAAACTTGTCTTGCCCTTTGCTAACTTTTTTCAATACCTATAATACTGTGTTTTCCTTAAACTGCTGAAATCATCATATTTCTCCCTCTGACATTACATGGTTCTGTTCATTTTTTTCTTTCTCAAAGGCCAAGATTGTGGCAAATTCCCTTTGCTTACTCTTATAAAACAGTCCTTGTAAAACAAAGGATTTTAATTAGTGCCAAGCTGAAGGGGAGAAATATATCTCTGTGATAATTTTCTTGCTCTGTGGAATGAAGAGGAATGTGTTTTATTTTTAGCTGGTGTAGATCTGTTTATTGACTTGCAAAGCACAGGACTTCTGAAGTTGAATTGTTTTCCATATCTATGTTGTATTTGCAGCTCAGGACAAAAAATAAAGGTTCTAAAATACATTCTTCAGTTAGGAAGTAATTAATTTTTATAAGTAATGTATTATGCTGCATCAATAAAGCTTGAAACAACTTGCCAAAATTCTCTCTATCAATACAGGCATAGTATTTGCACTCCAATTAAGAGCAAAAAGTGGCTGCAGTGTTGTTGAGGGATGTTGAAATAAGTAATTCCTTGCCTTTCCTGTGTGAGTAACTACTGTTTTGATTGATGCATAAATAACAAGGTAGATTGATCAAACAAAAATATTTTTAAAGAAATGAACAGAATTTTTGATGGCTGAATTTTTTGTCTATAGGAGTCCCTTAATGCAACATAATTACTTTTTACAGTAATTTACAGGAATATCTTTAGCAAGGTGCAGAATATTATTCTGTAACTTACCATGGTTGAATTCACCCACAGAGGTTAATGAGAATAACAGTTATTCTCAAAGTGGTGTATTGGCTTCAGTTTTTTTCTTTATCATAGCAGATGCTGCAGGACAGAGGGTGCCAGCCATTGACTTGAGAGTATTTCAAGCATGGATTGCATGAGTGACCTCATTGACCTGCTCCCAGGATGTGAGCACAGACCATGGTACAGCAGAATGGGCAATTTTGACTGTGGGAGGAGATACCCCAGCAGTGAATGTTGAGGCTGGAGTCAGATTACTCCCATTGGAATGAGCTATGGACATCATAAGAAGCATGTTGAAGCAAGAAGATGCCTGAATTGGTAAAAAAAAAAAAAAAAGATTTGTTACATCAACTCTTTCTGCTTGGTTTTGACTCCTGCATGGTTTGTGTGTATTCAGCCAGCATAGGTTTCTCTATAATACAAAAAAATTGTCCGTGTCTTTCAATATAATCGAATTTAAAACTCTTTTTAAAGCTAGATCATCAGCCATTATAAATCCATCACTTCCTTCCTTCCTCAGGGATCTCTGATACTGATTTTGAAGGGCTTAGGGGAAGATTAATACCGTCTTAATTCAGTAGATTCATTTTAAGTACCTTATAATTTCTGTGAGTATAGATAATTCTTTATTGAAGGTAGTGCATCAATGAGTGTTTTAAAGGTGTTTGAAGCAGATCAGTCAGAATATATGAATGATCTGGTTGACACTGGGCAGATGGCATGTGTGGTTTTGCTCCTCTTCAGTAATATGCACCAGTGTTGCTGTGCTATGGCCCAGACTGTAAAAAGAAGTTTATGAATCTGCAAATATTTTTGGTATTGGGCTTCATCCATATTATCAAGCTGAATTTTTATAGAAGTGCTTAGCCAATGGACCTTCTTCTGGCAGATGGATCACTTGAATTATTGATTTACATCTCTCTGTGAGATATTTTATTCCATATCATATAGATCTGAGGGTTGTGCTGGTTAGCCTTACTGTACATGTTCCACAGCAAGAATCTTTTTAACTAATTTCAAAGCTGAGTGAATATTTATCCTAATATCAGAGATACAGCTGTATTTCTGACCTAGAGGATCATTGTTTCATTAGGCCTGATTAACAACAGCATGATTCCAGTTTTTCTGTGTGGATTTATATCAGTGTACAACTTCAGTAATGCAATAGATTAAAACCAGTGTGCCAAATCCTGATTCAGCTGAAGTCAATAGCATCAGTACTGCTGATCTCAAGTATCAGAGTGACCTGTTTGAAAACAGTTGTAATGTTCTTGTATCTCAACTTCCTCCTGGCTTTTTATGACTGAAAGTAAAGAGGCAGAATTTTTGTTTGTTTGTTTTAGCTTTCTGTATGCTCTCTTCAGCATGCTATTGTGTTGTTTTTGCAAAACACAGTATATGTCTGTTGCAGTGTCCAGTTCAAAGGATGCAGCTCTGCTGCCGTTGTCTACTTAGTTATTGTTTGCCCTGAATTCACTAGGGCCTACAAAAAGATCTGATTTACTGCCTGTTACCCAACTAAGTGACATTCTTGTGGTTTTAACTGCTTCATGTATCCTTGAGAATGGTTTTAATTTGATTTTTAAAGCATAATTGATCAAATAAATTGATCAAATAAAGGGAATTTTATTGCTCATATGCATGAACCTTATTTAATGAATAGAAGCTTTTGATCCTCTGCAAACCAATTGTTCTTCTTGAGCTTCCTATCTGCATTTTTATACTTTAAAGCCTGTTTTTTATAATTAACATGCACTGTCCCATTTGATAGTGGGGATTTAACATCCTTTACCTCAGTGCAGCTATGAGAGTTTTACCAGCTGAGGATTTGGCCTTGATCTCTGCTGCCCTAATTCACACAGGCTCCCTTCCAGCATCTCTGGTCAAGGTTAAATCAGCTTTTCACAGCAGTGAATCAACATCATTGATTCTATATATCAACATATACTACTTATGAGCCTTAATATTATTCCTTTCAAGATGTTTCAAGATGTCTGTGTCAAGTCCTAAGCAGCTATCTAAATAGTTACATGAATCAGCCATACCACAGTGCCCATGGTGACAAATGAAAGAAAAGGCATCAGATACATGACATAGTTCTTAAGATTGCTGCTTACAAGGTCTTTATTCTTTTCTTGTATGAAAGTGCTGTGTCTGTACCAGGAGAAGTGCCATCACATGAAGAAATGTCATTATGTACATGGGAGGAGCATTGTGCATATAGGAAAGGTATATAAACTATCACATAAAATCCTGTTTTCCTCCTCTAGTTTCTTCCCTATAGTGAACTTTGACTAGATTGATAGTTCCAGCCTTGCTGGAATAAAATATCTGCCCCTTCAAAAAAGTCAGGAGTGCTGTACCTTATAGAAAGTACATCATATTTATTTAAGGGATCAACACTCAGCTTAAATGTATTCTGTCTAGCTTCTGGAAACCTGATGCTTATGCTGGGCACTCTTATTGACTTACTTTGAACTTCATGTCACTGATTTACTAGCGTAAAAATTCTGTTCTAGTATCTTGGTATCTATATTTACAGTGTTCACACCATGTCATATCTTCCGGAGCATCCTTACTTTTGGTAAGTACTCCCACTGACTCTTACATTGTAACAGTACAGTGCAACGTACTATCTTGATTTTATTATAACTAATACAGAGTCTAAAATATAGCAAAAGAAATTTTGAATCTGATATATTAAAGGATAAGAGATGAGTAGAGAAAGAATGTTAAAAATTTTAGAGATTTTTATATTCTTTGGCAATGGTGATTGTAGATCTGTGCTACTCAGACTAACCCTGCATGAAAATGAGATTGGCCTCATGCATACCCTACCTTGACTCGAAATGGATGTCGATTGGACTCCCGTTTGTAGATTGATGATAGGGAAATATTTGGATATGCTGCTAAACCGGTTTTGCAGCCACAGCCTGGACCAATATCTGAACTTTCTTTCCAGTTTCCTGTATGAGAAACTCTATAGTATGTGAAAAAGAGAGCAGACACCTCCTTGCATACAAGTTACATGAAAGTTCTGCTGGGCTTATGTGAAAAACAAAGTGTTCAGTACTTCATCCTGGACCGGTCTAGAGGTTGTGCTTTCGTGTCCTATTGCACAGTAGGAATGATAATCCAGCCACATAATTTTCAAATACTGTTTTATTTTCCACCTGCCTTTAATCTACTTTGCTGAACACCAGCAAAGGCCAATTCCCAAGAGCTGTATCTGCCAGTTTCCTGCCATAACCACTAAACCACACATGAAGGATTCTTCCCAGTACATGATATATTCATTTGGCCTTCAAAACACAGCCCTGTTGCACTGAATCATTTTTAGACGAAGTCTCTCAAGTCACTAAGAGACAAAGACAAATTTGCAATGAAGAAAACTATACAGTGTCTTTCTGTTTAAATCTTACGGGCAGATCAGGAGTATGTTATTCCTATGCAGAGCAACAAGGGAATGACATTTTCTTTGCCGTTGCAAATGGAAAGTTCATTACACTGGAAGGGCAGGAGGGAGAAAAATCTCAGATAAGACTCTTTTTAAACATATTTATCTTACAGTTTATGTTTTCTTCTTCCTTTGAAAATCTGTTATTTTTACATTGCCAAACTTCTTAGACTAGCTACAGTGGTTCCAAAATGTTGTATTCATACCTCCGCATAGGCACCTGGTCCTTGAAGGGGGAAGCTACAGTATGTGACTTGCAGCTTTCCCTAGTTACAGGTTTCAGACAGGAGGGTGGGTAGTTCTATAAGGCTGAGACAACACAGCTGATCCTGAAAGAACCAAATCAACAGCAGGAAAGATTTTGCATGCCCAGTGTGGTTTTGGGCAATTGCTGTACCAGCAATGTGTATGGACACTACCTCATAGCTGAAATATTTTGCTCTAGCAGTATTTTTTTTTCTCCTTGTCTTAATAACAATTTTCTGCCTGCAGCTGTTTGCTCTGCAGAATGCAGCATTAATACAACTTCATCTGAAACAACCACTAAAAATCTGAATAATGAAAATGATTGGGTCTTCTGGAACGAAAAACAGTTTTAAGATAATTTCACATGTTTCATCTATTTGCTTCTTTATGTTTTATTCCCATATCAAATCTCCCATTTTTCCATCTTACTCTGCAACAGAACATGTAACAAATTTGTTCTGTGAATCTGAAAACCCTTAATTCCTGAACTTTAGTTGCTAGGAGTACCAAAGTCTAAGCCAAGCTGAAAGGCAGCCTGTTTCTGTAGTGGTCAGAGTAAAACCCTTGATCTCAAACTGAAAATGTTTGAAATCCAAGAACCAAACCCTGCCTCAAGCTTCACAGCTTTAGCCCATCTCTCATAGTGACACTAACATTCTGCTTTTTACCCAGAGGGTGATACTGAGAAACCACTTGCAATGTTATTAATCCCAAGATGTGTTTGTAATTGTAAAAAAAGCTCAGTGTTGCTGGAGGTAAATAGAGGATATCACAAGGAATATTCTGGGAGACTTCATGGTTTTGCTAGATTGGTCTCTAAGGCTCAGCTCCTCACCTCAGCTCCAGGCAGAGGCTGCAACTCTAGTTCCTAGCAGAGAAGGGACATCCTGCACTAGCTTGCTGCTGAGTGAAGAAAGTGGATAACTTTCTGTTAAAGACACATGGCTATGTCTGCACTGCTATGTCTGTACTGTGTGCTTGCTGTTGAACTGGACAGCTATCATGGAAAGACCACTGATTTTCTTCCCATGTTCTTTAAGTGTAGTCACATGTGGCCAAGCTAAACCCCTGCAGTGCAACTGTTTTTTCCTATTTACACGTGTTACTAAGAAACATCAGCTAAGGATATGTTATTACAAGTTTGTGAATGACTCCATTCTTGGCACAGGGCCAAGCCAAACATTTTAGTTCATTTAAAAAAGCAAAATGTGACAGAGTAAGTAGTTATGATTGACAAGCAGAGGTGGAGTGCTACTATGAAACAGGGATACGGGAAATTCCAATAATCCAAATTAATAAACATAGTCATTAATTCCATCAGTGGGATTATAAAACAGAAATGTCATTCTTTGTTAAGAGCAGTTTGGCCAGGAAAGGACACAGGAGACAAACTGTTAAAAAAAGGAGTGATTCATTGATCAAGGCACCTTGATATGATAAAGATGTTAACATTGAGGGTTTTTTTAAAGCTTATTTTTGTTAGATTCATTAAGCCTCAAGTCTGTAATAATAATTAAAAAAAAAAAAAAAAAAAAAAAAGGAAAACTAAAACCCAAAAATATAATTTCAATAGCAATGAACCAAGAGGGATCAAAAATGATGGGATACTCTTACGAAATTGACGAAGAAGAATCTAAAAGCCATTTAACTCTCTCTAAGCACAACATGGAATGCTTTCTCCTTGTCACAGCAGTGCTGTTGTAACTAATTTCTTACTCCTCCTCTTCTCCTGTTTACATACACCAGAAGAAATGTATTACTCTGACAGTCTTGATAGAACATATGAACCACTAATAACATTCTAGTAACAAAATTACACTATTTCTGTGGCTATTTTCTGAAAACAAACATTAATTCAGAAATTACTGTTTTCCTCTCTTTGTACTGTTATTTCATTGTGGACTCTAAATGCTGGCATGAGGCCCACTGACTGCACTGGAGCAGAATTTGGAGGGGATTTTACTGGCACACCCACTTGCACTATTCTGCTTGAGAGTTCGTCAGTGTTTCAATTGCAAACTGCTCCTTGCACAGATTTATATCTAAGTGATAAAAGTTCCCTCCCAGCTAAAATCTGCACTTCTTTTAAGTTTTATGACACAAGCACAAAATAGAAGTTGGATTTTTTTTCATGGGATATATTTCATCATAATGCATAAAGATTTATGGACTTCAATCCTGTTCTTGTTTGGGAGAGTTACAAATCTGACTTCATCTGCAGGAATCAGCATAGGTTTCTAGAGGCAAATCATCATCTGATTGTCTCTAACCTCAGCGAATCCCACAGAACAAAGACAATTAACACCAAAAGAACAAATCTGGCTCCTAGTCAGTTTTCTTCACTTGTTGGCTGTTTTTGTCAGCTTGTCAGCTTTGGCCAGATTGTTTTTGTCAGCCCTTTGATCAATATAATTTCAGTATGCTTTCTAAACTATTGGTGGAGGAGAGGTAGACTCCATTTCAAATGCACCTTATGAAGCTGGAGTCAGAACAAAACAGAACAGATATTAGAGAATAAAATTTGTTCTCTAATAAAATAAAATAAAAGCTGTATTTTTTACTTCTATCAGAACTAACACCTTAAATCCAAGCTAATTGAGGCTAATGACATCCATTGGCCTTACTGTCTCTTAGCAAAAGCTATAGAAAGCAACAGCTGGAAAAGTGCCCACAGTATCCACAGCCCCCTTTCACAGGAGGATCTCCACTGCTATGCAAGGTAAAAGGTTTATTACAAACTCTGAAAAAATCACCAATTATTTGTTCAGGAGTTATATTTCATGTCAGTTATAAGAATTGAAGCACTGTTTTCCTGTCTGTTACTATTTGTGCACAAGAACTGTACTTCAGTTTATGAGTGGTATTCTCCAACTTTGCATGGAGCTAGCTGCAAGAGAAGCATAAGGGCTATTCTATCAAAGGCTCACTTCCTTCCTGAAGCTTTAAAGACCTATCAGAGTTTTATGTATCTTTCCCAAGAGTTTTGACTGTTCTTCCACAGTTCTTCCACAATTCTTCCTGGATTCTTGGAAGATCTTCCCATTCATCCAAAAGATAGATCTTTAAATAGTTGTGATGAAAGCAGTGGGCTAGACAAATGAAGCACAGTTCAAATGGTGCCAAATCTATCCTGTGTGCAGGCTTTTTCCAAAAACACCACAAAAATACTTAGGCTGTCATTTCACATTAAACTTTTTCTAATACTGTTGCTATTTTACCAGTCTGGTTTTCAGGGATTTAGTTTCCTTTTGTAGACACAGCCATACTGTATTTCCTTGTCCAATAACTAGGACCATGTGAAATACTCTCTGTCAAATCCCAAACCACCAAGCACTGTCTTGATTTCAGCTTTCATTATCAACTCAGAATTCAGGATGGTCTATTGAGAAAATGGCTTGTTAAGGTTCACAAACCTTGCAAACAAACTTTAGGTCTATTTTGATTAACTCCACTTGTAATGGTTGGAGGCATGTCTGAAAACCAGGCTGAAGATGGCTCCTCGTGATGCATTTCCCAGACCTTTGGCTAAGCCAATCAGATGAAACAAGCCCACACATAGCCACTGCTTCTGAACAGAATTTGTAGTGTAGTCTAGCACTCTTTACCTCATCAGGTGGTTAACCTATGTTGGAATACAGCCAGCTGTGAAAACTGCCTCATTCTCAGTGCAGGCTTGGAACTAGATAATCAGAGCTACATGTATATAGTGTTCAGGATTCTTGGTCTTTATCCAAAAATTTGCAGAACTCAAGGTTTTAAGTTACTCAGTTATACATTCAGAACAGAATGACAATTTTAACTCCTAAATAATGTAATTAGAAAATAAAGCCCCCCTTTACCCTCAGTTTTAACTTTATGAAACAACTCCCACCACTACAGCATTCAGAGTACAGGGGTGTGTAATCATGACAGAGACATTTAGCTTTTGGATTTTTGTCTTTCCAGGTGTTATATTCCTGAAAGACTGTTTTATCATCAGATGAAAGCATTGAAATTGAAATATTGCCATGTAGCTTACATTAGTGATAGCAATAGTCTGCTCCAAAATTACCCACCCAACATGCTTTTGAATTTGTTTGATTCAATTGACCCGCCAAGGTCTCAGATACGGCTAATCTTTGTTCTTTGGCAGATTGTCTTCATTAGGACATTGCAGGGTTCTGCAGAAGCAGCATTCTGCTGGAATAGTGTCCTTTCACAGAATGTGGAACCTATAGGAGAATAGGTTTGTTACCTCGCACTTAAATCAGTATTGGGTTTTTTGTGGTTTGTGTTTTTTGTTTTTTCCCTATGCATGCTAGCTTCAAAGTTGAGGTTCCTGTTACCAACTTATACTAAAGAGGGGCCAAAATAGGTAGATTGTACATAAAGGGAGCCCTGTGTCTAGGAGAGACACTAAATCAAGTATAGAATGTGTCTCTGTTGAAGCTAATTCTGGATAGCGACTATGAATGAGACTGACTAATGCTGCAATCTATCACATCTCACCCTACCTAGTGTGACAGCACTTGCTAGGCACACCATATAAAAATAAAATGTTTCTTAAGAAGTGTTATAAACTAGTATGAGGTGATCTATTTGATTTGAAACATGGAGTTATCAAATAAAATAGTTGTCTGTCAGATCAGGTGTATCCATAGAGCACCAGTCACTTCAAAGAGAGCAATGGGTTTGTAAACTGTATATTTAAAATATTTTTCTGCCTTTTTCTTGCAATACCTTAGTTCCTCTCTATATTTAGATGTCCAAATTCCCATGCTTGATGTTCTGTTTATTTCACTGTATTCACATAAGAGCAGCAAAAAAAAAAAAAAAAAAAAAAAAAAAAAAAAAAAAATCTTGTCTGGCTATTTCTATCTCAATGAGTAGGGGCAGAAAGAAAGGAGAGATGCATTTAAAAAGGAAGTAGAGGATTTCATGCATAGAGGATTTCATGCACATTTGTCTAACACTAAGCATCACAACATTATATTATTATGATTGGGACATATACTGAGCATAAAAGAAAAACCTCTAAAATTGATTAAATGTTTTGATCTTGGATGTATAAATTTATCTGTCATAATCACTGCTGCAAGGTGTTCTTGAGATCAAGAAGAAAATCTCAAACTATTTGGGGAAAGGGAAAATGCTTCAGGAGGAAGAATGATGTGGAGGCTGCAAGAACGAATTGGAGAAAGAAGAAAAGTGATTGTGGATGAGAAAATGGAAGAACCTAGTGCTGGCTAGAAAATGAAAAAAGAATTAGCATATACCTGGACAGGAGAGGGAAGCGGGGGAGGGAGCAGAGTGCTAAAGAGGAATCTAGATTATGAAGCAGAGGAAACCAGAGCTAGCTGGCTGGGTAAAGATTTGAAGGCAAGTACAAAGACTATGTGTTTCCTATGCACAGGAAAGAGAGACATGGCAACAAAGAAGGTGGTATGAGGCAGTTGCCATAGAGCAGCAATAATGAATAGATGGATTTGAACTGTAAACCTACAGTTTAAAATGGGAGTTGAGGCTTTCTGGACAGTAAGACTAGGACTGAGAGAAGTAAAGGGACTGTGTGCAAACATCCAGAGGACTCAGACTTGTTATGCAAGGAGAGAGATGTGCTGAGAGCAGTGACTGGAGAGGTTTCATGAGAAAGATGAAATTTGGATTCTGAGGCAGAGATTTGGATCCCTGAGGGAAGACATTAATGAATGCAAAGCTGTGTCAGAGAAGGTGAGACAGGAGGGTAATACTGACATCACACAGACAAATAGCTGAGGAACTTGGAACAGTACATGTGATATTTAGGTCTGCTCCCAGTTTCTCTACTGTCAGCAAAAGTCTGTTTAAATGCTAGCAGAGTGTGTGTCATCTCACTTCAGTGTTGCCAATAAAGAGGTCAATGCCTATTGCTATAAACTACTCCATTAAATTAAATTACCTGGACCTGTGTGGAAAACTCATTTTTCCTGTGTCAACAACACAGTTGACAGTGCAGTGCTTACAAGTAGTCTCATGATGGAACTTCTGTTTTTTCACTTTGTTTTTAAAAAATATAAAAATAAGCAAATAAAAATACATATTGATAGTACTATTAAAGTTTAATTTAAGCATCTGGTTTTTTTTTTAATTTCCAAAGCACTCTGAACTCTGCAATCATCACTTTGTTTCCCTGTCCATTCCCATAAATTTGCTCTCTGATACCATCTTTAACTGCAAGCACAATTAGGATTTTTTTTGTTACGTTGAGTATGTTTTCTCCACAGGCCATTTACACACTGACCAGTTTTGGGTGTGAATCAGGAGTGAGTACTGGGGCAAGAGAATGTGTTTAGTACTCTTTCTTAATTTTTTCACAAAAACCTGTGAAATGTATAGTGATGTAAGGTGGCTGCAAGAAGAAAAAGAACAAGTCATATGGCTGCATTAATTGAGTACTGGCTCACGAAGTTGAATTCTCTCCCTTTCCCATTACCATTCATTCCCTGTGCTTTGCCAGGCATCACACTTTTCCACAGGTGGTCACTAATTGTGTTTTCCTCATTTTTGGGGTCCTAACAGGAGACTGTAGGGTCTGGTTTGCAAAAGTGCTGAGCATTCACAGCTGCAACTGAAGTTAGTGGTACTTGTATTTTTAACACATAAAGGATTATGTAACATTATATACTCAGAAATATCCATATGACAAATTTTAAGTCATGGATAGTGAAGTCAACTGGCATGAAAAGTATAGGGATTTAAAGGGGGAAGTTTAGAATTTCTCAAGTGAAATGTAAAAAAAAAAATTTCTGTAATTTTGATCCCAACAAAGTGGGTGGAAAAGTCTTACCTAGAAGACTCCAGCTCCAACTGAATGAATTACCATTTCAAAAGGGATATTAAGACTAAGCAGGGAGCTTTCAAGGGATGGAAAAAAAGAATCAACCAGCAAAGAAAGCTGTATCTTCGATGTCAGATAGTATTCAGAGAAAGTGAGAACTGCCAGGAATCGAGAGAATTGAACCTTGAAAAGAAAATTAAAACAAACAGCAAGAAATTATTTGGCTATAGAAATAAAAAGAGAACAAGAGAAGAAAGAAGATAAAATTGGAATGCTCTATAAACTAAGGATATGGCAGGAATTTGATTCTCAAAGTATAGCCAAAAAGAAGTGAGTAAATACTTCATTTCCAAATATGGGTGATGGTGGGCAAGTTGACAGGCAGGGAGGAAGACCTGAAGAAACCAAAATGATGTGAAGCAAAATTCAAAATCCTTGATACAATCAAGTGAGGAAAGTGGATAATCTCCATTTCTGAATACAGGCACATGAAATTGCAGGTCACATGCAAAGTAATTTAATAATCCATAAAAATACAAGTAGCAGGTATCCAACAAGAGTAAATTACACATTACTATAAAATTGTATTTAATACTTCTAATGAAACAAAAGTTTAGTGCTACTGAAAGGAAGGTAATCTGATTTGGAGAATTTGCATGCCTTCTAGGCTAACTTCCTCAATATGCAGCATATTAGTCCATATTTTAAAGGTATAGACAATTAGAAATTGTGGGGGAAAGAACTACATTCATCCAGGGTGTATCATGCCAGTATAACTTTATATGTGTATTTGATATTTTGTGTTTTTCACTGAAATTTTCTCCTACATTATGTACGGATTAAGAAGAAACAGACAAGGTTTAAGAAGCTGATAAAGAGGTACACAAGAATGTCTGGTACTCAGGTAAAGGACTGCTGGCAAGAGAACACACATAAATATTTGCAAAGGTGATTTTGATCCTTAGTAATTTGAATATTTTCATACATGATGCTGGCTCAGAATTAATTGTATGCTAATAAAATCTGCACTTGACTTGATGGAAAGCACTGTCAAAAAAAGGGAGAGATCCAAATATCTTACGCAAAGAATCATATGACACTCAGGACTAGACTGTTTGTGAGATCATGCACATAAAGAACTAAAGCCAGAAATTTCTGCTCTAGGCTGAGAACTCATCAATTTCCCTATGCATAAGGAAGAAAAAGGCATGGGGATTTGGGTTACATGGTGACAACAAATGTTCATGTCATTCGAAGGAGCCCAGGAGGAAGCAAATTAAACCCTTAAATTATGTCAGATATAACTTCCGTAAAGATGGAGAAGAATTAAAACAGTTTTACTAGTCATGGGCAAGATCCAAGATCATGTACAGATCTGGCCCTCTATGGTAAAGAACAATGAATTTAAACTAGAAGTTTTGTCTGCCTTATGGGAGAAAATAAAAACCGCTTTGTCTGCTTTTTCTGATAGAAAAAGACTGAGGCAGGAAATTTTTAATCTCTATAAATACTTGTGAAGAGGTGGAACTGGTTTGAAGGTATGGGGGTAGTGAGAAATGAGAGCAGACAATACTGGATTTCAAAGAAGCATTCTCTAAGCTGAAGAAAATTAAGGGCAGAAGAATTCACTGATAAAAAGTACATGTGTAGGTATTAGCCTAGGAACTGGGATGAGCTTTTTGAGCATCAGAAGTCTACTGAAAAGCTTCTGTCAGAAGGGAGATGAGCAAAAAGACTGTACTACAGCTGTAGTTAGCATCCCTTCAGTGCATACTGGCTTTCCTGCTGCTTTCTCTCTCTCTGACCAGCAGCAGCCTGGATTCCTCCCTCCAAGCTCCATGCAGGTTGCTACATGTTCACTTTTAAATATGTTTGTTGTTGCCATGTTCTTTGTGCCAGTAGTTGCTGATTTTCTGAGGTGAGATGTTACAAGCACGTAAGTCATAGAAGAGAAAAGGAATCTTGTCTTGCCAGCCCATTACAACGTCATAAGTCTCACAGATATTCAAATATATTGGTTTTGAAATGAAACTCCCACTACGTGGTTGAATTATTGCTTCTAGTGAAGGACCTGCTTCCATGCTATCTGACCTCTCTTTATTGTTTGGTGGTGTTTTCATGATTGTTTGCATGTGTTGGGGGTTGGGTTATTTTCTTACAGAATTTTTTCCCAGAAGTTGCTAAGAAGCTAATGGTTGGGTGCTTTTCGGTACTCATGGGTGCTTAGGACCAAACAAAAGAAGCAGCTATGCAGAGACAGGGTGGCACCGACTTCACTTCACTGCACTCTGGGCAGTTTTTTTCTGCTCTCGGGAGAACATCCGGGGCTGCTTGTCTCGGCGCGGCGGAGAGCTCTCACCATCCTTCACCTGGAACTCAGTCAGACCACCGTCTCTTCGTGTGTCCCCTGGGATTTTGGGAACCTGTTCCCACCCTGCCCTGCCAGGAGCTCTCTCTCTCCCTGCGCTGCATCCACGGTTTCTTCAGTTTTGTCCGAGGTCTCTCCACGCTGTGTTTTCTGCAGCCCCTGCCCAGCTGGGACATTTTCCGGCGGCTCCAGCCACTGCCAACCCTCGGAAACATCTCATCCTCCCAGGACTGCTGCTGGCTCTGGTAGCTTGTGACGGTACTGAGGGGGGTGGGGGGTGCCAGAGGAAAAGCTGTAACTGAGTTGTTGTTTTTTTTCCTTTTCTTCTCTAGTTCTGTTTGTTGTCAATATTATAGTTATTATTGTTAATTTACCTTGTTAGACTAACTAGTAAAGAGCTTTTATTCCTACCCTCACTTCGTTGCCTGAGACCCCCCCTTCAATTTTAGGATAATAACAAGTCCAAGGGAAGTTTCCATTCCTTTTTTTGGTTCCCTAGCAGACACTCCTGTCTTTCCAAACCAAGACAGCATGTACTGGCATATCTTATTTCCAGTGATGGCTAAAGCTCTGCATTTCCAGATACTGGGCTTGGTTCCATTTATTGTAACACATGGACTTTCTGCTTTTATCCCATAGCAATATCCTTGTTTTCATCTACCTCTTGCATTTTGCCCACAAAAATGGGCTGGTTAAGCTTGAAGGTATCCCTAACTCAATATTTCATTTCTGAGGATGGTCAAGGCCAGATGAGGTCTGAAGAGGTTGTGGGAATAGGGAAATGTAGTGAGACTTCCTCAAAATACTCTTCAGGCTCCAAGAATTTGTGGCTCGAGTAATTCCTGAGCCAGAGATGGGGCCTTTGTTTTTAATAGCTCTGATAGAGTTTTCTTTTCACAAGAACGAATTCTTGTGAATTTCTTTTTCACAAGAATGAATTCTTGTGAATTCGTTCACAAATTTTTATTTGTGTGAATAATGTTGTGGTATCCCCCAACATTCTGTGTCAAAGGGTTAGCTGGATTTACTGTGACTTAAGCAAGTTAAAAGCTACCTTTTTATTCCTGTGAAATATGCTTCCTGCTTTTCGTTTGATGCCCTATGGCTTGTATACTAGAAGTGGTGTGTAGTTGTTTCCTATTTACCATACTTACGCCACTTGTGATTTTACAGACATCTATCATAATAGCTCCTAGGCTGAAGAGTCTTACTGTATTTAATCATTCCTTAGATGGAAGCCAGTCCACAGCTTCTGTCAGCCTTGGTATCCTGCTCTGTATATTTACTGGATTTACTATTTCAGCATAGTTGACAGTAATTCCCTCTATGACAATTTGTACTGGGATTTCATATCCAGCTAGAATTGAAAGGTGAACTCATAGCATCCTTTAATTCCAAGGAGCTCATTGAGATGGTGTTTTGGTTCTGAGCCTTTAATGTGGCTCTGTCCAGTGCTCAGTGCAATGCTCTGAGCTGGCAGCTTTGCAGATTCTTCAAGGTACATAACATTGTCCCTGTTCCTCCTGTACCAATTTCTGCTACTCCCATTTCATTGCCAGTATGCATACAGCCTCTCTGGTCTTCTGCAGGCCCTTTCTCTCCATCTTGAGTGACCCCATCTCAAGAATAACAAACATAGCTCTAAAATTTAAATATCTTCTGCTGTAAAACTTCAAATGCCAGCTGATCAGAGCCTGTCCAGGTTACCTCTCTCCCATCTTCCTAACCTGGCTGCTTGAAAACTCCTGCTATCACTGCCTACCTATTTCTCTGTATTTCTATTCCCAAAGCCATAGGGTGTCTCTTCCTCACTGTATCCTGCCCCTGTATCCCCTACCTATGCTAAATCCTCTGCCATAGCTATCATAAATATTCCCCAAAGAAGCCTACTTTGAGCTGAGTATCTTTGAAAACATTCCAAAAGAGGAAATTTCGACCTAACTATGCTGTCAACCCAAGAGTCAGAGCTTATACTCACAGCCCCAGTAAACTTACCATGGTGCAGGGAAATGCGGGCATGGTAAGGAGCAGGCAGCCATCTGGTATCAGTATGCACGAGAGAGACCTTCAGCCTACCCATAACCTTTTGCCTGTCAGCTTCTTATCCCCATGGCACCACTGAAACAGACTGAATGCCCTCATTTCAAGTGCCTATCAGAGAAGGAGAGAAAATTTTCAGGAAGGAAGAAAAACTGCAGGAAAAAGAGCAAAGTTTAAAAAAATTTAAATTGCCTCTTTCCTTCCTCTTCCTTGCAATTGTCCTGAAGTCATAGAGGTGAGATACCCCCCATCTCAAAGTTGCTTCCTTCTCTGCCCCACAGACAAAGACACTTCAGGATATTCCTACTCTTTTTCCAGGTCCATTTGGAACCTGATGTCTTTGTATGTTAATTGTCTAAGACAGACCTTGGAGGAAGCAAGAGCCAGAAAACCAGAGGGCCATGCATGTAATCAGTGGATTTCCCTTTTCATCTCCTGGTCTAAACGTGGCTCTTGTCTCTCTCTTTCTCGGGTCTGACCAGTATCTCTTAGAGATCAGTACTCTTGGTACCTCCTTGGGAACAGCTTGTGACTGTTATCGTGTAATTCACTTAATATCCTAGTTTGTCACCTTTGGCTACAGCAACAAGATTGTGGTGAACTACATGCTTGGTGTTCCTCCGTCTCTCTAGTTAGTGGCAGGTTTAGTTCTTGTGAGAAAACTTGGTTAGCTACATTTGTGACAACAAAAATTGAGACTAAAGATAAATGCCAAATGTGATGGCAAATAGCCAGGCAATATGTTCAGAAGCTCAAGCCAACTCTGACATCAAGGACACTGGGCCCCTTTTGCCAAAAGAAATTTTGCTAGCAACCCCCCTGCCTTACTGGGGTGGTGAAAATCTTTTCAGGATTCAACTGTGTAGCATACTTATATCTTCCTTTGAAGCTTTTTCTTGATTACTAGAGCACTGATTCATTTTGTACTGGGTTTTGGCTGTAATGGTTAATGTCATTCATAGAACTCCTGTTAGTGACTGTACCATGGTTAGATTTTGAGTTTCACAGGGAGAGTAATTTCTGGCTTCAGCAGGTTTTGTGTCTCCTCGAAATATGACTTTCTGTGCTGAAGAATATTGAACAAGGTAATTATTCTTATTCTTGTCTGAAACTGAGAAAAAAAGGTCTGGTTTAGTTGCATGATTTGTGCTGACCTGCTGTTAGTGGGTTGGCCTTTTGGGGACACCAAGCTTTGCATTCTAAAATGCTCTTGTTTAAATTGCTGAGTTTTTTCTTCTTGATAGTTTGCACTGAATAAGAATTACTGAACTGGTAAATTAGTTGTCTTACATTACTTACTTAGCAGTGTTGTGTTTCCAACAGTCTGGAAGTATGCCTGATAAGTTTATTAATCTAATACACTCATAGAAAACTTTTTTTGGTGATAGGTTAAATAAATGTAAAGCCCACTTTAACTTATTTGATTGCTACCAGTCCAAATCTGTGCTGAGGCCAAAATTGGCATCTGTGTGAACCGTTTGCTACATTATTCCCATGGCCTACTCATGCCTAACTGCCCCAAACCACAAATCATTTGCTCATTTTTGTTCAAACCATCAGACTAGCCCTCTGGGCTTTGCAGAATCCAGCAATAAATCTAGTTCTGATGACCCAGATCTTCTGAACCCTAACCTTAAAATTAGAGTTAATAGTCCAGAGACCCCTAAAAGCAAGAGAATTAATGACAAGCCATTTGTCTCTGTTAGTCTAACTGCTAGTCCTACAGGTCATGCAGTATCCAGCAATAAAACTACCTCTCTAGTCCTTGCCATCCCAAAAGTAATCTGAACCCCAACTTTTAGTGTAGCCCAAACCCTAATATCCAGTCCTGAATTAACAAAACTGTGGTACAATTAAGAGATATCATTGGTGAGACTTGATGTAGATGTTATCAGAAAATGAAAAATAATGACTTAGGGTTACCTGTCATAAATTTCCATGCTAGCCCATGGCTAACAAGTGTGAATGAGTAAGGATAATTTGTGATGTTATTAAGGTTAGAAGTGCAACTGAAACTAGCTGGCACGAATGCTTAGTCTTGTGGCAGTGGTAAATTGTCAGGTTGCAGTTAGAAGTAGATCTGGGTGTAGAAAATGAGGAACTTATGAATTAGCTTTACAACCAAATCATTTCCTTTTCAATGAGGCAAAGAAAAGATGTGGAGCAAGAATCATCTAGGGCTGGAAACAAAGAAAAGATGTAAAGGCAGTCTTGGCAGATGCTGCCTTATTCTTTAGATCTGAAAGTACTGGCCTGAAAAATCTAATCTGAAACATCTAATGTTAACATTATCCTTATTCTAGCATCTACATAGAAACAATCTTTTTCAGCCTTGCAGTGTACTGAAAGAGTTTGTCTTCAAAACTCTATTTCCAAGTAACTGAGAATACTGAACTACATGCTCTTGCTAAGCTTCTACCATCTTTTGTCTGGAGGACTCGCAAAATAAAAAGAGTCTCTCATAGTGTTTCCTGCTTGCGAACTTCCCCTATTCCAAATGCTACTGTTTTAATGGTAGTATAGAGGCCAAGAACAGGTAAAGATTTTTCTGGTACTTTCTCTAGTATTTGATCTTTGAGCATGGCAAATCTTCCATCCTGTAATAGGACCTGTTAGATAATAGCAACCTAGAATACCCCATCTGTGCTACTCTCAATGCTAAATCTAATCCAGCAGTTTCCCTATGCTGCCAAGGGGAAACGACACCTTCTCATTAGGGTTTGAATATAAATTGTCCTGACTGCTTGAATTCAGTTTAGGCTTAAAAGTAGCTGCAGAGATAGAGAAAATCTGTGGTTAAACTTTACAGAGAAGTTCTACTTGCCCAGAATTAAAAGAATGCTTTGCTACCTGTCAGGTTCAACATCAAATGAACAAAATTTCAATATAATAATATATTTCAATAACAAATGAGAAGAAGTAAGTTCCATAATATTCATTTTTTTCCTCCTTATAAGACATAAATACCAGTCTCCATACAGAGCAGGTTAAAGCCTCATGTGCTAGAAGGCTTGCAGGCAGACTTCTGGCACTGAGGAGGCAGTGAAAGCTCTTCAGCTATGTTCAGGTTCTCGTTATCACTCTTTATATCCATTCCAGTTTGAAGAATAGAAACCAAAGAAGGAACTGCCAACAGCAAACAATTCAGCTTAGCTGAGACCTTGCACCTTGGAAGCTGGGAACTGAGAAAATAAGGGAAAGGTGCATGCAGTGTTGACGTTTTTGGTAGGAAAAGCCTATGGTTTTGGGATGTTTTGAGTCTCTCTTTTCTAAGGGGGAGCAGAGCTCCAGGGTGACCTTGCCAAAAATGAATTTGTGTATCAGTGGCACTCTGATCAAGCAAATCAGCTGACTTCAGCTGGCAGCAGAGGAATGGGCACTTCTTGGTCTGCCACAGTGCTGGCCTTGGGTCATCATAGACAACATTGCAGGTGCAGCTTGTTCTCAGTCACAGGAAGCCTGCTTTTAATTGAACCACACATACTATGCAAGGAACAGCTCCAGAGAAAAACAGACATTTTGTATATTGGGTTTGCTTAAAAAAAAAATTTGCCATCCTCTGTATCCTCTTCAGTACTGACTCCCACTTTATCCACTATTGTTTAGCTTGGTCATCAATGACTTAGTTGAAGGGGCAGATACCTCCTCAGCAGATTCCACGATGACCCAAAACTGGGACAAGTGGCTGATACCACGGAGGGCTGTGCTGACTTTCATCAAGACCTGGATAGGCTGGAGAGCTGGGCAGAGAAACCTAATGAAGTTCAACAAAGGCAATTGCAGGTCCTGCACCTGCAGAAGAATAACCCCCTGCACCCGTACAGGCTGGAGGCCAAACTGCTGGAAAGCAGTTCTGCGGAGAAGGACCTGTGGATCCTGGTGGACAACAAGCTGTCCATGAGCCAACAGTGAGCCCTTGTGGCTAAGAAGGCCAATGGTATCCTTGGGTGCATTAGGAAGAGCATTGCCAGCTCTTCCTAATGGAGGGAGGTGATCCTGCTCTTCCACTCAACCCTTGTGAGGCCACATCTGGAGTGCTGTGTCTGGTTCTGTGCTCCTCAGCAACAGAGTGGCATAGAGCTCCTGGAGTGAATCCAGCAGAAGGGTATGAATACTAAGGGACTGGAGTATCTGTCTTACAAGGGAAGGCTGAGGGAGCTGGGCCTGTTCAGCCTCAAGAAAAAATGACTGAGAGGGAACCTTATAAGTAACTGTGAATACCTGAGGTGTGGATGTCAAAAGGATGGATTCAGAGTCTTTTAGGTAGTGCCAAACAATAGGACAAGAGGAAATGGGTAGAAACTGATGCACAGGAAATTCTGCCTGAACATGAGGGAGAACTTCTTTACTGTACAGTGAACGTGCACTGGAACAGATTGCCCAGAGAGATTGTGGAGTCCTCCTTACTAGAGATATTCAAGCACCATCTTGACACAATCCTGTTCTATGTGCTCTAGGATGATGACCCTACTTGAGCAGGAAGTTTGGACTAGATGACCCACTGTGGTACCTTCCAAATTTACCCTGTGATTCTGTGATTCTTTGATGAGTGTGATTCTTGCCATGGACTTCAGGCCTCTCCTTTAGGGTGGGGTTTAGACAATGAAAGCTGTGAAGCTAGATTTGTGCATGAATCTTACAGCCACTAAGAGAGTAAGATGTTGCATGAAGTTATCAGGGGGGAAAGAAGTTATGACAAATTCTTATGCTTCATCAGATGGGACTATATTAAAACAGACTATCTGCAACTCATGTGAACCATAAAATTAATCATTAAACTATTTGACCTGGAGACTGCTTGCCTCATTTTGGCCTTGTTGGCTACTTCCCAGAAAAAAGTCCCTAAAACTTCAGACTTCGTCTTCCCTGCCTTACTTTTGCTCGAAAAGACAGGTTCTTGAAGTCCTGGAATTACTCATTACTTTTTTTTTTTCCCCACTATTTGTGTCCTTCATCTTATTTGTTATGATTTTCAGGGCAGGAGCATAAAACTATTTAGAGACTTTCTTATCAGCTTCAACCTTGAAAGGGAGGTTTGCCTCCTTGCAGAAAGAAAACTTCATGAACACATGACTCTACTGCAACTTGTAAGATTCTAGAGTAATATTTTCCCTTGTTTTCTGAAAGAAATTCTATCAGTATACCTAACCATATGTCCTGAAACAGAAATCACAAATTAAAGAAAAAAAGAGTTTGTTGTGAACTAATTCTTCCTGCTAATTACATCACTCCATCTTTATCAGAGCAAGAATTGCAAGACTGAGAAACTAATCTTAATTTGTATTATTTCTTTTCTTGTCCTACAAATCCTAAGCACCTGAAAGAGAAAGGTTTTACAACTCAAAAGGAGTTATTTGAAAATCCAAGGTTTTTATTAGGAACTAGCTCTATTGGTTTTCTTTTATTTTTTAAGAGTGTTCCTAACTATAGCATTCATGCTGAGCTCAGTCAGAGGCTAGGCAGAAAAACTCAATCACATGTCTTTGCTCCACAGTGACAACTGCTTTCTTTATCTTTCTTTACCAGCACCTGCAAGATTGAGACTTGTGTTTCATTCTAGTTTTCCTTGTACTAAATTGCAACCCTTGAGCTGACCTGAACCCTAGCCTGAAGGCAGTAATCCAAGACAGTTTACAATGCAAGTATATTGTATTTTACATGGCAAACTCACATTCTTAAGCTGTGTCCTTCATCTGGTTTTTTGAAAATCCAAGATTCAAGAAGGAAAGGAGATCCTTGCTTCCTAACCCCAACTCTTGCCAGAAACACGCTGGCTATGCTGCTACTCTGTCTTCTTGTCCCTCGGCAGCCCCACAAGCGCTTGGGCAAAGCAGCAGGAGAGCAGCCAGGAGAAGGAGATAAAATTTAATAAAGCAAACCATAGGCACATGTCTGGCTAAGTAGAAGTTCCTGCCAGGGCTGATTTTTATAGGGAGAAACATGTAACTGGCTGTTGCAGCTGCTCCTTAAGCATACAGTAGGGGGTAAAGGTGTCCTTTCCTAGCTAGTTCCTAGTTTGATCTGTTGTCATGAGAGATCATTTTTTCAGGTGATATCAAATTAATTCCTTCTCCAGAGCACACCATCTTATTCATGTTATTGTCCTTTGCTATAAGAGGCCGAAACACATCTCTATTTTCCCTGTCCCCTGGCAGCAGGAAGTTTGGAAATTCACTGGGCACTCCCTGGCTTTGATATTTTGGTCTGTGAAGTTCTCAGGAATAGAGGTTGTCATGGCCAAGGGTTTTCTTTGTCTCTGTACCTCAAGTCTCAGGGTGGCTTGAGGGGTGCCCAGAGGCTGCAATAACACATTATCCTCCAATTGTAAAGCAAACTCAACCTAACTCTTCCTTTCTTTTTTGGAAAGCAGAAGAGCTCTTACCTGATTTGATACTGATTATTTGTTTATGAATAAAAATGTAAAGAACTGGGCCATTCAAGGCCCAGTCATAAGTAAGTTAGGCATCTCTGTTTGGGAAAGGAGAAAGTATTGGGGCAGCATTATGAGGATTTATAAAATCTTTAGCGGAATGGAAAAGATCAATAGTGATCATTTGTTCGCTGTCTCATTCAATGCAAACCTAGGGTAATCAAATGAAATCAGAAAGAGGCATATTTCAGAATGCTGAGGGAGTTGGTTCTTTTCACATTGGATAACTAGGGCACATAATTCTTTGCTGGATGACCTGAAATAGTACTGTGGATACTATTTACAGTACTGTTTACTGTTTGCTGTTTGCTCAAGATGAAGTGAGATCATAAAAATTAAATTCATGGCTGAATATTGAGGGTGTTTTATTTGTCTTACTCTATTTTATACTCTAGGCTTCTCCCTATGACCATTCTCAGAGCCACAAGACTGTTGGTTTGATCTTCTAAGGCCAATTCATGTCCTAAATCCAAGCTTTACACGTCTTTATCAACTGTGATCACTGATCTAAAACAGCCAAAGATCCAGCCATAGTCACAAGCCGCTTTCTCTTTCATATGAAATCAATTTCCTTACCAAGCTGAACTCACAGTTAAGAAGCAAATCAAACTGGCCAGTCTCAGATCCTAATCCTGAGCTTAATGTATCCCTTGAACTTGGAACACTAAATAGAATTCACTTTTCTTTGAAAGACATGCAATAAAGGATTGAGCACAGCTTCTCAGTTACTGTCATTTTGAAGTTTAAACTGATACTGCAGTTGTAGCCCAAACTGAAGGGCCTTGGAAATAATCATTGTCTTTCACCGTTTCTTGCCCTGCTCCAGCAAGTCCTGAAGGATATAGCAATAACGACACTCTTTCACACCTCTACTTTTCACACCTCTAACACTCTCCTGAAGCTGTACTGTAGCTTTTTGAGCCATTATCTCCAAAGCTTTCCACTAGCTCTGTGACTCTTGCAGGATTTGGTAATGAAATTGAGCTCTCTTACAAATTCTAATGCTGTCACCAACCTTAATGCTAATTTTTCCCAAGATTTTTCCCAATCTTTCTTTAAATCCTGCCACTTACAATCTGTTCATCTGCTGAAAACTGTTCTTCCTTCTCATCTGTCTGTATGCTGGGAAAGATCTGCTACACCCTACATTTGTATTCAGTGGCTGAGAATGTTAATCTCTGCCTTTCCTATTCTTCCCAAAGTATGTACACTGAGCCATGATTTTCAGTCTGGCTATGTCCTGAGTCATTGGTTTCTGTATCTTGCATCTACGTACTTGTTCTGCACACTAATGTCTGTCACTGATTTTTCCCTTGGACAGCTCCTGTGCTATCAACATTTGCATGCCCAGGGTTGAAGAGATTCTTTTGATATTTTCTCGTGCAAATTGAAATCACATGTGTCACCAATAAGGCTGTTTCTGATTAGTGAATCTTTTGTGTCTCCGGAGTTACATGTGGATATCAGAACTCTTCATTGTGTAACTCACATATCTAACTTACACACTTCTCAATTCCAGGTAAAATACTTTCCCAGACTTCATCCCAAACCCAATACCTATCCACAGTATCTTTCTGCCTGAAATCACGACAATTATTCCTCTATTTCCCAGCCAAAGCATGGGATATGAGAAAGAGGCAAATCTTTGCCTTATTAATCATTACAGTAATTTCAGTATTCTGGATCCACTTTTCCTTTGTACTGCTTTAATGATTATGCAATTCTATTTCTCTAGAAGTCCAGCATCCCTGTGGAGTGAGTCATATTGATTCTCTTCAGAAATGCTGCCTTGTTCTCTTCTAAAACATGCCCCTTTCACCAGTGTGAGCATCACTCCCCTATCACTTCTGTCCTAGCTAACGAAATGGTAGGATTTCATTATCCTTGTTTTAGAAAGGCTCTTTATTAGGAGAAGCCTGTTCACAGATGCTGTAAGTCAACTCCAGTTATGACTCCATAATAAAAACAGACTTATGCCTCCTCCAGACTTTCTCCCCTCCAGCTCTTCTCTAGCTCACACTCCATCTACATTGCTGCATCACTAGAGAAAGATTCAAGCAATCTATACAGTTATTGCTATGATTTGCACCCTTTTCAGATTATGTTAAGACCTCAGATAGGAGAATTTTGCTTCCAAATTCCCTGATTGTAATTTGGTTTTCATGGCTAGGTTCCTATGGTTAATCCAGATCAGCAGAAGCCATGTTCAGCTGATTTTTTTCAGTGACAAGACACTATTTATCTGAGTTCTCTGATTTAGCCCAAGACAGTGGGGATGGTCAAGGGGAAAAGAAAACAGAATGGTGGAGGGTGAATTTCTGGAATCTAGTTCTGACTTGTATTTAATTTCTGCTGACATTAGATCATTGATTCAAACACCACTACACCAAATTTGTACAAATTCAAGTAAAATTCAGACTGGCAGACTCCAACATATACTCTCTGATAAATGCATCTTTCAGTTCCTTCAAAAACAGCAATAATAAAGTGGTGCATTTGGCCTGGTGTTTCAAGGGACTATACTCAATTCACTGGTCCCTGAGCTGTATTTTCTTACAGAGAGAGGCTTGTTTAATGCAATCTGTGCAGAGTTCAAGTATTGTGCCCTCCAATCACTCCTTCCTTCAATGAGCTCCAGTAATGTGGCATTACTAAGAAGAGGTGGACATATTTTGTTTCATTTCAAACCCACTCACACACTTGAAATGTGGAACAGAAGTCCAAAAGGATTAGATTTGTTTTCCCTTTAAAGGAGGCAAAATGCCAGTTTGGGCTGCTGCGAAGAGAAGGAAGTCCTGAATTAACAATGTATGAATTCCTAGCAGTGGCCAAACACTCTTCTCTCTGGCTGAGTTATGAAGAGGGAAAAAATGCCATATTATCAGTGGATCCCACTTCTTACAATTGCACCCTACAACTTCTGCAAACCTATCCCATTCTTTTCATTCTCTCAGGAACCAATTCCTCTGTGTATGAATGTATGAGGACATTAAGTGTAGTCCTCATGTTTCTTCATTTCTGAGTTGAAGAAGAAATGGCAGCTTGTCCTCTCCATAACAAGAAAGTTGCTATATTTATCTGTTTTGAGAGGTCTGTTTTCAGGACTCACTAACTCTTAGTCACTTCATTTTTGGGCAGAGGAGCAGAACACAACCAATGAAAATGGGGGAAGTGGAGTAAAAGTATTATGCCTAAGTTTTGGCTGCTGTTGCTGCTGCCACTGTGGCCATTGCTGCCCAGGAATATTAACTGCATTCAGTGTAATGGAGCATTTTCACAGCTGAAAGGAGTACAAATGCCAAAATACTCAGCTGCAGCTCTGAGCAAAGTGTTTCTGGCCATGCCAAAAGTATGAGACTTTCTTGTTAGGCTCTTTGAGAAAACAGTCTCCTTTGAAAATTGGGTCTTGGTTGCTTCAGAGCAAAGCCAAGCTGCATTTGTTTTGGTGGCATATTCACCTTGGGTTTTGCTTTCTTCTGACACCTTGCTTTTGTGCCTTTGTTGTGGCTGAATTTCAGACTGCGTGGCAAAGCCTTCTATGTAATAGACCAAGCCTGGGTTTCTTCCATTTTTTTTTTTTTTTTGCTCTCTGAACAGACAAATAAAAAAGTGTCCACTTGCAGAACTAGGCTGCTTTTTTTTTTCCACAGCAAATGAAGGCAAGAGATTTTGGAAGCGTAAAGGTCTGTGTATCTCCCCATGTGATGATTTGCATGACTTATTTTTTGCAGCTGTCCAAATTACCTCTTTAAAATGTACATTTTTGCAATAGCTCTACTCACCATTTCCCTCCTCAGTTAAGGTTTTGCTACTGTGCAATGGAGCTGCAGTAACAGTAGTGAGATTTGTAGGTGTGGCCTCAAATGAGGAGAGTTGAAGCTAGGTAACAGTGGGTGAGGGCAAAGTAGCTGGCATGGTGGAGCTGTCTGCTTAGACAGCTGGATATCTCCATACAGCAGTAACTCCCTGCTCCCAGCTGCTTCTGCTGCTGCCAGCACAACTTCTGCACTTCTGCTCTTGTTTTTTTCTTTTTCTGCACGGGGCTCAAAAAGCCAAGCAAGGGCTCAGAGGTTAGCATCATAATTTTATGCAGATTTATGGTACAATCACTATTGCAAACCTCTTGAGTAGAGAAGACATGGCTCAGGACAGCTCCTTTCAGAAGACGTGATATCTAGATTTTTGTTTCATCTTTTCTTACTTTTTTCTAAAAGAACAAAAAGATTCCTAGGTAATAAGCCAGTTGCAGAAGATGAGACCTTGAGAAAGAAATGCCAACTATCATAATGGATGCAATAAAAACTGTGAGGCTTGAGGCTTTCTGGTTATTCTCCACGCTCAGTTGAGGGAAGAGCACTCCCTCTGATCTACTTGGGTGTGCAAGAGGCAATGTATTAGTCTCAGTGTCCTGCAAGGTACCCAGGATTTTGAGGCTGGAGGGAAACATCCATATTTTTACACTCCTTGTTGAACCTACGTGACCGTTACTGTTATTTCAACAGAAGCAGTGGAGTAGGAACAGAAAAAGGAAAGTTATGAGTTTTCCAACCCTTTCCAAATTTTTTTTCCCTAAGCCAAGGATTTTATAAAAGTCTAACTCTAAAACACATTAAAAGCCTGAGCTGCTTACAAAACCCCCGGCTCCACAGGGTTTGCTTATCCTTAGTAATTATCACTTAATATTTGGCCCAGCACAGCTATCTTTCAGTCTTATAAGGATAAATGTATTAGTTTCACTGCTATCTGAGCTCTTTTTCACCATCAGACTGAAGCCTGTAGTTTATTATTCCTGGACAGAGGCCTACACACACTATATGTTACTTCTGTAGTTCCCTCAGTCAGTGGGAAATGTTTTAGTATTATTATCATTAAATATTTTGCCAGACACTGTGGTCTTCCAGCTTTCACATAGATAGGGAGGGAGTGGATGTGTGGCTAAAGTGCAGGCTTAAGAGATGGGAGACAGGAGTGTTTTTTCCTTATCTGTGCCAAAATGCTTAGAGAGAAAATTCCTCTGGTATCTAGAAAGGCTAAAATGCCCTTAACCAGCTACTATCTCCTTGTACTTTGGCTTCTGAAACTATCAAATTAAATGAAACATTCTGTGACCACAGGTGCATTTAGCAGTAAGGTTCATAGATTAAGTAATATATGCAATACTTCTTTGCATCTTCCTTTTTGGTATATGTAATAAAGTACACTCTTAGTACATATTTTTAAAAGAGAAATTAAAGGATCCTCCTTGCAAAGCTGATTATTTCAGTGGGTTTAGTATTTTCTCAACATGTTTTTTTTTCAGTTTTGTTGGTTCTACCTATTTAATATAAATGTTTAAACTGGAGCTGTAAATAATGGAGTTTAAATGCATAAGAGCCAATACCAATTTAATAATGCTCAAAAAATATAAAGTAATGAATAAATTTTAAGGTCACATGTTTCAGTATCCTGTGGTTCTGTGTCAGACTGAAAATGATAAGTGTTAGTTATTTTAATATCCATGAAGCTTTTAATTGATGAAACTTTCACTATTTTTATTATATTGATATTATGTAGCACAGTGTTAATCTGACAGGGCAATGTCAGAGCTGGGTGAGGCATAATATCATGGCAAACTATTTTTGCAGTAGGAAATACACTAATTTCAGACTTCTGAATCCTCTTATGCCAAAATCTTTCCTAATTAGTCATTCCTCAACAAGGACCCAAAAGTATGTAATTTTGTTTATGAGAGTTCCCTTAGATATTACCTGAAAACTATGTGGACCAGTCATCTATTCTGTGCCAGTGTGTCTGTAGTTTCACCAGGTATTGTCCACTGCTCAAAAGGGAAGGCTTAAAGGCAAGCACCAATTCTGTTGTATGGGAAAAAGAGCAAGAGGAAACATTAGCAAAGGGATGACTCCATAGAGAATCAGGGATCCCCAGTTCTCATAGCAGCGGTCTTAATGAAAAAGGAGGAGGGTTGAACCCATGAATCTCTCTGAGAGATTCACATCCCAGAGTTTCTGTTGGACAGACTTACAGTCCCCTGACCTCAGCCAGAGTTGCTTAACTTGGAAAATCTGGCTCCTTTAGGTACAACTGGAGCATATTGATTTCAGGGCTGAACTTGAGGAAATTCCAGTCTACTATATTACCCGTCCACCTGCGCTTTGGGAGATGTAACAGGACCAGAAAAAAATAGGGCTCATAGTTTGGCAGAAAGACTTAATGCAGGTGGATGTTGAAGAGCCATATTGCCAAATGCAATAGGATGCTGATCCTTTTCACCTGCCCCAGGAGCTACCTGCTTTTCCCCGGCCGCACAGGCCATAAGGACCAGAAACTCCCATGGTGGCAAGTGAGTTAGCAGTTCTTCTAATGGCCTACATGCGCTACATACATCAAATGAAACAAGTATGAAAATGGTTCATTACCTGACTGTGTTGTTTTGAAAAACCAAGGTCAGTTTTTTCATAGGAATTCAGGTACATAAAGTTGCAGGTTGACAGCTAGTAATGTTTACGAAAGCACTCATGTGCCAGATTCCCATGGATTTCAGTATAGGTTAGACCCCTGAAGATAGAGTGTGTTTAGGCATCCAAGTCCTTTGAGAGGTGAAGTATATTCCATTTACTGCAGTATCCCACAGGGTGCATACGAATTATTACTACAGGGCAGCTTGTGTGCTGTCAGTCCAACATACTGGCTTACTCTGTTCATCTTCCCATACCTGGTGGAATAAAATCTGTTGTATACATCCCACCTATCTACCATCCAGGGAGCCATTCTTATTTGTGCTCTGGAAGCCTTCTCTTGAGTTCACTTTTCCTATTAAGAAGTGAAAAGTATGGGGGGGGGGGGGGGGGGGGGGAAGGGGGGTGGGGCAGGGTTAGGTGGAAGTGGAGAGAAAGACAGGCATCAGTGTCTAGCACAGAGCACATTACCAGCTACCCTGCCAATTAATGTGCCAGAATTCCCTTGCTTGCACATGTTTTGCTGTTTTGATGTAACTAAACGACATTTGCATGCAGCTGCTTTTTTCTACGGAATAAAAGCTCTTCAAAAGAGCAGATGAGCATGACCCCATTTCTCATTTTGTTTCTCATTACTTTAATTGTATATATATTGAACATGTCATCCATCGTGGAAAATTGCTTTCGTCTCTATAACATCTGAAGGACACTGTTATGGCAAACACTGCTGCATCTGCTGATGCAAGTTTCACTCTCCCCATTTTTTATTCCATTCATATCCACAAATTTCAATCCTGTGCTACTAGAGCTGTACCATTAAACCCACTGATTTCACTGGGAAGAGCAGATGCTCAGTGACACAACAGACATTTTTGTTTAGGTGTCTAAATATGCCTTCACAAGCGTAGATATTTGGACTCAATGTTTTTTCTCTGGGAGCATTAATCTTACATCTCAAGTTTATACTAAATTCCAGTTTGCTTCCCCTGTCTCAGTCTGTTAAAAATTTGGTTCTATGTTTTTATTAACAGCATTCAGCAGAGGGTTTTTTCTTTGTTTCACCACACTGTCAAGCCACTGCTTGCTCATTGGTAATCCCAGAATGATCTACAAGCAATGTCCCATGTATGCATATAATTTTTATTGTTAGAAGATGAACGTAACCCTTATGCTGAGGCCAATACTTATAATTTCTTTGAATGCCAGGTTTATGTGATTAATACTGAGGCTAATTTTTTCTGTGAGTGGCTCTGCTTAATCCCATGACTGTCTGTGTGCAGCACATGCATATCATCCCCAAATGCCTTGGTACACATGTTAACAATGGGAAAAGTACTTGGTGGAAGAATGTAACTTTCAAACTCAGCAGCTGTAGTTGGCACAGACAGCTCCTCCCTTCACCCACAATTTGTCTAACTTGATCTTGTGACTGCCTGTGGAAATGCCCCAAATTGTTTTTCTTGCATTTTCACCTGCAGAACTTTGAATCAGAGACAGGAAAAGCATTTCAGCAGTATTAAAATAAATGTTTTTCTAATTGTATGCTTTACTCTTTTTTTTCTGATTTTTTCAGAGCATTGGTTTAAAGACGAAAATAACCAAGTTGGGAAAAAGAAGGAGGTAGGAAACTGCAAAGTTCCACATGCTGAGTTCTTTTTAATCCTATTTTTAGGGGAGTAAAGACAGTTTGCTTCCCTTCAAATGACCTGTCAGTTTGCTCTCCAAAGCGAGTGGAAGTCTTTCTGAGAGCCACAGAGATACTCAGATATCTGCCAGGGACAAGGATATTCATGACAAGGTTCTGTACCTGGCCTTACTTCCTGCCTTTATCTCTTCCACTAAGTAATATCACCACACCCCAAGGGCTGAATGCCATTTGTTAATTCAGAGCCAAAAAGCATATTCTGGACTGGACTTGCAAACCATTTTTACCCACTCCTCACAGTACCAGTATTTTCTTCTCAGATCACATTTTTAAAAGAACCAGACCAGCAACAAGACCTTGCACGACAATACTTTAGAAATATCTTAAATTTGTGTGCGTGTGTTTGTGTGTGTGCGTGTGTGTGTGTAGGCCAGTTTTTGTGCAAAGATTTTTTTGAGATAGAAATAGTGATGATAGAGATAGATACATAAAGCACCTTATATATACTTACAAAATTAAGCATGATCTCCTCTGGTTTGCTTAAATTCCAGAAAACTCTAGGCAGAACAGAACCCAGGTTAGAGACAGTGAGAAGATTTCCAGAAGCACTGAGCCCTGTCTTGCAGTTCCCATTCCATTGTACCCAGTTCCAGAGGCACCATCTTTAACAGAGCATGCGTAAATCCTTACAGTGCTTCGAATCACCCCTATATTGTACCCTTTATAAGATTAATTGAGATTCTTGAAAAGAAATTAGTATTTTGTAGTATGTCTGGTAACTAATAATTACCAGGGAATTTATCAAAGAATAAATCTGGTTTTGACAAGGAATTAACCAGAATCATCAGTAAAGCATATAGCTGAATTTTAAAAGAAAAACTGCATAGGTAATTTACTTCAGACATATAAATGTTCACATTAATGTATTCAGAAGACTGAGTCTTTTTCCAAGAGATACAAGTTCCTAAGTTCCTGTAACTTTCAGTGGGAATTAGGCTTGCTGGATTTTCATCACAAAAATACCCAAAGAAAACCCAACAAAGATTCATGCTTCTTGGTCACTTCTGGTGCACTGCAAACATTATGTTCCAATCAGCTCAGTCTTTACTTTAAGCACAAAAGCTGATATTTTCACCTGAAAGCAGGTGTTCTGTTTTCTTGCCGGTCTCTTCCTCGCTTCCTCTTCTGTTTTTGAATCACAACAGAATAGCTTTACAGTGGCCAGTAAACTACTATTTTAAAACAAACTAACACACAACTATTGTAAATTCACCACAAGCTATAGATGAGAAAGCCGGAGCTTACATTAGAGTAAATGTAAACATGCATTTTGTGTTTGCATGTATTTAAGCCATTTACACATTTATACCTCATTCTTGTGTGCAAACTTGGAGAATGATAAAGTGTGCTGAAAGCTGTGGAAATAGAATTGAAAGAATCCTTGCAGATTTTTTAGAAAAAAAACCCTACCACTTTTCCTAATGTCTCCATCCCTGGCTCTAGAATGCCTGCCAGGTCAATTCTCTGTTGAAGTCAGTGGGAGTTGGCCACTAATTTCAATGGAAATAGGTTTTGGTTCTTTTACTGTAAATCCTCTTTTAAGAGAATCTGACTGATCAGTAATGACTCATTCAGAAGCAGACCTGGTGAGCCATTTAAAAAGCCCTTTTCTGCATTTACCAGTGCTTGAAATTTATTATTTAAATATTCATATTATGAATTAGCTCAGGAAATACAATTGAAAAGTTACTTTTTTCTTAAACCTAGCCTCTTCCTCTCTTTACCCAGCTCCTTTTCTTAAAAAAAAAAAAAAAAAAAAAAAAAAAGTGGAACATACAATAATGCCAGTAATTATGTGTTATGTGATTTTTATTGCTTTGCAATTTATTACAAATGTTTTTGTGGGTGGTACAAAGTATTTGAACAGCTTTTAAAACTAGTTAGAAATTTATTAAATATTTGTGATTGTTATTTCAGGTTGTGTTTTATGATCTAAGGTTGATTTATATGTACAAAACCCAAAAGGCAATGCAATGTAACTACTTCAGGATTTTTCTTCAGTAATGCTCTACAATGCACAGTGAGCCTCGCCAAGCTAAAGGGGCTCTACATATGCTGAAGACCAAAAAGTGACCATTACTGAAGCAGAAACCAGAATATTCTTCATATTCTGTTACTTCCACTAACTTAGGAAAGATTTCTAGATAGTATTTACAAAGAGCTTTTTGCAAACTTAAAGAAACTTGAACTTTAGGTGTTGGATTAAGAACATTTTGCTAAACTAAATGTTGAAGATCACTTGAAATGCATATGTAGAAATACTTTCCAAAGGAGAAGTAAAATAATTGCTGTTATGATGTATGTATGATTAAAAATCTATATGATTGATTCAAGGAAAGGCACAAGGCACATTACGTATAAAATCTAGACCAGAAGGTTACCCAGATTATTTCATGATGCGCACATTTGACATTGTGTGGTAATGAGTAACAGTCTCAAAAAGGACACATGGATGTATTTGCCCAGCAGACATCCTGCTGTTTAGCTGACTTTCTCAAAAGTGCTGGTAGACTTTCCATATCCTATCGCATTTCAAATACAGATCGTAACATCAACCACACCATGCAAGGATTCCCCATACATCTTCTCTCCTCATTTGTTTTATTTTCCCTGTTGGCTGCCCATCTGAAATGGTTCCCATCCTGACTGGTTTGAGAACAGATAATAATGAACAGCAACTAACCACAGAAAATCTTAAATCCGAACAGGATGTTTTCAAATAAATAAAAAACATGCTTCTGCCTTGAAAAAAAAAAAAAAAAAAAAAAAAGAAATTCAAATGCAATGGCTGTTTTTTATACATAAAGGCTTTCCATTCTTTCCCCCTAGAAGCTAGAAAACTATTGATTGCTTATAAGTTTAGAATTGGATATTTGTTCCACCTTACTTTATGATGGAAAACCTTGAGGGAAAAGATCATAGGTGTTGCAAGTGGTGAGGTGGCTTCATCTTTTCTCCACAAGACTGGCATATCAGAGTTTATATACGAGTATCTTACTGGCCCAGAAATTGGTCAGTAATTGGTCTTCAACTGTCAGAGGCAACCATAGTTGGGAAATGAGTCACATCTCCCTCTGCTTCTGTTGTTGAAACAGAGATTGACAAACTAATGACCTGCAAGACTGTCCAGGTTTCTCAAATAGTAAGGTCACAGTATAGCTTGTGCTTTGTTTGGGCATCTCTAGATACTTGCATTACAACCAGCAACAATAGATTTCTGCTTCATTTCAGCCTTCAAAACCCCTGGGATTTTTTTCTTACATCCTTGAAGACAATGCAAAATATTGGTATTCCTGAGCATAGAAAGAAGTGACCCTCTGGACTGACAGCAGGGAGGAAAAATCCCAACAAGTCATATATACAAATCCATGGTGGGCTGCTGAAGAATAGTCTACATTTTCATGCAAGTTCTTTCTGGCCTTGAAATCAAATCCTGTCTAAATCAAGCAATGATCCAAATGGACATTTCCTCTTCAGCTCTTTCCCCCACCATACTGTGACTGTCAACATACTCCCAAACCTTGCCTAAATTAAAACATGACATTGCACACACAGTTCTCCCCTAAATAGCAGATGAGAGAAATGTTGTATAGCTTAAGCCACCTTTGGAAAGTCTAAGAGTTATAGTGATGCAAAAAGGAGTGTCATGCTGAATGACAGTAGAGGCATTTATTTATTCATTGGCTTTTGGAGATTCCGATTGCAAATTTCTGTAAGCTCTTAATCTTTGGTGCAAGTTTCAAGTCCCTGTTGAATCCATTAAAACACTAGACTGTAACAAAGAGGCAGATCATTCCTTCTTTAGGCACTTTACTCCCATTTATATCAATGAAAATTAGATAATTCACACATCTGGTCCTTCGTCTAAATTTTCCAACTGTGTCCTTGGGGTGCTGAACTTGAAACACTGGAAAGGACTTATTTTTAATGCTAAGAAAGTCACTTTCAGCATTCTAGATACTGTTACAGTGAGTAAAACTTGGCATTCCAAAGTGGAGGCACCTAAAGTCCCTAATTACTTTTAATCTATTTTCTACCTTAATTTGCTTTTATGTAAAAGTAGGCAAAACAATATACAGCTTCTCTAGCTATATTTGTATCTTCCATCCTTAATGTCACATTAACACTGAGGTCATGGGTTCAATCCCTGTATTTGGAATTCACTTTAAGAGTTGGACTTGGTTGGAACCTTGTGCCTCAATTCCAACTCAGAATATTCTGTGAAATCTGTGAAGTTACATACATTGAAGGTGTTTCTTTTCTTAACTTTGAGGAAGGTTTTTCTCCACTATTCCTTGTTATTTCTTGATCCATCATAAATGTCCGTTTTCATATTTATTATTCTCACTTTTCAAATTTGTTACTAAAGGTACACACATGCACGTGTGTACGTGTGTGCACTGGCGTACGCATACATGTACATCCATAATTACTGTTAAGGTGATTACACGTAAAGGCTGTGCATTTTTCTTGATAGAGTAAAAATACTCATTAAAATACAGTTTTTATTGTGCAGTATTCATAATGTCCATCATTCTCATTCGTGTAATATGTGCATTTTGGATGTATGTTTAAATTCAACACAGCTTATAAGGAAGACAATTGTTTTTATCTAAAGAATTTTTTTTTTCTCTAGGTAGGTGAGATGCTTGCTTTTAATTTTTCATCACAGAACATTCTTTCAATCTCTTGATAATTTCATTGTTTTTTGCCTAGAACATTTCCAGGCAGTTAACTGGTTCAGAAATAAATACAAAAATTCAGATGATGTCAAAACCAGCATGAAGATCTGCACGCTGATCTTTCAAAATAATAAGTACCCTGAGTGCAATCTAGAAAATACATTTATCTGTAGGCACTCCTTTGTAGTATTTGTAGCCCATGACTGAAATTTTGAATACGGCCAAGTCAAAGTGAGATCTTCCTTTCAGATCTGTAATGCTGGGGCTCTGCCTTGCCAATCTTTAATCACTGGGTTGTGAGCACATTGTTGTACATCTTGGAAGAGGGATCCTTATATTCAATGACCTCCTGCTCTGTGACTCCACTCCTTATGGCAGTGCCTCACAGCAGTCTTCCTCCTACAGTACTATGTATTTGGGTCAGGTGGAATGACTTTATTTTGTGTCTTCCTGGACACACATCTAAACATCATGTTAGCAGCTTGCTGGGTTGCCTATGCCTCAGAAATATGCTTGAAGATACCCCTTTCTCCTCCACCCCCCCACAAGCTGCTAGCTCAGGTTTAGGGGGATTTTGGGAGAGGAGAATCTACAAGATAGGGAGAAGAGTTTCAAAAGAGGCCCCTTACCTCAGGATGTATTCCAAAGCTTTATTATCAATGAAGGGATTCCAAGAAGCAAAAGGGGAGCACAAGGAGGGAGAGGGGTTTTTATCTCCTTTGGGGTCGGGGTCAGGTTACCTGGCCGAAGGCCATAGGTCAAACTCAAAGGGGCAGGTACCTCAGGCCAGGTTACAGTTTCTGGGGGAGGGGTTTTGGGGGAGAACCTTTGTTAAAGGAATACAACATCTCACCCTTTTTTGTTTAAGAAAGTTAAAGGAAAAACATTGGGTTACACATGGAGTGAGGATAACAAAAATAGGGAAAACAAACATTTTTTAAAACATGTTAAAAGTCTCTGTTTCTGCCAGATGGAGTCCACACTTAGGAAGGTTCTTCTTCCTCCATCCAACAGCGTCTTCTCTTGGAGGCAGTGGCAACTTGCCTTTCATCTTCTTCTGCTGGAGCTGGGTTTTTGGGGACGAAAGGTTTGACCCACTTCTGAGGTATCCATCGAGGACCTGAGGGGGTAGCTACACACGCATAGCCCCGGCCCCAGGTCACGAGCTCATAGGGACCCTTGGTTTCCCAAGTTTCTGGATCCCTAATCAAGACCGGTGGACGCTGAGAAAGTTTGAACTGATTACCACTGTTAAAATGATGATTTACAGGTGAATTCATGTTTTCAAAAGAACAGTTTAGGAAATTGAAGGTAAACATGGCTTTGCAGAGCTTCTGTTATGGAGGCATCCACATAGTTGTGCTGCTCTGTTTAGTCAAAACCTGTTTGAGCGTCTGATGTGCTCGTTCAATCACAGCTTGGCCTGTGGGGGAGTGGGGGATGCCAGTTTTATGCTCCACTCCCCACTGCTGGACAAATTCTCAGACTTCCTTGGACGTGTATGCTGGGCCATTATCAGTTTTGATTTCTTTTGGGATCCCTAGCACTGAAAAAGCTTGCACTAGGTATTGTTTAGCATGAACAGCTTTCTCTCCTGCATGAGCAGAGGCATATACTGCACCTGAATGTGTGTCAATACTTACATGAATATATTTGAGGCGACCAAAACTAGGAATGTGTGTGATATCTGTCTGCCAAACTTCCCAACTGCCAAGGCCTCGGGGATTAGTTCCTATACCCATTGATGGCATGGCCTGGAACTGGCAATTGGGACAGGTGGCCACAATAGCTCGAGCCTGACTCCGTGTTAGCTGGAACTGACGGATCAGACCTGGCACATTTTGATGATATTGTTGGTGACTCAGTTTTGCCTCTTGGAAGATGTCAGGGAGACGTGCTTTTTCAACTGGTGCAGCAAGGGAGTCTGCTTGACGATTCCCCTCTGCAATTTCACCAGGAAGGTCCGTGTGTGATCGTACATGCATCACAAAGAATGGATGTTCTCGATGAGAAACCAAATAAATCAGCTTTGAGAGCAATCTGAAGAGATGCTCATTCTCAATTTCTCTGAGCACAGCCTGCTCCGCTCTGGATACTATTCCAGCCACATATGCAGAGTCAGTCACCAAATTAAGTGGTTCTGAGAACTTCTCAAAGGCTCTTACCACAGCTGCTAGTTCAGCTACCTGGGGAGACCCTTCTACAAACTCCACATCAGCTTCCCAATGCTGAGTTTGCCTGTTTCTCCAAGTCATCACCGACTTGTGGGAGGCCCCAGATGCGTCCGTGAACACTGTGAGAGCTTTGAGTGGTCTCCGACTCCTTTTCTCACAAGGAATGAGGTGGAATTCCTCATTGAACAGCTTGTGAGATGGGGCATGGACGGATATTTGTCCCCTGTAGCTGTCCAGAGATAATTGGAGATTGGCATTGCCCTGGAGCAAATTCTCAAACATCTCTTTGGTCAGTCTCTTTGGAGAGTTTCTTCCCTCCTCTGAGAGTTTGACCGGAAGGTGAATGCAGGTAAAATCACAACCGGCCAGTTCACACAGCCTCATCCTGGCTTTCTGAATCAATTGAGCTATTAACTCTTGTGGCTCAGTGATGGTCTTGGATCTTTGGTGAGAGAGGAAGACCCACTCTATGATTAAGAGTGAATCTTTCTGCCCCTCGATCCATTGGTAAATCAGACCAAGCAGGTGTGGCAGTTTTCCTAGCACAATGAAATGGAAAGGTAGGCTTGGTTCATACCTGTGAGCCTGCCTCTCTGACAAGGCTTTCTGTACCTTTTGGATTGCTGTCTTTGCCTCTGGGGTCAGTTCCCTGGGAGAGCCCAGCTCTCTCCCCTTTCAGTAATTTGAAAAGAGGGTCTATATCCTCATTTGTGAGGCCTAGCCAGGGTCTCACCCAATTCAATGATCCACACAGGGAGTGGAGATCCGCTAGGGTCTTAGGATTACAATTGATTTCCAATTTTTGAGGAACAATGGTCCTCTCTGAAATTTGTAAGCCCAGATACTTCCAAGGTGGCATCCTTTGAACTTTGTCTTCCTGTAATTGAAATCCAGTAGAGGTTAAAACTTTAACCACTAGGTCAAGCGTGTGTTGGAGTATAGAGTCATTGGGGGCACACAATAGTACATCATCCATGTAGTGGAGGATGATGGCATCCTGTCTCTCAGCATACAGGTGACAGTAATGATGCTACGTACTGTTGGCATATGAATGGCGAGGCTTTCATACCCTGAGGCAGCACCTTCCAGTGATACCTCTTCATGGGGGCCTGGCGATTTAGGGTGGGAACTTAAAATGCAAACCTTATGGCATCTCCTGGGTGCAGAGGAATTTGGAAGAAACAATCTTTGATATCTAATACAGCCAATTTCCAGCCTCGAGGGAGCATTGTTGGAGAGGGCATCCCTGGCTGTAATGGCCCCATATCTTCTATGATTTTGTTTATTTCCCTTAGATCATGTAGTAGTCTCCACTTGTCCTTTCCCGGTTTCTTTATTACAAAGACTGGGAAATTCCAAGGGCTTGTTGTTTCTTCTAGGTGGCCTTGAGCTCCTGTACAAGCTTTTCAAGCGCCTTGAGCTTTTCTTTGCTCAATGGCCACTGTGCTACCCACTTTGGGGTGTCACTTAACCATGTTAATTTGTGGGTAGGGCGCGTCACAGTGGCTACTTCTAAAAATCCTGGAGTGTCTTAGGAATAATCAATTGGACTCCCCACTGGGACATTGTGTCTCGGCCTCACATGGGGCCTTGTAATTTGCAATGAATGGACGAACACTTGCTATTTTTCCATCCGGTCCTTCAATTTGCACAATATTTTTTGAGATTTTAGCCAATGTGATTCCTCCTATGCCCTGAAGTTTGCCTGCCACAGGTTGCAGATTCCAGTTCGATGGCCACTTGCTCTCTGGTAAAATTGTGATGTCTGCGCCTGTATCTAAAACTCCCTCTACATGGAGGTGATCTGACCCATTCACTATGTTGCATGCCAGGGAAGGTTTGTCCTCTCCCACCACTTCTGCCCAGTAGATTTCAGGTGATTTTCCATCAGCTACTATCTCTGCCGGAACAAGAATGGCTTGGGCAAGGATTTGCCCCTCTGCTAGGTAGAAAGGTGGGTTTTTACAGCGTGCCAACAGCATGAGGTTTGTTATTTGTTCCTTAATGGTCATGGGAACTACATCAGTTTGATCTGGTGTGTGTGCCGTGTCTCCAATGACAAAATACTCACTGTCCATTTCCCTGTTGGCCAACTGGTCCTGAGGGATGTTTGACAGATCCACCGTGATTATTGTCCAATCTGTAGATCTGAAATGAAAACCTTTGGCAGTCACGAGCCTGTGTCGGCCCCATGGCTGCCATACCTTGTTAATTGAACATTTGACAGTTCCGGTTTTTTCCTCCCCCACCCCTTCCCCCTTATCTGTTAAGAGAGAGGTATTAGGTGGTGAGGGACCCCGTCTATTTGTGTTTTTGTGCGTGACAGTATGAATAACGGGGTCGCGCTGAGAAATTAGTTTTTTTGTTTGCCGGACTTCTGTTTCTGACTTGAACTCTGGTTCTTGTTCTGGGGGCAGGCCTTTGCAAAATGTCCAGGCTGTTTGCAGAGGTGGCATATGATGTGCTGCAGACGATCTTGTGATGTTGGTTGCTGCATTGGTTCAGGTCGCACCGGTGCTGCAGCCTTGGGATGGGGCAGTCCTGGATCAGGTGCACAGAACAGCTCTGCTTTCCTGCAACACGCTTCTATCATCTGAGCAAAGGTAGGGGAGGGCTCGAGAGGAAGGCTAAGGATAACCCTGCGACAGGTCTCATTAGCATTCCTCAGAGCCAGTTCTTTAATGAGTTCGGTCTGTATAGACAGTTGCTGGACTTGTCTTTCCACCTGTATTTTTAAACGGTCTACGAATTGCAAAAAACTTTCAGCAGGGGATTGTTTGATATTTGTGTAACTGCCTTGAATGTCTGTGGTGGGTAGCTGATGAAAGGATTTTTCTGCAGCAGTAGAAATTTTATATAATATTTGCTGTGATAGTAATCAGGTTTGCTTTTCAGGACAGAGCAATTCATCTTCGCCACATAAGTGATCCAATGTGATATCATTATTGTCATTATCTTTAGCTGTATCAGGTGTTAGGTGAATGTCCTGTAATACTGTTTTTAAATTTTTTTCCAAATGCTTTCCCATAATTCATATTCAGATGGCGTTAATAAACATCTGAATAAGTCTTTAATGTCAGAAGGTACCAATTCATTTGAACTGAATGTGGCAGTTATCATGTTTTTAAAAATTTGACTATATCTGCCAAATTCTTTTTGCATTTTGCAGAGTTCCTTTTTGTCTTGGTAACAAAATGGTGTATATTCTTTTCTACCATTTTTCTTGACAACATATACTACAGGTGCTACAATAGGTATGTTTTCATCACCTGCAGTTTTAGTTTCTAGAAGGTGTGTTGTGTGAGAGGCAGAAGATATGGTACTACTGTGTGTGTGTCTATGTAGTTGTGAGTCAGTTTGCGATATAAATTGCTCCTGGTTTGCAGCTGTGAGCAGATAGCAGCACCCACCACAGCACAGTGTGGGAGCGGGGACCTGCCCCACCCCCGCCACCACTGGGTGAGGGGGAGCAGGAGCCACCGCTCGCCGTGCCGCGTGCGGGGTAGGTGGGGCCAACCACCGCTCCGCGGGGAGAGGGGGAGGAGGGGGAGCCACGGCAACCACTGGCTGCACCGCGCGGGGAGGGGGGGGAGAGGGAGCCACGGTAACCACCGCCGCGCCGCGTGGGGAGGGGGGGGCCGCAGGGGCGCTGCCGACACACGGGCACGGGTCGCCCGCGGCTCCACTGCCATGCGGAGTGGAGGGGCAGCTGGATCTCCCACGGCTCCACTGCTGCGTGGCGCTCACGCCTCCCCTGCCTCCCCATGCCCCGCGCCGGGGCCACCCACGCTGAAACCGGCATCGGGGCAAAGCCCACGCACCCCTGCCGGGCTTTCGCAACCCCCGCTGATCGCGGACGCGTCGCCCGCGTTGCCCTGTCCGCCTTTCCCCCCACAGCCGCTTCCAAGCTGGAGGGGGGCGTGCCATAGTAACAGAGGGGGGAGCTGTGGGTGGAGGGATGGGATGGGATGGGATGGGGGTGGAGGGGTGGGGGGGATGGGGGTGGGGTAAAGGGGAGGGGGTATGGGCGAGGGGCGGGGCTTTGAGGGACAGACGGGTTAGAATGGAGAGAGTCCACCACGTGCTCCGCGCCATCTTTGTCATGCCAGGCTGTGTACAAAGGAGGCTGAGATGTTTCTAAGCTGGAAATAGAAAGCTGTGGAGGTATAAAGGGGTTACTTAAAGTGGATTTTTGGGGCTGGCTGTCGCATCTGGATTCCAATAGATACTTGCATGCCCTTAGAAAAATTGGAATGAATTTCGGAACAATTTTGTCACCATTTTCAGCTTTTTCTGTTAGTATTAGTCCAATATGATCCCAAAATGCGACAGAAGTGACATTCTCCCAGTTAGTATTTGGATATTCATTAGCTAACCACGAGATGAATTGCTTTACTCGCTTCTTAGAGATTTTAAGATCTTTTCAAAGTGGCTTAAGTTGCTTTAATAAACTCTTTTGCGGACACGAAGGTGTTACTCCCATGTTAGATTACAATATGTCCAAGTCTATAAACTTCTGAGCAAAATATAACAAAGAAACCGGACTGTCCCTTTTTCCCGCTTTCACCAGAGACCCAGGAGGGGACAGGGGGTGCAGTCGAGCGGGGCAGAAACAGCTCAGTGCCGATTTCCCTGGCCCTAGGCTGTGGGGGGGCTTACTATGGGGTCCCCCCAGAGCTTACAACACACCCAAAATGCAGTTTCCCTGGCCTGCACGGCCCCTGTGCCTTCAGGGAAACACACGAAAAGAAAAAAAAAATTTCTGTTTCTTGGCTACAGAAGTTACCCTATTGAAACCGATCTGTATAGCTACAGTCTACCCGTTCATCCTCCTCACCCTCAACTGTGCAAAAAACGGCTGAATCAGTGAGAGAGGTAGTTGGAACAGTCTGAAAAGCTTCTGAGACAGAGACTCCAGCTTAATACGTAGGTTTCAGAAATTAACCACGTCGGGACGCCAATTGAAGATATCCCTTTCTCCTCCATCCCCCCACAAGCTGCTAGCTCAGGTTTAGGGGGATTTTGGGAGAGGAGAATCTACAAGATAGGGAGAAGAGTTTCAAAAGAGGCCCCTTACCTCAGGATGTATTCCAAAGCTTTATTATCAATGAAGGGATTCCAAGAAGCAAAAGGGGAGCACAAGGAGGGAGAGGGGTTTTTATCTCCTTTGGGGTCGGGGTCAGGTTACCTGGCTGAAGGCCATAGGTCAGACTCGAAGGGGCAGGTAACTCAGGCCAGGTTACAGTTTCTGGGGGAGGGGTTTTGGGGGAGAACCTTCATAAAAGGAATACAACATATGCTTGGTGGCATTTCTTGGCAGTAGCTGGTAGAAGTTATGATGCGAAGCTGAGACTAAGTATGTTTATTGTACTCTAGGTACTGGCCTTTGCAAGGGACGTTATCTTTTTTTAACATGGAAGGGTGGAGACAAAAAGGCCAAGGGTTCCTGGTAGGGACACTGCAGCTGTCAGCAGCTGAACATGCATAAGTTTTGTGTGAGTGCATGGGAAACAAGGTTGGGCTCATCCCAGCCCTTGCACTCACTAGAAGGGGTGACTAAGCCAGAACTTTGCCCTTTTTCAGAAGTCTGTGATTTTTAAATCTTTTTAAGAGTACCATGTCTGTGGTTCAGACATTCTTCTACTTTAACTTTGATCCTTGCTTTCACATTATGTTGTCCTGGTCGGGAGGTTAAACTGGAAGTGTGGAAATTCTCCCCCGAAGCCCCAGACTAGTTTCCAAGAAGTGTGCATGAGCCTGGGGCAGCATGGGACAGGACTTGCTGTCCTGCAGAATTTCACCTCCCTGGGGAGGAGTTGTAGGCGCTCTGAGGCTCCAGGGAATGCAAGAGGAGGGCATTTGCCTCAGAAATGTCTGGGTTTGAAGCAGGTGGGACCCCATGGATTGAGCCCACTCACAGCAGACTGGTGACCTTACACAATGGGACTGAGCCAGGTTGTGGCAGATGGTGTCCCTGGATCTGAGACTGGGTCCTGGCTCTTACTCTTTAGTTAATTAATTGGGAGGAACATAAAAATTATCTTGGTAAATTGTGCATACAGTATAAACCCCTGATTTTGTAGACAGCAAATTCTGTGCTGGAGTAAAATGACAAGTATAATCAAAGTTGCTGGTATATTTTGAAGTTTTCCTCATAGCTCTTGTCAGTTGATTCCCAGCAGTAAATTTGGAGGGCTATTACTGAAAGACCTTTGATCTGAGGAGGTTTATTGGATAGGCAGAACTCATGGGATAGAGCCATTCCTGGTGCTCATACATACCTAGCATTTATCTTTAGCAAGTTCTCAGTGAAAAACTAACTTGGCAGAGTGTATTTTTCCACAGATAACAAAATCACCTAAGCAATATATCTTACAGCAGGTAAATATCAAAGTCTGATTTCTGAGACTATTGCCTGAAATATTTTACTTAGTTAAGAAGGAAAGAAAGACAGATATATCCACCCTCTGTTGACACTGGCTGACATCCCTGTGCCAGTAGGAGAAATGAGTAGATTGGGTTCTTTGCTGTGCTTTGGGGTGCAGGCTGCCACTCGGAGAAGGGCTATGCCTATCAGAGGCAAACCATATTTTGTGTATCCAGAATGGCACAGGAAATCAGGGACAGCAAGGCAAGGGTGAGCATTGGCATGAAACTTTTTCTTGCAGGCACACCCTCTATGCCAGCAGCTCAAAGGGAGTCAATTGTCCCAGTTAAACCCTCAGAGTTATGTCCTTTCCTTTGGTGAAATTTCAGATAACACATACACACTTTGAAGCATTTTTCTGTCCCAGCAATGCCAGTCTCAGGGCAAGACACCCATCCTCTTTTGTCAGTTCTTTTGAGATGTGGGTGATACCTCTGTGCCAAGATAGTCATTTACCTCCACAGTGTCTTTTTCCAGCAGGTTTCCAGGAATGAGAGGAACAGCTGGAGAAACTGTATGCTATGCTTCATTGATGGGGGGAAATTCTCTGTACTGCAATATTAGTACTCATTGCCTGTTGCGGTTACAAGCACTGTCATCAAGGAGCTTTCAGGGGGCTGGTAAGGAAGTGGGATGTACTGAAGCTCTCACGCTTGAGCTATTCAAGTCCAGAAGGGTAATGCAGGAAGTATGTTTATCATGTAAACAGTGAACTGTCTGTAAAAAGAGAAGTTTTATGCAGTGATGGAGTTGTGGGAAATGAGAAACCACAAATTAATGAGAAACTGTACTGAGGTTAAAGTTATTTACTGATTAGATTTGATTTCACTTTGTTTGGTCAGATTTGAAGGGGAAAAAGACATCACTGTGTGATAAAGCTTTTACTGGCACAGATCTGGGATTATTCATAAGCGAGACTAACCCACATCAGTACCAGCAGCTTAGGCTGTACCATTCTGCCAGCTGGATGTGCCAGCTGAACAGCTGTTTCAGGCAAATTTTCTTAAACCTCACTTGAAACTTTCTCTTCTCTGTTTACCTGTGGAGGTCCAGTAGTGTTTTCTGGTATTTATTCTTTAGAAGGATTTTTGAGAAATAAATAACTCATTAAAAATACCACTGCAGTTATATTGTGACTATAAGCAACCCAACTTTTCAGTCTAATTTCTTGGGACCTTCCAAGTATAGTTACCAGGTGGTGTAGAAAATCAGGAATCTTCCCTTTCTATCCAGGCCATGCCTTGCCCTCAAGTTCATGCAGAAAATTGGACTTCTGTCCAATATCAGGACTTAATCTGACTGCTCTTTTTGGCTGAGGTGATATATTTGGGTAATATCCCAAAACTGTGTTTCTTCAGTTTGAGGAAAGACAGAGAATGGTGGGATGCTAGAGGATACTTGAATTTTTAGGAGCAGAGAGAAGGCACAGTTTTAAAGGTTGGGTACTTTTTAATTGATGCAATTTATGACAAAATGCCAGTCTCTGATTATATAGAAATCAGAGTAATAACTGTAGCCCAGGACAGTGACATTTGAGGTGAAGGACAGGGTTTTTTACAAAGATAGGGACAACACTATAAACTTATTTTGTGTCAGAGTTTCAACTGTTTATTAAACCTTTGCCTGCCTTGAAAAGAAAGAAAGAAGAAGAAAGAAAATGTCTATATTCTAAAGCTGGTTTGTCCTGAATAATTCAGGGAGTACTTAACTCGCACATAATTGCCATGCATCCATTGCTTCTAGAATGCATCTGGCTTGCCTCTAAGCAGCTCACATGGCAAAAAGTTGTTGCATCTCTTCTTTGGACTTGGCTCAATTGTTTCTGTTTGTTGTAAGGTAATTTTAGCAATACTGCTGTAAAAGTGAGCTTGAAAGAAGAAAGAACTCTTGGGATTACTTTAGGAATGTTTTTCCTGTACTGTGGTCATGTTTCACTTGTATTTTATGATCAAATTGTTAATTCCTTGAAATTAGTATATATCACTATTATCTGAATGTATGAGATTATTTATTAACAAAGTACAAGCATGTGAGAAAGAGACAATATTCCCTTCCAGATTGCATCATATGAGAAAAAAATACCCATTTGGGAAATTTTTGTCTCCTACACAGAAGAAGTAACAGAGGCGGATTTTAAAAATGAAGTGTCTGCACAGATTGAAAGCAAAACTTCTGAAAATATTCAGAACTCTAACAGATGAGACATGCCTGCAATTCTGACAACTATCAAACTCTACATGAAATTATTTGAACTGCCCAGGTGATGCAGATGTGTGTCACTATTTCAGAGCATCAGAGTTTATAATAGTGTTCCATGTCAAGAAGTAGAGCTTTGTGTACAAAGCTGTATAAGCCAAGAGAAAAGTTTCTGGATGTAAATGTGGCTTAGGACAAGGTCAAGTCTGAGTTCAAACAAATCTAAGGTTTCAGTTCAGATTTGTTTACTCTGAAATCTTGCCAGACCTCTATTGTTCGTTATGTCCTCTGTGTCTTTTAACATAGCAGTTCAGTGATGGTGATTAATACATAGGAACCCATAAAGAGCTTCTTGGTCATGTTTTACCACCTAACTGAAAATAAAATTGAGAGTCTTCTTGTCTTTTCATGATGCTGATGGAGAAGTGGTATCCCTGAGTCTCATAAAAATATTCCTATCTGTATCACATTTTACAACAATAAAATATCTGACGGATAAAATCCATCTCCGCATTCCAGCTTCTCCCCCCTAATGATGCCTGTTGTGTAATGCTGTAATAGTTACCGGGTCTTATTAACATAAAAGCTCTGATAATCCTTGTATCTAGACCAAAAAAGAGCAAGATACTTCCCGAGATTTCTGAAAAGAAGTTCAGAAGACCTACATAAAAAGTTTGGTTCTGTGAAAATATATAACCATTTCTTCATAAGACCACTTGATAAATGGCTGACAATTCAGCAATGTGGAAGCTGCAATACTAAAGTTGCAGCTTTATCAGTCTTCTACTGATATTTCTACCATCAGATATCAATATTTCACCTGATATCAAACTTGAAGCAGACTCAGTTTCCACTGAAAATTCACAGTTCCTGAATCCAATGGCCCCACTCACCTTTGGTTTTTTGCATATGATTCCCTCATTGTGGGGTGCTTGTGAGTTTTGATTCAATTATCCCCCTAAGGCCCCATGCACAGAAGGGCATTGTGGTGCTGTATATTTGGAGTGCTGTTCTCAGCATGAGCAATTTGTCAGTCAGGGCCTTTCACTCTAGTTCAAATGTTCCTGAAATCTAGAAGGACTCTGATTTCATAGGTCTAATAGAGGTTTCTCACAAAATCAGAAGTATTTTCAAGATACCTAGTACCACAAATTCAGCCCCCATTGAATTTCAGTTTCCCTTACAGGTCATTATTATTTTCACCACTTTATAGCAGTACTGGCCAAAATCAATCTTTTACAACTCCACTTCCTATTCATACTAAAAGAAAAATTGGGCTTTTAATTAGAGCTATTTATATTTTCAAAATGAGGAAGACATTCTGAAAAAGGAATTGTTTCTGCAGCCAATTCACGGACCTTCTGTTTACAAAATCTTCTCTAGACAATTTCCCACCACAACTATCTTTCCATTATTAGGAGCTTAAACCACTTTGTATTTAGCTTGGTGTTTTGCCAAAAAGTGTTCTTTAGGTCTCTATAGTACAAAATCTGACAGAAAGCATAACACAAGGAAAAAAAGGTATTTTTAATTCTCTACTTTTTTTCCATTTTCCCATCAGAAAAATTTTTAAAAAGTATTAGTAATATAAATCCATCTCTGGTCCAGTTTTTGCTCTGGTTATTTATACTCTTTAAATGTGATCCATGTAGAGAAGTCAAATGTTATTAAATCCATTCAGATAGTTCTTTAATCTATTCAGGATCTGAGTGTACCTGGCACAGGCACTGAATATTTCCTTTTGGTTTCTGAGCTAGAAATAATACTTGAAGTAAATTATTTTCTACTGTGATAATGATGATACTACCAGACGTCCTGAGTGGAAAAGGCCAGGGAGGTTCTGATCCTGACTCTCATTCTGATATTGTGTCTTACTTTTTTGCCCTAAGAAAACTCATCTCAGATTCTGTCTGTGGTTTTCTGTAAGAACAGTCCTTTTCCCTCTCCCTGCACAATTTTTCAGCCAGATTGACTGAACTACAAAAAGGTCAAATGACTTACTTGAAGGGTAAAACATGAGTCAGTAGCACAGCTAGCACTGAATCAAATCTTTTCCTGTCTTCCAGCCCAACCACTAGACAACACACAATTACTTTTATTGACCAAAGAGCTTTAATGAAGTCAACATTAGCTGTATGTGCTAGCATGAACACTTTTAGTATACATTCATGTGAGTCAGTGAAAATCAGTCAACTTCTACCAGCAATTCATAGGGTATGTGGCAGACAGGAGACCTTGGGTCCCTCTCTCTGCATGCCTTTTGTCCTGTCTGTGCATTTCACTGCTTGCACACTCAAGCCATGCAGCTGTGCTCCCATGTGCACTGGGAGCTGGTGTGCACAGTCCTGGTCAGCAGCTGAACTACAACCTTCCCTCTCAATCCTCAGTTCAGCTGCCCTTTCTTTACAGTCAAGGAGAAGGGAAAGGGCCTGTTATTCTTCACTGTAGTCATATGAGATCATGGTTTGGAAAATGTTCAGAAACACTGGAAAAGATAAACTCAACAATCTATTTTGACCTTAGAGTCTACCAATATTTGTTTTAGCTGACCTATATGCATCTGCACATATTTTGGCAGATAGATGCCTGGAAACTTTTTAGCAAGGTTGATGGAAAATACTGTTAAAAAAAAAAAAAAAGAAAATGTGGCTGAAAAGGAGCTTGAGCAGGCATCTAATCTCTCCTCATCTAAAGCAAGATGGGGTTTGTCTACATTACTTCTAGAAGCTGCTCATCTGTTACCCTCTGCCTCTCCAGGGCAATCTATGCTGTCACTTCATAACTCAAATTATTAGGTTAAACATTCAGGGAATATTTATTGAAATGAATGTGTCACTTATGTATATGATGTAAAGCAATCAAAAAAAAAAAAAAAAGAATGCAATATAAAATGGTATGTATTACAAAGTCAACAGTACAGAAGTATCCTCAATGAGGATTTCCTTTCTCTTATTCTACATTTTTCAGTACAGAGAGCTTTTCCCCACCTCCTCTTTTTACTGAATAATGCCCAGTACTGCCTTTCTCCTAATAAGAGTCTATTTGCAAAGATTTTCCGAATGTTATTCTACACAGTTGCCTGAGTATGTGAAGAAAATGTAATAGGAAAAAGAAATTGTTTTAAAATTATACTGAAGATTTGACTTTTCAGTTCTTCAAAGCCAGGAAATTAATATTGAATCATCTGACTCTGCTGTGCTGAGATGTTTTAGCTCATACAGCACACAAGATAACCACTGTTCAGAGACCCTGCAGTAACTCAGCAAAATGAGATGACTGGAGGATGACGTTTCCACTATAAATCATCAGGTCTGTAGTATATATGTGTAATAGACGGGACTTGCTAAGCAAGGAAAAATGGGACTGTTGTGGAATGCCAGAAGGACTTCTAGCATGTTTCTTTTACTGATGACTGGTTGGCAGCTCAAAAAAAAGCTCTCTAGTATAAGGTCATCATATAAATTAAAATGGAAAGAGCTACTATTAGATCCTCTTTTCCATTCCCTGTCACAGTGGAATTCTTCCCTACAGTGTTCTTGAGTGTTTTGTCCAGTCTTCTCTGAAATAACTTAAGCAACAGGGTTTTCATTGCTTCTCCTTGGAATCCTACCCCACACTGTAGTAGATCTCATTAATAGGAAATGTTACTCTAAAGCATAAATCTTCCTGCTCTCCATTTCATCTCATTAATTCCATTTATACTCCCTTCTCTGGTCCTAATCAATCCCTTTGCCTCTTAAGTGTTTATATCCTCATAAGACTTATGGGGAATTATCATAGCCCAATTAGATATCATTTAGCCAAGAGATGTGCAAAGCCCATCCCCTTCATTTTCCTTCAGCCCACATCTAAGCCCTGGCTCATTTTTCCCCCTCTCTGAAGTCCCTTCAGTTTGTCATCAAGTTGCCCCCAATTTAAGTGGAAGAGAGTTCCGGCCCATACACTGCAGCCAGAGATGTGTCGATCAGGTTTCCAGAACACCAGCGATCCCCAACTCACCACAAATTCAGATGGAGTGGCCACAGAGACCACTCAGGAGGAAGAAAATAAAGGAGAGTAGCAGTTTTCAGGGAAAGAGCAAAGTAAAATGGCAACCAAACAGCACAAGCAGTGGCCCTGCAGGGAAAAGAGCCACAGGAAAGCTTTGCAGGAGTCCTGGGAGTTACGCCATCGCAGTGAGGGAAGGCACCAATGGCTTACACCTTGGCTGGCAGCCCTGTGGAGTGCTGGAGAAATGCCCCCAGATCACTCCATGCCCACCCCACGCCAGTTGTGGCAAGCAGGGCTGCCGTCACCACTTTGCCAGCATTGCAGACCACTCTGCACTGCCCTACATCATGTCCTCATGGGTGGCAGTGACCTGGGTGAGAGTGTGTTTCGCAGACGGACAAAGCCCACTCTGTGCACAGGATTTTTCCTTGTGGCCATAAAATTAAGGAGTGGGAGAGAAACCTGGGCTGTATCATAGTCTCCTGGTGGTCCACTCCCTCTACTCAGCCCTGCAGACCATCCAAAACATTGTCATTTTACCCCAGAAGGCAAGCAGGCCTGGGGTAGATTCAGAACAGATTACAACATAATTCAACTCACAGGGAGGGGTATTTTTGAGAGAGGATTTTTTTTTTCCCTCTGGCTGGCTGCCAGAAATAAATACATGCTGTAAGTATAATGTAATGGTTTTAGAGAACATGTTGATGGAAAGCTCATTTCCATATTCACATTAAAGGGAGGGAGAAGGTAATTTGATTTTTTGCAACACTGTGCAAAACAATCTGAGGATAAGTAAGGTATAAATGCTGGTATTTCACAGTGGAATTTCAAACATAGTTTAGTCTGAAGAAAGCAGTGCTTCGTTTCTAATCAGAACAATGTACTATGACTGTTTGGTCTGTATTTCAGCATCAAAAAGCCTCTGCCTGAACCTTTTGTGACCTTCAGAGAGTTTTTCATAATTAGCTTGATTAAAGACACAGCACAGTTTTAGCACCAGAGACCAAAAACCACAAATTACTGAGGATCACATGTTTTGCAAAATAATACCTTTCATGTGATTATTTGTTTTGCTCTCATAATTTTTGAAATATTACTCCATTGCTTTGACTTGAATTTCTGGTTGTAACAGATAGCCAGTTCCCAAATAAAATGTAAGTCTTTACAAAAATGTTTCCATTGCATAAAAAACTCTTTTTGGACTTCTGTAAAGTCATAGAACTGTTTGATTCTTGTATTAGGGATATGATTGAAAAGCACCAGCAGTACAGAACTTTCAGCTATCTAGAGTTGTCATTTCCTTAGACTTTGCTTTTATAATTTTGATTTTAGTGTGTCAATCTCAAATTTTAAAGTGTGATGAAGTCAATAAAAGACCAGATCAAGAATGTATGATAGATAATACTTCAATCAACTTTTGCATCCAGACAGCATTGAGACATCTTACAGAGAGCAGTTCGGGGACTGCTCTGATCAAAAAAGATAGCTGTGGGGGCTTGCAACAGGGTGGAGTACTGCTGTGGTACTCCTTGGACCATGCATACACAGCGCATGCCCAAAGAATCGGCAGAATGGACATACCTGGCAGTGGGACCCACCTACCTCCTGCATGCTGAAATGGAAACTGCCTAGTTATTTTCCTCTCCACTCACACAAGAGGTAGTAATTTCCCACTGTCTGAGGGTGGTGGAAAGAAAAGTTCTCAGAATGTCCCAAGCATCCCAGATGGAGAGCTCTTTTATAGGATTCTCATCTTCTGCCAAACATCACTTTTCCTCGCTGCTTTGGTGCAGAGTGTCTGTGGATTCCTGCCCATCTGCTTGTCTTTTCTAACAGGTTTTCTGACACACTCCCTGTCCCTCTAAGGATAAAAAGGATTTGGACAAGTGCAATTGGGTTTATACAATCTGTGTTCACGTGCCTATGCAGCTATGTAAGGCCAAGTTTACATCTCCTGCTCCTCCGTCCTGTTTCCAATAGCTACCAGGCTAAAGAAAATGGTCAGCTACATTACAGGGCTTGCCAGCTATTTCAAGTAACCCTGCCCTCATCCACACTGTACCTACTGTCTTCATGGTCTGATGAAAAAACTGCAGAGATTTATGCAACCCTCTGCTGTTAGCACACCCTCATTGCTGCAAAAGATCTCAGCTTGAGACCTTCATGCATTAAAAGAAATTATGGAAGTTGCAAAATCTGTTGGTACAATAATAACAGTGGGTGTTCTTACAGAAACCAGTATAAGCTGGTTGAGTGGCACATCTGGGATGGTTTTAAGAAGAAACTTGATTAATACCACAGATGACTGCTATTTAAAGCCATTCATTTTGATGCATATCTTGGGGTAGGTTCAGTTTACCCCTAAGGAAAAGGAAGAGTTAATACAGACAGTGAGAGTTTGTGCTCCTCTGGATGGTATTGATCATTGGCAATTTAGATTTGGTATTTTAAAAGTGGGGAACTTGGTTATAATACATATGAAGACATTTCAGTGAGGCAAAAAGTGCAAGAAAAACAGTAGCAAATCCCTCTGCCCATTAGCAGATATTTTAACTGAAGATCAGTTGTGACAATCTTATTGGGAAAATAAATACATTTGCATGTTGGTCTTTCAAAAATTCCTGTTTCCAGCACTCTCCTTTCAGGGATGTAAGCTTATGATCAGAGTTGAAGACCCTAGGATTGGAGGAACTCAGAAGAAACTGGTATTTTGTGAAGGAATGAGACACCAGAGTACTCATCCAAAGGAAGTGAAGTATAAAAAATAGGTGGGTTATTGGCACAGGTGTCTATTCTAAGTAATTAGATATACCTGTTGTAAACCAGGATTAGAAAGTCCACAGATTGACTGTAATAGATAAGAGGAAGGAGTTGGAACCCTTTTACTTCAAAGGGTTAAACTTCACACGCATCCATGAGAAAGTGAGGAGTGAGTTAGCAAATGTGAAGGAACATATTTGTGGCTCACAGCTTATAAAGGACCAAGACTACATAGTCTCTACTAAGGAAATTCAGCTCTGGTCTTTTCCAGTGAGCCTGATCTGAACATCTATGTTCAGAAGTAGGTGGAGATGGGTGGTGAATCCTTTGTTTCCACACTGTAACTCTTCAGAAGCTGTGTGACAGTGTCAATGTCTTTGTGGGATGCATGGAAATGCTTCTCTTGATATATGAGAGCCTAAGATGGATGCAGCTTTTGGGATGAGCAGATTTTAGGCAACATTCAGTTCAGCATACGGACTAGTTGCAGCACCATATGGAAGGTGATGATGTTATAGCAATAGATGTAATGGAGCTGATTGTGATCTGGCTTGCACCAGTTCTAGGCAGATGAAACTCCTTCAGCTTTAGTGGACTTACCGCAGCTTCACACCAAATGAAGTGAAACAAGTTTTGGGTACAATACATCTACATTAAGCAATGAAAGGCTGGTGATCTGTGTGATATGTTTTTTAATTTCTCTCTTTTTTTTTTTTTTAACTAAAGTGCTAGCATGTTGTGTGGGGAAGCATTTTTTATTCTTATTAACAGTTGGCATTCTGTTTGTTGTAAGCTGTGTGTGGGTTTCTGTGCAAGACAAAGGCATGGCACTGGTCTGATTAGGAAGCTTTGTGCCAGCTCTTCACTGAGGAACTTTACAGCAGTTTTTGGACATATTTTTCTACATTGGGAGTGGAGGGAAGAAAACAGAGCATGTGTGCACAGTAAAGGCAAACTTTCCAAACCTGGTTCATCTCACAGTACCCATGCTGTGCAAACCTCAGCTGCTCTAAATTAAATGGAGCTGGAGGAAGCAAAAGCATGAGGACTAAAAAAGAAAAAACAAAGGAGAGAAGCAGTGAAGAACATGAAGAGGTAACAAGATAGGGAGAGAGTATTGAGCAGAAGGCAGGCTGTGATAGTAGTGCTGTTCTTAGAAAAGAAGCACACAGAGAGAAATATTTTTTGCAAATAAAAAAGACCTAGAGATTTGGAACTGTCCTGCCTTTCCTCTCCATCAGAACTTGCATCCTGACAATCCATTTTGCACCACTATTCATCAGTCTTTCCTTAAAATATGGGGCTGGAGATAAGGGGAAAATGTTCCTCTAAAAGAAGAGCTCCCAACTTGGTTTAGCATGTATGTGCAAATAGCTGCATAAATGGATATTGTTCCTAGCAGGCAACCCTGCATTTGTAAGGACAAGGAGAAAAATGGGGGAAGGTTAACAGGGTAGGGAAGATGGAGAGCAGCAGAGATCAGGGCTGAAGAAAACAGCAATAAATTAATTTCATGACCCTCTTCCTCCTCTTCTAGCCTCCTGCTTGGCTGTGGCTGGAGTGTATCTGATGTATAGGCAGCACTCAGGGCCCAGGAATTTGTATGGCCTTGACATTCACAGGACTAAGCTTCTACAGTTGTTAGAGATGCTTTTGTCTTGTCAACATGGAAAACAGCCTGGTAAAGTGCAGGCCTGGAAGGCAGTTCCAGATTAGGGAAATTGTCTTTGAGTTGTTTGTATAGGCCAGTAAATTTGAAAAGGACAGAATGCTATTGCTTTACTTTTTTTGGCCACAACTAAATAAAGAAAATATGTTGTAAATATAAGAGGTATCTACTTTCAGCTTTGCAGGCTTAAAAAGACTGATGATTTGGATTATAATCAAAGTTCGGGATTTCATTTTCCTATAGGCTGCTTTGATGAAACATGAAGAAAAATTGGCTTTTAAAATGTTATCCTCTGTGCAGAATGACATTGTCAATTGTTCCAGCTGATCTGTTGCTTTTGCAATTGTTATCTGGCTGTCAAATAGAAGGCAATAGAAGAATGTGCTGCAACAGCATGATGTAGGGACTGGAAAGGCATCCCACAGGCTGACAGCATGTGATACCCACCTACCTCCTCTACAACTGTCCATGCCACACGATAGAGAACATGAGCAACCACACTGAACTATGCTTATGTAAGACCAAGGCTTCAGCTGCACACACATATGGAGTTAGAGGAGGGTCATGATGTAACCACAGACAGCTGAGTAAGATGCACCATGCAAGCAGCTTCTTTACCACTGTCTCTTCTTTTCACAAACAGACATTCTGCCCAAGCTTACTGAGGGAGAGTTGGGCCAGCCAGGAGAAATGGCCCTGCATAATTTCTTTCATATTTATCTGTTGAACCACATGACTGTTAGAAAAAGCAGACAAAGTGAAACTCATCTACAGTGCTTGAAAACAGGAAAATAATTGTTGGCGTTCCCATGATTCTTGGGAAAGTGATGAAGTGGAAATGCAGCGCAAGACACACCATGTGAGTGCATTAGCCATACTTGCACTCGTTTGAGTTGCCACAGCAACTGTGCAATGCCAAGGGCCAGGGTATGCCCTTCTGAAAAGTTGCAGAAGGGAAAATACAGCATTTGTTCTGCTTTTAACTCAGCTGATATCATAATCAACTCATGTGAAAAGAAAACTTTTCTCTTTTGATATTTGTTCCATACTTCTAACACCGATAACCTGCCTTTGAATGTTGGCACAATCTGCATTGTACTTGACCCAGAGCAATCTTTATTAATGTAATTTTTTCTAATAAGTCAAAAGCTGCTAGGAAGCTACTCCTTGGTAAGGACTAGCTGTGTGGAGGATTTCAGCTCTTGGCGCTCAGCTGGTTTTAATTACCCACACAGATAAGTGTAGCCATTTATTTTCTTTGAACTGGAAAAAGGTTGCTTTTCTATTTTTAACCCCTGAAGACAGCTGAGTAATTCAACTGAAAGTCCTCAGTCGAGAAATAACCTTTTTTTTTCTTTTTGCTCTGTGAGTATCAAATTGTTTCTCATGAGCCAAGGCTTAACCCATAGTTATTCAGTTCAGTTTGATTATATTCAGGACAGGTTTTCACAGATTGGTAATAACCAGAGTCTCTAACACTTACCCAGTGTGCCATGGAGCAACATGGTTTGCAATTTCCTTATGTGAGAGAGTTCTCTTGCAGCAATACTCACACAGAGAGGTAATGCTTAGTAGGATTCCTCACTGAATAAGATGCTACTCAACATGTGTAAGGGTAGCAAGGTCTGGTCCAAAACAAACATGTATGATCAATTTTCAAAAAATGCTCTGCATGTTGCCATTAATGCCACAACAGGGAGAAACTGCTTGCTAAGCACTTAAAAAAATCTGGCCCTTGTTTGAATTTGAATGTGGGCTTCAGCTCTTTAGGAAATTTGCTGGCAATTGTGGGTGCTGAATACTTAGGAAGCAGTGGTGGTCTTGAACCAGGGCTGCCATTACTGATTTTTACCCTTGTCAGCCATCGATTTTCAACAGTTACACCCTTCTGGAATTGGAGCAACACAGTCATACTGCCATCATTTATATATTAATACACATATTTATTTTATTTTAGTTTAGTTTAGTTTAGTTTAGTTTAGTTTTTTTTAGGAAAATTCTTTTGAAATATTACCCTGTTGCCTGAATCCGTACTGCTCCTGACTGTCTGCCAGCTCCCAGATTAAATGTAAGTCATTATGGAATGTTTTCCTCACATGGGAAAGACTGGAGTGGCCCAGTGTTAGTTTTGCCCTCCGACATTAATTCTAATTACCTCAAAATGCAAACATGTTAGAATTTCCAGCAGATGACATTATTTTTTCTTTGACATCAGACATCAAAGAAAGAAAAATAAACATGGGACAGTGACAGCATTAGGCCCCTAGTCATTTTTCAGAAGGTTTTGCATGTCCTGTTCCAGACTGGTTCTTCTTTAAGTCTTGTCTCGGATATTAGGGAGGGGAAAGGTTTGCAGACTCCAAGACTGATGGAGTCTTTTCCTTTCCAGTTCTCTGAAGCAGATGGGGGGAAGGAAAGAAACAGTCTGTTTTAGATCAGGGTTGGATTCTTCGTTTTTAGAGGCACACACACGCCCCCAGTAGTTTGGTTATTTTCTTAAATATTTTTAGCTTTTTTTCTGAACATTCATGGTTGATACTGCTGCATTTAAAAACTGCAATAATTCATAGAGAACAGAAATTTGTAAATGTGGACAAGAACCTCAGAATTTTCCAGATGTTTAGTACTTTTGGGAGATCATTGTTCAGACAGGTGTCATGGCAGCTGGAAGCTGATGCTGTCAGATGTTCCCTCTACAGAGCACTGACCTTTCAGACCTTTCAAGTCCACAGGATTTATAAATGGACCAATCAAAGGAGCTGCCTATACTTCTGTGTGCCAGGGTTTGGGATGTGCTAGCTTGCACCCACATGGCTTTTATGAAGTTGTGCCAATGGCAACTCTCAGTGAACTTTCATGGATCCTGGCACAGGGCTGTGATCCTCTCACCTGCGCCCCTGCCTGCACCCAGAGCCCTCCTCTCCCAAGTTTTTCCCAGGCTCCTGGTCTGGCCCTGGAGCAGAGTATCTCTGCATCTGGAAAACTGAATAAATGGAATAGTCCTGCTCAATCTGACAGACATCATGGAGAGATGTGTGGCTTCAAGATTAGAGACCCTGACTGAGTTTTGGTCAGGCAGGCTATAGAAAAATCCATGCAAGAAATCAAATTATGAGAAAATTACAGAAGTCTCTTCCCAGGGCCTGGGAGAAAAAGGTTATTGTAGGACATGGAAAAGATGCACTGTGCAGGCAAAGTTGTGCAGGGAACCTTGAAAACATATCTGTGCTACTTGCTCCTCACTTTTTGAGCAATAAACCTGACCTCCCATGTTTTAAAAAAGGTCAGCTTGTGATGGACCCAGCCTGCAGGAGCTGCTGCTGTGGTTCTGTTGTTGTGTCACCAGTTCAGGATGGTTCTTTCTTTCCCTCATGTAAAAATAGCTCCTTCCACTGCAAGGGGCAAGTAGTAGTTTTTTACACCAATGCACCCTCTCCCCTCCATGCTTCCAGCCCCACCTCCATTTAAAAAGTGTAGAAACAAATTCATTTTCAGTCAATAAATAACAATAAATAAGTAAATAAGCCATGTCCTCAGCAGTTGTTGCCTGCAGTGTGAGCTCTAGTGTTTTGAAGTGTTTCTCATTGGGACCAACAAATGTTTGTAATAAAACTGACTGGCAAAATCTTGGGCTGGAGGCTCTGGGCTGCTCAGCTAGCTTTACACCCATCTTCCTGATCTGTTTTCCCTTGATGTGTGTGCATGGCAGGCAGTAGCAGTAGCCCCCCAGGGGCCCTGCAAGGGCTGTGGGCTGAAGTGGCTGGGCTGAAGGGCATCAGCCAGCTCACATCAGGCTCCCTAGAGAATGTTGATCTTCATGCTGAGGCATCTGAGGACAGTGGTCAGATGCACTAAAATAATTTTTGCTTTTCTCTCCTCTTCTTGCAGTTTGACAACATAGCTTAGAGTCTGATGCTGTCAAACTTTTCTTTTTTTCCATTCTCTACAATACCTGGAAACTATACCATGACACTACTCCTCCCACGAAGCATTGTAAAAAGGCACATGGTAGAGAGAAAATATTCAATTGAAGTTACCTTTCCAAAATTGCCTACAAACTCCGAGAGAGGTCTAGCAGAAGACATCCTGAAGGGCTGATTTGAAAACAAGAGTACTGAAAATCTGCCCTCCAAAAGTCAGTGTTTCCATCTGAGTGCTAAAAAATGAACACACTTAAAATCAAGCTTTGTATGGAAATTTGAACCAGCCCAAATACTAATATTGGCAACAGCTCTTCATCTTGGTAGAGCATACGAGTCCTCATCAGTCAGAGTGTACCATTTAAGAATATGTTTTCAAAATTGGATAACCCTAATGTTCTTACAAATGGCTTTGATTATTTTCTGTCTGTACAAGACCAGGTTTTTGTAAGAGAATGGACAACTGCCTGAGAAGAAATGGTGGTAGGGCATGTGATTATCCTTTTTTGCACACATCAGTACATATTTGGTATATGAGGTGGAGCTTACACAGTTTTCCTTTCACTGTTCAGGCAGCCAGTTTTTAAAAATGTGGGCTGTAGTGTTTCTGTTTCTTGGATGTTTTCAAATGGGATCTAGTTATTTTAACATGTCTATTATATCTAATTCTCTGCTAAGGCCACTTCAAGGTTCTAGAGGAAATCAGACTTTATGCTGTCCAAGCTGTTTCACCCATTTCTAAATTAAAATAAAGCTGTATCCTCTGCTAAGGAGAGGATTCATCCTTGTTTATGATGTGAGAAATCCTCTTGGTTCAGAAATGTGCAGTCCTTCCTTTCCACTTAACAGAGAGTCCATTAGCTGCTAGAAACATTGGGCCAACGAAGAGTGGATGACTTGTTCGCATCTCCTCTGGATGCTGTTGGATGGATGATAGTCATAGTTACATGCACACATTCAGAATCAGCTTGATGCTTCACCCAAGGTCATAAAATGAGACCAATTATACTGGAGCAGGTTTACCTCTTCAGCAAAATCTGAACCCGCCAGGCACTTCTAGGACTTCACCAAGAGAACAAGCCTTACCTAGATCAGCTTGTGCTCAAGCTCTTGCTGTAAACCAGCTGAATGTTTTTCCAGATGTAGGACAACTGGTACAACACGGGCTTCATCATGAGTGATACTGGGCGCCCCCAACTGTTCTTTTCCGGGAGCATTGCATGTACAGAAACTGCTCGATCATTCCTCTGATCAAGCACTAGCTAAATTGTATCACTAGCAACAATGTAAGTGTACAAAGCTGTATAAAATTATGTACATGTGTGATAAGTAACAATGTGTCCCTTATTACTGCGTGACTTGTTGGGAGAGATTTTTCTAGTGCAAATTCAGAAGTGCTTAGGACAAGATATTCTCTGTGGGAGCTGTCTACTTTCCACGTGGAAAATGCATGATGGTGTTTTGGGTAGGATTGGATATATTTTGCTGCTTTGAATTAGTATCTGGATGAGTCAAACTATTTTTTGTCCTGTTGGATCTCTGTAGTGTTGGTGAGCAGTTATTTCTGCATGGATGGTGCATTGAAGTTCCCATTAACAGGTTCTCTTCAGCAGCAGATGTTAATGTTTTCATATAAAAATAGGCATTTAAAAACAATTCCTCTGTTATCAGTACCTGCTTTGCAGTTTCACCCTTTGGGAAGCATATGTCTGGATAAGAGTCAGAGCTTGTTTTGGAAGAGATGGCCTGTTGCCATACCCCCTTGCTGTTTCTTTTAAATCTGGCTGTAGTGCATCTTAAAGCTTTGTGGAGTTTTGGGGTTATTTTTTGTTTCATGCCTAGCAGTGGTGCCTTATACATTCACTAAGAATCAGTCCAGAGATAAAGATAAGAAATTTAGGAAATTGTAGATGTCCTTATCTCTATTGCTGATGTGGGTAGAATCAGTACCCTGGAGAAAAATACTGTTTTGTATGAGGTAACAGCTGCTGTTGCTGTAGGTATTGAGTGAGGCTGTGCTGCAGTCATTAATCTTGTACTGCTCCTGTAGCCTTTCAGTAATGAGAAATAAGAGCAAGACCATCACAGTTTGGGGATTAGAAATGGAGACTGTACCATTCAGGAAGAAAGACGCAAACCCACTAATGATAGTAGCTGGACATTTTTTCAGATGCAGCTTGGATTTCTGAGCTAACACTGCTTGACTAGGTTTCTTAAAATGAAATAGTGTCTAGGTGCTTTCAGTAGTTGCTGTGTGGCAGTTGCTGCAACCTTTACATGCAGGTTCATATTAACTGGGTGGCGGTCTGTACAAAAAGTATACCAGTCCTTGCTGAACCTAACAACAGCCAGAACCTCTTCACAACTGTGTGAGCACCAGTAAAGAACTCCCGTCAAAAACTGATTCATTATCCATTATCACCATGCAGCTACTACACCAAGGATTTAGATTTAGATATTTAAAACCAGCATGTTTTGTATTTGCTTGAAATTTTAAAAATTATTGGAAAGAATATTATGTCTTCCAAATCCAAAATATAAGAGAAGCATGAACAATGTGTACTGTGCTGTCCTGAACTTCTAATGTTTGGATAGTAATTGCTTGGTCATCTCCACCAAAGATTAACCTAGCAATATATCTGTAGGGGCACCTACTGAAGTGCTTTGAAGCATGTTCAAGATTAACTCTTTTAGAAATGCCACAAAAAAAAAGTAAAAAAGGGGCAACAAGCAGTCCGGATGTTCTAGTGATTTACCATGTGCTTTCTGAGAGGAAAACGAGTGCCTTGGATGTCTAACAAGCCTCTCGTATATGCAATGGTGATACACCATGAAGACTAGGCAGCTTTTTCGCTCTGAAGTCCTCAGGGGAAACTAGTTAAGGGAAATTCTAGATACATATTATGTGACATTCATAGGGTTCGAGTTGTCTTATGTGGCCTCTTGACAGTCTCACTTCAGAAGGTGCCTTTTGCATATGCTTGTCTCAGCACATCTGTGAACTTCTCAGTATGCTGTGGGAAACACAGACCAGACCTTCTATGATGGTGTGACTGCATCAGTGGACAAGAGAAGAGCTGCAGATGTCGTTTATCTGGACTTCTGTAATGCCTTTGACATCACTCCCCAGAGCATCCTTCTCTCCAAATTGGAGAGAGACGGATTTGATGGATGGACTATCTGGTGGATAAGTAATGCAGCTGGACAGTCGCACCCACAGAGTAGTAGTCTCTTCTGGATGGAGGTAAGTGACAAGTGATGTCCTTCAGGGGAATACTGGGATCCAGTGCTGTTTATTAACTTTATCAATTACAAAGGGATGGAGTGCACCCTCAGCAAGACTGAAGATGACACTAATCTGAGTAGTACCATTGCTTGAGAGATAGGATGCAATCCAGAGGAACCTGGATAAGCTTGGAAACACAGGAGCTTATCCTCCAACTTCCTATTTCTTGGCCAAGAAAAAAAACAGTAGGGTTTGCAGTTGTGTCAATTGCTTAACTTATTTTACACCTTTAAATTGGTATAGGAATGTAAATACCATTACCTTTAAATTGCTTTAATTACCTTTAAATTGATAATTTGGAATGTAAGGAAGGTGAGGCCAAAGTTTATGAAGTTGGATTAAAAAAAGGCTTCTGCAGCTAATGCTGTTAGTGGTGTCTAATTCCTTTTGATTTCATATGCTTCTGAAAATCATAGTCTACTTCCATATTGTGGCACCAAAGCAGTTCAGTTTTCAAATGTGATGAGGACTAAATAGCCCAGTTGAGACTGAAAGCTGAGACCTCTCCATCAGACTACTTATGCAAGATATCAACAAAAAGCTTCCCTCAGTATCTTTAAAGTTCCTGCTTGTAATTCCAGAGCTTCCTGTAGCCTTTTCATGGCACACATGTACTGAATGTATGCCTCAATATGACGTGCATGTGAGGACTAATGCTTCTAGCACAGTCCAGCTCTCACAGCTTGAAACATGCTAGCTTTTCAGCATATCAGTTAGTAAGAGACTGAGAGACACAGTGTCCTCTCAATTTTACTGGGTTCAGCCTTGAATCATGGGAAGAAACCCTTCTGTATGTAAACATAGGAATTGAGCCTGAGAAGATGGAATGGAAGAAAAATAAGTATTTTTGAGGTGATAAAATGGTACCAGTTGGAAGCAGGATGCACCAACTCCCTGGTTTTTGGGGAGGGGGCAACATTTTACAGAGGAGGTATGTCATAATAAGAAGTTAAAGGAATCCACTCTGATTCAACAGCTGGTTCAATCAAACCAGATGAAACTGCCTTCAATACCATCCTGGACCAGATTTTTCAGAAGAATTCAGCAGCTTGGTAGCTAAGCCCTTTTGCAAAACATCTTCCACTTATTGTCACAATAGAAGCTGCTGGATGCTGACCACTTCAGAGAATCTGGACCAAATGCGAGATGCCAGGCAGTTGAAACTCTGGCACTGGACTCTGCAGTGAATTCAATCCATTATGTGCTGCTCCACTTCAAAGTGGTTAGCAGCTTGTGGCAACCGTACAGCATCACAGCAAATGTCACTTTTTGTGCAAACATTTAACCAACATAAAGCAGCTTTTTAGCATGGTAGTAAATTTCACCCAAATCTCAATTTGCTTTGAATTTTTTTTTTTATTTTTAATTTTCACTGAATGGAAAAGAATTACTGCATTTGGGCCTTTCTGATAGAAGTATTTACAAATTTTTTCAGGGTAGCTTGGGGTGCAAAAATGACACGGGAACGTTTCCTCACCAATCTTGTTTATTGTTTTCTGATACAACAAAAAAACTCATCATTAGCAAAAGTTTAAAAGCAGAAAGAGAGATGAAAATCATTCTTCTGGTATTTTCTGTTGTTTTCTGCACAGTTTCATGTTTTAATTTTGAAAGAAGGGAAAGACACACACCTTGAAAGAAAAGAGGAAGACAGTTTAGCACAGACTAACAGCTGAGGTTCAACTCTGCGTCTGAGTTCAGACCCATCTCTAGCTTTCAGTATAATCTTTCTTTGCATATTCTATCTTTTTTTTTTTTTTAATCAAACCCAGGAATTATACAGCTGTTGAGATAAGAATAATTAAGAACAATGCATTTCCTTTTAAAGCTCCTCAAAGGATAACCTCTAATAAGATGAATTAAGCGTCTCATGCAGGCCACACACAAATGATTGCTCATATTTAGTAAAAAAATTTTTGGGGGTAAAGATAAGCTAATTTTGCTCAAGATCAGAGGGTGGTCTTTAAGCCTTGCATTTGTCAAAGAAACAAGCAGTTTTTTATCTACTTCCTATAATCTTCTACAGCTCAAGAGGAGTAATGTAGGGGGAGGGAAATTCAGGCAATGTATTTGTGTTGGAGCACAAGCCTGAGCATTTGAACAGACCATAAAGTTAAAGAGACAATGGGCTGGATTATGAAAACCTCACTTGCAATCCAAAATTTATACCTGCTGATGCTGTTGCTCCTGTAGGTACTCAGCCTTGCAAATAAATGCTGTGTGAGCTTTGATGTTCCACAAAGCTCTTTTGGAAGTGTAAGGCAATTGGAAATCAGTTTCTCGTGGCTTTCATGTATGTTGCTTTTTAAAATGCCCTTTTCTTCCATGGAAAATTTTCTCTACTGATCTACGTGGAAGGTCAGCAACATCGTCACAGTAAAAATGAGCTTGCAGGATGCAGGGGGATCCTGTGGGCCTCTGTTACCTCCGAAAATCTACCATGATCTATGCCCTCTGGATGCTTAGCATTGGATAAATGGTTCTGCTCTGGCAGTATCCAGAAGGACACAGTCAGGTCAGGCATTAGGACTCACTAGCACCTTGTATGTGGCCACTAGAGCTCACAGAGAGACCTACTTACAGTTTGCTCACACGCACACTAGTGTGAACCCAGAAAAAAGCAGTGAGAATGATCCTCGGAAACCTTTGTGCAGGGTGTTGGAGAGCAGACCAAACTAGTGCTGGTTCTCTGCACTCATGAAACTGGCCTCATTTGAATAGTTCATGGGGGAAAGCCTAAATATGAAGAAAAGGCAAGACATAGTGCAAAACATGCCCCTGATGGGTTCTCCTCCTCCCCTTAAGACATTTCACCTGAAAAAAGAGAAGTACCAGCTGGAGTTATAAATTATTCCAGCTCCCAGTTGCCAAATGTTTCCACTCTCCCCTTTATGTCTGTTTCAGATGCATCATCCACATATGAATGTTCCTTGGAATTTGGTTCCAGAGATTTGAGCCTGTGAAGTTTTGGGGCCAGACTCACTCAAATGGAACTCCCAGGGAGCAGAAATTGACTCTTTGTTTAAATCAAATGGCTTATCAGAGAATGTTACATGATTTATTACAGATAAAAGTCAAAAGGTCTAACCAGTGTTCTCCTTGCTATTTGCTGCATAGCTTTCAAATAAAAAAAACCAAACAAACAAAAAAACCCCACCCCAACCAACCAACCAAATAAAACCTCACAACAACAACAACAACAAAACCAATGCCAAGAACAAAAAAAAAAAAACACCACAAAAAACCCCAAACCATACCAAACCAAAACAAACCCAAGGAAACAAAAACAACAAAAACCCCCAAACTCTTTCCAGTCTCCCTTGTCCTCCAGATAGCCAAGTCTATTCCTGTCACCACCCTTCTAATTACTAGAAAGACCCTTCTTGGCTTGAGAGATCAATGCAGGATTGTTTTCCACCAACACTGATATTTTTCCTGCTTAAGCAGAATCTAAACGAGTAACAGAGTGATCCATTTGCAATGAAAGAGTGTTCAATCAAGCATTGTTCTGCATTTCTCCAGCATTTTTCACCTGAAGCAATTAAGCATTCATTGATTACAAACATTAATTAGGTCTGATCATATGCCTGCAAATGAGGCGTTATGAAAACATGAAAATGAGTGCTGTGTTTTAAAATGGATTTTGGTGGTGAAGAAGGACATAGCCATCTTATGGGATTCTCAGAAGGCCTTCACATCCATAAAGACAAGGTATTGATCATCTCCCAAAAATCAGGCCCTGCCAGTCCATGCCAGGCAGGGCTGTCAAACATTGAAGTCTCTGAATTTCTTTCTAGCTGAACTTCAATCACTACTCCATGTTACTCCATTATAATGAAATAGAACACAACAGGGGAGAACAGGCAAGCGAGCCGGGGGCCTGGCAGCACTGAGATCAGTGGCACAGCCATCCCAGCCAAGGACAACACACTGAACGGAGAACTGCTGGGGACAAGAGTAACTCAAAGCAGTTGCAGAGTTTGACAGACTCCCTAGGACTACCTGGTGTGATTATGCTGTCATTTTAAATCCAAGGGCTGCTTTTCTCCATTTTTTTTCTTTTTTTTTTTTTTTTGGCAATTCAATTTACACATATGCCAATGCATTTTTAGTGCTTTTAGCTAAAGGTGAAGACACCCAGTTTGTGCCTGAGGCTGAATAGCAGCTTACAAAAGCTCTGTTAGCAGCTCTATACCTGTCTGCTCTTTCTCTGTCTACTCAGTTGGTACTCAGTGCATTCATAGCATAGCTGTAAGACAATATTTAAACAGGGGCATTTCTCTCCCAAGCCTCGTCCTGCTTTTCATAAACTCAACCTTCTTGTTTTACACACTCCTCCATTCCACTTTAATTTCCATTGTTAAATCTCATCCAGCTCTTTCTGTCCTTCAGCAGGACACAAAAAATAAAAATTGGCAATGCCTTCATTTTGCAATGTGGCAAATTTGGGTGGGTTCATAGGAAAATATCAAAACAACAAAGAGGAAACACAATCTTTTTTCCCAGATCCCATGGCTTGATTCCAAGGCCAAGAAAAGAAAATACTGCAAGGCTGCATTCACAAGGGATAGTATGGACACCAGGCTACATGGCTGCAAGGCTGCCAAATTGCCCCTTAGGAACAGAATAAATCATGAGTGAAGCCTGCATCCTCCTCACAGTGTGTATACACTTAGCTTTTCATGCATCCCTACACCTACTCTTTTTCTTAAAGTTAATCAAATGCAAGGATGTGGGGACACCCAGTGCAGTTGCACAAGTAAAATCAGTTGGCATGTAAAACCCACAGCATCACAACACAACGACAAAACACAATGACCGCTTTCCCATCCCAGTGTAGCCTGCTCTGCCCTTCCTCAATGCATGGGGCACTATATAGATGCTCAGACTGCCATTTGTTCATAGGCTGCTCTTGGCATTGGCTGTGGTTTGCATCCAGCAAAATGCCTGACTTCTCATACATGCTGCAGCAGCAGTCCTTGCACAAACACAGGAGGGATGCTCATATCCCTCATGTCTCCTGTCCCTGCACATTCAGAAGGGCCTATGAAAAGAACATTGCTGTGACTTTGACTTTTCTTTTGACAGCAAAAATGAGGAGGAAGGTCAGGGATGTATCATCACTGCAAACCAGAATATATGGCCTACTACTGGTGAAAAGGCAATTGCTCAGTGGAGGTGATAATGATTACAATGGGATAAATTGCAATTAGGATACCAGAAACAGAGTCTTTCATCAGAGAAGGTGCTGCATTAGCTCTAGCACTAAAGTGGTTGCAGTATATGACAGTAATTTAAGAGGGAAGAGAAATCTGGGCACCAAATGGTACAGCAAAGCACCCTTACAAAGCCTGCAATCTGGGATGATGTGCAAATGGCAGAACGCAGATGTTGATCTCCTTGTAATACTGCAAGGAGGTCCAAACCAGAACAGGTCTAGCTAAACTACTCCTGGAGGAGTCCCCCACGGACTCAGGAGGAAGGCAATGGGCAAAGCCAATCATGGAAGACCTTGATAGCACTGTTGCTATTGCTAAATTGATGAAGTGTTTGGGAAGTGCCTGCTGTTTCTTGGTGTGGCAAGTAGGGTGGCAGCATCTGAGACTCTGCTTTCTTCTGTCAGTGTTTAATGACTACACAGGTCTCAGTGGAATTGCCTCCATGTAAAACTGGCACATCAACAAGCCAAATCAGGCCTCAACATCTATAAAACTGGATAGGTTTACAAGGATTTCATTCCCTCTTAAGTATGTACAAATCACATGGGATGACACTGCCTGATTCTCTGCATTTCTGCATTGCATGGTACTGTCACTATTCACTGGGAAAGAATTTCATATTTGCATTTTTTTCAAGAGTGGTAATACTAACATTGCTCATCTTCTCCTAATACTCAATAGCAGTAATTTTTGTCTCTGTCTCTGGAGAAAAAGGCACAGATTTTCCATATTGCATCATACTGCCTATGAGGGTCCTTGTCCTGATTTGATCACCTCTGCAGTGAAGTGGAGAGTAAGCACATCTAACCATACTTGCTTAAAAATCAGAGAATCAGAAATTGAAGCAAACATGGGTTTTTACCTATGAGACTTTTAAAGCTGAAGTTCTGTCTGCAGATATCTAGTAAGTGCTAACAACTAATACAGGTATGAGAGAGCAGATCAACATCACACAATGCTTGTGTCAGTTGCTGAATCCAACACCAGCTCTAAATCTAGGAGTACTACAGAGCCATTGAGGACCGGCTCGTCTTGTCTCAGGTGCAGTACTAATAACTTTTCATGAGTCACACTAATATTTTCCCATGGGTTAGCGAGCAGTTGAACTCACTCAGTTGTCCACACAATGCACCATAAGAGTGGTAGTTCTTGCTCTGACAGGGCAAGTAGGGTCTCTCCTTGAAGAGACAAGCTTTTTGTGTTTTACTTAGAGAATTGCATTTCCAGGCAGCTTCAGAAAAGGAGGTTATGTCAAGAAAAGACATAGACTTCGCACTTTACTTCGATAAGAGTCTAGCTCAAATGCAAGAATACAGTCCTAGTTTAAATGCCCTAGTCACCTAAATGCCCTTCTGAGTTCCAGTAGAGGGCATGTCCCAGTCCCTGAAGCCTGAGGTCCTGCCAGGTACCCCAGAAGTGCTTCATGTCCATGGTAAGGCATGTGGTACAATCAGATAATTTCAGAGTGGGTACATCTGTGATTTAAGGACCTAACCCTCCTCTATTGTTTTCTGTCAGTGCAAGAAAAAATCTTAAAGGATACTGTCTGACAATTATCGGTGAAGGGGTGACATTCCTACCCCTTCTGAAAGGGCTGTCTCACTAGACAGAGACATGAAGCTGCTCAGATGTTACCCATTCCCCTACATTCCAGCTTGGCCACACTTCTCACACTCAGGAAAGCCAGTCTTAGGATTTAACCTGAAGGAGAACTTTCTTTTCAGCACAGAGACCTGGCACAGTGATCTGTCACAGCAGGCAGTGGCAGACACATTACCCTGTTTGGAGCCCTGGTAAGGGGGCGCAGTGTCATGTGGAGGTGTATCATCAACAGGACTGCTCTGCAATGCTATCAGCCCAGGTGTGTAATGGCTACATTGCAGCTACCACACCACATTCTGTCCAAACATATTTTGTGTAAGAAATCACACCTCCAGGCCTGTGTTCACCACATGCTGGGGCCATGTTTCATTTCACCCAGGAATAAAGGGCTGTGCAGATCTGGAGCAGGGTCATTTCCAACTGTCAGGAGCAGTAGAGGAGGGAAAGTTAGCTGTGGTTTTTGCTCTGGGTCCAGCTCCCAGAGGCAGTGCAGATCCTGTACCATTAAACAAAGCTAAGCTTATGAGTTATGCTTGTGTAGCTATTGTCTTTGCTGCTGTTTTTGTTGTTGATATGTTGGCTGCTGCTAGTACGTCTGGTGATTTTAGCATTGGAGCCAAGAAAACAACATTAACTAAACAACCTCAAAAAAGCAGAGGTTGTCAGGTTGAGAAACCCTCTGATGCTGGGAACCAAAGCAAGTGTCTCTCCCCACTTCAAGTTTGTGACCTTCATTTGCTTACAACCATGGAAACCCATGCAGCCCTGTGGCAGAGCGATGAGCATGGTAAGTACAAAAGTTAATGGCAGGTGCTTGGGTTTAATTATATTGTTTTGTAAACTACACCTGTCAAAAGTGAGAGTGAAAGTACTGGACAAACAGGCTACTTGAAAATACAGCAGCTACAATAGGAGAAAACCAGTTGGTTATATTGGGTATTTTTTTAATTGCTCTGAATTATTCACAATATCAGTGGTTTCCTGTGACATCAAGCTTCTGAACGTTGCTTGTTTGCCATAAACTGTGGTGTACCCTATTTTCCATTCCTGACTACACCCAAGCCACAGTTCGTCTGAGAATCTGCGTCTGCAGAAGGCATGTACTGGCTGGCGGCTGAATAACTGATAGATGGGGGTAACACAGAGGCACCTGGTACTCAGCACTGGAATGGATGAATCCATGTGATTTTTTTTCATTGTATTTCCAGAGAAATTATGGTAAAACAACTAATGAGTCAAAGGGAGGAAATGAGAGCAGAGGCTAAGTGTGTGAAAGACACAGCTCTGGGGACTGTTCTGCCTGTGCCAAGAACTGTGGAGTTTCTGTGCGCTTGGTTGGGAAAGTCGAGCACTCAGAGTGTTAATTACTGCCTTGACTGTGTGTCCGTAAGCACTACTGCCCTCTTTTGGGTGAAATTAGACCTGTGCGGCTGTTTCATCCACCAGCACACCCTTCTGCATCGCCCGGATGCAAGGGAGAGAGACCGCTCCTGCAGCAATGCTGGCAGCGGTGCTCCCATGAGGAGAACTGAGCAGCGGGATGCCGATGTGCAAAGGCTCTGCTCAGCAAGGATGCTGTCCGAGAGCAGCGTGGCCATTGCATTACAGGTGTAGCCCAAGAGCCTGTTACCATGCTCTGATCCAGCTCCTCAGACAGGCTCCAGTTCCTTGGGCAAATTGTAACATTCAAGCTGCAGTTCCTTCAGGTGCTTTTCCTCACCTCTGGCACTGTTCCACTCCATCATCCATTGTGCAACAGGAACAGAAGAATGGCTGAGCAGATTTGGTTCCAGCCCTGCTGCAGGCAGGTATTGCATGCCAGCACCAAGTTCTGCTGAAAACACTCTATATGAGACCTTCTGTAGGGGCAAGGTGCACATTGAACCCAGCTCCCTCCCCCCTTCCTTTGTCCAAGTGCTTTGCTGGAGAATCTCTCATTAAGCTGCAAGGGCTGTTGTTAGAAGAGGCATAGATTCAGGACATGGGTCAACCTAATGGTTCAACATATTTGGTGACTTTTGTTCTGCAACAGTCAGATCTTGTAGCAATGCTATTTGTCTCAAACAGGAGATCACATCCCTCGAGAGCATGCTCGTGCCCCCAGACATATGTAATTACGCTTAATTCAGCTTCCTCAGCTATGACCATGCCTGGTCACCATGTGACAAAATCCTTAGAGTGACCTAGACATAAAATTGAAGTTGATGAGTGACACTTTTTTAAGACCAACTGTTGCATTATGAAAGTTTTGAGGTTGGAAAAAAAATCCCAAGCAAATAAGAACATGCCCCTATTAAAAGACTGTTGGAGCATTTTTATGCATCCTTCTTGTAGCAATTGTGGCTGCATGTAAAAAGCAAGCATGCCTTCTGATTGTGAGAGATTGGCTAAAATCCATGAGTCACACAGTCGAACCTTGTGACTTGGTAGAAATAAGGAGGTCTCCTTAAAGGCAATTTGTGGAAGAATTGGAGAGAAACGCTATTTTCCAAGGTCAGCCAAAGGCTAATGAGAACTCTTTCATAGTGTGATTGTATTGCCTGAATTTCTGTATTTCAAAGCCAGTCTAACTACTTTTTTTGCTGAAGCACTGTAACTGAAGAGGCTGTAATAATATTGACAACTAATCCTGCCAGAATCTGAGACGGTATTCAGCATAATAAGAAACATTTTCTCTTTGCCTGGAAAAGTACAGAACAAAGAGTTAAACAAATATGTGGTTCCCCAGAGTACCACTTATCTTTCTTCCTGAAGGGCATGTGTACAGATGCTCTGTTACTTGGGTTGTCAACAGTTGGGGCTTGTGGCCAGATTCACATGTTCTCCACCTTTTTCTTGTGGGCTGCAGGAGAGTCATCTCCAGAGGGACAGTTTTTCATAACTTAATTAGATTGGCGCCATTTGTGCAGCTACAGTTTCAGGTTGGCTCAACTTCTGCTCCAGCTCTCCAGTTCAGGGGATTACAGTAGCACTAAAATTGGTTCTGAACTAAACATTTGGCAACTACCTTGGGTCAAGGAGGCAATTTGTGTTACTGCTGTTGCTAAATTAGAAATAAATAAATAATCAATGTGTAGCCCTTAATGACAGACTAAGAATGAGAGACAGAACGTTTTTGCAGCTCTCCACTGTGAATGTACTTAGAAATATGTTGCATTTTTTTCCCATGAATGAACAGCTCTAATCTAGTAAACCACTTTAGTTGAAGAAGAGCAATCTCCAAGTGCATTCTCTTAACACAGTTTTTCACTATGCTTAATTTAGTGTAGCTTTAATCAGCTGAGAATCTGGATAGCTAACCAACAATCAGCCAAAGTGTTCCCACTGGAGTTTCAGTGGTTCAACTGCATCAGTTTAGAAATGGATAGAAGTGAAATCACTGAGATTTTTAGCATGGAGACAAAGCCCTTAGCCCTGACTAGCTTCGTACTACTAAACTGAGAATCAGGAAAAATAGATTTGCAAGCAGTGAGTGTAAACTGGAGGAAAAGTAAGAGTGCAGGCCACCTTTCTAAGCATCACACATAAAATGTTCATGTCCTGCCTGTGAAATGCAGTATTCATTAGGGACAATCTATGAGTGTGCTGGACTCACTTCTGTGCGCTGTGAGGCACAGAGACTCACAGCTCACAATTCCCCCCACAAGCTTCTCAGTGTGGCTCATGCTGCATGAGACTCCACTGATGTTTTAGGGTTTTACCTGGGCAGCTGGTAGCTGGAAAGCTGCACAGTTGTGGCTTCTTTACCAGATTCAGTGATGGATGACAGCCCATCCCCTAGCATGCAGTTTTGAAGACGTCAGCTGATAAATAGCACTTTAGCAGGTGACAGATGTAATAAATTAAACGGCATCTGGCAAACCTCCTGTAAAGGAAGAAACATAGATGTTTGCAGGGATAGAGAAAAATGACCAGTACTCATAGAGAGCAAATAAGAGAGGAAAACAAAGTGTCTTCAAGTCCCTCCTAAAAACAAAGCAAAATGCAGACAAATCCATGGTCCAGATTTTCTCACTAAATCACAGAATTTTTGGGGTTGGAAGGGACCTCTTGAGATCCTTTAGTCCAAACTCCCTGCCAAGGCAGAGCCATATCACTTGTATATAAAGAAATACAAATAGACCTGGTTCTGTCTGAGTCAAGATTTTTGTTGATAAAGTTCTTCCTGCCTCAGTGCTTGCAAGAGTTGGTCTGCCTGTTTACTGAAGATACTGATTATTTTATGACTTTTCACTTTCTCTGTGATATGAGCCATTTGTGAACTGGACGTAAACCATGAAAGACAGTTAGTTGCTACTCTTCAATACTGAACAAATAATTTATAGAAGGAGTCAAATAGGGGGAGGAGGGGTGTGTGTGCCCTATTTGGGGCAACTGTTTATTCTGGGTCTGAATTTTATAGGTCATTTGCTGGATCTTCAGAAATGACCACATGCGTCATTATCACCAGTGCCTGAACTCTGGTCTTTAAGAAGAGCCTGTTCCACTGATTTTTCTTTAGAGGACTATCCTCTAAAGTAGAAAGAAGTTTGATTCTCCCCAGTTTCTTAACCTGGCATACATCTGGTCTCCCTAAGACCCTTTGATAATCAGGGGATAGGAAGGGGGGCAGCGGTGAGGTGTTTTCCTCCAGGATGCATTTCAAAGCAGATGCTGGATTTAGACACACTGATTCATCCCTTGTACAAGTTTTTTATCTTTCTTCATGGGCCAGAGAGAAGCTAGAGAGACAGGCTGAGTGACTTGGCTTACTGCAGCTGGTGGTGTGAAATCTCTCCTTGCTGAAGACCCTGAAAACATCAAGAAACAGAGACATACACAACCTCATTTAGTAATTCATTCACCCTTTTCTTAACACTTGGTGCCAGCTCCCTCATTTGATCAGGTTTGAGTTCTCCTGCTTGAACTGTTGTGATGGCTTTCTCTGCTTGATCGAGAAAGGTTTAGTGGGGACTGTTTCTGTCCTTCATGCAGAAATGGAGATGCTTCTGAATCTTCTTTGTGATTGCAGGAATAAACCCCCTTCTCAAAGGGTCTCACTTAGATGGAGTTTCACCATTTATTGTGTGAGTTTTAGCAGGTTTTTAACGCTCATTTGGCAGTCATGACTTGCAGCCTAAGCCAGTGCTCCAGAGCCAGAGAGCAAGGCTGCAGCGCCCTGTTTGTCCCTTGCCCCCACCTTCTGCTCCATTCCACCTCCCACTCCAAACCCAGAGGAGAGGCATATTGACCTTTCCTCCAACCTACAGCACAACCGAGTATTACGCAGGGTGCTTCTGAAGCACAGCACTCTGCAGGATGCCTTTTATGAAACCCCTGTGGCACAGCTCTCACGCAGAAGAAGATGCTGCTGAATTTTAATTGTTGTTTATTTATGAATGGACTGGCAGATAATTTGCCTTTGCCTATAAAATAATTTCCTCGCCACTTATTTCCAATACTGAAGTAATGGGTAACTATTTCAGCTTTTCCTGCATCAACTTTGCCAGTTTTGCTAGGATTATTTTTTGTTCTTAATACATTTTTAAACTTTCTGTTCTACCTAAATATTGGTAAGAAAGCCTGAATATTGAAGCACCATTTCCATCAAGGTCCACAGCTCCCCTTACTGCATTTCTGCATTTCACAATGTCATCAATATTCTTTTTTTTTTTCCTCCTTTTTTTTACTGATATAGTTAGTGGTTTCGGATTGCTGATGAATTTGAAAGAGTTTTTAGCTTAAGTGTGATTGTGGATGGAGGCAGATTAATTATTTCTCTTTTATTTTTATTATGCCTGCACAATTTTCATTCATATTTTTTTTCTATTTAGATTTTTCATCCTAACTAATTTTGAATGCAGTTTACAGGAACTTTGGGAAGTCTTTTTGATACAACAGTTGGGTATATTAATCACTATTTGCAAATTTCTCTTTGCCCTCTGAGACTGTAATAACATCACAATTAATGGTTCTGACACAACCAGTGACTTTCGGCCTAAATGAGGTCCATAGTAAAGTCATGTAATTGACTGTGTGCAATTGCTGTGTAAGTATTATCTGCTAGTTTTAGAAACTCTAGACTGTTTCTCAGTGGTATAAATGGAACCCCAAAAATAATTCAAATTCAAATCACCTGTAACAACCAATTTATTTTTTTTCTTTCCTGCATTAAAAAAACAACTGCTGAAGGAGTAAATCAACCTTTCCTTTTCCTTGTCCAAGTGATCCTGAGAGCTCTCTTTATTTCTTCTTGGGTTTTCTATATGCAGTCACCCAAATTCAAGATTTTTTGGTCTGAGTACCTAAAGGGTGGTGGCACCCAGAACATATTCATCTTATTGCTGCTTCCATTCCTGATGAGATGATAACATTCTGGTGTTAGAGGTTTTTCAGACAGCCTAATGTCATTTTTTTATCTCATTTCCCCTTACTAGCTATACCAACTTTCAGAATTTATATGTAGGCATTTGAAAGACATTGTTCATTCTTTGAGTTAATCATCAGATCAGCTTGGTTCATTGGTTTTTGTTATGCCAAATCTGAGATTCATACAATGAAATTAATACAGCTGAGAATGAGTTTGTCCTGCATTTATCTTTTAACAAATTTTTATAGTGTAATAAAACTATTACTTACTTGCATAAGCTTTTAAACAAAAAACAAATACATGCTTTGTTTAAGAATAGCATAGTCAAGCATTATACTGATTTTTAGACCTACATGGGCATTTTTCTCATTACTTGTAGTTTAAAGTCTGTTTCTGAAATTTCCGTTGTTCTTTTCTTTTACTAGTTAGCAGTTCCCTGCAGTTTTTCCATGCAAACAGTGCTCAACGTGAATAGGAAAATCCAAATTAAAAACTGTCTAGAAGGGGAAACAAGAAACTATGTTTCTTGTGGAGGCTGTCTGTGAAAGTTTCACTAGCCAGCTCTCAAAATGGTATGTTTCTAGTGAAGGCTGAATTTTTTTGTAAGTAATGTGTTTTGTGTCTGTTTTGTTCACTCAGACTTGTGTGTTATGAAGAACCTGATTTTCTGAAGGCATTGACCATCTGCCATCTTCTCTTGGGTTTGTCTTGTTTAAAGTGTTTCAAGTTGATTCCATAGAACTGAAGGAGTCAGTAACTTATAATTGCTCCATTGCTGTTTTTAATCAGGCTCTCTTTAGAAGCATAAAGATGTTTTTATTTTCCAGTCTTTTTTAAAATCAAGCCAGATATCAGTATTTGGAAGTCCTTTGCCAAGATAGGGTTTCCCTCTTCATGGTATTCTCTGGTTACTTCATCAAGAGTTCCCAAGACTGAGCCATGAAAAGAAGACAAAAGTACAAATGCTACAAAATTAATTGTGCTTCTCATTGTTCTTATGGTGCTGTAACCACTGGAAAGTAAGGCCTATAGGTAGTGGATTTATAGTGATTTCCCTTAAACCTGGCTTTGGCCCCCTTTACCATAGTACCTGGCGAGGGCCTCAGGCACCTGGGCTCTTGAATGAATCATGCACACTGGCTTCGGAAGTAAACCTTCCCAGTGAAATAGCAGCAATATCCGGACTGGCCATCGGTTTCTATTCTGTTCAGCCTCAGCTGATATATTTCACATGTTTTTGTAGCTGAAGCTGGGCCAGGTCTTCTCTAGCTTTGACAGGAGGGCTAAATGAGAGCAGGGAATTTTATGCGCCTCTTCCCACAGCATTCCAGTGAACATACAGGAAGTCATTGATCAGTGGGATTTAGGCAACGTGCACAAGAAAGGTACATGTGTGTGGCCCAATGGCCCCTGCAGCATGTGCTGTGACGACACCAGCCTCTGACTAAGTAAATGGAGGGATAAGAGCCTCGGTGGTGAGCCACACACGACATGGCATCTGCATCATGAATGCAATGTGGGCTGTTTAAAGCCTGCTCTGTAAGGCTAGTACTAACACTATGGTTTAGATGTGGTCATAAGAGAGTGATTTTCCTGGGAAATTGCTTAGTGCTCTTTCACAAACAGAAGGCAAGTTCCCTGACCTTGTGGCTCATCCTACAGGAACAGAATCTGGACTCTTGTAGATCACTTAGTATTGTTTGATTGTCCTGATCTGTATGGCACCTTTGTGCTATAGCCCAGGAGAAGAACTGAAAGACCATGTCATGTCTTCAGATGTCTGATGTTCAGGCTACGCGGCACTGGGACAGTGAAGGACCTGGTGTGCCTGCACACTGACCTAGAGCAGTTAGCAGTAAGAGTTTTGAGAAATTCAAATGGTATTTCTGACCCAAATGTCATTGAACTCATTCCTAGGATAAGTTTACTGAACTTTTACTGGAGTTGCATGGAAAGAATACCTATCCTGTGGTTGTATATACTGTGGACATAGAGAGCATTAAAAATAAAATATTTGTCCAATAAATGTATGTAATTTCTCTGTAATTTCTTTAGAGCATTGGAATTGATATGGAGAGGTCTTCCAGACTTCTGCCTTTCTACATTGTACCAGGAGTTGTTCTACTCATTGCATCATTTTGTGTGCATTAGCATGGAAGGTGACAATTTGATTTTTCATCTTTCCTGTGCCTCAGTTCCTTTATTTGGCCACATTACATGGCTTGGGGTAGGATTCAGCTGTGGTTTGGTGGACAGGAAAGGGGTTGATGTCAGTTCAGTGGCTCTGTCATTGCATGACTTGGCGCATAAATTAATGAAGTAAATCTGTTCTCCTTCCTCTCTCTTTCTTATCTGTGATTTTTCATGTACAAAGGAAATGAAGAGGGGGAGGCAGTGAGCGGTTATAATTCAGTAATGAGACAGGCTGTAGAGAAAAAGATGCTACTCCTTCAGCAATCCCAAATGTGCTCCCAAATCTCAGAAGAGCTGAATATTTCAGCTGAAAGAGTCTGTCATGAAATAATCTTCTCCCTGGACACCAAAATAGTTGTCATTATTGTACAGCATCAACAGTCCACTGAGCTGAATGGCAGCAGCCTGTGCAGAGCTAGTGTTTCAGTCTGTCCACCTGCAGCCCAGTAAATAATGGCAAGGATAGTTTACAGTTACAGAGGGATCAGAATTGTTGGCTGAATGGTCACAATCCAAGAAAATGTGTTTTAATTTAGCTAAATGAAAAATTATACATCTGGGAAAAAAGACTTCAGGTTGTACCTGCAAGACAGGAGACTTTGCCTTGGAAAACAGGATTATGGGGCCATTGTGGAAACTGCCTCCACAATAGCTGCTGGTTCAATGGGGCTAAGAGCTCAGCTGATTCTGGGAACCTAGAAAAAAATAATAGGACTTGGGGATGGTGGAAGCATCAGCAGGAACATCCCTGGGCTGAAGCACCAGGTGGTCTCATCATGTTCACACCTCAGTGAGAAAGAGGAAACACTGTGGAGGACCACTGATAAGGTGGCTGGGAATTCCTGCACGGTCACTGGAATGGTGTGGGAAGGGGCTGGGTATATAAAAGCCTTTATAAGGGTTAAAGTGTGCCATCCAGTCAACTTTTCTATGAGAATGCTGGATCACAGCAGTGCAGTGAGGGGCCATTGAAGAGACTCTAATTCAGCTTTGACATGAAACCCTCCTTCCTAATAGTGGGGAATGCTGGACAGGCAGGAGATGGTAAAATCACCTCAGGATATTCCCTTTACAGATACTAAAATCATCTGTAAAGGAGCTTGCCTTTGCAGACATATCTTTGCAGACCACAGGACAGAAACTCAGAAACTCTCCAGCATGAGTATGTAAAATCTGATTGGAATTGTCATCTCTCAGTTCTTATTCCAGTTCCTTTATCTCAGAGTAGTGGGAGAAAAAAAAAAATCTACATTTCCCTCAGTTTGCTTATTGATGCAGCTCTGCACTGAGACAGTGATGGTGCCCACCCTTCAGCTTTAAGGGTTTGGGCCACCGGTAGTGTGTTGTTGGGTACCTCTGGAAGCACAGGACATCGATAGGGCAATTCCTGTGAGATTGTACAGTACATCTCTCTCCCCTTGGTATCTGCCTATGGTCTGGCCTGTGGCTGCCACTTCTGTGAGCACTTGCTGAGCATTGCCCTGCCTCAGAATTACCTGCCAAAATCACTTGGTAATATTGCATGAGCCAGTTCCCCCTTTGGCTTTTTCTGGTCTTTATATGTGGCACCAAGCAGCTTTGCTTTTAGAGCACTGTAGTGTCTTGGTCTGTCTGAAGCCTTCAGGCTAAGTGCTGGTGCTGCTGACTGCCCTGAGCAGCACAGGAGCCCTTGCTGGTTGTTCACAACACAATTTGAACTGTGAGAGCTGGGGGTCAAAACATGATTTTGTAGAAAGCATCAGGTTATATCAAACAACAGGTTCAAATATGCAGTTTCCTCTGCAAATAAAGGTTATGAGATCTTAAAATACACAGAGAGATTAAGGCCACCTGGGGACAGGAGTCCTATATTATTATCATCATCATCATTATCATCATCATCACCATTATTGTTATTATTGACCTTATCTCTGTTATCTCATTTGCTGCTTCTGGAAGGCAAAGGAGCAGTTGGCTTTCCCAGCCTTCCTTAATTACATTCTTTCCATCAAGGAGTACAAAATGCACATGTTAAAGCAGAATTTAAGTCTTTCCATATTGCTTCATCTCACCAGAAGAACAGACTGGCCTCACGTACAGAGTTTGGACTGCAACTTGTATTTGAACTTCTCCAGCTTGACCTTGGGTTTTGCATCTGCACTTTAGTAAGAGGAAGAACAGCTGAGATGAAGGGGTCTGACTCTTGCTTCAGATCTTCCCAAGCCATGGGAGTGTGCCTCTTGCACAGCTCTGATCTAAGCCCATCTCTAAATATCACCATAATGCAATAAAATGCACAAAACAAACAAACAAACAAACAAACAAACAAAAAATCCCCAAGAAATATGTCCAACAGTGGTTATTACCACAGTTACATCACAGTAGAAACAAGTGCAAGGAAATAAGCATCCCAAAAATTTCAATTCAGGAGGGAGTTGACTGAAGAAAGCAAAAAGAAAAGAGGAAGGCAGAGGTAAGGGTAGGAGTCAGGGGACAAAGCAGAAGTTGTTTCTCTTGGGATGCAGCCAACTTAGTAGCTGTCCAAACCCAGGAGATGTCTTGGATGCTCTTTCTGTTACTGTCTTTGCTTTTTCCATTTTAAGGCAGCTTGCTAGCAGAGTGTGTGATAACTCCAGTTTTGCATTGCCTTCTGAATGCCCTGTTGCCTGGAACCTCCACAGAATTCTGTTTAGACCTGATGCACGAAGACACACATCCTTCTGAGCAGATTTTGCATAAATTTCAAGGAATCATTCAAGGACTCATCAGCTCAAATAATTCTCTCTGTCCCAAAACTATGGGGAAGGAAGGGAAGTGATTATGGGGAAGGAAGGGAAGTGATTATGGGAAAGCTCACATTCCTCCAGCAGCTGCAGTCACTTTGGGTGGGATTCATCCGACTAAACATAGAGGCCTCCATCTGAGCTAGTCACATTAGGCTCCTTTATGGAGGAGAATATGGGGAAGCATAGACACAGCTATGAGTCACCCCTCCTCATTTCAGTATCTGGAACAGGTCAGGCAAATTATGTCCATTTCTCTTCTTTTCTTTTGAAAGGAGTTGAAATGAAGGGGCCAAGTGTAGGTCTGTAAAGCTAGACAAAGCTCATACTTTTTCTGGTGTCAAAACTAAATTATTTAATCTGGGACCAAACGACCAAGCTGTGATGAGGGCATTGCCAGCAAATGCTGAGTAACTGCAGCAGAGTGGGCTAAATTGTCTCACCCGCAGCTTATTTCACTGTGGGAGAGGATGCAAGGAGTGCAGTGCTGGAGAGGAAATGGCCTAAGAAAAATTCCAATAAAAGCACTGTAGGATATTGCCCCGGTGCCAAGACTTTGTTTATTTTGAACCAGATCAGGTACATCTGCTTTTCTGTTTGCAGGCCAAAGTTACTGCGCTCCTGACATCACTGCAACTTGCTGTGTGACCAGTTACTTCCCCACTCCCAGCATGTCTTTCCTTCACAATTCTCCTTTCCAGACTTCAGTACAGCAGGTCCATCTTCAGATTCCTGTGCAGCATCAGGGGATGCTGGCTCAGCTCTGCTGTGTCCTTTTCCCGGATGCCGGGTTTCGTGCTGAGCTGTGTGTCAAAACAGAGGAGCATTTCCTATGCAAATTGTGCTTCAGGGACATGTAGGGAAAGGAAGTGCAGAGGTTGCCAGAAGCAGCAATGAAGTTATGTTGTTATCTGATGAGAAAAGTGATGAAACAATAATACTTTTAAGCATGTCAGGAACCAGCTCCTCTCTTGAGGGATTTGTACTGCGGACCCTCAAGACTTCATGTGCATCCATGGCTGTAACCTACAAGTAAGAGTGTGAAGCATGCATACAAAGTAAATAAATACAGAAAAATAAGTAAAGATAGAGCTACTTCAAGTCAATTTCCCCTGCCACTCTTTTCCTTTCTCACTACTGAAAGACAAACACTTAAGTGATGTCATGGGACAATGCATTTGTGAAGTTCCTTGCCGCTGCTTCCCAATATGCAGCAAGCCTATTTACTAATGCCATTTTTTTCATTCACCAGAGGCGATGTGAAGAAATTATGGCAGCACCTGGCAGAACAAAGCAGAGTGGAGAGTAGACATGAGGCTTTTCAGATCTACTGTAACTGATTCTGCTCAGCATTAACCTGCAGCTAATGCATGGGCCAAATGCCAAGTTTCCAACTCCCTGCTGTAGGTTGTAGGCTGATAGAGGGAGGCTGGTACTCTAGGGGATTTTGGTTTCCCTCCCTCCAAAAAAATCAGAAAATTGAGTTAATTTGCTTAAAAACAGACAAACAAATCAACATGTATATGTATATATTTGCACTTGCACATGATGTACTTTGGAAAGACCTAAAGAGGGGAAGTCTGCAGAAGCTGATGTTAGAGAATTTAGCCTCTAACTCTAATTTAGTCCTCTCCTGAACTCAGGACTTAGGCTCCTCAGTCTCAGCAAGATGCTCATGGATGGTGTGTGCTGGGACTTTTCAGAGACTGCCTTTCTTTAGCTGTCAGGCAGAACTATGATTCTGGTGCCTTTAAACCTGCCAAAGTATATAGTATCAAGGCAGCTCCTTGCTCTGTGCTCTGATACTTCTGGGAAAGCTGGCTGGTAGGGAAGGAGAGGTATGTTCATTAAGTGCTCTCACTTGGAATTAAAGGGCCAAGCACTCTTCTGCTCCTCCTCCTTCATCATTCTATAAGAAGCTCACTGGGGATAAATAAAATGGTTAAAGGTGTACGATGAGAAAATTGCCTGGTAATTGCATTGCTCCCGTGATGGAGTGGCTGCTGGTACAGCCCTGGGTGAACACCAGTTCCTGTTCCCTCCCCCTGACCACAATCCCTCTCTGGGACAAAGAGACATCTTTGCTTCTCATTCATTAACACACTGGCTGTGTGATTTGTGTGAGCCAAGGGGCCTGACCTGCTCTGTAGGATTGAAACGAACTGTCCCAGATCACTTCCCTCACCAGAGATGCTAATGCATGGGATGGGTTTCCCAGGGATCCTGTGTGCCTGCACCCAATGGTTGCATTGGTATTAATGCCTGTTAATAGAAGTAGAGGAAGATTGGAAGAGGAGAAGATCCCAGTTCTTTCCTGGCAGTGCCTAGTGCTGCTTGGGTGGAAACCTTTCCTCACTGTAGTGTATCACCCCACTGCTTGTGCAACATGTTTTCTATCATCTCTATGAAGATATGGATATCTTTATTTTTTGAATCAGAGAGCTAAGAATCCACCCCATATAGCTGAGCCCTCTGTGACACCCATGCGATCTGCTTACTTCACATTGAAGCTCCTATAATTTTGCTCTGAGGTTCATCTTCTCATCCCTTGCAGTATGGATAAGAAGCTTTAATCTTTCCTGAAGGTGATGAGGGAGAAACAGTTGAAACCATGGCCTTGCCTCCTCCACCAAGAAATATATCCAAAAATGTTTCACTGTTTCAGTCCATGGAAAAAGAGAGATGGACTGGATCCCATGCAGCTCTGAGCTTGCAATGCCCCAAGAGCCAAACAGGTATGCAGGCATGCTAGCTTTAAGAACTGATTTCCTAAGTGAGCTGTCAACTCCCAGTGGCTGGAAAAATCTGCAAACAATTTCTAGTCAGTGAACAAAGCAAATCTCTGTACTGTGCTGTAATAGTTCATTATTAAATAAAAGCTCCTTTGTTAGGCTATAAGAAATGGTGGGTACTCCACCACTCCTCATTGTGCCTTGGTGTGACTTTGCAATGCGTATAAAATTCTATTTCATGTCCTGTGAAAAGATGACATACTGTGTAATTTTAATTTTGGTAGGAAGAGCTCAGATTGAAGCAAGTATCACAGCACAGCTCTGGTGATTGAACTTTTTTGCCAATGCATTTGATTCACAACCATACAAGAGAACATGGAGACTGGACTTTATCTCACTTGCAAAAGAGAAAACGAGGAACAACATGGGCAAAATGACTAGTGACAAGACTGAAGGAAAAGTTTAGCACCTGCAATTCCTACAAGTTGTGTTACTGAGCTGTCTTATTGCAGTTCCAGGCTTACATGAGTCAAAACAGGAATCAAAGGGTGTCAGAGTTTTCCCATCCAGAAAAGCAAATGTGTTTACAGTTCCCTCTTTTCCTTCTTTTGCTCTGCACCCAGTGAGTTCCCAGTAATCTGCCAGTTTGGGCCCTACAGTCACAGAGCCCTGTTACCCTGCTCAGCAGCTGCTTGTGTTACATGCTGATGTTGCTTTTCAGCAGACCAGGCCGAGGCACAGGCATGGCAGCTGTAAGCCGTTCACCTGTACTTTTTATCAGGCTGTGACCTGTTAACTAATCCCATCAGATAATGATTTAACATTGTATCCCCTAAAATTTTTCTTATCTTGCTATTATTTGCATGGTGTTGGCAGTGCATGAACAGGGATGTAGTTTTCCTTATCCCTCCTTTCCTCTGTCACACCATCAGGACCATCGGAAAACCCCAGGGTAGGTACTTCCCTCTCAGCTGGAACAGGTGGCAGCCAGGGCTAAAGTGGGCATTGGGCAAGGGATTTCTCTGAGCCCTGTCCACTTTTGTCTCTTGGCTGGGCTTAAATGAGGCTTTTCCAATAAGTGTCCAGCTCAGCTCAGGATGAGGCTGCTAATTCCAGTCGTGCGGGTGATTCATATGCCATCTAATAATAGCAGCTTCAGGCCATGCCAATAACTGACCATGGAAAACTCCACACTGCTTTGGGCTGCCAGCCCATCAGCCTTCCCAAGCTGAGCTGGCCATGGCTGGTGGTTTTTCTTTGAGGGCAGCACTATGCAGCTCAGCAAGAGACTGCAAATTGTGCTGTGAGCATTGCTCTGAGCAGTGATGGTCTTCCAGCCATAGACCTTCTGTCCCAATTCCAGTCCCACCACTGGGCCAGTTCAAGAGCTGCGGAAAATGGACTGCTCCTCCTGCTGCTTTATATAGAGCAGTTGCTGATAATTACCTGCACCAGCAGCCAGCTTATGTACTTTGATTTCAAGGACAAAGCTGTGTTTGTCCTTACTTGCCATCCAAATACTGTTTAGAGCATATGCAAAAATCTGCTACATGGTTGCCAAATTCATCTTGGCGTCAGAGTCACTGCTGTTCCTGCTACTGAAAGGCAGCAGGGGGTTTGATTGGGATGCCTCATTCACTTGTTTGGATGCTTCCAGGGAGGAAGGGTGATGACAGGACAAAATGACACACGTGTTCCCCAGACAGACTTCTGCACCACCTTTTTACATGCTCCAGTGAGATTTACTCTGCCTGGTGTTTGACCATCTGAAAACAAAGGCAGGAAAGTGGCGGTGGGGGCTGGACAGGTTTCAGTCCTAGGAATATGCAGCTGAAGCCCTGACAGGTGATGGCTCTGTGTCTTAGCTGCAGACCAGAAGCCAGTCCAGGGTGGGGGCGAGAAGCTCATCACCTCAATTACAGCCCCAGTCAGTCAATTAAGGCTCTGTCTTCACAGGTGGACAGTGGTCCCAGCAGAGCCCATGGATGGGAGCAGCATGCCCACACTGTGACGTCTCTGCAGCCAGGCTGGCACGGCAGGCTGGCTACAGAGCAGGTCAGCATCATGAGCTGTCATTCCCACAGCGTGGCAGCACTGGACTGCTGCTACAGCCTTGGGACATCAGGCACAAAGATCGTTCTTGCCCTGCTGCTTCTAGCCATAAGAGATGTGGCACATCCAGGGCAGACAGGTCAGCTGCTGAGTCCTTGGAGGTGAGCACCAAATTCTGGAAGAGGATTATTAGAAACTAGAAAGCCGAAGTGTGATGGAGCCAAGGAGTCGTGTGAGACTGGGCAAGATGTGACTGCACAGTGAGCAGTACTGCAGTGCAAACCAGACCCACTCCTGGGTGGAGGGACAGGGGCAAGGCAAACCCCTTCCCTCCTGCTCTCAAATCCTGTGGATGCTTCCCACACAGGGGGCCTGCACAGGTATCCCAGAACTTTGCTGACTTTAACTCATAGGGATGGCAGCTGATTGGGCAGGCCAGGCTGTGCAGGACATGTGCTCCTTGGACACCGTCACTGCCTTGCCCCTGGCTCACACAGCTGTCTGGAAGGGCCCCAACTCACCAGCAGTCATGGGGCTGTGCTCCCACACCACCCGCATAGCAGCTGGAGGATTTTCCTGGTAAGAAACTGGCTCATTGTTTCACTTTTGCCATTTGTTTGCCTTTCCAGAAGGTTTTTCTTTTATTCCTGCCCTGACCTAAGCTGGAGTTGGGGTTTTCCAAACCTAGGGTCATGTGGTACAGGTCAGCTCCCTGTCACAGCTGTGCTACCTGAGGAAAGCCAGGCACTAAGGTCCAGCTTTACTTGTACCAGTGGTGGTGAAGCAATGGTGGTGCTCAACTCCTCAGGGCTTTTGGAGCTCTCCTGTGTTGTAAAAAACATGAATTGGTCCCTGGCCAGAAAAGGAAGAGCTGTCCCTGGAGCCAGCTCAGAGATGGTCATATGTGGCTACAGCTTTCAAGGACAACCCCAGTTTGAAACTGCACTGGCTCCATTTTTGCTGAGTGGTGTCTCTAAAATTACTAAATTCTGTCTGTTTCCTTTGTTTTTCTTCCTCTAAATCTGATGTTTTCATTGCAGTGGACCAGCACTTATCAGCTCAAAGACTCACCAAATACTTACACTCAGCAAACACAGTGGCACCAGCAAATCTAAGCAATGTCACTATCTAGGGCACACTGGGAAAAACAATTGGGTTTTGAGTTTCTCCATTTTTAAGTTTAGCAAAAGGCCAGCCAGGCATGGGATGACTTAAGTCAGGACAATGTTGTCACAAAACTCATCATCTGGTGTATGATAGGGGAAGAGAAAGCCTGCCAGTCTGCAGCCTCTTCTCTTGAAGGAGAATACTTTGAGAACATGCACAAAGAGAGGAGGATCCAGTTCACCAGAGCTCATATTTAACTGGGTAGATCAAAGCCTGCACTATTTGCTTCAGGACTGTTGATTTTGGTTTTGACCAGCTCCTCCTCCACAATAAAAATTCCAAGGGGAGTTTGTATTCTCCTGGGCTTTCTGCAGAATAAGGCTCTTTGCACCACAGCTTCTAAGCAAAGTCTGGCACACAAGCCTCTGAAACTATGGGAGCTGCTAAAGGCAGAGCCGACCCCACAGTGGGTGACCCCAGCCCCTTCTTTCAAATAGGAAAACCAGGCCTAGCTTTAGCATCAGCAGAGATGAGGGCAAGAGGATTCCCTATTACACTTTGCTGGCTGATGCTCCAGCTAGCTTTCCCTTTCTCTGCTAATGCTCCAGCTAAACTGGAGCCCGACACTTTCTGGCTGCCCATGCCAAGCAGAGCTCAGGTGAAGAGCAACCGAAACCTAAGATTAAAACCTAAGATGTCTCAGGGTACAAGGGTAAGCAAGAAGTGCTACAGTGGTTCAAGACTGCACTCCACAGAGCTAAGGAAGGCATTGCTGCCTCCCTGACTGTGTGGCTAAGCCTCTGCACAGCTTCAAGAATTTTCTGTAATTGAGAGAAAGCACCAGAAATCTCCAAGAGACCAGCCAAGGAGAGACAAAACCAGCATACAGTAGTTTTGGTTTTCCCCTATGCTCCAGCCCAGCCTTGAGAAGAGGAGGAAAATGCAGGGAGAGGCATCCAATGTGAGGGAAGGACTGGACACAGGGCAGGTGTAGGAGCTGTGCCATTGGGCTTGCTCATGCTGTACCAGCCTGCAGTGAGGCCACATGGTGGGCCTGGACTGGGACACTGCATCGCAAACTTCAAAGTGACATGAAATCCTTTAATTCCCTACATGTAAAAAACAAACAACATAAGTCCTACTTATGGTGTCCAAAGGAGGCATCTTGCCAGCTGGATCAGCAGCAGAAGCTTGCCTACTCCAAAGGTAATGTGAAAAGAAGACAGCAGCCGTGGGGGACAAAACACGCTGCTCCTCCATGGGGGACAAAGCTCCCTGGATGGCTGCAAATGGCAGCTTGATTTACTGTTGCTGGAAGGGAACACAGCCTAGTGCCTACACATGCTACAGCACACTTTGCCACTTATGGTAGCCCTGCAGCCCTTGGCTTCTGCTACACCAGCCCCCAGCCTCACCATGGGTACTGGGGCCTTTGCCACTGAACTAAATAACTCTGAGGGTTCAATGCCTGATGACTGCTTTCACAAAAGGTATGACTTGGGGATTTTTAGCCCTCTTTTACATCTGTAAACTTCTGATGAGAGCTCAAGTTCAGCTTCTGAAGCAGGACAATGCAGACCAGTTTTTCTTCTTTGAAACTCCATCCAAAAAGCCATATTTAAGCAATGCCATACCATGGGGTCCCACAGACAAAGTTGCAGAAGTTTACTGAAACAGTTGACTGGAGGCTGAAGTGGTCAGCAATGACAGGGACGAGATATATGAGCCCTTTCCCAGCAAAAGCCTTCCAGATAAAAAAAAATTGCCAGTAAAAACATTGTCACAAGTCCTCGGCACTGTGGGATGTGCTGTAGGACTTCAAAAAAAAAGCAAAATAGGCAAAGTGAACTTTTCCTATGTCTTGGGAGGGATGGCTGCTCCCGTAACAGATATGGGAAGTCTTCAAGCAGCAAAGGTGCAGCAGGAACCATGGTCAGGATTGGGAGCACACATTTCTCCTGGTTCTCCCTCAGGGGATTCTGCCTGGAGCTGCAACCCTTTTTCTACCCAGCTCAATAGCTGCCTCTGCTTTGGGATTTTTCACTAAGCGTTGCTATAGGAACTTAATTGCTTCTGTTCATCCTGGTATGAGCAGCTCACTGCTCCCACTCCTCCTCTCCCAGGGCTGGCAGCGTCGGGGTTCTGAGGACAGCGGAGGATGCTCAGGTACAGGAGGAGTGGGGTTGTTCAGCTGAGATAATTAGTGCTACTATTTTCTGCCTCTGGCCTTTCCTTGGATGTATCCATCTGGGGCTCTTTCAGTCACTATAGAGCTTTCCACCTTCTTGTTTTTTTCCTCTCTCCTCCTCTGTCTTCCAGATTTTTGCCACTGTTTCATGTTGCTGTCCAAGTTATTTGTCTCTTCTCTCTTGCTCCAGTAGTGGGAACATTAGTAATGTTTTTCTGCAGAGCAGGGTGGCTTAGAGACCGCCTTGCAGACCTGACAACCATCCTAGTGCTGCTGGCAAAGGCTGGAGCAGCTCAGCCAGCCGATGGGAAATGATCCTGTTTATGGTTCATCATCATCTGATCTACCCACTGCTTCTTGCTCCCACCTGGGCCCAACTGTGCCACTGCCATGCATGGCTGTGCATGGGATGCAGTCCCACTCTCTGCTCCCCGGTCTCCTGCTGCAGCCACTCTGTGTGTGGGGTGAAGGGAAGCATGACTCACATGGGCGTCCCACCCATGAGTAACAGTGTTGGTCTATCACGTCTCAGCCAGCTGGGGCAGCTTGGAGGGAGGGTGGTTGCTTCCTTGGCAAGGCATGAAACAGGTCACTCTGTCCCCAGAACATGGGTGAAAACAGGGGACCAAAATTGCAAGACATGGCAGCAATGAGCAGCCTTGCATCAGATGCAGGAGTAGTACCCCTTGACAGGGGGGAGGGGGGCAGGTAAGGAGGTACACAGACATGAGCTGTGGGGATTCCTGTTAAACACCGTCAGTTCTTCCTTCTCCCTTGCCCAAACCTGCTCTTTTTTTTTTTTTTTTTTTTTTTTTTCCCCTGGGAAATGAGCAGGGATGGCCCAAAGCCAGTGAGGAAAGATGGGCAGAGATGGTGGGAACACAAAGCAGTTATGTGCTTCTCAGGGTGGAAAGAGGCCCAGATTATTAAATAGCAGGCAATTTTAACATGAGTTATTAATACTAGTTGTTTGTACTGAGAAGTGGTGCCTAGGGGCTCCCATTGCACTAATCATGTAACAAAGCTGTATTCCTAACACAAATAGCTTGTGTTTCAGTCTGAAGAGAACAAGTTGTCTCCTTCCCATTACCCTCCCTTTGAAAAAGCAGCTTGAAGATTACACAGACAAGCCCACAAAAGCTGGGAAAGGAAAAAAATTACACTGGGCTGTCCTACATTGCCATCACTTACACCCAGCCAGCCCAGTAACTCCAACAGCACCGTGGGCCCACACTGTCTACTCTTCCCCTGCTTCATGCCCAACCATGGCAGGCCAGGTCTTAACATTATTGATTTTTGTGCTGCTCATCTTTGGGTTTGAGTGTAGTAATGTCATGCCACCTGTTCCGGTTACTGGGGGGCTGTGGGGAGTTTTCTCCTCCTTTGCTAATTGATGCTGTGTAGCTCCACTGTTTTTTTTTTTTTTTTTCAGGCTTTGTAAATTGCAGTTCTCTCTTGGGTACATGCCCTTCTGAAATAAGAAACCAATTAAATGAATTAACTTAATACATTTACAGCCTTGGCACTAAAGCACAGACTAAAGGTCAACAGCATCTGCTGATTTTGGATGAGACAAACCACGACTGTCCTGCTATTTTTTGTTTTCCTGAGAACTTGGCATTATATTGAGCTTTACCACATGACAACACAGGTCCTCCTGTTTCTGGCTGCAGCTTTAAACATGCAGTTTTTCATCAGCCCAATGGAGCCCCAGCCCTTCACCTAGCAGTGCTCAGCTCTGGAAATGTTGTAACCTTGATGCCTGACCTCGCACTGCCTCAAAACAGCAAACAACCAACGCGCTGAACAGAACAGGGCACCCCTTGGCATCACCTGCCCTCTTAATATACATCCTGAAGTAGATCCATCCAGCTGGTGGAGGAGATAGCTGGAAGATGAGCGTGCAGGGGTTAGTTAAAGGTAGAGGTAGTGGTGCAAGTTTGGTGCACAGAGCAGAGAGAGGGGCTGTCATTCCACATTTGTGGGCTCCTTTTATGGCAGCAGGTGTGCAATGCTGATGACACTTGTTTAGCACAATGCTCTGCAAGCATGTATGTGTGCAGGACCTTACTGCATTAGCATGTAGGAAGTGTGAGTTCCTCACTTCCAACTACCTGCAGGCAGCTGGTAAGGCTCAGAAATGCCTCAATCAGTTCTAAGCCCCTGGCAGCCATTTTCTGTGGTCAGCATGGATCCTGCTACTTACTCCCCAGTCCCCGCAGGCCTGCTCATTTCTCTGCTGGTCCATCATGCCTTTGAGGCTTGTTCCATCTTTGCTGCTGACCTCCTGTTGGTCGAAGTTGTGGGGAAGCCACTCTCACACACCCCCTTCCCCCAAAGTGAGCTGATGCTGAAACACCGCCAAACTCTGGGTGAATTTTGGATTGCAACATATAAGCTAAAATACCATGGCCACCATCAACCTCCCTTTCAAACTGCAGGGTCCTCTTCACCCCTACCAGGCTACTCCCAGGGCTCTCCTGCCTCACTGGCTTCTCAGCTGGGCATGCTTTATACTTTAGCTTGCATTCTACCCTTTGTCCCTCCTAAACCTTAAGGCCTGTGCCTTAAAAAATTAATGATGGTGAACAACAAAACACGACACAAACACACACAAAAGAAGTTAACGTGAGCAAATAATGTAAAGTTACCTCCTACTCTCTGGAAAATGGCTCACCTATTTTGGCTGAGGAAGGACTAAGGCAGTAGCTGAGCACTAACTGCTCAACAGAGCACTCTGGTATTGCCAAGGTACCAGCAATGGAAACAAAAGGCTTTGAAATGAGAACAGCTCAGATACCTTAAGACAAAGCAGCGCTACAACATTTTCTATAGTGGTGGTTTCCCACCACTAATTTTGACATCATCCATAACAACTGTACTTAATAGGAGCACTCATTGAAAACGTCTAGCTTTGAAGATAACTGAGTCTAGTTCTTTGCAGAGCACTCTAACCTACCTGAGTGGACACTTACAGACCAACCCAGCCAGGGGAATTTCTCTTCCTCCTTCCCATGCTTCTTCATGGGTGGGCAAATCTTTGTAAGACACCCTTGGCAATCAAAGGATGGAAACAAAGCCCCCATAGAACAGCCCAGAGTTTAGCATAGCTTGGCTTTGGCCTCTGAACTGACTGCTCCTGCAGAAGAGTTAACCAGGTCAGGTCATCTGTGTAACACTGCATTTTCATTTATTTTTCCACCCAACATCCGTGAGCCATTTTTCTTTAGCAAGACGGTAAACAGCCTGTTTTGTTTTCCCATCTGTATTTAAACTGTGAATGGAGTGAAGCAACAGGCTGGGAAGCAGAAAAAGGAAAGAAGGTCTGAGTGGAAGTGATACAACCACTGATTGCAACCAGGCTTTTCAGATGTATAAAAAAAATAACTTCTTCCCCCAAGGAGATACTTTAGAAGCTGAAAGCTAAGAACTTAAGTACAAAGGCTTTTGTTTTTATTGACATTGTAAGAAACATTTTTTTTTTCTGTTACAAAAAAGCTAAGTGGTTCTGAAAGCAGAAGTACAGTTCATATGTACATAGTGCTACTTACCATTTTATCTTTTTTTTTTTAAAGGATTACAAGCTTTATTAAAAAAAAAATTAAAAATGGAAAAAAAAAAAGCAACACTTTTTTATCTTACACATCTGCAGGACTGACAACAGTAACTGTTCCATAGGAGACATTCTACCAATCCAAGTACAATAACACATGAATACCAGAGGTTTACAAGACGTTTTGGACACTATTAACAGCGGTATGTGCTATTAGCTCAATGGCAAGTACAGCCTCATCAGGAAAATTTGGCAACACATCCAGGTCCCTCTCTTTTACAGGGTCGATGCAAAATAAGGCACATACATTGCGAGAATACAAGCACTGCTGTCCAGGTGGACAGGCCATGGCAGGACAGGTGCGAGCAAGCTGACCAGCCATCTCACTGAGAGGCGGGGGAAACAGTGAGGGGAAGTCAGCAGCCAGCCGGCATCTCAATGCATGTACCTTTTGGGGCCATTCTCCAAGGAGAGAATAACTGTCTGCCATGTGGATGTGTGGGACCATTGTACTCCCCAGCAAAGCCTATGTGGAAGCCCACTGACTTTCCTGCAAACACACCTTTCCTTCACCTGGGTGTAACTGACAGATAAACTCTTCACTGGCAACTTCCACTCTATGGAAAGTAAAACTGTCTGGAGAAACACACATGCATCAGGCAGGCTGGGTGTTACTAGTGTGCCCAAGGCAAACAGTAAGGAATATGGAAGACCTTCACAGAGCCATTATAAGAAATGGTGATTTAGACTTACACTGCAATGCTTTAAAAATAGAACATTCATGATATTTTGTGCTTTTTCTTGTACTCTTGGATGAGCAGTGGGTTTCCAACAGCTATGCAAAAATCAACTGATGTGTCATGTACACAAAAGCAAGCTTTGACTCCGTAACTGGAAGAGCAAGAGTAGAGGGGTGCTAGTAAACTCATCCCACCAGTGCTGATGGGACTTTTCCCAGACTGCCACATGTTGAGAAGGAGGCTGACAAGTGAAAGCTGGTGTCCAGTGTAACAGTGTCATGCTGAGAGAGACCAGTCTACCTTATCAAAACAGAACCAAAACCCAAGATAGCTGGGCTATGATGTATTGCTACTCTCACAGGTACCAAAACCAGGCTCTTTTTTTAACAGAAAAGCGTGAGAAAACACTTACAACTGAAATATGACACATGATCATAAGTGGCACATACACTTAACGGTGAATACAATAAATCATTTGCACAAACTCCACAAGGAGACAGTGGATTCTCTGATTTTTCAGCTTTGCCAAATCAAATGGGATGCCTTCCTTGAGCCTGTGATTTCTGCCAAGACACACTGTTGGCCCAAGACAAGGCTAAGTGAGTGATGAAGGTTTGTCAAATCCAGGAAGGCAAATTTGCTACTCAAATAGTCCCTTTTAGCCTGAAGCAATATGAATGGCTCCTTCTAAGCTCTGATGGATCACATCTGTTAATAACTTCCCAGCATCAATTGCACCAGCAGATACAATTATGAACTGGAAAATTAAGTTTAAAAAATAGTTGGGGATGTTTCAGGTTTTTTTAATGTATTGACTCCATACCAATAAAAGACTTCTCTCCCAAGCCACCTTCTCCCAGGCTGGTCATGTCTCTGTGTTGAAATTGTTTATAAACATGTAATTGATGGCTTTAATAAACATCCAGCAATGGTTACTGAGAACCATCTGAAACATGTCCAGCACAGCCTTTCCTCATGCCTATAGAACTGCTTCTCTGCAGGGCTGTGAGCTGTATCCCAGTGCTGCAAAGCACAGCATGGCGCTTGGAACATCCCTGCCCCATGGCACCTGCCCAGTGGGATGGGTCCCTTCTAGTTCCAGCAGCAGGTCAGGGACAGTGGTTGCGTACATGTAGCAGGTCTCTACAGGGCCTTTGGGCAACGAGAGGGCAACAGGGAGCAGCTTCCTCCCATTGCCACAGCAATCCAGTCATTTGCCATGGTGAGCTGTGCCCAACTGCCCATGCAGCCCAAGGACCACTGCAGGTGGGCTGTGATAGCTGATCAGGGGCAGGGAGGTTGGGAGGGGAACTGGCAAAGGGAAAAGCGCAGGATGAGCGAATATGTGTGCATGGGACAGGGTAAGAAAGAAATGCTGGCTAAAAATACAAAGAAATGCAGGAGCTAGATCATGATAAAAGACGTAGGATATTTATATTTGTCTTGATTTGTGACATTGCAGCTCACAAAGCAAATCTCTTGGTACATGCTGTGATAAGCTAAAAGACGGTCCCTGCACCAGATTCCTATGATGTTTCCCTACTGATTTATAGATTCATCCTCTACTCTAACAGCTGTTAACAGATCAGTGTTATCTGACAGCTTCACTGAGATACTATTCCTACCTATTTCCTCAAATGCCATGTCCTGAATCAGCTGGTATTTCATTTTTTCTTTTACAATTGAAAAAAATGCTATGGTTTTCTTGCCTACAGAAGTCACCTTCTGATTTTGACTGGGATAAAGTTTATCTGTATTTCAAAACAGACTATAGTCCCTCTTCTCACTGTATGTCTACTATAACATCAGCTCCTTACAGACATCAAATCCATGACTTTAAGTGCCTGCACAATTTACATCCTGCAGTAGGACTTCACTATTGGGATTTAACTGAGAAGTCTGCAAGGGCTGGAACTCCATGCAGCTTCTAGGAGTGGGTGAACTTAAACTGTGGTCTTGTGTTTGTTCCCCATCACAGCCTGTTCACCCAGGAGCACTGTGTGTTCAGGGGTGCAGACACAGAGCCCAGCAGAGCCAAATACGAGCCAGTGCTCACAGAGCAAATGCCATTCACCTCTACCAGTGAGTAGCTTCATGATCATCAGTGCGTTGGTTTCAACTTTTTGCCGGTGTAACTGACCCTGGGCATTGACCCACTGGTTTGCTTTGAAATTAAATGCACATGGTGTCACCAAGAGAGAGAGAGAGCTGGGTTGGTCTTTTTGAAATTTGATTAGTTGCCAGACAACTCAGTTGGTTAAAGCATGGCACCAATAACATCAGATTTGTGGGTTTGATCCTCATACAGACCATTCACTGAAGAGTTAGACCTGGTAATAATTCCAGATCAGAATAGTCTGTGATCTGTGAACACTTGCTGTTTCCCTTGTTTCTTTGCTATTTTTAATAGCAGATTAAATTTCTTAATTTTGTAAAGCCTGGACACAGTGGAAAAACATTTAAGATTATCAGATTGCTTGCAACTGCTTTTATTTATTTGGCTAGTCTGAGAACTGGGCCAACCATTTATTTTCTACTTCTTTTACATGACATGCCCATAATGTTTTTGAAGCTGTATGTGTCCATGCAGCTGTCTAGGCTAAAGGGGATGTACATACAGTTCTTCCAACAAATAAGAACCAGTGGCACAGCAAGTTACACTTCAACAATTTGCATTTAAAAAAAAAAAAAAATTCCTCAGTATTAAATCCTGCTATTTCGTTATTTCATTTTATGCAATACTTCATAAGACCCTGATTGTATCTCCACCAATGTGGTATGCAATGAGAAGGCTATAGACTACCCAAGTCACTACACACCCATAATTTTGCTACCCAGTTATTTAAAAAAGAAGGCTAAAAACCAGAATGCCAAATATTGGAAAAGATGAGAGCTGGACTACAAACAGCCTTTTGGTCCTCTCCTTCCTCTGAAATAGGTCAAACATGACAGAATCTCAGTGCCATTATTCAAGGCAGTGACAGCTATCTCTGTGTGTGTTTACAAAAACCTCAAGTTTTCGCTAGAGATCAAAGGGCTGACGGTTTTTACATTTCTTACTTGTTTGAACCTCCCAACATTTTGTGCTCCATGTCTCTGAAACTGCAGCCCAGGGGTACCATGGCAGTGCATTTCTAAACTGGTTTTTCACCTCAGTGTGATGTGTCCAGTGCATCCAGAGAGGATTTCATCACTATGTGCTCACTTCACATTGTGCCTGGTTTAAGGTTCAAGGGGAAAAGTTGCAACAGTTTTACAAGGTCTAGCTTCATTTGAGTAAAAGAAAATTGTCAAGTCATTTTATCAGGCCTTTCTTTACAAAAATCCCCCGAAACAAAACAACAGAAAAAACCCCCCAACATGCACTTCACACGTTTACATTGGTTTACAATTAAAAAACAAAAGAAAAAAAAAGAAGCATACAGATATTCGAAAGGGACAAGAGAGAAAGAGATAAAAGAGAGAAAGGTAGGGAATGGGCACAGCAATACTGATTCAAAACTGAAATGGAAGACAGTTTCTCCCTAGAACACTTTAGGGTTTTCAGAGTACTTATTCCATAAAAGGAATATACTTGAAACACATCCCATTTAGGTGAGATGAGATTGCTAAAATACATACACAACTAAAAAATATGAGTCTTTTTTTTTCTTTTTCATCTGTTATCTCCTAAGTGTTTTTGTTTTTTTTGTCTATTGCATAACAGCAAGAAACTTGCTTTCTTCTGCAAGTGAGGTCAACAAAGAGCTCATGTCCCCAATAGCCATGTTGGTTGTGCTTACAGGCATAGCTGGGAATGTAAGAGATGCTCGGGGAGTGGTAAGGCGTGAGGAATTGCGGGAGACATTTTGAATGATACTTGGGCTCAGGGCTCCCGAAATTAAGCTGACGTGGTCCCCATCATCTACGATAGCATCAAAATCTATCTGCACACCCTCCAGACTGTTGTTGTCAATGCTGTCAACTGTGCTTGACACTTGGTTAGCCCCTGGGGAAAGAAGCTCAGATGAGTTTTCAGTTGCAGTCCCCTGCAGCAGGTAGTTGGCTTCTGAACCAAAGAAAGATCCTGTTTTCATAGCTTGGTGGCTAAACTCCATGGTTTGGTCATATAACTGACCAGAGTAATTCTGCATGTTAGAGCAGAACTGCTGTGATTGACCTTGCATTTCCATCTTAATGGTGTTTACCCTGTACATCTGGTTGCCATCACCTATGTGTCTTTGCTGTTGGGACAGGTTGTTTCTCAACATATTTTGTCGTTTGTTGCTGCTGTAATTAGAGCATGACTGGTAACTTTTGGTCACTGACAAACCTGAAGGCTGGCTACCAATGGTGTGAGACACCAGTGGACAACTCTGTGGCCCTTGATACAGGCTGCCTTGTGAGGTAGGACTAACCTGCCCTAGCATCATTTGACCAGATTGATTGACTCCCTGGTAATAAATGCCATCTCCGACAGACTGGCTTTGCAAATATTCCTGTTCCATCATATTCCTGTCCTGCATCCCGTTTGCGATACTGGTGGATTGATCACTGGATGTCAGGGGATGGCTGAAATTTTGCTGGTTCCCATTCACTGGTATGTTGCTGATTCTCAGCTTCTGCCCTTGCACTGCCATGCCACAGGAATTGCCTGTCACCCCAGACATCACTGCTTGCCTGCCCATGCTTTCACTGTAAGGCTTGTTGGACTGCATACTGAAAGAATTCCCGGCTCCACTACCAAGAGTCATGTTTTGCTGTAAACTGTAGGAAGTGTTGTTCTCTACAAGGTTCTGATAGCCATTCTGCTGGGCCATGTTGCTTCTCTCCAGGTTCTGCTGCTGAACCATCATATTGTTATACAGTCTGAAGGCCCGAGACTGCTGCACTGCTGACCGCTGACCACATTTCAGCTTTGAAGGAGATAAATCAGAACTTCCTGAGCTTACTTCATTCCACTGAATGGGCAAGTCGCTCTTATTTGCCTCGGACCCTGCCTGCTGACTGCTTGGTAGAGGGTCAAAGTTGCTGGGGTTGTTGTTTCCTGAAACTGGGCTGTGATGCATTTTGTTGCTGTCTAGGACATTGTTCAACAAATGGTCATACATGCCCTGGTTCTGGGAATTCAGATACTGGACCACGTCATCTGGCAGGAGATCCTCATCATTCAGACTGCTACCTGCTTCCGTTGTAGCAGCCTCCAGGGCGACATTCTCGCTGATGCTTGGAGGACAGGGGGAGCTGAAGCCGCGGAAGACGCCACCCTCAGAATGGGTGTAGTTCTGAAGAACAAGGTTGCGCTTTTCTGAGGATGGAGGCAAAGCAGGAGGGTTAAAGCTATTAAGACTGTTGAAACGCTGGACCCTTGGGACAGAGAGGTTGTCGGACGCCATTCTGACTGGATCACTGGCTCTCCTTGTCCCGTTTCCTAGAGCTTCATGAGACAGAAAATGCCTCCTGCTGTAACTGTTTGCCCCATCATCACTACATCTTCGAGGGACATTCACTGGAGGCAGTGGAGATACTCCAGACTCCCTGCAGTCACCCAAGAGTGCCATCCTTGTCTTGAGGCTCATCCTCTCCATGTTAGGCAGTGGAGTTGGTGGGGGTCCACCAGTAGCTGCTGCATATTTAGCTTTCAGCCTGTATTGCTGGGCTGGGGTGAGGCTGAGAAGATTTGGCAGGTCATCACACTGGCTCGCTTCACTGGAGCGACGGGAGGCATCCGTTGAGATGGGGTCATAGGAGTCTGCAACACTCACATTCTGCAGTCTTCCCTCTGCCTGGGAGGCATCACTGGACCTCCGGCTGGAGAAGCAAGGTGAGATTCCAGAGGACCTGCGGCTGCTCAGGTAGGCTGAACTGATTGTGCTAGTATTGCTGTCCCTCCTGTTCAGCATATTCAACACAGTGATGTCTGTACTTGAGAGTTCATTCCTGTTTGGCAGAATAGTCATGGATCCTCCGATACTGCAGCTGCTGTTTGACTGGGTACCTGTGGGTAAAATTCACAGATAAACAAAAAGGTATTTTCCAGAAACTGGTGCGGAAAACACACAGTAAAGAAATAAGTAGAGTATAGAGGAAGAGCATCATCACAGCCAATCACAGCAGTGCTCTTTCTTGAAAGAAGTAGGGATAAAAACTGTTCCTTAGGTTAAAAGTTAATTCAGAGACTCAAGGGTAACATTTCAGTGTGAATCCCAGAAGAAAGTTTACAGCCCATAGCCACAAACTGTCATAAGCTGGTGCAGTGCCCCAGCCTGCAGTGCAGCTATGCTGCCGGATGTGACAGGAGGACACATTCATAAGGCAGCTTTTTATAGGCAAAATATAATTGAATAGGCATTTGCATGGAATGGCAAAATATACAAATTGGAGGCTACTCAGGGTCATTTCTAAGACTTCATGAAATATTCTTGAAATAACTCCTAACAACTGCAAAACATCTTTGCTGGTTTCCTTGTTTTGTTTTGTTTTTAAGTAAACAGGATAAATTTCTTAATTTTATATAGTTTCTTTTGATTGAATGGTTCTCGGAAAACCTGGGCTGTCACTGCTGGGTGGAGCCCAGAAATGGCCAGAAATCTACAGGCATGCTGTAGGCAAAGTAGAGGCAGCTGCAACATCTGTTTTGGTCATGAGCAGCTCTTTGGACGAAAACAACTGGGGATCTTCAGAGTTCAACCTCGCCTTGCTTCCATTCATGGATATCTGCCTTTTGCAGCAGTAGCATCTGTACATATGATTTTGTCTATGTGTGGGAACAGGTTATTTAAAAGGAAGCCCACCACATCTCTGCAAGGCCTGATTTGCAAAGGCCTTGACAGAAAGATTTCCATACAATAAACTCATAGGTATTCAATTCTTCTGCCTTGCCTCAAAACAAGACAGAATTATGACATCTTGGGTCAAAACCTTTAACTGTAGGGAATATTTACAATGTGATTCATAGCTTCCTCACTAGCCCGCATTCCGTAAAACACAAGACTATCTGACTTCTCAGAAGGTGAGTAGAAGAACTTGCAGTGAGGGAATAAACAGAAAGTTATCAATTTACAAACCATTCCACAGTTGCTGAGTTTCCTAAGATGTGCCACTCCTACAAGAATTGCAAGACTGAGCTGGTAAGCAACAAGATTAAGGACAAAATGTGCTAATCACTCCTATTATGTGTATCTCACCATTTCCTATGAGAGGTGGCAAGGTCGGGGCTTTGGAAGGTGGAATGGGGTTCAGTCTTGGAAGCATTCCATTAACCTGTTTCAACCTTTCTAATTTCACTTGCTCCATCCATTTGGTCCCTGTCATATTCCTCCTGGCCTGTAAGCCAAGTGCTGTGGTGGCTGTGGAAATGGTAGAGTCCATGATTGGGGTTTCATCGATGACACTGAGGTCTCCTACACTACCACCACCGGTCAGAGTAAGCTCGATCCCATTGTTGGAATAGTTGCTGATGGGGGACTGTTCGCTGCTGCATGTAGACTGACCACCAGGGCTTGGCTGAGATGTCTGTTGGAGGGAAGCAAGAGACAAAAGAGTGTGACAATTAAGCAAGCAATGTTAACAATGTGCTAAATGAGGGTCTAAATGGAGCTGAAGATATAGGCATAGAAAAGTTCAACCTTAAATTATAACAGTGATTGTTCATAAGGAGGCTCTCTAGATATTGGTTTCAACTGCAGTGAATGGCATTGTAAAACACAAGACTAAAATCCCCTTTCACATATTGCTGATGGTATACAATATATTTCCATAAGGCATTTTTCCAAGTTATTCCCAGAGTTACTTCTATCACTTCAAGCCATTAGTGAACATGTCTGAAGGGATACCCTTCTTTACTTATGTGCTGATTCCAACTGAAGCTGCAGCTCAGAAAAACCAAACCAGAATTCAGCCATATTACAAGGTATTAGTTTACACTGCTAGGCTTGAAAACAGACAAACAAGACTCCAACAACATTGGAATTTGGGGTTTTTTAATTAGACTTGTGGCTAAAGAATGTAAGTATTTTCTAAGCTTAAGGCTTGTTGTTAAAAGCAGTGGTTAGCCTGAAATGTTGGCATGGAATAAAAGCATCAGTGCAAAAAATACTGTATTATATTATCAGCATCCCATAACCCTAGTAGCATTCAGGTCTAACTTCTACCTCCTCTAATACCTAACTTATACCACCTCTGCCCTGAATCAAGAAGGAGATGATTTACTAAATCAAATCCTTTGTTTCATTAAAATTTAAGATTTTAAGTGCAAGAATTTAAGTAGACAATACAGGCTGCTATCTGCAGAAATATAAACATGCCACAATAATGTCTCCTTTCTTGACAGGGAGTGTTCCCTGCTGCTCTAGCAGAACACTTGCTGTGGGGAAACACAGGCTTGATTTACTTTTCAGACTTTTTAAAAAATTCTTGCAAAAGAATGGGAAAATTGACAAACTGACAGACAAAACAGAGGAAGACAGACAGAACTCTCTGGACTTAATATCTCACTGTAAGGTTCTATCAGTGTGATCACAGATCAGTGGGGCATGCAGTATCATTTTGCTCACAAGAACAGTTTCATGTAAGTATTTAACTTTTAGGGTTTCTGATGTGGTTTTGTTTTTTTTCTGCCACTCTGTGATCTTTATGTACATTTTACTGAAAAATTCTGTCTAGTATTTCTGAAATGGCAGGGATGACTCTCACTTTAAACATTAATGAATGAAGTCACAGATTCATGGCACTACTGTAATTTCATGTGCCCCTAAGGAGTCCATTTGAAATTCAATAGCTAATTTATTATTTCTAACTTGGATGATGATATTAAAATTTATGAGGCCACACTGACCATGTTCATTTCCAAATCCTGGCCATAGCAGATTTGGTGACAAGAATAGAAATAGCAGCTATTTTATGGGGGAAAGTTTGTGCTTCTGGACAATAGCTCCATGCCACATGGAAAAAAAGTAATAGTGATCAGAAGCCTGTTCTTGTAGCACATGTCCAGATCACAGTGAGGTAGGGTACAGAAATAACTGTATTATGCAGGACATATATTTCTAGATGTGAAATATAGAAAAAGAATGGATGTCTCATCTAGAGGGGAAAGTACAAAGACATTTCTGAAGATATTTCACCAATATAAACCAGATTTTTCACATGTCAAGTGTTGCAAAATACTCACAACACATTACAACTGGGAATGCGCTTGATGGATTGCACATTACTAAATAAAGGAATGACTGAACAACAGGCAGAAGACTAAAATAAAAACATAAATAATGTTGCAATAAGAAAAACAGCAGAAAAGTTAAAATGCCCTCACCTTATTACCCACTGTCCTTAGGAAGTTAGAATAAGACATTTAAGAGCATTAGACAGAAAAGACATGGGATTAGTTGAAAACCAGAAAATATACCTTAAATTATACATGCAATGAAAAGCAAGAAACACAGAATTATTTTAAAAATAGTTTTCTCAGTGAGAAATATTTAATACTATGTAAGCTATAAGCATTAGTACCACTCTTCCACAAATTTTCCTGTTAAAACTGTTCAACATGCCTCAGTAATGCTCAGCAATGCTAGTAATGTTTACCTAGCAAAGCAAAAGAGATTTTGTTCCTTTTTTAACTAAGGTTGTTTTAACTAACCAAAGATGGCAGAGGACCTTTAGACTTCAGCAGGAGTTTACTCTCAGCCCTTCAAAGTTTTTTTAATTCAGTATTATTACTGAACAGTTTGAGCATAAGCCTTAGGCACAACATAGCAGTAACTCATATTTCAGTGAGCAATCACTTTGAATTGCAGCACGATTAACAGTATGAGCAGAATTTGGAGGGCTCATATTTGTAGTCCCCAAAGGCTGGATACAGATGAATCACAGACCCAGATGGGGAAGAGGATGGAGTGGCTGCCTTTGAATTAACCCTTGTGAAGAGGGCAGATATTACATGAAATTCAGGCAAATAAAAGAACTTGTGTATTTAAAATAGGATCTCAAAAAATGGAATACAGTCCTTTCAACAGTTTAATGCAATACTTTAAGGTAAACCAGAGAAGAAACCTGCAGACTGTCAATGCAACTTGAGTTAAACTTGGACTAGGTTAACTTCAGTATGAGACAAACATAAGAGGTCACATCACAACAGAGATGTTATTAAAAGATGCCCATTTGCTGTTTAAGAAAGTCAATTCATCCTGCTTCAATTTTATCCATGACACAAAAGCCTCAAGCCCCTAAAATCTGATTGTTTCCTCAGATTCTCAAAAAAATGATGATCATCATTGTCATCATTTTAGTCATTTGGACTTGTGGTTTGGTTTGGTTTTTTCTTATTCTGGCTTTCAGCCTGCAGGATTCAGATTCACCATTTTTCTTCTAAAAAAAGAAGAGTGGAAAAAATGTTTTTCTTAAAAATGAAAACACTGATTTTCTCATACTATGCTTATTCCAGAAGATGGAGGTTTTCAAGAGAAAAAATTACTGTGGCAGTTGCCAGCACTGCACTTATTCTATATTGCACAGACTAGATGCAATCTTTTTATTTGCTATTTCTTAGGCTTTAAAAACATTTTACAATGTAAACACAGAAGACCATCTCACAAAACCAAACCTTGTGAGTTAGTTTACAGACTTTAGCATTTCATAAAGGGATTTTTGATTGGTTGCAGGAAGAAAAGACAAAGGGACTGGCATGGGGTATTTCATACCATTGGTTTTTCCGACTTGACTGCTTTCACTTGGAGGCATTCTTCACGCTTTGAGGTAGTGTTGCTGAGGTCCTTCTGCTCACCAATTGCACCCTGAGTCTGATGACCTGGTGACCGGGTATGAGAGCGGCTGCCTGGGTCTCTTGGTGGCGGAGGCCTTGGGTGGATATCTCCCCGCTGCTTCTTGGTGACATGTGCCTCTGGGCCATGCACGGTCTTCACGTGCTTCCGGAGAGAGCTGGGGTCTGTGTAGCGCTTCGTGCAGCCCGGAATCTTGCAAACATATGGTTTCTGACAAGACACAAGAACCATCTATATTAGATCTAATTTCATGTGGGACTCGTGAAGAACTCCTTGGAGCACAGCTGGTGTCACAGTTATATGCTTTCACAGTGAATTTGTTACCTAATTTATGGTCTCTATAACAATTGAATAAAAGAATGGTTTGGGTTGGAAGGAACCTTAAGGACTATCTAATTATCCACTCCCCTCCCAACATGGGCAGGGACCCCAAAGCCACATTCAAACCTGGTCTTGAACATTACAGGGATGGGGCATCCACAGCTTCTCTGGGAAACCTCTACCAGTGCCTCACTACTCTCACAGTAACCAAATTCTTCCTTATAACTAATCTAAATCTACCCTCTTCCAGTTTGAAGCCCTCACCCCTTATTCTATCCAATTGTGACTGCACCTAGTCAAAACCATTAGTTCCCCTTGGCTCAGAAGGTAGCAATTAGTGCTGCACAGTTGATTGAGGGTAGTCTCTCATGGGTACCAACTGGCAAAGCTTTCACTTATCTCAGTGGAACAGTCAATGCAGCTATGGCAATTTATGAAGACTGGTCTAGTTTTCAACCCTGTCCCTTGCCCTCAGCAGTTTGATAGCATTCCCAGTATGCCTAGTACCTACTACTTGACACTGAGAGAAACAACACACTTCAAATATGCTGGGCCATTTGTTCAGGCAGAATTAACTGAGGAAGCATTTTTTTCTGTCTCCTTCAGATCATCAGCACGATGTCAAAGTGTAAGATACAGTGCTATGAACTGCCATGAATTTTCATGTTGCAGCAATATAAGTACTAGTACTATTATTACTGCTACTAGCATAACTCATCACTTATTTTTTTAGAAACCACTTTCTTTATCTGTGAATTTCTATAGTTCATGAAGCAATAGAGTAAATTTACTGTCTTATAAATTAACAAAGCCTTTGTTCTTGTATTATGAGGGGATTAGAAAGAAGAGCTGAGCACTTCCTAAATCTTTTAATTGCCTCGGGAAGCAAAGTATTGTTCACTCACCTTTATTACTGACTTGTTTCCAAGAAACTACTATTTTAAAGGCTGTTTTTCAAAACAAAATAGAAAGAGATCCTCATGCTGAGTTTCTCAGGGGGTTCTCTGTCTTCTTACATGTGACACTATAGAGCATTTGACAAATATAGCTTCGTCATAGCTGTCTAAGGCCTGAGGCTGCTTCCACTGACATCAGTGGAAAATACGTCCCATTTATTTGAATAGGAGCAAAAATGAGCAATTTAGAGATGATGTTAAGCTACTGAGTCAGGTTTTCTCAAGTTGCTATGGAAGTACAAGTCACTTAGCTCTCCTCTGCATGAGCAAGGCATATTGTCATCAAGTTATGACAGCTGCTTTTAAAGCTCTCTGTAGGTTACCTACTTAAAACCAAAATGGCACTGCAAGCAAGTGCTGAATTTGGTCTGTGCTTTTCATTGTATTCATATAACTCCACCAGTGTGGAGTATATGTTGCTTTAGAAGATTAGCCTGGTTTAGTGTGAAATAATGGTGAAGGAAACATTTCATATGCCCCTGTAGCTGCACCTATCAGAAGTCATGTGCAGCATAAAATTTCTCTGGTTGATTTACTGTTAGACACAAAATTCTGATCTTAACACCAGGACAGGTCACATCGCTAAGTATGAGAAGGCCTAACTCATCTCCTTGGCAACACACAGATTGGTTCAGACAGTGAATGAAAAAAGAAAGCTCAGGTAGCAATTGGCATGACTTGGTGAACTTCCTTCTACTTTGGTGACCATTCACGAATTCACTGCAGGGCTTCAGTGCCACTATTAGTTGGGCTGCTGAAAACACATACAGGAGGGGTGACGAAACTTAGAGCTGTGCAATGTCCTCTGCTACCCTTGTGACTGAAGTGATGCTGCAGGGTGGGGACTGGAAGGAGATGAATGCTCTCTGGAGATCTGCCGGCCCCAATGCATGCCTGCAGCAGACCTGACAGCCAGCTAGAGAGATACAAGGTGTGTGGAAATGGACATAGCTGCTATGGTATGTCCCACCCTTCCAGTACTTCCAGGTTTAGGCTAGAGGTGAAGGAGGATAGGAACATGTCAAAGAGGAGAGAGTGGACTCTCAGATGTGAGATTGAGATGATGTGACTCTGTGCAACTTGAAATGGAGCAATAGAACATGGACAATGCAAGAAGACTGCACGATTCCTGAAAAAGGAGGCAGCAGTAACAGGACACACAATGATAATGAGATGTTACACTGAGAGTTTGGGAAACAGCTGTGACTGCCACAGCTGGTTTCCTTGAAAAATGTCATATTTCCTCTGCATCCCTAGTCTATGAGGTCTGTTCAGGATGGAAAGAAAGAGTGAAAGAGGCCAGAGAAGAAGGAAAAAGCATAACTCAGAACTGAAAAGGAAACCCTTGATTTCAAATGCAGAGACTGTAGCTGTCCGTAGCATCCCAAAGTATGCTAGGGAAGCTGCATCCCAGCAGATGCCTGGCGTCAACACAAGCATAGGGATAGGTCCAGGCATTCAACAAACCCTTTCAGCTCCAGAGCAAAAAACGATCCCAGCTTTACTGGGAAAACAGGATCCGTCCCTGGCTAATGCATGTGTTTCCACTAGACTCCCTCCTTCAAAACTCTCCTACATGTAATAAAACAGCAGGTCTGTATGCCATAGTGTGCTGGTAAGAGCCATCCAGAATTTACATTCCTTTCAGGTTGCTGAGGGTTGCTGTGCCTGTCCTCTGTAATACATTGCCCCGACTACACTGTAAGTCTGTTCAACAATGAATTATATTAATCTTTTGAAGCTGTGCTCACTTACCTCATTGGAATGAGTCCTGTTTTGGTGCTTGGCCCTGTCAGATGCATTGGAGAAAGCTTTGTTGCAGCCTTCATGTTCACACACATATGGCTTCTCTCCAGTGTGAGATCTCAAGTGCGTTTTCAAGTTTTCTAGTCTGGAGTAGGCCTTTGTGCAACCTTCAAACTGCAGACGAGAAATAAGTCTGGTTTAGTTTTAATCTTTGGACTTCCAGAAAACAGAAGCGGACTTATAAAATTTTATAAATTTTCCAAGCCTTCATAACCTTGTCCAATGTAGTTTTGATTTGAAGGGTTTTAATTTTACCCAAGCAAACTCCACCACAACTCAAGTTAAAATGCTTTTAGCATCATGTAAATCTTCTCTTACAGGAGAGCACAGTATCTTTGTACTTCAGCTAAGACTGAAATCCATTGTAATCCATCAGAAGGCTGGTGTCCAGCAGTAATATCAAGCTCTATAAGAAAAAGTGGCTTTAAATAATTAAGCAAACTGAGCCCTGCTTAATAACGCCTTCTGGGACATCTTTGTACTTTAGACTTGAGGAATTGGGCCAAATCATCCAAGGAATCCCCTCTCCTAGACCTTTTGTCATCTGGTTGTGCTGGATAACAAAGCAGACATGGCTGTGTATTCTCCACAAGAGTCTGACAGACAAGAGCTCAGGGCATGCTGCACTTGTCCTTCTCTGTTTGTTCTCTGCACAGCCCCAGCTTTGCTGTACAAGCCTGGAGCTCAGGCCCCTTAACTTACAGTGCATTTGTGTGGCTTTTCCCCTGTATGTCTCCTCATGTGGACCACCAGCATATACTGGGCTTTGAAAGGTTTCTGCTCCCGGGAACAGTCCAGCCATCGGCACACAAACTCTTTCTTCTCACCGTGTATGTGGTCATTGTTGATATGCTGTTCAGGTGGAATAGAGGTTACAGCTTAACAGAAATACAATATCAGGTGCAGCCTTACTGTAATTTCACATTGGAAGGACATCAGAGATTCAGGTATGAACCAGGTCCTTGTGGTACAGAAAGGATAAGATCATCTGCACTTCCAAGTGACCACAGTATTCAAATTATAGATCCTACTGGAATTCCACTAAGGCCCATGAATTTTTTTTCTACTGAGATCAACAGGCTTTGGATCATGCCTCAGGAATACAAGCTGATAAATGGATCCTGGATAATCTCATGCATGGCTCCACTTGTGTGATTCACATTGTGTACTGCTTTTGCAGAGCATGGAAGCGTTAATTAAGTGCCGCTCAACGTAAACAAAGTTTACAAAACCAGGCCTTTAGAAACATATCCTACAATACGAAAAATCAACAGAAATGCTAAGCCAAGTTACCACCCAAATTTTAACTCACTCTCTGTTACCTATATTTTCTTTCAGTAAATGTATTTGGTTCAGTAAATGTACAGATTGTGATGTCAGAAATAAACCCCTACACACTGTGAACATAAACTCTGAGTACTGAAGCGTACATCAAGCCAGTTTTTGCCATTGCAAAATCTGGTTCTGTCTGAATGTGTGTGGGAGTGACTGCTGCCCCAGCCCTGCTGACTTGCAGGCATGTCCTTGTATGGCGAATGTCATCCCCATGAGTGTATCTAGAAGCAGGACAGGGCTGTGTACCTTGTATTCTTCCACAAAATGAGCTTTCTCTCTTCCTTTCACTAAGATGTAGTTCAGAAAAGCATTTAAAAATTGATTTAAGTCTCTCTGTGTTGGGGTGGAAACAGGTTGGTGAAGCAGGGCCAGCCTCAAAATTGTTTGGGGTATTTTTAAAAGTTTAATTGTTTGAATTTTTTTGCACAGCTTCAGAAAACGAAAGAAAACCTGGAATTTCAGAGTCTTTTTTCCAATAGGAGCTACCGGACTCGTCCTCCCAGACTCTTGGAGAAATCATTCCCCACACTGCTGTACTTCTGTCTTTGTGCCACTAGATGGCTGCATTACTCAGCGAATGACATTATTCCCACTAAGGTTTCACCAAAAAATCTCTCCAGTTTTTATTTAATCACAGTACAGGGATGAAATCTGAATCTGTTCCATATTGGGCCCACAGAAAACGTCAGCCATACAGAAACTCAGTAGCTCATATTGGAACACAAAAAAGATAATCCAAATCTTTTCTGAAGTCTTGAAATCAGTTTGAAAGCCACAAAAATCATGTGTGTTTAAAATTATACACCATCACCATGGAAAACAGACATCCATTGCCTTTAAAAGATGACAGATCTTCTTCTGAAACTTCATTGACATTTATTAAGAGTTGTTATGGGGCACAGAACAGAGCAGATGTACTAAGTAACACATGATTTGTAATATGCAAGAGTTAATGTTCCTAGTGCAGTTCTGTAGCCATTCATAATACACACACCTATGCCAGAAGCCTACACATGCCCTGCACTGTGAAATGGCATCAAAAGATTTCAATGAGGGTACTGTGTGCTTCTTGAAAGAGAAGTAACAGGACAAAATTAAATGCATAAAGAATTTCACGGCCAAATCTCTCTGTGAACATAACAGGCCGTGTGTTATGTGGTTAAACCTACACAGCCACAAGAGGGATGAAACTTGAGTGTGTGACACAGGCTTTCCATTTGATACAAAAACCTCAAGGCTGGATCAATCACTTCACCACAGCACCTCCTTTTACCTCCTGCTGTGTGGACACTCAGGCACCATGGAGGCTCTTTCAGCGAAAATCTCCATAGGACAGTTTTTTCTCTTTGTCCCTACAAATCAGCTCGCTCCCTGCACTCCAGACCTCTAGCCTTTAACAGCATGAGAATCTTCTAAAACTGACCTTTCTCATGGGCCTAAAAGTCCTTTCCTCACTCCCTCCCCAGCCCAGGCTCACTGCAGCAGCTGACAATGCTTGCTGAGATTGGCGATGATCATTTGCCTCTTCCATCACTGGCTTACCTGTCAAATATCTTGTGATCATCCTCTGGTCTTTCACAACTGTGACCCTCCATACACATTTGCCCTGCTCTCTTATTCTATCAATCGTTCCCTAGACTCTCTGATCTTCCTACAATCAAACCCCTCTTTGTGCTGTTTTCCCTCATTGCTCTGATGCTCCAAGTGGCCCCTGAGAGCTCACCTGCAAATCCATCTCATTCTTATTCAATCCCTCTGAGGAAACTCATCTTTAAGGGAAAGCCTGGAATAAATGAGCCTGTGATCTGCTAATCTGGGTAATTTATTTGGTTCGCAGGTGAGCTACTTAATTGCTTTTTGCAGAGGGGTGATATTTTAGCAGACTTACAAACATGTCCAAATACTGAATGGCTGATCTGGAAGAAGACATTTGCTAGACACAAAATCAGCACCAGCACTGCTCTCAGGTAAGGAGATTCACAGTATTTGTCATCCTGAGATTCAAACACCTTCATTTGCTCAAGTTATGATGTGGAAATTCGTCAGTCATCTGCTATTGGATACACAGGCAAAACTACACAAATGAAAACCACAGACTAAATCTACACTGGCGTTTTTTACCATTATCATTTGGCAGAAAGAATGTGCAATTTTTGAGACACATTTAAAGAGGAGGGATGTCTCACTATGCAAACAACACCATTTAGAAAAGTTCAGAAGTTTGTGAACTCTGGCATTCAGGTTCTTTGACTCAGATAATTACCTTTGGATTTTACACGGTGTTTTTTGCTCCCTGGTCTCTATTATGAGAGGAAATGAACAGTTTTGAGCTTGTAAAACAAAGAACAGTCAGGAATAAGAGCATTATGCAAAGCAGAAGCTTTGGTACAGTACAATAAGGATTTATAGGGTTTCAATTTATAATCTGTTTGTAACCTTATTACACCCATGAAATGTCACATTCCAGGGACTAGATCAGAAGGATTTTTTTTTTTCTGGTGAAATTGAATTTTGATGTAGTTTCAGGGTGTGAAAAGGCTTTTCTTTTAATTTTGTGGGCCCAAACCTGCAAGTTTTACTTATGTCTGTAATCCTTATTACAGTAAATAGGCGCATGAAAGCCAATGATATTACTCCCTAGTGTCAGGTTTGCTAGCATATGGCTCTGAAGCACCAGCTCTGTATTATTAAGAATTTCTGACCTGAAAAAAAAAAGCCTCCATTAAAAGCTGCAATTCTACAAGCTATCTCCCATTGCACACAGCTCCAAAAAGCTGCTAAACAGGGGTCATTTGCAGAATACCAGTTACTTTCATGCTACTTCAATGCTTATTACCAAACCTCTGTCTGTCCTGGCTCATTTTCTTTTCTTTAAAAAATGTTGTTATTATCATCCAGTTCCAAAATACCCTAAAACAAAGGGAGAGAGCTGACCTAAACACTGATTTTGGTCTCAGAATGACCTGCCTTTAAAGGAGTACGCTCTGAGATGGATTTCAATTCCAGAGTATAAAACCCCACCAGATTAATTGAAATCAAGGCTGAAGTTCACCTCTCATCTCTACTGGGCAATCTCAAAACCAGAGGTAAGGGGAAATTCAATCCAGACTATCCTGGAAATATAAATGCTTACATGGTAAGAAATACTACTGAAAAGGGAACGCCTTAAATCACACATGTTCTCATATAATCCATACCATTTGTACCTGTTACTTGATATTGTAGCAGATGAGATGAGGTGACACTGGAGGTAGGATCTGCAATAATCTTAGTGTTCCATTTCCGTCCTCCAAGAGGGTTTTTAGAAGAAAGGAGAAGCTGTGCCCGCCTAGCTGACTGCGTGGTACCCGTTAGCTACTCAATACAAAGGCCGAATGTGTTCTCACAGTAGTCAAATAGCAGGAGGTAAAGCCTCTCCATACCAGCATCAAAATTTAGGAACATCAGAAAAAGAATATCACAGCAACTGAGATTGCATCTGAAAGCAAAGTGCTATTTGGTGGGAAGAGGAGAATAACTCTGGGAGAATCTCACCTTTCTGTCCTCTAACCTAGACACACTACCCTAGAGTATAGGAGAAAACTGGGAAGAGACCATGCTTTACTGGTATAATGTGGTAAGTTAGTTGCAGAGTGAAAGGAATATCACCACTGCCAAAATTAGGTTTAATTTCAGTTATACAATGACAATTTCAGACTTTTATCTTCTCACAGTTATTTTCCTGTATTTTAAAAAATTTAAAAGGAGGTGCTAAATGACTTCTCACTAGATCTCACCACTGACATTAAGCAGAGGCAGCATTTAGACCATCTTCTATAGCACAGATCTCCCCTGTACCTGTGCCACAAAAAGTCCCTCAAACCAGCAGAGCTGCTGCATTTGATGCATGGGGGACAAAGTGTGAAAGGAGAAGAGGCATTGCAGTGGAACAGTTGCTAAACACAGCTTCCCACAGCCAAACAAGACAGCTGTGGAGCCCACAGAGAGGATATATGCAGAGGCTGTGTCTGGCGGTACCAGACTGGATAGCTGTGAAGCTACATTGGAAGGGGATTAGCTGTCCCTGACCTGCAAGTCCTGCAGGGAACACTTTTATTTCTGTGTTTTGCATAGGAAATGTAGATTTGTCCGTAAGCCCACATACAGTTAGAAACAGGTTCCTGATCATCAGGCCCATCCCCTCACTACAGCAAGTCCCACTGCACATAATCCTGGTCATGAACAGAGCTGCAGCTTCTAAGTACCTTGGTGATCAGCTCCCTCTGCTCCCAGTGGAAGGCGCTTCTAGGAAGTCACTCTTCTGCTGGTTAGCAACTAATTTCTAGCTTCGATTTATTCACAGCCAATTTATATTCATTTGTTCTCATGCCAACACTATCCTTTAGCTTAAGCAGCTCTGCTTCCCTGCAGAGTGTTTAGTTCTCTCCCTTCCCCGCCCTAACTAACTGGCAGACTCTCCTCTCTGTCTTCATTTGCTGGATTAAATAAACTAGTTTCTTCTGGTGTTCTCTTCAATGACCAAGTCCTCATTCTCCCTTTAACCTGCTTTAGCTTAAGGTGGGGAAGTCCAAGTCCCATTGTCATTTTGTTTCCATATTCCCCATTACCACTTTGATGACTGTATTAGGCCATCAGTGGCTCTCTCAGCCTCTTCACTTGCTCTAGTACAACTTCAATCTTCTTCACCAGCATAGTGTGAAGTACACTAGGGCTCACCAGACTTGGCGTAACAGAATTCAAACTTCCCTGTCACCACTTAGGTGTAAGTACACACCTCACACTCACTTTAGGCTTGAGACTATTACCAAAGCCTCTGAGTACCTTTTATCTTGTGAATGTACCTCTCCTAACAACACACCCCAGAAAAGAGCATCTTCTTCTATGGCCACAGCTGAGGCAAAGACTTAAGGCCCAGGAAATCTAAAGACCACATTCAGAGAAGTATGTAGATTTCTGATTCCCACTAATAGTAGTCACTTGTTCATGAGTGGTGTACATACTTCTGAGGTTCTTGACCTACACAGCTTCCTGAGATAGCCAAGTGACTGCAAAAAGAATATCAGTGTTCAGAACAGTGACAGGGCAGCACTTAAGGTAAGTCCCCAGGCTTGCTTGCTTGCTCCCCAGGGATGCAGTATGCAACTCTTTGCTGCTCCTTGTTAACATTTTAGGTAGTCAGGCAAGTGAGAGATGACGTCAGACGGGCCTCCCTACCATCTCATTAACATCCTGATAAAGGTTGACTCCATGATCCACAGCAAGATGAACAGACAAAGGCATCATAAAAAAGTCAGGATATAAAGGAGGGCCTGGTGAGCCAGGAAATCTGTGACAATAGAAATCTCATTGTGAGGAGGAAAAAAAAATGCATCTACATGGAGTAAAATCCCCAGCAGACTTCTCGGACACATTCCAATCACTGCAATTGAGTTCCCTCTAACCTCTGTGACTCTGTTAGAACAATGCATGCATTTTAATTTCCTCTTATCTGATGGAAAATAGGTACAGATCCTGTCTGTCCTTTCCTGAATAAAGATTTTGCATGCAGAACTAGGCTAAACAGGTCCAAGGGACCAGTGTCTCCTCCCTGCTGCTCAAGACGAGAGTACGCTTTTGACCCCGTGTCCTTAGGGTGTTTTTAGTCTTTAGTTCCTGAAATGGCAGAAGCACTTAAGCTGCTTTAAGCCCTTATGGTGGCATAAACGCTTAAGCTGGTTGCAGTTCCTAAAGCCAGGTGGAAGCTATAGCTATACATGAAGAACTCTGCACTTCCACATAGGCACATGCCTGTGAAGAAGCTCTGATAACTATCTCCAATCCTGCTTCCTTTCCTTTGGATGCACTTACTGTTATTCTATCAGTTCTTGATGCTGTCTCTCATACTTTATGGAAGATTTAAGAAATGCTGTTGTAACAGCTCTCTGCTAATGCTGATTAGCAACATGACAATTTATACAATTTACTGATCTGGCCCAAAGCAGGTCAGTGCTTCCACAGTCCTGACACCTTTACTAAAATGGAATAAACATAATTAAGATCATCTGGATCTTAAAAGCACTGAACAGCAATTTCCTCAGTGTATAATGTATACACTAAATAGTCGGTATACTGCACTCCTCACCTCACAATGTTTGATCTTGTCACTTAATCTCTATACTTAATTTTCAACATTTTCCACTTTTAACAAATGAAGCCCCTTGCTCCCCCTAGATATGGTCATGATTGAAGACTAGTGGCATGCTGCATTTCATAATCAGATATTTTTGGGTTACATGTGACAGGAGTGTCACTTTTTATACAGTTGTAGTGGTTTAACACTAGCCGACAACTACCTACCAGATTCATTCCCACCAGTCCCTGCGAGCAGGATGAAGTGAATGGGAAAAAGGTAAAATCCATGGGTTGAGATTAGAATAGTTTAAAATCTAAAATAAAAACTATAATAGCACGAATAATGATAATGAAGAAAAGGGAGATAAGAACAGGGACATGAATAATTGCAATTAGAAACAAGCATGCACAACACTCTTGGTCACCACCTGCTCAATGATGCCCAGCACACCCCTGAGCAGCAACTGGTCATCCCAGCCAACCTCCTCCAGTTTATATCCTAATCATAATGTTCTGTGATACGGAATACCCCTTTGGTCAGTCTGGGTCAGCTGTTCCCAGCTGTGTACCCTCTCAGCTTCTTGTGCACCTGCTCCCTGGCAGAGCATGAGAAACTGAAAAGTCCTTGGCTTACAGTAGGCACTGCTCAGCAGCAACTAAAACATCTGTATGTTGTCAACTTTATTCTCATACTGAATCCAAAATATAGAATGTACCGGATACTAGGGAAGAAAATTAACTCTATCCCAGCCAAAACCAGGATAAAAGCATGCAAAATTGTATATATACTGCAAATATTTGTAACTCTGGTGTGACTAAAAATGTTTTACTCATTAAGAAAAAAAAATTACTACATAAAGAAAGTTTCACTTTTCACACAAAAGGAGTGAAGCATGCTGAAAATGGGAAATATAACTTATCTATTTTACAAACTTAAAATTTGAACTCTGTGTCCATGACTGTTAATACTTAATTATAAGAGTAAAAGAGACTCCAGTCAGCACTCCAGCTGAATTCATGCTTGAAGCTCATTTATTACTCTGCTGTTCTGGATACCCATTTCTGTCCCTTGAGAACTGGCAACAGCAGTCAATGAGGAAAGGGAGAAATCAAAATTAGAAACCCCAAGTCAACTGAAAAATTATGATGATTTATAACTTGAGATAATTTGTGTACATGGAAGGATGGAGATGACAGGCACAGGAGAAGGGCAGCATGGAAACCAATGGCTGGAAGAGAGGATGGAAACAGTAAGGAAGGAGGACTCCAGTGTCTGAGGGAACATTCCCAAATATATGGTAGAATGAAGGGTACCTCAGAGATGTTGCAACAAACAATTGGGGTCAACAGCTTTCTTGGACCAGCACAGCTGCCACTGGGAGAAGACCGAGTTTACAGTCATAGGCAAAAATTTAATAAAGATCTGGGGTTCAGTGCAACACATGGACAGAGACTGTCCCTGATTCATGAAGCATACAAGTTCAGAAGCAAGAAATTCACAAAGGCCAAGAGCAATCAAACTAATAATAACTAATGAACTTTTGCATTTTGTGAAGTTTACTGTACACCTTATCAGGAATCATCTTTTTGCCTCAAATGCTGTTTAAACAAGCCATGGTGAATCAAATGACTTTTTACATATGGGATTGGATAAGTCTTGTTCTCTAAATGTGAAACTGTATTACCAATAAACAGGAATACAGGAATACACTAATTCAAAGGACACAGCTCACCAGGTCTGTTTGGTCTTCATCTCCATCTTTAAGGTGAAAATATAGGTCTGATTATTTTTTTCCTCTCTCTGCCTTAACAACAGCAATAAAATTTCTAAATCCCCCAGTTAAAAAAAAAGATATTTTCTTCCTGCTTCTCATTTTGTTCTCTTGCAGTAAGTCCTGTAGTTGTCTTCATTGCCTATCAATAGGTTAAACATATCCAACTTGTATGTTTAAATGCTAAAGATGGAGAAGTCCCCACGGATACGTCAATCATTGGCTCTTGTACAAAGAAAATACTGTATTTTGCTCAGAAGAGCTTTCTGTGGCAATTTAAACACAGCGAGACAGACACAATATCCTGGAGAGAGGAAAACCTGCCTTATTACATTCCTGACCCAAGAGAAAGGATCTACCCTTAGGATATAAAGAAAATCAGTAGGGGGATAAAAAAGAGAAAAGTTATCTAATCCTAAAAATAAAGATAGTGGTTCATAATACAGCATGATCTTTTAAGCTCTGATATAGCAGTTATCCAGTATGGATGTGATAGAATACCAACAGGGCAAACACAGCTTTCTCATCAGGCTGGGAACCAGCTCTCTCAGCCTGTATCTGTTTCCAGGTTTTGGACAGCTTTTCAGTAGGCCCTGGTATATTCTGTGGAGTGAATGGAACTTATGGGATATTGCAGGGATTCTTTCCCAATAAGATCACATCTTGTTCTTGTTTCATTTAATATACATATCTTCACGTATGCAGTACAGTTATGTCTGTTAGCAGCAAAATGCACTCCATCAAGGGCAATGTTTTACAGCTCTCCCTTGATTTCCTGTGTCAGAGCATGCAGCTATAAAGCAATGGGTAGAAATCACATCTTTATTTGCTAAACTTGAAAATCTAATAAATGAGATTCTGCCAGGACATCAAAATAAATGTTGTGGACACTAATCATTCCAGTTTTACAGTGGTAGGAAAGGTGTTTTGATGACTCTCAGGTTTGTTTCTTCTTTGATGTTCTCTTCCATAACTCTGTCAAAAATAAAGTGCCTTGTTCTTCCTGGAACTTGCAGTCTTGTATTACTAGTTGGGACACTAATAGGTGAAGCTGGTATGGTACAGGAATTCCAGCTTTCTTTGCTTCCTTTTTTTTTCCCCAGCTGTAAGCTGTAGAGAAGTAGTTTTTCAATGCATGCTGTCATGATAACTGAGTTTTACCATATCCTCCAGCACTGATGCTTTGTATAACATTTGCCTTAGTTCAAGCAAGGTATCACAGCTTCCCTATTTCAGCAACGTTATTTAAAAAAAAAAATTAACATCTCCACTTCTCTTGTCAACCACCTGCCCAATCTGTGACCTACCTAACTGCATTTTTGTGAGGAGGCTGCAGAAGGAACTGATAGTGGAACCCACAAGCCAAATGCTCAAGTTAATTGTTCTCAAACAGGTATGTTTTGGTTAAATCTCTGCTCTCCAAGGAGGAGCCCTGCTCTCCTGGGAACTGCTGAAGCAGGGAGAGATGCAAAAGGTTATATGAAGATGACAAATTCTTGGGGCACTGGGATGAAGGAGCCCGTAGGGCAGAAGCGCCCCTGCGGTGCTCCTGGAAGAGTACAAGAGGCCAATCACAAGCTGAGCACTCCTGGTGTTTCTCCCAACACCTTCTACCTGCCTGCTGTCTGCAGTGCTTCCCAGACCTCCTGGCTGCTGACCTGGCTGCCTCTGCTGCAGCACTCCCTGCACAGCTCCTGCAGGTTGTGTCACACACTCCACACCACTGCACGGGTGCTGGCAAACTCTTCTCCAACTTCCACCTGCTTTAGGATCTTTCTTGGTGTAGACTGGGTGTGTTTGAACACACAGGCTGAGAGCTGCTTTGAGCATCTGAACAGCTGTGCTAATGGCTCAAAAGCCTTTGGCTGTAAGGTTTTTCCTTTTTAAAAGGCAACATCACAGGTAGTATTCCATTATAGCTTTCAATTTCACCAAGACTTCAGCAATGTACAGAATTCACTTTTACAAAAATTAGCTTTTTGTATTTTATTTATATATGTGTGTGTGTGTATGTGTTTGCCTTAGTTCTGCACTTCACATTTAGGTCCCCCAATTACACATATATTTCACCTGTCTTCTATGTAAAGGTCATATGAGAAAAATATAGGGTAATTTGGTACCTACAGCATAACAAGAGCCCCAAAACAAATTACAAAGGAGAAAAGCTTAGGGAGGTGAAGTGTGTACCAGTGATAGAGAATTCAAACTTGGCTTGAAAGATGAGGGCTGGAAGAAGAAAGCTAACAAAGGCCATTTGCTAAAGGATGTAAGACTAACTGCTGACTACATGATGAAACTGTGATGTTGTTCTTTACAGTGCAATAGCAAATGAAGGTGGTCCTCTCCCAAATCCTACACCCTAGCCCTGCACTGATGATCTTCAGCCTGTTCTGCCTGCTTTCCACTCATTCTTCTCCACCACACATGCATCCAAGCTGTCCCCACAGGCTTTCAGAGAGGTAGATAGAGGCACGAATTCTACAGCTTGAAGTGCAGGAAGGACTCCTGCCTTCAAGAAACATCTCTACAGCCCGATTGCAAGGAGGTACGGCGCCTGTTCAAGTCATAAGCTCACAAGAGAGGAAATTCACATTGCAAAGAGCTCCATAATCCCCTCAAATCCATTAGACATTCCTCTCTCAAATTAGCAAAAGCAGTAGTGCACAAACAAGGGAGATACTTTCCTACAGCTGGATGGGGAAGAGGGTAAAGGCCGGCCAAACATCTGCCCTTCACTGGTTCTAAGACTGCCAGTGAATGCTGCCTAGAAAATGTACTGTCTGATACTTTCTAGGAGTGGCTGAATACAGGAGAGAAAACCACCTGAGGTTCAACTTCAAAATTTTCTGCTTCACCATCTTTGCATTTAAGGATAAAAATTGATTTTATGTGCAACTGCTGGAGAATTCCAGGAAAACCATGTTAAAAATCTCCCTCACAGGCAGTACCCAAGGTGAGCAATAGCTTACTCTTCTTTACAAATCTGAACTCATGTACATCTGTGTACAATCTTTAACAAAAGCATACAGGCCTTACCTTAAAAAAAAATCTGAATAACTTGAGCAGCTCAACAATTAGCACTGCTACAGATGTTAGTATAACGCACCTAAAAGTATATATTTTATTTCTGGATTTTTCTCTCTGGCAAAGCAGACCACAGAGGACTCCTGCCAGCACACATGAGAAGGAAGTAATCGTGAAGAGGCATTATGGTAAGGTATTTCACCTTATCTGCAAATATTATGAAGAATGAAAATACTGTTCCTGCTTTTGACAGAAGCACACCAGCACACACGATGCAGAACTAAATACTTTGGATGTTTTCCCACATTTCTGCAGAAGACAAAAAACTATAGGCCTCCTTCCTGCCACCATAACTCATCTGACTTCAATGGAAATCAGACCTGCTGTATATATTAAACCTGAAATTAACTATTCTCCCCCCATATTGTTTGGCTTTGATAAATTCCAGCCATTGCTCCTGGCCAAGATGCACAGATCCTGGTTCAGTGATCTGCTCTGCTGACATGAGCTCTTATGGCAGCCTGGAGCCCATTAAATTCGATTGGGTCCAAACACACTGAACTCTCTGCAGGAGTGGGGCTTCAGCAACTCTTATGGTTAGTTATTGAGCTGTGGGTTCAAACCATGCTAAAAGTAATAATATTCTCCTTTAACACAGGGCATGTTCACAAGAAAATAAAATTGGAAGAGATTCCTAATCTTTACATTCCACAGCACAGACCAGAGTAGTGGAGCCAAGAAATAAAAGCTTAAGAGTAAAGATGCCTGGAGAAGGAAAAAAAAAAAAAAAAAAAAAAAAAAAAAAAGGAAGGAAAAAAGTACCCAGCAAAATATCCCAACAATTGGTGAACCAAATGAATATATAAAGACAGAGCCATTTTATAAAACTTGCAAGGCTGTAATGACAAAAATCTGTTAAATTTTACACTGCCTCTCAGTTCATGTATTTGAAATACACTGGAACCAGTTTAGAATCAACAGGCTCTTTGAGTTAAAATGTAACTATATTACAGCAGCTTTATACAATTTTATATTAGCAGAGACAAACTGCTTAATCCCATGAACCAACTTAGAAACCTATGAAAGGCTATAGCAAGAGAAAATAAGGAAAAACTAAGAAGTACCATTTTAACAAGATTTTGAATTCTTCCAAACTCCAGGAATGGTACAATGGATCATGCATCTATGCAGAAAGATTAGAAAAATATTTGATCCTTTATGAAAAAGTTAAACCACTGCCTCTTTTACTGAAAATCCTTCGTTCCTAAAGGGGATAAATAACAATGTAAATGTCAGATACTGAAATGGGATCTGCTTTTCAAGGTGAATTAAGCATATGGTCACTAGCCGTAAGCTTGTGACTTGCTGAAAAACATGAATCTCCTTTGGTTTAACATTGGACCAGATTTTTTAAATCATGCATTTTCTTCCACTTTTAGTACTTTATTAATATTACAGCACAGCTAATACTGATCCACTTAAAACGAAAGAAAATATATTCCTCAGCAGGATCATCCTGTGTAAATCAATCAGTAAATCTTTCTAATTTTTTGTAAAGAGAGCCCTTGTGCTTACTACATGGACACATACAAATTGTTTGTATGATTAAAATACCAATGCTTTGTCTACAGAAAGAGACTAGTGAATAACAGCTTTTTTTTTTCCCCAATAAATGCACTTAGTGTATCCTTATACAGAAGCTATGAAAGTTGCAGTTCAGATTAGAGATAAAGCCTGATCCACGTTCAGCAACAAAAGGCACTAAAAACCTCTACAAAAACTGGAAATATAGTGACTTAAAAACACAGAACATTTTTCACAGGAACTACAAAGAAAAATACTGTCAGTGATAAGCAATGCCAAAATCTTTACTAAGCAATATATGTTTTAACATATATTTAATCACAGAGGAGATCCTGGTAGAATTAATCCAGCCTCAGCAGCTGAGAGCAGCAGCAGTGTGTTAAAGCCATGACATCACAATTGGACTGGAGGAAGTAACTGGGGCTCTTCCTCTAATACCTCCAAGAAATGCCTAACAAGCTTCAGCATATGCTGAAGCATGTAGCTGAAGCATGTCAGCACTTTATTGCTGCTCTAAGACCTCCCTTGGGTATTTTTTACCAGATATCGACTTAGAATTTCCCTTTTGCATCCATGCTAGGCTTAATCACCCCTGTCACGTCCTAGCAAATTCAGGGCTAGCAAAGGTCTCTGTCCCATTTTAGAAGTTAGTCACACTTGATGTTTCAGGCAGCAGCAGCAGTTACCTTCTTTCATCTTTTTTTGCCATGGGATAACATTGTTCTGTCCTCTCATATGTGCTATAAACAGCCTTGTGCTGCATCTAAAGATGTACATTTGAGCTGTTGCAATGAAAACTGTGCAGGATTTCTTAGTAAACATGGGAGTATCACCTAAAACACTTAGAAAAGGGCCAAGGTCAATTTTTTTCTGCCCCTGCATTCCACACACTAACTTTAATTGACTTCCAGTGAACTTACAAGGGCTTTTGGTAACTAAAAGTCAATCCTAAATAGTCTGGTTTATCTCAAAGATTCCTGTCTTCTCCTCTATACCACTGTGGCACCATCCGAATGGGACAGACTTGTGCTGGCAGTCATCCAAATCAAGAAATCTGCAGCCAGGTTGCCAGAAATCTGCAACCAAACCAGAGGGCAGTCCTGTATCTCTGTAAGTCTTCCTCATCCAAAAACTGCAGAACTGGAGCCTGGCACCTTCAGAATGTCATATAAAACACACTTCTTTGGTCAGGCTTTTTTCACTAACCATAAGTGTTGGAATCCCCTTGGCAATTAATTTCCTGGTTGGTAATCCCTTGGCTCTGATCCATGCAGAGAGAGTGGCTGTGCTGGAGGGAGGTGTGCAAGGAACACGCTCTGACTTCACAAAATGAAGTGGTCTCTTGATTTAAATGACAGTGGCCAAGACTGAAAACTTTGTACTTGCCCTGCATAATGGAAGAAGTTAATCTCACTGTTAAATGCACTTTAAAGCCGAGTTTAATGTGGCAAATGGTCAGATACTGTAGGCAGGGTCTTCTTGGAAATCTGACACAATGTTACACATAATATAGGCACAGTAAAGAAACGTAAACACTACCCCAATAGTAGTGAGATAGAGGAATTGTTCAGTACATTGTTCAATAATTAGCACTGATAAAAGTTTAAAGGATACATCCTTCACTTCACTTTAAGAAAACTTACACTAACAACAACAACAAAATCACTGTATATCCACAGTGTATTAAGATTCTCTACTCTCAGCTCTTGTGCAGAGGTACAGAACTCATGTGGCAGTCCTGCCTGATACTGGTAACTGGCAAAACACTCTACAATGAACAGACCAGAGCTACAGAAATGCTTCTCCCTAGTAGCCAGCCCAGGTGGGCTTGATCTGTTCTGACATACATATATTGTTTCAGGTATTCAGAAACAAAGGGACAGAGAAGCTCCTATAAGTAGCCAAACTCTCAAAATTTTTTTTTCACTAAGTTTCCTTTAGTTTCAGACAAAGGCTTCCACAGGAGAAAGGAAGTTGGCACCATGCCCACATGTGCTGTGAAGAGTGATATATTATCATTTTAATTAATTCAGCCTAAAGAAATGCAGTTTTACGTAATGTGCTCCAATCCTGAAGTCTTCAAACTAGGAAGCATCAGAGCTAAATAAATACAGGAAAGACACTTGTCCCTCACACTACAGAATCCTAAAATAATACACCACAGCCCTACCCTCCCTCAAACCATACTGGACCTCCCTAGATACGTTCAAGGTGTGTTGCCCTTATATGGCAGGAATCACTTCTGAGGTAAGGTGCTAACTAGAAGCAAAGAACGGACTAATCTGTACTGTGCTTCTCTCTGGAAATTTAGTGAGTGCCTACTTGCTGCTGTGCTGCTGCTGTGCTTTCTTTTCATGCTTTCCTGGCACATGTAGGAGAGGATAAAAGCCTAATGGGTGCGAGTGTCAGCACAATATAAATTGCTGCAAGAAAAATCTTGATGCATGGCTTGGGATCTGAAAGAAGAATGTCCACCATTGTTTGTGATTATGGATCACATCACAATCTAATAGCAATTTTTATTTAATCAATAATTTCCATGCTGAACAGACAGCCCTGTTACAGAGAATCGACAAGCAAGTACTGATAGCGACAAGGCTTGTTATTAATCTTTACCCTGCCAACATTTCAACCAAACTACTGCAAAAAACCACCACCAAGATGGATTTAGAAGGAGGTCTTTCGTTTTTTTTTTTTTTTTTCTTTTCCTGTCTCTTTCTTTCTCTTTTTCTTTCTGTTTCTCTTTCTTTATCCCGTTCTCCCTTTTGCTTTTCTTTTTTTTTTTTTTTTTTTTTTTCTTTCCCAGTTTCATTTCCCTTTTTCCTTTTTAGGTTTTTTATTTTTTAAACACTTAATTTTTTAAGTTTTTTTGAAAAACCTGGGCCTTGAATTGCACAAAAAGGCAATTCATATTAAGCAATTTCACAAATCAGTGGGACCTAGCCCAGTGCTGAGTGTTAGCCATTATAGGCTAATAAATCATACTTTCTCTTTGAGATGTCAATCGCCAAAGTGCTTTGTAAAAATGTTGGCATCTGTAATTCAGCGAAGCCTTTTCATCTTGAAATAAGATGCTCCAGACTGATAACAAGAATAATCCTCTCTTGATCAAAAAAAAAATCTACATTTTACCAATTAAATCTGCTGCCAGAAGCCAAGCGGAGCAGCACTGAGACTCCACTGTAGTTTATCTCTGCTAAACACAAGGAGGGATACAGTTGGAGCTTTGTTTCATTTTCAGCTTGACTACTTTATCTCACGGAGAACTGCAGCATCTCAGCCTAGCAATACACATAAGAATAGTATATGCAGACCTCATACCTACAGTGCAAGCCACCAAAGGACCCACTCCTGACAAAACCACCACCCATTCATTTTATAGATTAGGTACTCAACATCTGGAAGAGAAGTCATGCTCACACTAAAGTTTAAGCGCAGGGAAACAGTAGATTTGTTTCCCCATGATAAAAGTCTCATCTGCTTTTCATTTCTCTTTTTCTTTCTATTAAGAGAAACAATAAACACAAACAATAGAGACTGCAACAATGAATCTATGCAGCCCAGCCCTTTCAAAACCAAATGCAGAAACTTGACTTATGCCTGTATTTAAGTTGCCTATCTCTGCCTCCATGCTGATCTGCCACTTCTGTGTCAGAAAAAGTTCTTCCACATGCAGCTGAGCCAGCACTCACAGATTTCTATTCTTCTCAGGACTGCTTTACTATGGGTGGATTTTTTTGAAGAATATGGGTGACAAAAGCAATGCAGAGACATACCACACCAAACACATCAAGGTAAATCTCCACTGGTTCACCCTAAGAACACAGGCTATGTAACATTGTTGGGGGTTGGGTTAATTTCTTATAGAATTTTTTCCCAGAAGTTGCTAGGAAGCTAATGGCTGGGTGCTTTTCAGTACTTATGGGTGCTCAGGTCAAACAAAGGAAGCAGCTACCCAGAGACATTGATCTCACTTTGCTCGGGGCAGTTTTCTGCTCTGGGGGAACTGCCAGGGCTGCTCGTCTCGGCGAGGCGGAGAGCTCTCACCATTCCCTTCACCTGGGACTCCGTCAGACCACCGTCTCTTCGTGTGTCCCCCGGGATTTTGGGAACCCGTTTCCTCCCTGCTCTGCACCCACGGTTTCTTCAGTTCTGCTCGAGGTCTCCCCACGCTGTGTTTCTACAGCCCCTGCCCAGCTGGGACACTTTTCCAACAGCTCCAGCCACTGTAAACCCTCGGAATCATCTCACCCTCCCAGAGCTGCTGCTAGCTCTATTAGCTTGTGACGGTACTGAGGGGGGTGGGGGTTACCAGAGGAAGAACTGTGACTGATTTGTTGTTTTGGTTTTTTTCTCCTCTAGTTCTGTTTGTTGTCAATATTGTAATTATTGTTAATTTACCTTGTTAGACTAACTAGTAAAGAACTGTTATTCCTACCCTCCTTATCATTGCCTAAGACCTCTCCTTCAATTTTGGAATTATAACAAACCCCAAGGGAAGTCTCCCCTTTTTTTTGGTCCCTGTCTTTCCAAACCAAGACAAACATCAAATCACTTAACAGAAACAAGATGTGAAAAAGCTGAACAGAAAGAACAGCTCTGTCCAGGTAAATCTGCTTTGCCCTGGCCCTTTGGTCAGGACTGAAAGGTACCTGAAGTCCATGCACAGACCCAGCCCTTCCTGCAGATCTAAGGCAGCAAAATTAAGGCAGGGAGGGACTTCCCTTTTCTCTCTTCTCCACAATATGCCAACAAGAGTCAGGAGGTGAACAGTCAACTCAGTTTGCTGCTTTATTCTTGCCTATGCATTTGTCATTCAGTCAGCATGGGCTCCCCTGGGACTTGTCTGGCAGATTCTTACCCTACATTTCTCCCCAAAACTGGAAGTCACCTATAACTTGTAAAGAGTTCACCAACTGAACTGTCAGGCAAACACTTCAAGTGAGTATGCATATCCAGAAACCACCTAAAGAGTCCTGTATGATTAAAAGCACAGACCAAAGCCAAGCCTTGCACAGCCCTTTCCACCCAATTTCCCACTCACTATGGGTAGAGTGGGTGGAATAAGTTCCCAGGGCACAGGGGGAGCACTGTTCATCCTTACCTACAACAGTGAAAAAGAAGTGTTATTTAAATGACATGTAGTTTAGCAACCTCTTTCAGGGATACCAATTCAAAGACAATGACTTTGGCAACTCATATGAACAGGAGCCATAGCAGCAGCAGACTAACAACAAGTTTTCTTACTGCTGTGAAAGAAATGCTAATTACAGAGGAATTAAAATTAAAAAATGATTACAGTTCTCTCTCTAAATCCCCTCTTAATACTTCACAGATTAGGGTGGATTTATTTTGTTGTAAACCTTTTTCTATCAAAATAGAAATCCCCTTGTTATGTTATTCCCCCCCCCCCCCCCCCCCCCCCCCCCCCCCGATTCATCAAAAGCCAGACTCTAGCAGGGAGACTGCTGATGCTCTTGTATAGTGGAGTGTTTAAGAGGACCTGAGCCAAAGCACAGATGGCCTTTGGGTCAAGCGCACAGTGAATGAGATCTCTTCACAAGGCAGCACCGATGACTTTTAACACTGCTGGGAGGCAAAGGGCATCACGGTGACTGACGCAGAACAAGGATGAGCTGAGAAGCACAAGCAGGGGCCATGCCAGAGCATGGGGGCTGCTGAGGCTCCAGAAGAGCAGTGGGGTCTGTCTGTGGTTACTTAACCTTAAAACCCAACAGCACTTACATGGACGCCTCTGGTGGGGGGTAAAAGACTTGCTTTTACAAGCAAGTTCTGTCTTTTACCCAAACAGAAACTAAACATGCTCTCAAGGGCACAGATCTGCTTACCAGCTTTGCTATGCCATCTAATAAATTGCTGTCCTAAAAAGAATTCAGCAATTCTGGCACATTTCAAAAGGGTGGGCTCAGCAGCTTATAATCCAGCACAATAAGGTGGTGTCTTAATTAGAAATCAACCTTTAAACAGGTAATGACAAAGAGATTTCAAAATCTAAAAACTTCTGTACAGATATCACTTATGATTATTTGCTATAGTCTCTTCTTCCTTTCATTTGTACCCTCACAGCTACAAATACCAAATATACTGAGGGGATGGACAAACTGAAAAAAAGCCTTCCCATGGTACCTGCTTGCCACTGAAACAACTCCTTGCCTTCTCCAAATTGTCCCAACTTTCAGACTGATCCTTGGGCTTGTCTCACATGAAGAAATGATTTCTTTTGTCCATGGCACTCTTTCTACAAGTAGGAGTTAGGGTCCAGACCCCAGTGAGTGAAAAAGAAAACAAGATGAAACAGAATAAAACCACCAACAAAACCCCTTTGCTGTTGTACGTAAAACATTCTCCTTTTGTCAGGAAAAAATGATTACTATAATGGATTTCATGTTCTTATCTAGTCCTTACTCTTTTCAATTTAGAGGAAACATTCCTGAACCTTTCAGGGCAGTAGCTGTCACTGCAACGCACAATGAGCCTGTGAAAGCTGAGGCTTCTCTGTTACTGTGCTAGAGCCAAATAAAACTATAATGAAAATGCACCAAAACTGCCTTTGCAAAGAATTAAATATTAAGTAAATCCCTGAACATATTTTGAGAAGCAGGCAAACTGGGATGTGTAATTACACCCCTTTGGGATTGTAAGGGACTTGCTTCACAAAGCTGGGACTTCACCTGCCTCATGTCCAGTTTGCAAGCACACCTCCAAGACCAGAGAAAAGCAACCACTAATGCATGAAGGATAATCTGTTTGTCAGGCCAGATGGGTGCAATTGCCTCTGTTTAGGTGCAGATGCCTACTCACACAGCTGCACCCAGCACCTGCTTGGCTTTGGCAGCCTTGGGGCCCCCCTTTGCTTACAGGGAAGTTTCTCCTCTTGCAAGTAGTGGGCAATGTGCAACTCTCAGAGTCACTTACAGGTCTGCTGCATTGCAGCTGATACTCAGGGGAGATGCTTTAATCTGGCTTACCCTCCTACTGCAGTTGGATCTTTGTCTAGAGAAGAGCAGTGAAGCTCTCTCCAGTTCTTACCTACAGCTCTCCTACAGGAGAGGAGTTGAGGAATAAGCCACAGGCCAAAACCAGCACAGTAACACACAGTGAGACTTTCAAATCCATTGATTTTGAGTGTCCTTATTTCTGGGCATCCAAAATCACCCACTGTAAATAGGGCTAAACCTTCAGAGTGGTTTGTTCCCCATCTCCTGATGTTCCTAAGTGTTTTGAGGTGCACAGGATTGATTAAGGCACCTCACAGATGCTGTAAAACCTAAGCAGAGATTGGATGTGGGCACAGTTTGGGGTTTATGTAGATCTCCATGGATTGCTGGCCAAATTCTGTTGGTCAAGGTTGACCCCACTGTTTTCTGTAGGAACAGAGAGCAAGAATATTAAGAAACTCAGAATTGTAAGGGTTCTTTTGGGTACCCTCAGGGCACTGTGATGCCTTGGCCACATGTGAGTACCTGAAAAACACAAGAAGCTGCCCATTGGTGCAAGGGAACCATGCGGAGCAGTAAAATCCCCCAGGGATTTCTGGGGGAGTGCTCCAGTCACCAGGGCTTTGCAAACAGGGAGGAAAACCTCAGCAAATGGAATCCTGAATGTCAGCCATTACTGATAGTCTAGGGCTTTTTGATCTTATCTAATCAAATGTAACAACAATGAAACTATTTTATTGCTGTACAATTCAGGAGAAAACACTAACAAAAAAACAGCTCCACAGTTCTTTGAGCATGCTTTTGAATAAAAAATAATTATCATCAAGGCTACGCAGCAAGGGGGATGAGAAAGAGGCAGCACTGCATTTTTCTGATTGCCATTGTATTAATATTTAACAATAAATTCAGTCATTTCCTTGAAGGATAATTTTCTTAAATAAACTTTTTCTTTAGCGTCTAACCCTTTTGCAGTATTTTATTCTTAACTGATTTCTGAGGGAAAAAAGGGACAAACTGCAACAAAAAGCAGAATTATAAATATATACAATATCTTTTTAGCTTCTAGGCACTCACATATTTAAAACAAACTTGAGCTCAGCTAAGCCCAATTATAATATCTCGCTGGGCAGAGAAATTAATTAAACAGCTGAATGATAAAGACCCCAGCAGCAAACTGAGGCATTAAAATAAATAAGATCTATTTTAATTTTTTGAGGAGGAAAAAAAAAAAGAAAGGAAGAAACCTATAGTAGACTTTTCACATATTAATGTAACCAGCCTTTTCAGAGTGCAGTGCACTGTAAATAAGACTACCTGGCAGGAGAATGCAGTGGCAGCTTTAACGTGGCTCACCAACTTTGTGTCTTGCTAACACATGCACCCCTTTTGCATCAACTTCAAATAACCCTGGGATCTCAGCAGTGCAGCTCAGCGACAACCAGAACAAGGGCAGAACTTGTCAGGATTTAAGAGCTTTCAGCAAAACCCTTCAATTGCAGCCGGTACCCTATTCCATAGAAGGATATCAATTATAGATAGTGACTTGCTTTAGCAGTGCAGTCGGTACTGTCAGACGCTAGATAGACAACCATGAAGAATCATGAATCTTCCTATTAACTGTAAGAGAAGGAAGGGGGGAAGAGGAAGGATGGATAGGTGTTATAAATAAGGCAGAGTGTCAGATGGTTTAACACCTTGCCTTTTGGTGCATGCATCATGAAATTTAACCATGCTGAATTCTAAGTGGCACTTGAAAGTAAGAGCACCCATACCAAAATCATTTCAGTGTCAGATGTTTCTGGGTGGGCCAGTAATGATTCTTTTAGGTAGATTTTCAGTTATTTATTCATAGCAGCTCAGGTGCTATTCATAAATTCAGAAAATATTGGAATGGAAGAACGCTTTCCCACATTTTACACTAATAACTGCAGGACTTTGCTACAGAAAAGCAGAAAATGACATCAAATGCTGACTACTGTGCACACTGCAATTTCTGCTGTAAAGCTATACCACATATTTAGACACAGATTTTGTTTGCATCTACCATCTCATATGTGCTATGTCACACATAATTTTGTAATGCTTATTCAACTACAGTTTATTTCAAAGTAAATCAGGTCTCAAAATTCCCAAGAAATAACAAAGCTATCTGTATATGACAGAAAGACCAGAATATACATGAACTCACATTTACCTTTTTCGAAACACATGCATATGTCCTTGTATATACACCCTATACATAATGGGGCTAATGAACTGTGTGCACTGTGTATTGTGGAAAAGCTTTTCAAAGCTCTACTCAACCTGGCATGACTAGAATTCACATAGAATTACCTAACCCTTCAGGAAACAAAAAAACCCTCAGCTTCCATCTCTTCCCTTAACACCACAATTCCTCTAAAATTTCAGTATGTTGGGAAGCAAGGCTTGGATAACAGTCTGTCCCGTGCCATTGGACATTCTGGGTCTGATCTCTTGCTATTATGCATGTTTACAATCATACAGAAAGATGGCAGATGTTATCTGGATGAGTCTTGCTAGGGCAATTTAAGCCTTTATTACCTTTATCTATGCCAGTTGCCCCAGTCTTAGTGATTACTACCCCACAGCAGAATCAACAAAAGCAGATGGTTATCTATACTTTTTACATCCTGTCCAGCGTCTTACTTCCTAAACTTCAAGCTCTTCAAGCTCAGCTCGAGCAGCTCAGGCTCTACTAAGTCTGCCAGTGGGCTGGGGATCACCAGGAGAGCAGCAGCACGTGCAGCCAGGAGTAGCATGGTGTCAGAGCTCTGCTGCAGATCAGGTAGCTCTTGACAGCACAATGTACGTGGCCCCAGAGCCGCAGAGCGAAAGACCTCACGCCCGTGCCAGGTGCACTCCTCCTCCTGTGTTTGCACAGTGTCTGGCTTCGTGAGGCTTTGGGCTTGGCCAGGCCTTCAGCTGATACCACAGTGCCAGGGCTGTGCAGCCAAACGTGCACAGGCCCTGAGACACACACTGTGCCTGTGCCTGGTTTGGGCACACATATGCAGATACCACACACGCAGCACTCAGAACTGTGCTGACACTGATTTAAGTGCAGCTACAAAAATTTATATCTACTTGGACTTACCTACAGTATTTGGACATGAAGCATACATAAACCACACCACTTTTTCAGCTGAGATTTTCAAGGACCTAATGCTCAAGGAGAGAATGCTTTCTTCCAGAGTGACACACATCTAAGGAAAACCAGGACTGCCCTCTTGTGAAGCCCTACTGAGACTAGACTTCATTTCCCTAGTTGCTGCAGATGTACATCAGAGGGCTGTGGCAGTCAAGGGCAGACAAAATGTGCAAAAGGCAGACTAGGGTGAGTGGCCAGGCTTTCAAACAGAGTTAGATGTCTAAAGCCTTTTGCAATTCTGGGCAGAAATAACTCACTTGAGTCCCCACAGCAGGGCTCTGCTGGAGTAGCAAAAGAAATCACAAACCATGGCCCCATCACTGAACCGCACTGACTCTTACAGCATGATTTATGCTACTTAAACATGATGGTTGCCATGATGAATTTATTGTCTTCAGGGTATGGAGTCAATTTTTGTATCTTGTAAGCCTAAATACCATCATAACACACCTGAATCCTGAGCTCTGCCAGAATAGAAAGACTGTCATAGAAAAACTTTTTATAGTCCTTTTCTATGTCTAGAGAAATTAATTTCAGATGTTCCCATTGTTCAGAAGCATAAGAAATACACTTTTCTCAGTCTTGCTGTTGACCATTAAAATGCAGGCAGATTTGCTATAAAAATCCCACCAAAAACCAACAAATTAACTTTAAACTCCAGAAGAACTAAACTACCTGTCAATTTAATTCACTTTAAAATACAAAACACAAAATATTAGCTAACATGCTCAGTGGACTTCCATTAAATTTTACACCTGGAACATCAAAAAATCCTTTTTCTTTTTTTTATTGCCAAGGGTATCTTTATTGTGAATTTCTCTTTTACTTCCTATGCTTTTGTGTATATTTTTTATCATCATCACTGGGATCATTCCTGAATACTGAAAGGTTTGCCAGGCATCATAAAGCTTCACCCTTATAATTGCTAGCCAATATAAAGACTGTGCCTATGCAGAGCCCCATCTGATCTCATGGTTTTTTTTTTTTTTCATGTCTGTTTGCACAGAATCAATTCAAAGACCAACATTTAATCTTTTAATTTAAATGTGTCAAACCACTTGCAGAACCCATTTGTATGGCATTTCTTTCCCAAAAGGTACTGTGACACCAAAACAATTCTCCTCACATTTCAATTCGGCCTATTCAAATGCTAGGGAATTATGTGTGCAGAACGTCTCCAAGAATTCTTGGAAAAATGTCACATTTTGGATATTATTTTAGTTCTTGATAGTCTTTCATTTATCGTTATTGTTGTTACTGCTGCTGCTACTACTTAATAATAACAGGAACCTGAAAATATATCTTAATGAATAAATGCAACACCAAGAGGTTCTCACACTCCAGCAAGTGAAAGCTGACATTGCTTTACTAAAGTCAGTTTTGGAGGAAAAGTTTACCATTTGGAATAGTGTTTGCAAATACATGGCGGATTTGGTTTTAATTATTTTGGGTGAAGAAGTGGATTTTTTGACTAGCTATTTCAGAAGTACTAGCCATGTTCTGCAATAGATTTTGCATGATCCCCATTTAAGAAACAGTTTTCTAAACTAAATACAATTCTGTCACACTACTCATTTGCTGAAGCTGTGCCTCTCTATTCTGTACTAGGAATTAATTTTTTTTTTTTCAGAGTATTCAATGTTCTATGATGCCAGTAAATAAGAGAGGTGCTGCTAGTTAAGGAGGTTAGAATTCCAGGGGATTGTACTTGTCAGGAGGTATTCTGAATTTTGCTTGCTCACTTTGTATCTTACAATACTACCAAAGAGTACAAACTGTTTATTTGGGAGAGGTGGCAGAGTGGAATAAAAAACATGGGATATAGAATTAATATTTGGTGTAGCACAGAAAAGATTATGCAGTTTGATTTTATTAAAATGACTGAAGTAACTCATTCCCCATGTGTTTAGCCAAATAATCCCTTTCAGTTTACACACAACAGTAAATTGATAGCAAAACCTCTCTTAGGGAAGAGAAAAAATTCCCCTCACCCATTTCCACTGCTATAGCCCCTTTGGGGAGAAAAAAAATCAAACCTGGCTAAAGGTTAATAATCATTCATGTCCAGCTTACTATTACTCAATAACTATCAAAGTCTCTTAACTCAAAATAGCATTTGCTGGCTTACAAGATCAGAGCCATTACAATCTCTGTGGAAGACTTTATTGAATTTTACACTAAGCTTTAGCTGACTGAACAGGTCAAGCACTGTGGCTTTGAGTTTTCTTTATTCTCAGAAACTCATAAACCCCTCTCCAGTTTGCAGCTCTGTTAGCTAAGAAACTTGACTCAGCATAGGGTCAGAGAATCTGACCCTCATGAAAAAGGTCACGTAGTTTTAAATCCTAGTTCCTGAATACCATTAACTTACATGCACTAGCTGTTCCTGCATGTCAAACTCCCGGGAACAGCCTTCCCAGTGGCAGTTTGTCTCATAGACCACTTCAGGCTCCTGTTTGCTTTCATCTTTGTCCCCTTCCTCTTTCACCAAGGTCATTCCTTCTGGCTGTTCCTGGAGGAAGGAAAAAAACAAGGGTGAGAAGAAGACAGAAGAAATTCTGAAACTGAGAAGGAAGAAAAGTGAATTACTTCAGTATTAAAAAAAAGATGATGGGTGTAAGTGTGTGAGTGTGTGTGTGTGTGTGTGTGTGTGTGTGTGTGTGTGTGTTTGTGTAGAAGGGAGGAGAGGGAGGATTATTTTATTCTCACTTCACTATGCTACTCCATTCTACAAAATACAGAAGCCCCAAACAAGCCTGATAAGCTAGAAGCCATTTACAAACTACACATGTAAAATAAATTTTTTGTTCCCTTTACATTTAAATTAAAAATAAATCAAAATGGCCATGTTTCCCTCACATTTTATTTAAGCAGCTTGTTATTTGTGCACCTGGCTTTCATGATTTAGTGGCACCACTAATGTGAAAGGCACTATTCAATATAGTTGAATTAATTGAAATTTGATTTTAGTACGAGGGTTGGACAGGAATTGGATCACCAGTAATCCAGTATGTTTCCATTGTTAAAACAGTAACAGGTTTGCATGCTAAAACCTTCGCCAGAGCAGACTGGCATTTTTTGAGTTACTTGTTAGTCTGTTCTTGCCCTTAACATGTGCATAAAGGGGTGAGCAGGGGAAGAAAGTATTTAATTTTGTGGTTAGATTTCCCACCTGCAGTTCATCAGGGTGCCTCATTCTCCCCAGCTTGTTATTTGCTGAGGGTAAGAGTCAGATGTTAGTGTAAACAACATTTGGTTCAGATTATGCCCTCCTGCTATTTTTCTACTTCAAACCTGCTGAAGGATTTAGGCAGACCTCTGCTTTGTTTTCATGGATTCACTCACAAGACTAAGGCTGTGATTCTCATCTCCCCTGAGTCACTGTAAATCAAGATTCACTCTACTAAAACCAGTGGCATTAACTGGTATAGAAAGCACAGCAAATGAGACTGGAGTCTGACACTGGGGCCTCAGTGCAGTGCAGCGCTAAGACCCAGTAAAAGTCAAGGTGGCCTTAAGTATTTTTGCTGAATAGAAAACATGTCCTTAATAGAGACCTGAATGTCTCTTGTTCACTTTTCCATGGCAAACAGAGCATTGAGCATGCTCTGACTGGTCAGAGGTGCCTCTCCATCAGCCTCCTTCCTCTCTGCCTTCATCCTGCCACAGACCCTGTACCCGAGGAGCCGCTCCCATTTAACCCTGGCTATTGTGAGCGGAGGCTGCCCGTGTAAGCAGCACACAAACTGCAAGGAGCCTGAAAACGTGTGTCACAGGAAAGGTGCATTTTCCCTCCATCAGCAAGAGGGCAGGCTCATGGCTGGAGCCTGGCTGCCATACCTGCATGCTTCCTGCTCCCGGGCTGGGGAGGTCCTCATCAGGCTTTATCTTGGAGCGCTTGTTGTGCATGGGGTCTCCTGTGCTGCTCACTGCAGATTCACTTGTGGGTTTATTCTGCTGCAAGCAGGTGGGGTTGTTTTTTTTCCCCCAGAAGAAGACAAAATTAGACTGTGATAAATATGTGGCTCCAAACAAAATTATGCAGCCTCTGCTCAGCAACTTTTGTATGGAGAAGCTGCATTGTTAATTATATGGGTTATGCAATTACATTGTTCTTCAGTTACATAGCATTAACTCATGGAAGAGCTGCATTGCTCAAGCTTGTAGTGGAGCAGGCAGTGGCAAGGGGAGCATTTGATGTGATTGCTTTCTACAAACCAATGCTGGTTTTGTCAGAGCAGTGAGAGGTAGAACTTGATTTTTTCACATAATGACAACATTGGAAAGGCAATTTTGAGAAGGAAAAAATCACTGCATGCTCAAATAAACACAAGAGAAACATTTATTTTTTCACACTTGAAGGAAAGGTTTTGCATTTAATATCTGCGCACAAGATCTCAGCTCCTTCACAATGTTTCCCGTTACAATGGGCACACAGGAAGAACAACTGAACACTAGTAAGAGACACAGCCAAAAAATCCTAGATGAAGTCTTGGATTCTCACAAGTTAATAGCAAAATAGCTGACATAAACAGGCCAAAATCTTGTTTTTCTCTTGTTGTGCTTGACTGAACACCATTATCTACACCTGCAAATAGATCTAGTAGGAATCCAGAGATCTTTTAGAGATACCTGAACTTGGAGAGACCCCACAAAAAATCAATATGTTTTCTACAGCAGTGTTCTTCCTCTACATTTGTAAAAGCTAGCCAGGAGATAAACAGCTTCCAGACTGATAAATAACCTATTCCAGGTCATCTAGAAACAAACAGCACTAGTTAATAGCAGGCAAATCACAAACCATGATAAATTCCACATTAGGGGCCTGATTTACTGCTGCTCATTCCCAGCTTTTGAGAATACACCTTACTGAAATGATTAATTCAAACTCAGTAAGTCCAATTTTGCACAGATCAGAGAAAAAAACCTTCAATCCTCTTCACTGTCTTTGAGTTACTCTCTTGCTCACAGAATTACTTGCTTAAAGTTACTCACAGCTGTGAAAGGAGGGAATATGACCCTGTATATCCTAGTGTCAGCCTGATCTGAAAGTGAAGCTGCTAATCTTTTAAAAATTGGTGTTTTGATGTGTTTTGCCCCTTTTTTCACCCCCCACCTCTACTAGGTTCTTGTATAAGATCAAGGAGAGGCAGTATGAAATGAGAAGCTGCTGCAGTACACTGGAATATTTACGAGGACTAAAAAGCACACTACCAATCAGGAACTGCACCAACACTCCTGTGATTCATAACAAAGTGACTGCAAACAATAGAGCTACAAGAAAACTGTTATCAAGGGTCTCAGTGACAGTGGTGATTAACTGCTATTGAGACAATGCCATTCATTTAATTTTTAAATTAATGGGATGTAAAGGTATCTTTTGTTGTCTCTCACCTGTGTGGACTCAGAAGGTCCAGAGCTGACCTGGACAGGGTTCAGGACACTGGGGATGCCAGGGATAGGTCTCTGGGTAGGAAAAGTTGGAGCAGGATGGATGAGTGGAGGGCTGTGTCCAAAGGCTGAACCTAGGGTTTGCTGACGACTTATAATTTGCTGATGCATTTGCTGGAGGGATACTGGTGTAGGAGGGTATGTGAAACTCAGAGCAGGGCTGAATTTGGGAGAAAAAGGAGGGAAAGAGGAAGGAAAAAGATGACCATAATTACGGTAAGGAACCATACAGATGAAAACTTTAAAATATATTTGATATCTTTAAACTACTTGAAGCCAGATGTCCCCCTCCCCCTCATATCCTTCTTCATGCTCCAAAGGATGATAAATCCTGATTTTAAATCCAGAGTTGCCCTGGACTTACTAGTGAGTACAAAAATGATACCATAACAAAACATAACATTTTTTCCTAACCTCTACCAGGAAACTGCAAGAAAGCTGACTGAAATAAAATTCAGAAAAACTGAAATAAAAGGCAGGCAGTTCAATAACAGCTATTTATTGCAATAACAAACTTTATATAAAGAGAAAGAATGGGTGCCTACGTGCTTTATAGTACTTCTATTGATAATGCAGTTCCCCTATGTTGGCGTGTATGAAGCAGTTCCTTTAATCTTGGCTCATGCTACGGTCTTTCATATGTCTCTAGATCTTATTACAAGAGGAGAGAAAATCAATTGGTTAAATGTGTTCTGAACACCATGCTTGTCATATCACTCATTTGTTTGCAAAGATGGAAAGCTCAGTTCATCCAGAATGTCACGTAAAGGATTTCCATCAGTGCCTTTTGGTTACAGAAACTGATGGATTAACCTTTCCCCTCTGAAATTGGTGATCAATGACTTCCAATGTAGAAATATTCCAATGGGAAAGCACTTATTCTTCTTCCAGTTAAACAACATTAAATGTCTATTAAAGCCCATTATGCATGTTAATACCTGTCATCACTTCATTACTTCACCGTACTTCCCAGACCACAGAGACTTAGGAGGAAATTACACTGCCATCTAAGGACGTATTTTGTGGGTAGTGCAAAAAAGCATTCTTTGTGTCACAGTTGAGAAATAAGTGGTGTGGAACTAAATCTTCACACACAGGAGTAAGAGATCTTCCTGTAAATATTTGCCAATAACTTCCATAACTTCCAATCATAAAGGGAAAAAAAAAAAGAAAAAGAATATTCATTGATTAAAAAAACCCAAAAAACCCACTGAACTACCAGAATTCAAAAAGCCACAGGAATATAAAACATTTGATCTCAAAAGAGAGGGGTGTGGGAACTGTACCTTCCAAGAATCAAGGCTTCTTCTAATGTCAAATTTATCCAAATTAAGAGTCTTAATTGCTGCTGCTGTTAAGTGCATTAACTGAAAATACTGTGATACAAAAAGCCAAAATCATTTCAAGTAATAATTCTACAGAAATTCTGTGTTCATTAATATGACTATACATTTTTTCTGTTTGACTACAGTCCATAAAAAGACAGCTTCAATGTGATTACATTACTATTATTCCTGGTGAGAACTCTGCATTACAATAGTTTGCCCATTTAGGACAGAATATCATTAAGAATACCCTGAGAGAATTTTACTGGTCTTTGAGGAACTCTCTTTTCATTCTGCACTGTATTCTTTCTAATAAAGGGAGGCAGAAACATAGTGAAAACAGTAATTGTTCACAGCAAGAGTTAGGGAGAAATCAGTAATAATATGCAGTTACTGAACCTCTATAGTCCCTACTAGTGTTCCTGTAAGCAACCATGAATGATTACAGGACAACTTAGCTAAGGTAGCCACTATGGATGATTAATAGGACATTAATCAAAAGATGCATATCAGGCTCAGAATTTGTTCACAAGCTTTCTTCTAATAGCTGATTTCATGTTCACTGAGCTCTATGCCAGTTTGTTCAATTTATTCTTCAGTGTACAAGCCATTCATCAAAGAACATAATGATTTAATACCCCTTTTCCTTTTTAGTGAACAAACATTACTAAGTGTAACTACTCTGGTCTGTTCATTAAAAAACACACAATTACACTGCCATACATGAGGTTGAAAAAAAAAAGCCTCCTTTCTATATCCTGGTGTTTTTTGCTTTCACACATACACTGTGAGTTCACCTCATACACTCAAACACTAGACGGCACTATCCTGAATATGTTGACAAATTCACCAAGATGAATAAACACGACACACAAATAGTTTGGATGAGGTATTTCTCTTTGAGTGGTTAAAGCCTAGGACACTTTCACCCTACAGATGAACCAGTTTAAAAGAAAAAAATAAGTGGACTGATTTCACTGACAGTTCCAAGCACACAGTAGCCTTTGGAAATACAGGTTGAGTTTTGGTTTTTTTTTTTTTCCTTTTGACCATGCACAACAGTATCTAGCTTTGCAAGTCCAGGTTCAAAACTTTTGTAATGTCCTTCAGACCCTACACGGTAAAAAGACAATTGTATGACTCATGTAGTGTACTGTTTAAACATTAAGTAAGTATACTTGCTATTCTCCTCTCTATGTAAATAAAAATGGCCTCCACCAAAAGGATAGATTTTACCTCCTAGATGTCCTTCTTATCTACGTCTGCCTTAACACTGTACAGGCAGTATCCAGTAAGATGTTGCTAAGCTAGGCATTGAAAAAATTGTACAGTACAACAGAGAAGAGACATCATCTTAGCTAGAGGTTCTTACTGGAAAACAGTGACACCAGCAGCAGATGCATTATGACACAGCTGGACAGATGTGCTAGGGGAAGGAGGAATCATTTTTTCTTTAGTATGTTTCTTTTATCCTGTGCTCATCAGAAAGGATTGAGTGTAAGGGACTAGGATTTTCCTATGGAGCCTGAAAACCTGCACGGCATTCCCTCTACCTCCAAACTTCAAACATCTCAGAATGGAATGAATGAAAAGGTGATTGTGAGGAAGCACAGGAATAGCCAGCACAGCTAAGGGGAGTAACTCAGACAGAAATGGAGACAATGGTTCAGCTATCAGGGTGACTTCTTAAATAGCTCAGATAGCTGCCTTCAAATAATAATTCTCTCCAGCTGTTTCTGCAGAGCTCATCATAAGGCACGTTGACCTGGCTGGGTTTAATGTCACTCACATGCAAGATGTTGTCACTGGGCAGACTGGAGGATTTTCTGATTTGAACAGATCAGAAGGTTCTGAAGAGAACAGAAGGTGGTAGGTCTTTCTCTGCCTTTAGAAAGCATGCAATAAAGTTAATGTTGAGAGCCAAAAAGAAGAAAAATAAATCAAAGCTCTCAACATTGCTGGCATGTTGTGCCTTATTGGGAAGGGAAGGCCTGGATTCCTGCCCTCCTTCCCAAAGTTTTTCACTGCACTTTGTTCAGCAACCCTTGAATACAGGATGGATAGGGAACCGCTGAAGCCCAGAGCCCCTTGTGATCCCTCTGCTTTGACCAGCAGCCATATGTCCTCCTGCTGGCCCTACCAAACTCACACTGCTTCCCAGCCAGGAAACCAGCATCAGCAGGAATGGTGGACAGTGGCACCAGCTGCCCTTATCCAGTTGTTCCAACCATGTCTGCTTATAAATGTGCAGCATAGTCACTCAGGAACCACCTAAAATTCATGCCTAAAAGCAGTAAACAAGACCTGAAAGTAGTAATTTTGAGACTCTGGAACTACTAAAACCAGCAACCAGGTTTTTCAAAAGCAATGATAGAGAGACCTCATTTTGAGTCATGTTTCTTTTAAGATAGTTTTAAGAGGCTGCATTTCAGACAAGGAGAGCTCAAGATTTCCAAAATCCAGATGCCAGAAGAAAACAAGATTCCTGCCCCAATTGTTCATGTTTTCCAAAACACCAGCCACTTCCAAAAAATCTTGGATTCACAAAAATATAAATGATCTATGAATCTTTTCCTTCCATCTATCTACTGAGATATGAAAATTTACACCACTGGAAGGAATTTCATTTGTATTTCTGTTACAGACTTTTAAACAAAGTAGAAAAGGAGAAGAAGATGGAAGCATGTATAGCCACTAAAAATTACATGCCAGTTATCTTTTTAGTTGTTGAGTTTTATGAGGAATAAGGGTTAGAAGAAACATGTAATATTTCTGCCTAAGCATTCAATAACTCATATACACTGACAGAAAAGGCCATCAATGACATCATTTATTTTATCATCCTGTGGGCTTCTGTGTCTCTCTGTCAGTCTGTCTGTCTCTCTTCTCCTCATCTGCAAAGTCTCAAACTCCCTACACTGGAGGTAATGCAGGGCAGTGAACTACATTGCAATTACATGGGCACATCAAATTTTAAAGAACAGACTTCAAGAAGAAAAACAGACATTACAATCAAAACCAAATTTTGTGGCGACTTTGTGGCTGTCCTGCTAACAAGGTCATCCAGTTTCTGGTCACAGCTGTGGAATTCACCACAAAACATCTGTGAATTAAAGTCAGGAAAAAGTCCTTCATTCCTATACATTGCATAGGTGTGCCTAAGGAGGTAAAAATGCTGAGGAGATTCCAATTTTGTGAATTCTGCAAGAATTACCTCACTATATCACAGTGGTTTTCTTCCTAAAAACTCTGAAGGCACCCTCTTTGTGTCACAAAATACAAAGTTCTGCAAGATCTGATACATGGAAGTATTGCACAAGTATCTGAGTATCCCCTTTCTGGTTCTGCTTTGCAAGGTTTTAGGACAAGAGCTTCCCAAGCATGTTAATGAGGGAGCATTTAATGAAAGACATAGGGGAACAACTTGAAAGAGAGTGAAAAAAAAGCATTTGTGGACTTTTGGAATAGCTGCAGATATAGCCAGCACATTCCTATGTGACTATTCCTATGTGACCTATTGTCCAAAGACAATAGGTCCATTAAGAAATACTGAAGGGAATAAGCAAGAGTGTATACTTTGGGGTTGCTAACCTAAAGAACATTAACGCTGGGAGAGCACTAAGAGAACAAAAGGGAGTAAGCAGGGGGGTTCATGTGCTTATTAAATAGCATCTCCTGTTTGCACCATCAGAGACACACTAAATAGAGTAACACCTCTAGTTTGACCCAGTCGACTATTTCTGATGCTTTTAATTATTTTTTCTTCATTTTTAAACTTCAGAAAGATAAATTTGTTTCTCTGGGGTATCTTAATTTATTCATATGAATCCACATTATGTTTATCATATTAAAAGTTTCTTTCCTATCCTCTGTCTTAAATATTTTCTGTGCCAACTGAAGGTCCAGCACTTTGTTATTCTACACAGCACACAATATCTGCCTTCCCCTTCCTCTCTTTTCTTTTTAAGTATTTGAAATTATTTCTATACCTTCTTCCTGTCTGGTCTGGAAAAAACAGGTAGACTCTATTTCAACTCATCCATATAATTTTTCAGACCTCTGATCTTTTTCTTTGCTTGTCCTTGTAGTACCCCAACTGTCCAACATCTTTTGAAATAGAACAATGCAGAACAGGTGACCGGACAGGAATGTGGGGGGTAGTGAGACACACTGTCTCCATCTAGATCACGGGGCAGGAGAGGGCTTCAGGCCTTTTGGCCTTTGAAGGGCCTTTGATGTCTGGGTGATGCATTCACAATCCAAACACTTGCTTCACGAGGGAGGGTGCAACCAGCACTGCAAGGAGACATGCAGGTCCCCCTTCCTGACTTGTGGAAAAGCCTTGTAGAGACCTGTTTGCTCTGCCGCCTCCATCACTTGTTCTTGCCATTAGGGACTTACACTAGACAGACCAAAGTATACAAAGTATATCCAAAAAAGATCCCAGTTCAAGAAAGAGCTAAGGAATTTGTAGGCGGACGGCCTTCATGATCAATAAAGCTGATCATCAGAAACTAGGATAACACCTAGTTAACTTTAAAAGCACTTCTGTTTGGAGCAATTTACCCACAATATATGCAATACTCATGCTCAAGTAGGTACAAATGTCACCACTTTGTCTTATCCCTTAAGAGCTGCATGAAGCCTGTGGACAAGGGAAACTGAGAAATCGGGGTTAGTAGGAAACTACTAATGTTGGAAGAACATGTGGACTCATTGAATTCAATAATGTTTTTATCCTTTACTTAGATCAGGCCAGGATTTCACCTTTGGTTTTTCATTTCGATTTTCAAAGTCAAATTTATGAAAATTGTTAGGAGGCAAACAAGCACCTTCACTGTTTTATGAATGGTCCCAGCTACTGTTCAGGAAAGCACCCTAATAACTCTTAAATACTTCTGCAGAGGGACTGACTTCAGCAAGTCATTAAGTCCTGGGTCCTAAGCCTGGGTCTTACAGACTCAGTAATCTCAACTGAAGTAAGTCATAATACAAACAAGTCATAAGTTAACATTGATCATATAGTGTTTTTCACATGCTCAGATGCTTTTTTTTTTTTTTTTTTTTTTGATAAATAAAACCTAATATAAGAAACAGCTTCATCTGTCCCATGATAAACTGCCATGTAGGAGCCTCTGCTCAAAATACAGGACATATGTAAGCACGACTGGGAGCTGAGCCATGGGTGCTGAGGGGACCTGCATAAGCTGACTTCATGTACAGGAGTTTATATAGATCTTTTGATGGAACAATGCATAAGATGCAGCCGGGAACATGGCATACTTAGATGTGAAAAGCTGTGGACAGTCAGAAGGACAGACTCACAGTTAGACCCCAGCAGAGGTGTGGAAGAAAACAAGCCAGTGAGTTCTCCTTAGATGAGGACACAATAGATAAGAAGCAACTAGTAACAACATGTAAGAAAACCGTCTTCTGTTGTTTGAGTTGGCAGAAAGAGGAATTATGTATGCTCCTTGTAAACACACAGGAGTGAGTAAAAAGAAGTTTCCAACTCTGTCCTCTACTTCTCCTCATGGCAACAACCTGCAAGAGTGAATGTTGACAAATTGCTCAGGACACTTGAGTGACAAATCGCTTGGCAACCTTACAGCTCTGAAGAGATTTGTGAAACTCTTACTGTTTCAAGTATCTTAGACACAAAAGAAAAACCAAACAGCATTACAGGAAGAGAGACTTTAAATTGCACTTTTGTTTGTAGCAATTAACACACTATATGTAATACTGTTAGTAATAAAAAATTGTGCTTTAAATTCTGTTCCTCTCCCTGAATTTTTCAACTGACAACACTGCACTTTGAGTAGGCAATGCACAAAATTCATCAGTGGTTTTTATGGCTTGTTACTCAAATACAGGAGAAAACAATACCAGACTTTGACTATGAAACTAGACATAGTGTGATCTTGAATGCAGGTATAAGACTTGACCTCCTTTGGAAAAATATTTCAAAAATTACTAGGTTTCAAATATCCCTCTGCATTTGTAATGTTGATACATTGCATTAAAAATCACTAACTTAGACACAATGCATCAAAATGCATTAGTAAAAAAGACATATCCTGCATCTCATAAAGTAGAGCCTGTATTTTACTAGGTTTTCCAGTTTTCATCAGATAATAGTTATCATTGTATAATCATATTTAATTCACATACATCATTGCCCCATTTTTTTTTCTTTTACTCTTCTATTACCAGTTCAAAATTAACAGAGTCTGTGGTTTGTACTTTCTCTTCAGCTTACCTTATTATCTATTCTGCTTCATCTACTAGGCTAGGTGAAATTTTTCTTCATGAATACATTGCCACATAGAGAGTAAAATGGCATAGTTTCACTGAGAGCAATGGGGCCACACTGATTAACCTTATGCGCTCAGACAGCACTGTCAGCTTTGTCCTTCTCACTGGCTTATTCCTGTGAAGGAATCCTTAGTATCCTAACTGGACTTTGTATTAATGGTACCTTGAATAATTTATCTGTGCTCCCTCCATGCAAGCTCATGCCACTTCTAGCAAACATAATTTTGAATTAAATTCATAGCTAAGCACTTTTAGGCTTCTAAAACTGGTATAATTTATTACATTCAAAGTGCTAATTAATACTTGCTTTTAGGGCCTGAAAATGGAGTAATGAAGTGCTAAACTCCAGCACACTTGTCTTAGCTTGAGAACTTTCCCGGAGCTAATATTGCTCTAGGTTCAATGACTTTAAACTCTTTGAGTAACACTGAACCAGTCTGGAGCAAGTTGCTTCAAATGGACTTTTAATTACAAGACCTGTGACGTAGATTTACAGGCATATGCACATAGGTGCATCTGTACATGTAAATGTGCACGCAATACATTCCTGCATAGTCTGCATTCTCTGTGTTCCTCAGCTCCTTAGATTTTACACTTCCCAAAGGCAGAAATCTTGCCATTCAAATTTCTGGTGAGAAACAGTCACCATTTTCTAATGCAAGATGTAGGTGACCTCCGAAACAATCTCCCTGAAAGTCACCCTCCTATAATCAACATGAGCTTTGTCCAGGAGGCTAGCTGAATGGTTATATTTCCACAGAGCCTGATACAGATGCAACTTTCTGTAATACTGGTGAATTTCACTTTTATTCACTTTGTGGTACTTCTCTGTAATTCACACTTCTTGAAAGAAGGTATGAAATGAAGCTATTATTGCAGGACAGAGCATTATATTCCCTTCTTTAGATTAACCACAATACAAGACCATGGAGAATAAAGCCCTATATTGCACCTGTGTGAAGGTCTAGTTATAGTACGACCTGTTTCAGTGGGGTTACACTTGGATTGAATTTCACTCTGTCTGAACTGAAACAAAACCTTCATGTACAACACATTGCATGCAATTAATTACAAAGTTTCTAAAGTAAGATAGGCTTTCAGTCAAAGTCAGCTCAGCATCTAACTTAAGCAGATCCAAATAATAAAACAACAAAACACCTATAATGCTGGCATAATTAATAAATCCTTTATCCTACACATTCCATCATAATGAGCTTCTTGCAAAACATTGTTGTGAATGTATTTTATTCAACCCGTGCTATGCTATACGTTTCCTTTTTAATTTCATTAGCCAGCACTTGATTGTGTCCTTTTGCACAGATATAATTACAGAAATATACAAACTTACAACTCACAATCTAAAACACAAATCAAAAGTAAGAATTAAGAAGTTGGATTTGAGTAAAGGTTAGATACAAATTCTCAGATGGGGTCTTCTGTATCATAGTGCAATTGTCAGCAATCTGGGCATGGAGTTGAGAAATGAAAAAATTATATATGCATATGTGACAAAATTATTTTGAGCAGCATGGTGAAAGCTAAGTGGTTATCTTTAGAGCCCAGTATGCTAGATAAATGAGCAATACTGATAGTAAGATGCATATCGATACTGAAATGGAGTCAGAGCTACTCGTACACTGGTTCTAAATTAACTGAGACAAATGACAAGAAGCACTCGCTTGTCTCAATGCAGAATTCAATGAAGGAATGAAAATTTCATCAACACGAAGCTATGTCAAAAACACGTTAAAACAATTGGCTGGGGAAAAAACCCAGGAAAAATCAAGTGCATTTAAATTGCTGGTCCTCCCCTGGAATATTATTGCATGTAGTAGAAGGAGACTTTCAGACAGTATCAGCAGAAAAGACAATGCAAGAACTCTAAAAGCAGAGTGGAAAACAACATCAGAAAGGAGCTGAATAAGAGGAGACAAAAAGATATAATATATTGAATAAAGAAGGAGGACTGAGAATATGAGGGCTTCCTGTCTTAAGAGACATTCTGTTAAATTCAAAAACTGGGTAATTTAAACCTGATAAAAGGAATACTATTTCCTTCTTTTTTTTACTAGAGTGTATAATTAGATGGTTGGGCTCTCTGCTAAAGATACTTTCACTTTTCTCAGTTGATAACTTTATACTTTAACTTTATACTTTGTTTGGATATCAACTCTATTTTTATTTTTCTCTTGATTTTCTCTTTGTGTTTGCAAAGGAAAATTGGAGAAATTATTACCTAGTCACTCATCTCTAGACACTGACTCATTATACAACAAACATTCTATACAAGAAGCTTATATGAGATGAGGAAATAACTGAGAATCCAATACCTGCTTGAAGAAACACAACCCTTGTCTTCCTCACTGATTTTATTCCATTGCTGTCTAAGCTCATGCTACAAACCTGGTTATCCCTTTCTGTGAGAGTATCCCTCTTTGTGAAAGTATCCTTGCCACCGTTCCCTGATGCTTCATATCAACCCAGAGCGAAGTGACAGGAGCCAGAGCAGCCAGGGTCTCTCTGTAATTAACCACATGTTAATTGTTAATTGTTCTGATTCTATCAGGGAAGCAGGGCAGCACATGGGGCAAAAGAGAAAGTGCTACTGTGTTTTCTCAGTTTCTTTCAAACATTCAAGGAGCTCCCAAAGAGCTCTTGTGCTCACATGAAACTGAATTTTCACAGATTATGAAATAGCTAAGTTACACTTACTAACTCCTAAAAATTATATCTGCCTAGACCCAAAGAAAGTCTCTTGCGGTGGAACTACTGACTTAAACACCTTGGATCTGACAGGGAATTCAGATTATTTTTTGAAAACTGACTTTGTAGTTTTGGTATCGCAGTATTGCCAAGGGACTAAATTTCAAGGGACTAGAGATTCTAAATTTCAAATCTTATAGAACATGAAGTCCCAGCCTCCTGTGTTTATTAAAGGCCAGTTTATCTTTCGTAAAGGTTTTGAATCAGTACTCTTAATATCATGGGAAGTGATTACTCCCTCTATACTCACTCTAAACATGCTGTCTCTCAAAAAGAAGTGCTACTGAAGCGCAAAGTCTAGTAATTGTTACAGGTAGCAGATATAACATTAAGTATGTCTTGACAAAGGATTAATTGCAGGGGTGCTGCACTGCAGGACTGAGGCAGGTAACCAAATGAGTAAATGACAAATGAAAGATTATCCTCATTTGATGCTATTTCACACATCTCCTTTCTGCATAATCTCTCCCAGCTGAGACCTAAACCAGGTGTTTTAAAATGCACAAAGTAGAAGCTCTACCTGGTGTGCTAAAGGAGATCCACTATTAGCTGTCAGCAGGAGTGGCGTATCCTTTTCAAGTACTCAGCCAGTAGTCAGGATACAGCACTACACTGCCAGCTGACAATGGCAAAGCACCCACCAAGCCGAGCTCTCAATGGATTGTGCTAAACTACTAGTATTTATTATTCAAACTACAGTAGTATCCATGTCAAAGACCACAGCCCTTCTGTGCTTGGCTTTGTACAAACACAGACCAAAATGTGGCTCTTTTCACCTGATTTCATCCTCAGCATCCCACCGTGCTCATACAGAGGATCCAATGATGAAAAGCTGTGTGAAGTGCAGGATGCAATCTTTCAGCCTCTTTTTTAGCCAATGCAAAGACCAGTGAGGTCCTGGAGACAATTTCTTAACACAAGCAGTACCTTTACAAAAATGGGTGTAAAAGAGCATGGAACCTACAAAATTAAACATACCAGAAGTAAACCTGCCCATATCTTCATGTGCTGACTCATTAGCTTTTAGTTATGTGACAGCACACCCCTTTTCCCCTCTGCATGATTCTTAACTCATTCAGTCCACAGGACACATAGTAGCCTTCAGCGAGAGGCCCTCTGGTATTTTTTTTCCCTGTGCCCAGAGTAATGCCCATATAGGCTTTCCTTCCCTATTATTTAAACCAACAGTGAATAAATAATTACTGACACCCTCCTGAGCTTCTCCATTGTGCTCATCACTGTATAATCTAATTGCTTCACAAAACATTAATGCTTTCAATCTCCCTCTGAGGTGGAGGAGAAGGATTCATTTTGCACAGGAACATGAATCAAAGAAAGATGGAGGCAGAAAGTGTCACTCACTGCAGTTGCCCAATTTCAGGCAAAAAGATCTGGGCTAGTTAACATGACACAGCATACAAAATGTTCAAAACAGCTGTCAGTATCTTCAAGTCAAGGCTGTGAGCAATTTGACTTCTCTGCAGAATTAAGAGTGGTAGGCTGGGACTCCAGAAGACAAACTGAGCCTGGTGGTCACTTCTGACTAGTTCAGTTTGCCCAGCATCAGTCTGGAATTCTGTTCCAAGACCACAGTCTGCCATCCAGGCAGCAAACAACCAGGCACGAGGCTCCCTTCTCTTTCAGGCTGCCTGGAACAGGTGAGGCAGTGTCCTGTGGCTCTCACTGATCCACAGGAGATGTTCAGGATGTTCAGGCTGCGCGCTGAAGAGGACAGAGGCCCTAAAAATACTGTGTAACTCTGAAGTTAAAGATGGTATCAGAGCACAATCACAAGGGGGCAGTACCTTCATTCTCCGAATGACCTGCTTTATTTTGCAGCCTTTTCCCTCTTCTGCTGCAAGTCTATGTTGTGTTATAGAAAGGCATTTTGTGCCAACTTGCTTCGCCTGTACAGTTTCTGGGCTGACTCCTGTCTCCTCTAAAGACTGCTTTCTGTTTCACAAAACTGTTATGGCTGGACAGACAGCTGAGTCTCCACAGGCTTCCCAAGGAGGTATCGGAGCTGCAGCCGGAGGGAAAGGTCCTCTTTCCTCTCTGTGGGCCATGGACTGGAACATGCTGAGTGCTTAGTTTATTTAACACATGCTAATAGAAAACTCTTAAGGGCTTATCACGAGGCTGAAGGGGACAATTTCTCAAGGACAGCAACGTTCACATCTGCATCATCTAGGCTGCATTCCTGGCAAACTTCAGCATCCCAGGAAAAAGGTAAGCAATAGCTCCTCTAGTTCGTACAGAAAAATCTCCTATTCCCTAACTTCATTTGGATAAATAAATAGCCTTGCTGATGTGTTTTTTGGAAATATTCAGCATTAGACAGGTATTTACCATGAAAAATGCTGCTAAGCCTAAACTATTTGGACTAAATTAAAAAAGAAAGAAACAATATCAAGAAGTAGGAAGATTGTGCAATGTTCAGTATAGTTAATGCTACTGATACTACTGAAAGTAGAAGTCCTTCCTGTCTTGCCATTCCACCTAGTGGTTTGCTGAACTGTACCATTTTCTTGCAGCAACTCTGACGACAGAGAATCTTGTTAACCTGCAAGATTCCAGAAGCTGGAATTTTACACTGGGAAATATTTTCTTCTAGACTTTGATCACGGTTGCTTACAGGATATTAAATGGGATGAACCTATGGTTTCATTCAATACAACAGTTCTTGTGCTGAATGCATTACTTGCAAGACAGTAAATAATAAATTAGGTTTTACTGACAGTCTTGTTGGCATTTAGTCTTGGAATTTATGAAGGCAATGAAATTTGGTTTGGGTTTAAAACCTTACATCACTGTTTATTTTTGGTTTATATAGACAGATTCACACGGGAGAAATTAAAGGGCACCAACAGAGGTGAGTTGCAAAGCAGAACAGAAGAACTCTCCCCTTCCTTGCTTTCGACTGAGAAGAATGGAGGTGTAGATTTCTAGATTTCCAACTTCGCATGCTGAATAGACATACTCTTATCAAAATGAAAAAAAGAAATCTTAATTCAAAATCATGTGAAATTTTGTTTTATACATTCCTTGGAAGTATGACCAAGAAGGGCTGAAAGCTTTGGTCAACCACAGGTTCAGTCACACAAGCATTGCTTCTTCAGTGACACCAGCTCACAAGACTCACTTTGTAGGCTCCCTAGTATTCTTACTCAGTCTTTGCCCACAAATCCCTCCAGTTCCACAACTGTCTTGAACAAAACTATTCATGTGACTCCAGCTTTGCTTTGGAAGAATAAAAGGAGAGAAGACTTACTCCACTTTAGAGACTATACTAACTTTCATGCACTATTCGCTTTACTGAAGTTACAAGCTATGGGGAAGAACTTTAGTTATTAAGTGCCATCCCATCTTAACGACTGTGCAGATAGCACACCTCTCTACAGTTATATGTATTTGACATAGATGTGGTCCAACTGCTGCCAGCCATTGACATAAATCACATTCCTCATTAAGGAGCTTCATAACTGGGACCACAGTTCCATTGACTGAGAGTTGTATTGCAGAGCTATGACATATGTACCTCTGAAATACAACACAGCTACTCAAGTACGTCAGCACTACGAAGCATTTCTATTTAAAAGTGCTTAGAAAGGAAAACAAAGCACTTACATTAATACCAATATTTACAGTGCTGTCACTCTCAGAGTTTGTCAGGCTCATGGCTGCTAACACATCAGTTGCATGTCCTATCTTCTCCAGGAGTGAAAAACTCCATAGCCTGTTTTCAAAGCCGTAAATGTGTCATTTTTGCCACAGAGGCATTTCATAGATTTCACAGAATATTCTGAGTTGGATGGGACCTATGAGGCTCATCGTCTTTTTAAGTAAATGGCCCATACAGGGGGTCAAACCCATGACCTTGGTAGCATTTTTGAGCCGTTCCTAAAATGGGTGTCCCATCTCAAGAAACTGCTGTAGAGATTTGCTTCTTTGCTTCATTGCAAATTAAAGGTGGAAGCTGCTGTTAAGCCAGGGCCCAGAAGCACTCTTTGAGGGTTATAAATGCACGGCCAGCATTTTCTGACACTTTGGAGAGGTGGGGGATTTCTTTTTAGAATACCAGAGGAGCTTTTCTCCGTTAACATACAGCCATGCCACAAATACAAAAATGTTCTCCAGTTGCATCTCCATTTTTCCTGCTGCAATTCTTAATTTTCCTCCACTCTCTTTTTTCTTTTTACATTATTCCTTTAGTTCCTTTTCCTTTGTGCCCTATTTGCTTCCCTTTTCTGCACAATTTCTGGCCATCTCTTCGTTTGCTACTCTGCTCTTCTGCCTCCACAACAATAATTGCTGACTGTTTTCTTGCACACACAAGTAAAGCAGCCAAGTTAAAGCATTCACAGCATTTCTGATGACACTATCTTCCCTGGTACCAAGAAAAAAAGAAAAAATTAGCTAGAGAACATAAAATCTTTCAACACATGAAAAAAGAAAATGGAGATAAATACCCAAAAGGTAAAGCCAAACATTTGAATTGAACAGTACCATAGTTCTCTTCTTTACTTTCTGATGATTGTAATGCAGGAACATTTCACTGTCCATCATATCTATGGGCAGAAGAACCCAAGTGACTTAAGTCACAAACCTATCCTAGAATTTCTTCTCTGAAAACTGATTACTGATACAAACACATGCTCTTCCTGCTGGTCAGATGAACTACTACCTGAATTGGACAATAACAGGCCAAAAAGTTCTTTGTGGTTACCTTTCTGAACAAGAAAAAAAAAAAATATACTTTAAGCTCCAATGAACAAACATTTCAGAAACTGCAAAATGCACATATTCACAAAAAACCCCCCCAAGTTACTTAAAGATGTGAGTATATGTTCACATTTGTCTATGTGTGACATATAAATGGGAATATACAATTCAGGTAGAAAATACAATTCTTACCTTATTGCACTTGCAGATAAGTGGCCGTAAGAACCACTGGCTGACGAACTGCTACGAGAATTATTGAGAATTGTGACCAAGGAATTTGGAGATGTCCGTATCATGGTCTGAAGGTCAAAGCTGTGATCAGACAGGGGGGATATGGACAACGTGCGCTTTCGGCTGGGTCTAGCTGACAACCTCGGACTTGGAAACCGTGCGCCTGTTATGTAAACACAAATAATTATCCACCAGGGTACTTCATCAGATTTATTTGTTATCAGTGATGGGTAGAGGGAGACACCAGCACACTGTGACAAGCCCACTCTCTTAATTTGTGATATACTGGCTACAATTGAGGAAAATTAGGAAGAAAAATCTTTCTTCCTATGGCTTACCTCAGGGGAGCTCTGTTTATTAATGTGCAAGCAAAATGATAAATGGCTAAACAAAAGGAAAAGACTTTTATGAGTTATCCCTCTCATTTCTGGTGATTTATGAATCTGATGGTTTCTTAGACATTCACATCATTAATTCAACCATGAGCAATGAGACAGTGGTTCAGATCTGGGATACCAGCAAGCCCAAACCCACAATGCTTTAATACATACAGCCAAACCTACACATATCAAATATAGTACAGAAATGAAGAGGCAGCTTTTCCTTTGTTGGCCGTAATTCTGCCAGGTGGATGTTTGATGCAAAACTAAAAATCAGGACTAGAACAAACACTAAAAGGGCCAGCCAGCTCTGTCAGCATAATTCAGATTGACATTCAGACATTAAAATGAGAAACATTTCAAATGATTTGAATTTGTCCAAGATCCATGATATTCTTTTGTTGGGGTGTATAGGGGCCTACAATTGCTAAATTTTTTTAAAACCGGAGATAAGACTTTTCAAAGGAGGAAAGTGAAGGCAAACATACAGAAGACACAACTTAAATAAATATATATTACATTTCTAAGTTTTGTGTCCTGTTCTGAAAATCTCTACCTCTTCTCATCTATTTTACCACGTCATCCCAACTCTCTGCAGTCCTGACAGAAGATACATCACCTTAAATTTATTCCCTTTATTTAATTATTTTCTATCTTGGTTGAGAGGAAGGAGAGAATTAGCCTCCCCACTGTGCACTGAACGATTTCCTTTAACAGTACTGCTGCTTCTACCTTTTTAATCCCTTTAACCTGTAGTAAAGGACTGAATCCTAATGATCCTGACAGCCAGGGTCATGCAGGTCTTGGGTTTAATGCCTACTTTACAGCTACTTCTCCTGGAGTCCCTGACATTCTCTGTACCTTGCTAATAATTCACAGTTGGCCACCAGTATACAGTAAAAGTCTGCCTTTCCTAACATATTTGTGTTCATGATCATTTTTTGCAGGGTATTTAAGTTTACAAGTCTAATGATAACCAGGAGAAAAATCCAAATGACTCTAATTAGACTCATCCGAAGACCAGCGCTAGATTAAAACCTATTAGTATGCTTTCTTACACACCTGAGGAGTGGGTTTCCCTTCTTTCTGTGCATGCTAGCCAAGATTTTAATACGGTATCAAGGGCTGCCATTTTATTGCTGTTGTGACTGTGTGATCAGATCTCCATTGGGCATTTGGGTAATACAGAGTTTTGTTCCTTCCTGCTCTGTCTCCAGAATAAACCTTAGTCCATGCAGCTCCAATCTTTTTATGAATATTCAAGCTCTTGATTCATCATTTTAAATTTATGTATAGCCATTTATTTATTTATTTGTAAAACCTACCACATGCTATTTTATGTGATCTGTTTTATCTCCTTTTTAGGAGCTTGCTATTGTACTGTGTCTGATATTTTATTAGTGCTGTGCTTCATGTCTTTCAAAGGCAGAGATCTTTTACTTGTGCTAAAATAAGAAACAACAATGATCAGCAGCTATAAGAAACTGCAATACATCTAACAAGGAAATACAACATACATGCCATGGTAAAATAAAAATAGTAGTAATTTGCACTTGCATCTTTCATCCACAACTCTTCTCTGCTGACTGTTCACCCAGAATGAATTAAAACAATGCCTCTGAAGTTAGTGCTTGTAATGTAATTTATCCCAGATGAGAATACAATTCAAGTGCTTTATCATGGTTTTACAAGGGCATAGCTAAATACAGAAATTATACTCCTTGCAGTGCCCTGCAACATCCTCAAAAACTGCAAAGACTTCCCTCCTCCTCCTCCTTGCCCTCTCTGGACTGAACCAATCTCCTTTACCCCTTGCCAAAGTTGCACTATGGCTCCTGCATGTCTGCCTACTGCTTGTTACACCTTCATCTTGCCTGCCAGCTGCTGCCAGGTCATCCCTGTGTCTGCTCTGGATGCACCAGATCTGTGGCCAAGGATGAAGAAAGACACTCCTTACAGCTGTCAGGGGCAGTGCCAGGGCTTTGAGCCACACATACCGTAGTCTCAGACTACCTCTACTCCTCCAGGCACCACCTGTTTCTGGCTCCATATAGCTCGGGGAATCAGCAGTCCCCTTCATCCAACTGGCACAGGAACAATCTCCTAAGGGAGATTTTGCAGTGCCCTGCAAGAAGGACACATCAAGACACACTGCAAGATTTCTGCTCCAGCCAGGCAAGAACTCTACGAAGTATGACTACAGAAGATCCAATTCAAGGCAGGGCCACAACTTTTAAAACTGAAAATACAATTAAATGGAATTACTGTTTTGCCATATCTTTGTGGTTTAATTAGGTCTCACATGCCTAAAAAGCCATAAGCATGAGCTGGCCACTCGTTACAGGACATTTGCTTAACCATTCATTTAGCATAACATGAATTTTAGTTAGTATGCTACTATGAAAAGGAATAGGTCGCAATTTGTCAATGCCTCTGAGTATTAAACCAAACTTTCCAGCCTCATCCAGCATTTATTTTTAAAAAAAGCACTTCAATATTTATTTAGCAATTTGAGATGCTCATCTGCTCACAGTGCACTCCCACCAAAGTATTACATTCCCTTCTTAATAATGCTTTAAAATCAGAAAAATGAAGGAGCACTGATTCACTAAAACCCCATTTACCTCTGTGGAAGAGCTGATAAAAAAAGCATCAGCTGTGGCAAAGCATGCAAATGGAAGCTGACAGTGAAGATTTGCTTAGAAATGTCACCCTTTTGGAGTAGACATTATAGAAATAAAAAGTCAGCAGTAGACAGTAAAGACTTGAGTGTGCCAACAAAAAATCCAGCAGGTGTCAGAAGAAAAGATCTTATTCTGAGGTGGAGATCAATTCTAAAATAACAGATATCTATCTCCATCATAAATTTCAAAAATGGAATATGCCATCCAGCAAATTTGCCCATGAATTTGATTTCTGAGTTGAAGTTTTTAGCATTGCTTAATCATTTATAAGGCAATCTTCAGACATGTATCATTTATTCCATCCCTTTAAATCAAACTTCATCATACCTTTTTTATTCTCTTCCTTTAAATCAAATTTCTTTGAACATGTCTCAGGCACTAGTTTTTATTGAAGGCTCTGAACATGGGACATTTGTGGGGATGGGTTTAAAGGCAAACCTTTTTTCTTTTTTTCTTTTCCTTCTGCCTTCTGTTTACAGATGTGTAAAAGCTTTGTTTTCACTTAATGGAAATTTATCATAAATTTTGTCTTAGTTTTCAAAATGATAAATCTATCACCAGTATGAGAGAAAAAGGAATAGCTTTGATACTCCACCCTCATTCTCCAACTGTGCTTAAAAAACAGAAACCAAACTTCTCACTCTACATTAACTCCTTGGGCTGATGTTTGGGTCTGGCTGAGATGACGCTCATTTTTTCACATTGCAGCCCTCAAAGTGCTGTGCTTTGCCCTGGGAGCTGGAAAGGAATTTTGGCTGCTGCTGTGCAGTGTTGGCACAGCACTGTCTTTCAACATTCCCCCTCATTAGTAGGCCAGAAGTAGACAAGATCGTGTGAGAGGACACAATCAGGTCAGCTGACCTAAACTGACCAAAGGGTATTCCACACCATAAGATGTCAGTTCAGATATAAAGGCTAAGAAGAGAGGGGGTGAGGGAGCATTTGTTATTTACAATGTTTGCCTTCCAGAGCAACCCCTCCTTGTGCTGGAGCCCTGCATCCTGGGAAGTGGATGGACATCCACTTCCCTCGCTGGTGGGAAGTAGAGAATAAAAATTTTTGTTTCTCTTTGCTTCTGCACATACAATCTTTCACTTTTGCCTGAGTAAACTGCCTTATCTCAATCTATGTGTTGTTTTCCATCTATTTTTCTCTCCCACATCCAGCTGAAAAGAGGGAGTGATAGAGCAGTTTGGTGGGCATGTGGCATCCAGCCAAGGTCAACGCACCACAGCTGCCCAAAATCTTTCGCTCAGCTGGGTTGCTATCAGAGTCTCCAATGCCAAAAGGAGTAGGTCAATACCAAATACCTTTGAAACAGAGAAACCTCCTGTTCTGAGTGAGGATAGGCAAAAGTTAATCAGAGTGAGGACATTAATAATTTTGAATCTTGAAACCTCAGGGAACGTGCTTGTCTTCCTCTGAACCTCATTTAAGAGAGTAGAACATATTCCCCAAGTGAAAAATGCACCTATCAACCCAAAAGATAGCGATTTTTAAAATTGTTGTAATGCTTAAATGAGTTTAGGCATTCAGTACATTTACAGCCACAATAAGCAATTTCAGTTGTTGTTGCTGTGGTGCTGTCAATACCCTCCACATCTGCTCCACTCCTATTTTGATGCTATACTTAAAGGTAACAAATGAGACTTTTTTAGAACAAGCAAGAAGATGGCATGGCTTGCTCAGGGTCTCTGGCCACCAAAACTGTCGAAAAGCTTTAGAGCAGCAGAGAGAATTTTGGTCCAGTTTTCATGCCACTCAGGACAGGATGAATAAGAATTACAATTAAGCACACATAATCTTGGCTATATTCTTCGGCAATGTATTAGACAGCTTATGGACAGCAAAGTTCAGAGCTTCAAGAAGACTACTGCTCTTTGGGTAAGATTTAACCTCTGATTAACAATTCTCCTCTCTCATAATCCCCATGTGAAGTCAGTTTTCTGGCACCACAGAGCGAAACAGAAGACCCCAAACAGCACATACTGTAAATAATATACTTTGGAACTCAGGGCATGCTGGTGTTGGAATTATTTGCACTACAGGAGGGAGTAGAGATTCCAAATTTCTGTGCTAGATGCTGTATAAGCACACAATTAGGAGACAGACTTGCTTCACAAAAGAACAATGTCTTGCTTTTATCTAGTTGGTTGTTTTGTGGGATAAATGAGCAGCAGCCTTTCAGTCAGTTGAGTCAACTTGCTCAGAATTTGACAGCAAATAATGAGGCAAACTACTCATGTGTCTTCTACTTCCCTTGACAAGATTGGGCAAAGGCGAAAGACTACTTTTAAGATCACCATTCAAATCGTTACGAAGAAAGATCCAAAGAAATGGCTCTGCTTTGCATTGATCACTGTACTTTATTACTAAAAGCATACATGAACATTCTTATTGGGATTTTTTTGAAAGTCTTAATATAAGCTTCCTGCTAATTGTTTTGTTCTTCTTTCTAATCTAAAAATCTGACAAAGAAGAAAGAGGTTTTCTTTAGCATGATGAATGATAGGACATTCAGATTCCTACTTAATGACAATTAATTTACTGTATACCCATGCAAGTTAAGATAGTTTTAATTAGTTTTTACAAAGTAAAAGGGTAAGTTCATATTCTATTTAGATAAAAGCAGCTACTGCCTGACTAAACATATTTTCATCAAATACAAAAGGTGAGCTGAGTGACCTTACTAGGATTCACTCTACTTTAATTCTCTATTTACTGTTTAAAAATAACCCATTTGCATAATAGTGCAGTTTTTGTCTCTAACTCTGAAGAAATGCCTAATTGAAAAGTTGGTGGTATAATTAATCTCAAATGTGTGATCGTAATTTTAAAAAACAAACAAAACAAAGTGTTCATTTCAAATGTATCCTAGCTAGAGCTGGTGAACACAAATATCCTTATTACAGTTGGTGTTTAGGTTCCTTTTATGAATGGGAAGGTCATTATATATGGTCATATATATATGGTCAAAGGTGAAAGCATTTCCTGTTTAGTAAGAAGTGATATCATTCTTGGGATGAAAAGGATGAAATTCTATGTAGATTACAGCACACACAGTCTCTGTTAACACATCAAGATCCTTCTGCAAATGCCATTATTTTTATGACTACTGCTATGTGTTCTGTTTTTCTCAAGTTTTGTGGCATATATATGGGTATCTACTTTTCTAGGAGCTGAATAAACCCATTAGATCAAATCTGCATCCAAGAATGTGGTTTGGAGGTGCTACTTATGTGCATTTAGACACATTCTCAGAGTAGGAAACAAAACCTTTGAAAATTTAAAACATCCCTGCTCATTGCAAGTGAAGTTGGACTAGATGACCTTTAAAGTCCCAAACTATTCTAGGATTCTATAATCCTTTTCAAGGAAGCCATGCCCATTCATGCAAGCTGAGGATTTGTCAATTGCAGCTGGCAGCAGCAAATTTACATTACCTGAACCATGTGTAACAGTGTTTCCATTCTGCAAGGTATTAATAAGCATTCAGTGCTTTAGCAGTGTACCTCATCTCTCCCTATTTCTCTCAAAATCCAAATCAGGAAGTATCATATTCTTAAGCTTTCAAGTACTGAAGTCTACACATTAATTTCTGGTTTGAGTCCAGACTACTTGTGTGAGTTTATTGTGTTTCTGCAGTGTGCTCAAGGAGTGTTACTGTAAATTCATCATGCATGCTACCAGTGCAGTGAGACTAATAATAGAAAATGAATTTTAAGACTCTTTCATTAGCAAGGAAAGAGAATGAAAAAAGCTATCCTGCACAGTTTCACCACTATCTGTCTTGCCTGATTCTTATAAAAATTATTGGTCAGTCAAGTACTTCACACTCCAAGGCATGAGTTCTGCAAGGCTAGCTATATATATTCCTATATTCCCATGTGTTCTAGACATAAACCTCCCCACACCTACACTCCTTGAGATCACCAACTATGGTGTGCAGCCAACAGCAGGAAGAAGAAAAGTAAACAAAAGTTTAAAATTCTACAGGAAAATAACACTATTGTGTTGGGCTACCAAGCAAATGTCAACATCACCACCTTTTCTTGCCACCATTTTTTATTGCCCCCATCAGAAGGAACAGAGTACATCCTGAAAAGCATGTAACCATCTATGACTCGAGGGGAATGCTCTGCATAATCCCTTCTGGCTGATCAAAAGAAGCAGTAGCAAGCAGTTTGCAATGCGGTCCTCTCTTTTCCTCCTTCAACAGAGAAACAGAGACAGAGACAGAAAGATGCTGAGTGGATAAAGTAGGCTCTTAATATTATAGAAATATTATGGAAAACTAAGTCAGGATCCTTGAGAATTCAGCAAACTGCTTCTCTTTACAAGTGGTCGCTGGTCTATTGGTCTATGATACAGAACCTTTAAGTGCAGCTAGCACTCTGAAAGGTGCAGAGTATGCTCTCCTAACACAAAAACAGATGTAAACTCTGCTAACAGAGAGTTCATCAGGGAAATACTCAGCCTAACTATGAAAATGTATTACTGATTACAAATAGAAAAGTACATTTTCAAAAGCACTCAAGCCCTGCTAGAAATAAATTTATAAGCTGCTTTCAGAAGCAGTCCTGCTCCTCTCCCTACTTTCTTTCAAAGTTTACTTTTAGGCTTGACATAACCCTTGTGCATTTGGCAATCAATTCCCTGGCCCTCTAGCCTCATGAGGAGGCTTATGTCAACTCCCACTTCTCCATCAACACAGAGGCCTTTTGGGTCAGATCACGAACAACACACATGGTTCCCTTCGTAGGACTGTCTATATTTCTAGAAAATATCACTCACTATCCATGGCATGTAGATATTCCATATGAAGAGCCCCGGCTCCTGCAGCGGCAGCTGAAGGAATGATGTCTGCATACGGGCTGCGCTGGCCTGCCAACAGAGCCATCTGATGATAATATTCAGCTGGGCTGACTCCAGCATGTGGAGCTAAAAAAAAACCCATAAAAGTACCGTTAATGACATAAGATAAACAAGAAGAAACGTTTTATCACATTGCTGGTTTCTCTGGCTATTAAAACAGCTTGTTTATTTTTTAATGTAATGCAATGTCTGCAGTATGCCACCGCTGGTCGATATATTTCAACCAATGGTACTGTAAAGACACCATTCAAAAAACAGCATGATATAAAATATTAAGGAGCTTGTTGATCTCATATTTTTATATTTATTATTAACTGACTCAAAAAGTGACAGGCTGACAGCAGTGGAAACTAGTATGATTTATTTAGTGACATAAAAAAGCAGGAAAAGCTTCCTAGCATTTTATTCACATTTACCTCATCCCTAGCCCAAAGTAATCTGTCTCTAAGTTCAGTTCAGCTGAACTTCCATAAGCATTCAGGTATCTGGAGCCTCTACTTAGGGGACTAGAAGATTCTCTCTCACCATGTCCCTCTGTGTCTATGTTTAGGAAGGAGTAAACAGAGGTAAAGCACTATTCCAGGACAAATAATAGCTGGCCATGAACAACACAGGTCAGTTTTTAGGAGGACAGATTGAAGTCAATAAATGTGACCATCCCATCCTTTAAAGTTTATGTGTAAATACACTTAACACACAAGCCTGCTTGCAGAGTCAAAACCACAGACTGAATAGACTCAACATCCCATCAGTGAGGTTATTTTGATGCAGTCCTCTGATAATGACTTGTATTAGCTGTTCTCTCATGCAAAAATAACATGAGAACTTCCTGTTCCCCTCCAATTTTCAAGAAGGCCTTCAACTAATGGGAGACCCTGGACAACTACAAAAAAAATTGACATCACTTTAAGATCATCTCCTCTCAGCAGGCTTCAGATGTGACTGAAGGTAGATGGTCATTTCATGAACTTGTGTAAGACGTACTCATAAAATTAGTTGGGCTCCTTCTCCTTTAACCTGACCTGATCTGCCCGGAAACCTGAAGTGAACAGCCCTTCTATCTGGTCTCTTCCTGTCCCACTTGCAAAATAGGTTACACTCTGGTCACCACAAGGTGGTATGCAAGCTTGCCTAAAACACTTAAGAGTCCCTTAGGTTAATGGGCTGCACCCAAAGCTGGTACACCAGATTATTTTCTTATTCTTTCATATAATTTAGTGAGCTTTTTCTTTAATCTCAGCAGCTGAATCTTGAATGAAAACAAAATTTTAGGCTGAAATTCTTTGAATGTTACTTTTCTTTGAATAATACTACACAGAAGTACTAAAAAGATAATTTATATTTTCATTAAAAAATCAGATTCTAAATGCAAACCTTAGAAACAAAGAATCAAGATTTACACTTTTAATATTCTTTTGAGCATACACAAGATATTGGAATTTGGAGAAAAGTTTATTCAGCAACAGATTGCTGAAGTGTACAATATTCCTTTACTACTACCAAATAAAATGAAAGAATGTGCTTTTGATGTTAAAATGTTAAATATAACATATAATAAAAGGTTGTGAAAAATAAAACATCAAACAGGAATAGGAATAGCATAAAAATGAGCTGAGGTAAATTAAGAGTTGCTGGTATTTTTTACAAACTACAAATTGATTTTGCAATTAAATACAATCTTTACACTTTCTGTGAAATGGTAAAGAAATTATTCAGACCAAATTTTAAAAGATTAACTCACACTGAATCACTGATTTTAAAGTTTTACAGTAGTAGGCAACCATGGCATATTTCCAGACAGACTGAAAATACTTCCTGAGCTTTCTGACCTAAGTGCCTGGGTTAACTAACAATAACTGGCTGCTAACTTTAAAATTAACTGCTGAAGAAAACACAGTGAACACATAATTGCATTACTAAATGTTCCATATGCCAAGAAATGCTCTGGTGCTCTTAAAAAATTATTCCTTACTACCTCCCTCAAACATAAAAAATTAGGCTACTAAATGATGTATTGCATGAAGGGTAAGGGAAGGGTAAATGGGAAGACCCGCAGCCCTGAATTTTTCCTGTTTATTCTTGGGTAGCTTCAGCTTTGTTCCTGTTTTTCTATGAGTGGAGGCATTTGCTTCTGTCCCACAGGCACAGCTGAGCTTCATTTGAGCACCTTCCTCTACACACACCAACAACTCCATCCTTACCCCTGCTCCAAATCCTTGGAGAAGTCCTCAGCCACCCCTGACCCACCAAATCTGCTGGCTAAGAAGAAGTGACAAGAGTTATGTTTTGACTCCTGACATCCCCAGATGTTGAGCCCAACAACTGTGAGTTGACAGACTGAGCCCAATAGTACACTATCTAACTGTCCTAAAGTAATCAGGGTAGCAAGAGAAATCTTGCTATGGCTTTCAGAAGAGCAATAACAACTTCCAAGTTTTCATAGTTCAAATGCTACATCACTTAAACCAGGTTGTCCATTATGTTATTAGTATGTTACGTGCATGCACCCCTTTAAACCACAGGAGTGGTTCATTTGCATTCTAGAAGTGTTCATGCCATGATTCAGATTCTCTGATTCCAAGAAGCCACAGCCAAAATAGGCATTTTGTTGTATACCTGATTGATCATACAACAGACTATGGATTCCAGGGAACAAACTTGCAGCTTTTCTACAGCATGCTGTTTGATTGAGATACCTTCAATGCCTCAATCAAGTTACTGTATTTTCACTGGATGCTTTACAACACCAGGGCTGTGGTAACTGATCAAAGATGAGCGGTGAGCCTACAGGAAGCGTTAACTAACGTGTTTGTTTAAAACCTGAAAAGAGATGCTTAAGCTAGTAAGTTTACCAAGTATTTATGATAGATTAAGGCTGTGTATGCAGCCAGCAATCAAAGCTCAGGGGATGAGCATTATGACAGAGTTTACTCAGCTGTACCATCCACACCTGAGTGTCTCATTCCATCTGAAAGCCTGGGAGTATCCAAGCTACATAGGCTGGCAGGAGAAAACTGTCTTTCTGAGGAGGCAGGTAGAGTTGAGGCCGGGTATTTCACAGACTTGAACTGACCATCATAATTATGACAGAGCTCCAGACTCAACTGCTAAAACACCAGGTGTCCATTTGTTGGGGAACTAAATAGTTCCTTGAGGCTTCGCCACCTACAGCTCACCGAACTACAATGGCAGAACAAGACAGCAAGATCACACTTGTACACATCTACACTATACTGTACACATCTACATTTAGGTGCCAGAATCTGAAACCAAATTCTACCCTGTGATATCTTTAGATGTTTCTGGAGCATCAGTTGGGTGTTGGGTCAGAGAATATTATGTGCCTACATCTTTGCAAGTGAATCCAGTGTGGTACACCTGAGACCAAGACTGTATGCAGCTTAATGTCATAGGTGGTGATAGGTGGTTTCTTTTACACCTTCCTCTGTCTGCCACTGGAAGACACCTTAAGCATAAATGAAATTCTGCAGGAATGGGAACTGAAGGATATTGAAGACCTTGAAAACAAGGTATTCTGCATATTAGCTCCTGTGAAAAAGCCAAAATATATACCACAAGAGTTTTCAAAATATATGCCATTATATTATATATCTGTCATTTTTGTCCTGTATATAAAGCTCCAAAGCTCCTGAAGTCAAAACTTGCCTTTCTGACAATACAAATTTTTTCTTCAAAGTATGTTTTTAAAAATACTTCTGCTAAAATAAAAAAGGTAGAATTAACAAGAATTCATGCAATATCCAGAGTACTGCTAGGAAAGCCCTATGTGCGTGCCATATACCTTGACTGACGATAGGTCATTAAAATTTATTCTCATAAGAATATGTACCTATAACTAATGGATTAACTGTAAAGGTATATATTCTTATAAACGAGGATTAATTAGTTATCCGTCTGGATAGGGTGCACAGCTCATTTTTCAAATTCAGCTAAAGGCAGTTTAACTCTAGTAAGTTTCTGAATTCACTGGGAGTATCTCTCCCATAGTTAAAGTACCAGTTTAATTACCTTTCTCTACATAGTTGATTCTGAGTATATTTTAGTTCCCTTCAGTAAATGCTACAATTTTGAAATGTCAAACTGCTTATGCTTACCCACTATTGAAAAACCTACTATTAACAAGACAGCCTTTTTTTGCAACTCTGTTGATAGCTTACATTGGCAAAATCCCACTGAAATTATTAGGAAGATGCTGGAAGAACACAGGAGTTCACTTCAGCCCAAATAGCCTGGAAAGTAGAAGCCGTGGTCACACCAAGACCTAAAGCACGGAATTTCAAGTATACTGCTCACCATTTAGATTAAAAGAGACAATCTTGATCATCAGCCACTTCTATGTAAGCATCATTCCATTTGGTCATATTGTTGGCTAGAATAAACTGAAATAATTCTAAATAACTTCAACAGACCTATTGACTAAATGTTGACTAGTCAGTGCATGCTTTATATGATTGAAAAATACTATTTCAATTAACAAGCCTTTTGTGCCTGAAGAACTCCATGGTTATATACGGACATGCACTCATTAAGAATCTGACTCAATTAAATGCAGATTTTTGGATGGATTTTTTGGGAGACCAGAATTACACCCCATGTCAGCCCCACAAACAAAAGATATCACAAGACATATACCACCCTTCCAGCATAAATTTTGAATGAGGCAGCTTTTTTTTTTTTTTCTTCTCCCTGAAGTTTCAACATTTGTGAGATGTACAAATGAGCCATCATCAGCTGATGAAGTATTGAAACATTTATGACATAATGAATATGTCTGACAAACCTGGTGAAGCTGCTTTGAACAAGGGGGAAAAATGTTGACAAGATTAATATCACTTAAGTCAATGACAGAAAACAGGAAGCCTGTCTTAACCCACCGTCTGTTGGGCTGAGTCCACGGGCCGCCGAGATCATGGAGAGGGATGGGCTGCTGTGCAGGGACCTGATGTAGTCCATGTAGGGGTTAATGTATGGGTGAGGGGTGCTGAAGGGAGTCTCTGATGTTGCAGCAGGATTTCGGTGCGGGGAAATTCTAAGGAATGGAAGCTCTGAGTATGTTGGGCTACTAGATAAGGCAGAAGGCCTGGAAGAAACAAAAGGAAGAAAAACAAAACCAGCCAGGTTATCTATACAATAAAGAAAAATACTATAAAGGTAACACTTTTTTCTTGAAGAATAACAACTAGGTTGCACATGTACTGAAGTCAACTGCCTGGAAAGAAAAAGGACAGGAAATTAACTCTTCTCTTTCCTCATTATCAGCAACGTTTCTCCGACCAATTTTAATGTGATTTGGTTTAATATTTTGTTTAATATTTATACCCCTCAATACCCTTTCCCCAAGGAGTTAAGGAGAAAATCACTTCAATTAGTGCAAAATATGCACACTATATTACGTAGTAATTCTTACTGTAATATGAAATACATACTGAGATTCAGAATCATTAACATCTTCAAAACCACGACATTGAAAAAGGAGCTTTGAGAGCCACACTGCACCCATGCCCTTTATTTGCCAGCTTAGTCTTTCTGAAAATGCAAAATGGCATGTTTATACAGAAATCACTTCAGGAGTCCCAAACTTTGTAAGCCATTAAGACAGATGGGTCCTTTGGAGCATTTTTCTGGTTGCTGTCCCTTCCCATGAAAAATGCACAAAATTTGGTGGCAGAGGAAGAAAAATTGCTGCCTGTGTGTTTTAGTGCAGCGCCAGTGACCAGTGTTTTTTAACATGATGCCATTTTTGTGAAGGAGAAGTTTGGTGCCCTCTCATGCTATGTGTGATTGAACCAAGGCTGAAAGCCTAGTTCACAGCTGACAAAAGATAAATAACCCTCCATAACCCTCCCCATCATCCCACCCTGTCAATATGACAGCATCTGGGCTCTGCTTGGAGACTTTTCTCTCACAGCATCCCATCTCCAAAGGCAATGGAAAAAGTTCAAATTTCATCAGAAGGGGTTGGAGTACCTGCCCTTGCCAACCTGCTCTGTGGCAAAAGACAATCGACTGGCTGACCCGAACTAAAAGCCTTTTTGTCCCCGTTTTTCCAATTAATTTAGCATATATACACCACAGACACAGGCAGCAGCTGTGAGAGCAGTGAGGGCAGCCTGTTCCTTTGATGCTGTTGGCTTACAAAGAGTAATCAAACAAGAAATTTATTTTTTTCCCCTTTAACATACACATATCATGATCAATGGAGGTAGCTGTCATCACCTAAAAGGCCAACAGAACATAATCTTACATAGGAGCCAATTCTGTCCTGCCATCAGCTCAGAAATGCTAGCATATAAGTGGGACAGTGATCAAAGTCATGAATTCCTAACATGACACCAGCTTCCCTGCCACTAAATCCATGAGGGCTTGTAAAATCTGAGGAATGAAGATTTCTCCTGATGTGTTTTCTTCCCTCTTTTCCCTTTGCTATTTGACCTTTTTTGTGTTTCTTGCCCTCCAACAACTTTCTGTAAGCCTGTTTAGCCTTCCTGTATGAAAATACCTCCTAGCTCTGAAGTTTGTTAGAGAGCAGCATTTTGTGCTAGCAGCAGGTACCAACAGTGCAGTCACTCCTCTGGCACCTGAGCAAGTGACCCACTTAAAGCTAAGCCATTCACTAGCACACCTTCACCATATTTGAAATGCACTGAGAACCTGAAACCAGAAGACACTTTCCACCACTGTGCAAACCAGACATCTCCTTTCCTCAGAGAACTTTCTGTCTGCATGGTTCTAAAGCACCTTTGTTTTACAGTGGAAGTACATTTTTTATTTTGGTACTATGAAATCCAACCAGACATGAAATATTTGTTGTCTCCTGATTCCCTACAAGGCCAAGTTTGGTAGGCAAGAGCTTTAAAAATCATGGTGATGTAGGGAGCAAAAGTACTACAGCTGGGTATCACATTACAGAGTGAATTTCCTATCCTCGCAATGAGGAAAATACAGTAGTACAGCAAATTTTATTCAAGAGTAACAAAGAAACTAAGTTTGGATGTAATTTTACATGCGAATCTTTTTAAATGTGATCCCAACTCATAGTTAGAAACACAAAGAGCATGCAGGCAGGCTGGGGCCCTGGCCTTATCTGGTGCATATTAAACAGAATACTCTTTAAATGCTTATGCAAGAAGGCTGAAAGTCTGTTTCAGCCTCAGTGATTCACTCTCCAGCTGGCCAACAGCCAAATGCTGCCGGAGGAGCAAGATTAAGAGCCAGGCTGTCAGCTTCTGCCTCCAGATGCAACAAGAGCCATTCAAGGACACCAGCACTCAGCTGCTCTTCTCTCAGCCCTGCCTCTTTCTCCTCTTCTGAGCTCCTCAGTTATCCTAGGATGCTAGGGAAAGGACACTGACCTGGGTAACATCAATCAGCAGCAGGCATATAAACAGTATTATCTGAGGCAGAAATAAGGAGTCATCAGATTCCACAAAGAATTCCCAGCTCTGGACTCTGATGTTTCTTAATTTCTCCCAAGCATTTGATTTTAACATGCTGCTAACTTCTGTGCTCACTTTCAGTTTGGACTTGCTCCTCTGTGTTCCCAGACCCTCCTCTCCCTACAGATTGATTTTCCCTCATGCCTTCTTCATCTGCTCTCAGTCCACAATTTGAGTCATCCTGATTTATTCCAATAAACATCATACATCCTTCCTTTCCCTCTGTGATTAAACTTCACTGTGAACATCTTTCACAAGTATTAACTCACTCCTTCAAACTAGAATGCAGCTTTTAGAAAGCGTGCTGCCAAACACCCTTACTGTTGCTTTGCAACTTTGCTTTGCAATCTTATTGTGTACCAATAAAGAATGACTTTTGTTCTGTAAACAGCAAACAGTACAGCCCAGGAGTGGCTCTGCAAATACTCATTCAGTGACAAACAAATCAAATCTCCAGATGTGGGTGGCAGTCTATCCCCATAATTTTTATTTCACATGTATAGAATAATAGAATTATTTGGTTTGGAAGGTACCTTCACAGGTCATCTAGTCCAATTCTGCTGTCATGAGCAGGGAAAGAAGCTGAGGACCTTACTTCAAACTCAGGACCCTTCAGCCCAGCGTCCTTCAACCTAGCTGTGCATCCTGTTGAATGGTGTTCTGCCTTCATGACTTCATGAGATGCAGTGAGGCTTCAGCATAAGAAGGGACAAGGAGATTTTCAGCTATACTGCTTGACAATTTATGCTTCATCTGTAAACCACAGGAAAGCAGAACTTGCCCTGCATCTGCTGCAGGGGTTCTTCTGTTATACAACATATTCAGACTTCAGGGAGGGAGCAAAGCAGATGTATGCTCTTTTCTGAATCAGGACCTCTGTGTCTACATTTGGAGACCCTGCAAACTCAATTAAAATCTCATACAAAACTGATCACACTTTCAAGACATAGTTGAAGGTCTCCAGGTGGGTAAAAGAGATTCTGTGACTGTGTTTCACCACTAATTTTTATCCTGGCACATTAGGATGGTTTTATTATTTTCTCAGTAACCTTGATTATATCTACAACCCCAACATAAATGAGAAGGAACAGAGAACAGGGCTAGCTGTGAAGGCATCTCCTCCTTTCTGTCTAGAAGGCCTTCCTGTTCACTGCAAAGGTGCTGAAATATCATGAGTGCTACACAGCTCCCGTATCTAACACAGGACTTCCCACTCCCCAGCCATATCCATCCTGCCAGCTTCCTCCTGTCCCAACTGTGATGCTCTGGGGAATCTCAACTACTCAGCTCACGAATGGCACACACGTGCAGAGGCAGGGAGATCAGTGTAAGGGCAAATTGGTGTATTTTTTCCTATTAGTCATGACACTATTTTGATGAATTGTTGCAGAGGTGTCTGCACAGTCTTAAAAACTTACATAGTCACACCAGTTCAGCAGCTGTGAACAGCATCAGTTGTAGGTCAAATACATCACAGTATGTGTGAAGCTGCTTTTTTAAAAAATGGATTTCTTTCTGACTGCTGCTGCTGAACCACAGGTGAGCTGTCTGTAGGATTTCAGTTATTACTCATGAAAATGGTATGTCATTTTGTTTTGATGCTTACAGCTGCAAAAGATGAACTCTGCACAAGAAGACTGACCAGCAGCAGGTTTGGATTTTAACCACCACAAAAACTGAATCAAATGCAATTCCCTTTTCAGCCCATACAGCCCATACAACTGGTGAAGGAAGATCATGGGAATCTGAGAGTTGACAAGGCAAGCATGAGCAAGTTATACATATTTCAAAATCATCTGCATGCACAGATCATTACCTACTATTATCTTGAAAGGATCACACATTCTTTCTATCAGCAGAAAAAAGAGATATGGGGACTTCTACCACATACTTTAAGCTGTTTTTTGTACTTAAGCATTAGCCAGTTTTACAAAGAGGAAGATCAGATTGCCCAAATTCAAATCCTGTTCCTTTCTTTGGTACTAATGGAACAGCTAACTTGAGGTGAAATATTGCTGTCTGGCTATGACTAGAGGTCAAAGTCCCTGGGTAGGTAAGCCAGCACAGGCTGTTGACTGTGGGTCCTTTCAACCACTATCTCAGTGCTCTATGAATGGGATTAGAGGATCAGCCCGAAGTCCATGAAACTCTCTTATGTGGATTCCTACATGTAACTGAGTTAGGGGGACAGAAAGAAAAGAGACTCAGTTCAGGGTGCTGGGGAGCAGCAAATGCCAGCTACTCCCTAAGAAAAGGCAAGCTAGGAGTCACACATGGGCAATGCACTCCATGCCACCAGATCTGAATGACCAGAGCCAGGTGCTACTAACACAGTCAATCAGCAGTCTGAGACAAGGCGAAGTTACAAAGCAGGTCTGGGTTGGGCCAGTCAAGCGCAGAAGGAGACAGGGACAAAGACAGGTCAGGAGACAAGTTATACCATGGTTCTCAGGGCTCTATCCGGAACAGCTCCCTACAGTGCAGATCCTGAGCTCAGCCAGGAGTGGATCAGAAACTGGCACAACTTACAGCACAGGTCAAGCAGTTCAGCTGAAAAGCTGGATGCATGAAATTTTGGAAAGGTCCTCCCTGCTCAAGACAATTATAGCCAATTAGTGGCCTCAGAATTCTTACTTGCTTTGGAGTGCTTGAACTGTTTTAATACATACCAACATACTAATAAAGTGCAAATTGTCCCTATTCTTCTATCTCATGCAATTGTGAAAACTACAGGAGGCCCCAGGGCATAGTACAACCCCCACACTTGTCACAGGCATTCTTCAATAGAAATGTTTACTGGAAGCAGATGTAAAGCCATTCAGAACAGCCGCAAAGGTCTGTGCCACAGGTAAATCTGGACTACTATTTTTGAGGTCAGTTTGGTGTTAGAGATCTGTCATAAATGGTTTCCATATAACTTTAAGCTGTGGTTGGACAAAAAAACTCTTCTAAGCACAATCTATCTTAAAAAAATCACGGTGATTTAAGCTCTTTCTGATTTTAAAGGAAACTATAACTCCAGGACTGCAAATCTTAATGCCAAGTTTTGTCCTGATAAAATTTTAAATGGCTCTTTTATGAATTTGTTGAAAAATACATTTATATTGAAAACAGCAAGTGATCCTTAACTATAACATTGTAAATATGACACTGAGCTGAGGTTACAGATGGTACAATAATCTGTCTCACAGAACAAAGCTTGTCGACGAAGTGGGATGAAATATTGTAACATAACCTAATTTATTATTGCCTTTTCATCCATCTTGTTATATTATGAACATGTCAAAGTTCAAACCTTGATATTTAATCATTTAACAGTACGTTTTTCAATGCTGGAGCAAGCATTGATGGCGTAACTCTCATACCAACGATATCCACACTGCTTCTCTGATACCGGTTCAATTCAGTCCTGCCTGGAGAATTGAAAAAATATTAAGCTGCCAATGATACTTTTTTTTAATCTGTTTCTCCTTTTTTTCTGCAATAGTCTTCTGATGTCTGCCCAAAAACATTAACACTTATTTCTAGAGGAACCTGGAAGATGAACAAACAACAACTTGCTTGTTATGTGGTGACTCCTATTCTAAAGCATGTGGCTCAATTCCTTTGGTAATATCTCCCATATTAAATTTCTATTGTTTATTTAATACCATAGTTGCTTGTACAGACTGACCCTTCAGCACCAGCCAACAACTGACTAATAAAAGGTTTTTATATTAATAAAGTTGAGCTCTCAGATTTCAATGTAAGGAGATTGAGGTCAGCACTGTGTATTTTTAAACTGCAATCCACATTTTTTCTCTTTTCCCTTCTCATTGAATTGGTAAACAATCAAACCTATAAATACATACTATGGGAAATCAATAATATAATTTTTAATACCTATTTCTTTTCAGAAATTCCAGCTTCAAACAGGCACTCCATTCCTCTAGAATCACTCACTGCCTCGATGCTGCTATATCACATTCTTGGACTTTGGAAAACTAAGCAATTAATTATGAACATTTAAAGAATTATTTGATTACATGGAAATGGCAGAGCATGCTTCATATAAAACATCTCAAGTGCTGCAAAAAGGTAAGCACTGTTAACTATATTTTCTTAATGATGGAAATTAAGAAAAAGGAGAACATGAGCATGTTTTTAAAGTCTTAATACAAAAAATCCTCTTGATTTCCTGTACCACTCTCCATCTTTCAACACCTAGTGAATATTTGCTCACCTTTCCTCCAAAATTCACCCTGGAACTGTAGTCAGCATAGGGAAATATGTTACAGAATCTGATTTGGTAGCAATCTTTCATTCAGTAGATACATGTTCAAATAAATCATGAGTGGGTCCATGCCTGTGTAGTTCACATAGAAGCTAGATCAGGTTTTAAGGTAGACAGGCTCTAGTTTGTTTTCCATCATTTATCTGCTGTCTACCTTGTACAAGTTTGTTGTCTTCCTGATCCACTCTTTCCCGATCTTTAAAACTATGGTAAAGCACTTGGAAAATGTTCAGTATCTACAGTGGGAAGGTCATATCAAGAGATCCTATGTTATGAATATTTTCTCACTGAAGCAAGGACAGTGCCTTACAAAATGTGTGCATTTCTGGTACGTATATTCCTAAAATATATAAATAACCTCACTTGGGGCTAGAATAAAAAGGTTTTCCCACAAAAAATTAGAAGGCATCATTGCAGAAAAAAAAAAAGACACAAATGACTGTACAAGAGATATTCATGGTTCAGGAAATCTGCATGATAATTAGGCAATGACCGACAGCAAAAGAATATTACTCTGTTTCCCCTTTCCTTCTTTGAGAAGTGTTAACATTATGTAGTTAAAGTTAAAAATTGACTACATTAATCAAGCACTAAATCCTTAGTCAGTGACTGTATTCCTATTTTTCAACTGATGGACTGCCTGAACATTGACCCAGGTTTTTTACATACACTGTCTGCTACTTACAGGACTTCATAAATAACCCAACCATCAGCTTGTGGATTTCCCAAGAATAGTTTATGTCATGAAAAGCAATGAATATTCATTCTGTTATTTAACAGAATGCTGTTTACATAAGGTTAGCTGTAACACTGGACCTTCAGCCCACAGTAACACCTGTACTGACTACAGCAAGCAACTGCTGCTTCAGGTGATATAGTCTTGACTTGAAGTCTTTATATGCATTTCTTAAATGTGTATGCTAATACAGTTTTGACTGTTTAATGTAAATAAAACGATCTGTTGTTTCCCAGTATTTCTCAAGTCAAGTCCAGTGTTCTTGTTCTCTTCTTCACACGCTAGTAATCTCCCCACAACAACCTGCCTCTCCTTTTCCTCTTCCTTCCAGCCACCCACCACTGTTGCTGCCTCCTGGCACTGCTATGAAATTGTCCATTTGGCGTTTGCAACACAGAGCATCCCAGCTTTCCTCTCCTTTCTCCAAATCCTTCTCAGGATGCTGCAAAGAAATCAAGTGACTGAAGGTAGATTTATATGGATTTACTTGGCAATTTCTTTGCTTGTACAAAGGACACAAACATAGAAAACTAACCAACAGTAACTATTCCCTTCAAATGCCACTTGCCCATTCTATGCTTCTACCAGAAGTTATCTGGCAAATTTTGTGGCAGCTATGTAAGCCTCTGAGTACCCAGCTTGGTGCCCCTCCCAGGCAGAACATCTCTGCCTCTGGCCACTTCATTGTCTGGTTTCAGGAAGCCAGAGCAAAGTTGTGAGACTGTAAATGGGGTAAAGGCACACAACCCTGCTGAGGAAGAAGGGATAATCCCCAGGGCAAGGAAACAGCTGGTGCTGGTAAACCCTGAGGCCATCAGAGCTGACTCACCGGAGTACATTTGCCAAAGAGGTCCGACTTTGAGCTCTTCTTGGCAGAGCTCCTTGTATTTGCACAACACTCAGCAGAGTTCTGATCCTGCACAGAGCTAAGTACTGTACATAAGTACAGTACAACCTTATACCTTCATAGAACAGCCCAACCTCAGCGCTGGTAAATTTTTTCTCCCCTGCTTCAGCTGGTTCCAAGTTTACTGACTTGTAAATGCAATGTACTGACTTGTACATTAATATATGGAGGCTAATGTAGCAATGTTGCATTTGATGCAGAAATCATCATCATGAATATAAAACAGATGCACAGGACAATAAAGTGTTATTTGAATGAGATTGTCGTGGACCTCCACACACTATTTCTTCTTCAAATTATGCCATAGCACAAAGTGCAGCAGGAAAATCTAAAAGCTCTACAGCCAACTCATTATCTGTTGTTAGTAATATCAGACTGGGCAGCGAAATTACCACCCGCATTCCTACAGCAAACTCTGCTCTACAATTCTCTTCCGATGCTCTAGAGGTGGTCCCATTTGCTATTCAAATTTCAGCCTCCTCTGGCTACAAGCAGAGCCTGCCATCCCTTCCAGTGTTGAACCACAGGCACCATCATACGAGTATGTGGACATATATAAATCTGGACTGCACTAATGTACCCCATTCTTGCCTCCCTTGCCACTCCTCTCTCAGAAAAAGCGGGTCAAACGAGTGTCAGAAGATTTCTCACACTTAATGCTGTTAAGTCAGCTAATTGAATAAACATTTGTTTAACATTTCCTCCTATTTCACTAATGCACTGTGAGAATGAGAAGAATTTTATTCCCCTTCTTCCCCATCCTCCCCCTTCTTCAGGAGTGCCACTAGCTGTTATCGCTGTGACTAATGTGCTGTATGTGGCCATTATGGTCCTCAACTCTGAAATTACACCCAGGATGAACGATAGGCTCTGCCTGTATGCTGATTGGAGTTGGATGATGATTGATTAGAAGAAAGTCAGACTACGTAGCCATGCAAAAAGAACTGCATTAAGCCAGAAGCTTAAACACTAAAGAGCATTTCACCAGTGGCTTCAGAGCTATTAGATGTTTTCATAAGAACGTTCTCACATCCAGGTTTGCACATTTTATCTTTATTCTTTCAAATACTGAAATTGGTTGGATAAGAGGATTATATATATATTTATCTAGTTATATATTTATATATATATATATAATTTATATATATATATATATATATTTATTTATTTATACACATTTCTAAGAGTAGCCTGAACTTTTAGAGGAAATTGAAGAGGCTTTGTGTCAAGTACAGCTAAATCCAGCCTTTCTATATCAAACCCCTGCTAGAAAATTACTGTGCAGATGATAAGGCTGAAAGATATAATAAAAAGTGACTCTACTCAATTTACACTGCAATATTGGAATGACTGAATATTTTTCATTCAGGTGACTGATAAAATCACTAAACTGTATTGCAGATAAATAAAGGAGGCTTCTGTCAAGAATAAACACCATTAATCATGAAGTCTCATCCTCTGAGTGTGTTGTGCTATGCAACTGCACAAATGCACCATCACAACTGGCATGTGACCCACTGCCTCCTTTCTTCCCCCCCAGCTCCCCGGTGATACTGTCCTTCTTAGGAAACTATCCTGATGCCTTTACAACATTTGGAAGCCCGCAAATGTGTTTTCCATTCAAGTTTATACACAACTGCAACTAAAATCTAAATTTTAGTTTAGTTAAACTAAATAATAACTAAACTAATACATTTAGTTATTGCCTAAATGTAGGCAATACATTCAGCTAAAATTTGAACCTATGAGACAAAGCGAACTCAGGCAGACTGTGGCTGCATTGCTGTAAATCCAGCAGCATAGTGAAAAGCCTGTGTTTAAACTGCTGAGGATGAAGCCTTTATAATTCTAAAGCTTAAACAAGTAGGAAATTTTTCCCCAAGGCTTCTTCCCATTTTCTTTCAAACCCACGTTTTCTTACTCGTTTTATTACTTAGTTTTGCTATTTCCAAATAGGTGCTGAGTTTCCTTTTGAACATACAAACACAAAATTTCTTAATATCATAAATCTACCTCAGTAGAATCTATGGGTGTACTTTCAAAAAAGCAACTTTCATGCTAAAAAATGGACATGAGCTAAAAGAAACCTACCCAGCAAATGCACAGTCATACAAAAAAACCCAGACAACTTAGGTAACCTTTTTGTAACCTGTTTCAGAGCAAGAGATGATTCAATAGTGGCCATGTTATTAAGTCAGAATAAAGCAGTGCCCTACACACTAATGAGGTTAAAAAATGTAGTTAGGTCTTCATGTTAAAGGTACTTAGCAAGCAGCCTGCTTGGCAAAGACCAACTGTGTGTTGGAGCAGAGGACTAATCACACAGGCAGGAATCAAATCGACTGGAAGAATTAGGAGACTTGCGGCCCCGAGGAATGTAATTCATGCAGAAAAGCAGTTGTCAAAGCGAGGCCAGGGAACTGTGTGGGAAGAAAGCAAAATAAACAGCTCAACAAAGAAAACAAAGCCGCTCAAATAGTGGCTTTTCTAATTCTTGAGTACACTGAAACTTCAGTGGGTGCATATGACAAAAAACTCATCAAAGATGACCTCTATAAAAGTAATATACTGGTAAATAGTGAACCGGTTCAAAAACACTCAAAAAATGCCTGTAGGTCTTTAAAAATAGCCTTACCATGGTTATGCAGGACAGATAAGTACGCATACATACATGCATGCATGATTGGGAGAAGAAAAACAACCAAATGGTACAAAGCTAAGAGAGTTGAAATGGTTTCTACAATTACTCCTCATTTTTCTCTCTACCATTCACAGATGAGAAGAGGATGCAGTCTGCATGCAGAGTGCTTCTGCCTGTGTGCAGTAATACTTTCTGTGGAAAAACAGCATTGCTAATTAGGATCCACTCCCACAGTATGAGGACCAGATTACTGCATCCACCAGGGGTATTATCTGACCAGAAAGAAGAGCTTGAGGCTTATCCTAAATCTCAAAAAAACTCACGTGCAATTCATGGGAAGTTTTTTCTCGTGATGGGTATGACCCATGACAGTAAAATTAACTTTTGAAATCAACCCATATATGAATTTCACAAATACTTTGTTCTCTTGAAAGACAGTATTTTTAATTCATGTGTTATGACTCTCATATTTATTTTTTTTTTATTTTTAGAAATTAAGCTTTTATCACTTTTCGTATTTTGGAACCTTTCTCCTCATCTCATTCATTCACTTATGATTTTTCTAAACCCTCCCTACCTCAAACTCAAGAAACGCTATGCACATTATTGTTCCAGCAAATTTTAGCTTCTCTTCTTCCCTTAACTCCTTCCTCCCCCATTAAGGGGGAGGAAGCACCTAAAAATCTTCTCACATTACTTCAAGTGAACACTGTCCTCAACATCTGTTCTGTGATGCTAAGAAAACACTCTTTTCCCAAATTCAAAACCAAACTGAAATAAATCCTTTCATTTCCAGTGCCTACTGTAAGTCACGTTCACAATATTACAAAACTGGAATTTGGGGAGGAAAGAAGTATTTCCTTTAATTCTTTTATATAATAAAAGAATAACTTCACTGTTTAAAACAAAACCAAGTTGGCAATAACAAAAGAGAAATTCAGAAAGTCTCCTATTGCACTTTCTACCCACATTTGGTTATGAAGGGAACATTTGACTAAAATTCTAACTTTACAGGACTACAGTCCTGACAAAACAGTGATGTGAAGTTTCAGCATTAATCATTTCTGTTGAGCTATGGTTAGATTTGCTTCAAACCTCTGTACTATCATCAACCGACAGCCCAAAATTGATATTCACAGGGATTAGTGACTGTTACTGAAGAGAGTATTGGCTAGAATTTCTCTTCTAAAACTACATGCATCAGGGAAAAAAACCCAGATTCTACACATCTACAGAAACTCCTGAATAAAATTCTACATAATTACATTTTTGTATATAAAATATGCAGATTTTTTTCCTGAAATGCATGCTCCCCCCTTCCCCTAGACAAATACATGATTTGGGATAGAAAAGCCATTTTGAGAGTGCACCTGAGTGACAATATCAGCTATACAGTACACATTTATGCTGTACTCAGGACTGTAGGCAAGAGGTGGCATTATGAAAACATGACTTCCAAGCTTCTCCCATCCTCCAAGCACCACCACAAACAGCAGATGTGCAAGTCACAGATCAGCACCAGCAATCATGAGGGCAATAGGATTTACAGGTATATGAAGCACCACCTGTGTCAAAGGTGAATGCTGCTAAAGTACAAGGGGAGAAGAAAGATAATTCAGCTAACAGCCCCCTCTTGCATTTTCTCTGCCAGTATCGAAAGTCCAGGTATGGGGGCTGGCTGAGGTGCAATCAGAGAAGATCAGGAAAATACTCAGTTCTCATGCCAGGATGAGAAGTCTTGTCTCCATTGCGCCAGTTTTTTGATCCTGCAAGCACTGAAAGCCATTTTGCTGCTACCTAGTCCAGAGTACAAGCTAGTCCAAACAAATAGTAAATACATAATGGCTGGAACACTACAGCCATCAAAAAAGCCACAAGATAAAGTCCTCACATTGCTGTTCTTGTCCTATTTGTGTGAAAAACTGGAGTTACAAAACATTTCCCAGGCAAAGCTGTGACTTTGAACAACTTGCATAAAGGAAATTAATATTCTGGCTGCATACTTTTTTTCAAAAGTAGTAAAGTCAGTTTTGAAATCTTTGAGGTAAATGCACTATCTATGTGCTGGAAGCATTATGAGTTCTCTAAACAGAGTAGTAGTGGGTGTGTAAATGAAAACCCTAAGGTTAGAAAGGTTAGAAAACCCTAAGCCGCTTAGACACGGCTCTGAAAAATATCAAAATTAAATATATAAAATATAAAAAAAAATATAAAAGCTGTAACAAGGCATCAAGTGGAACAACCTGGCCAGCTTGGAACACACCTGCACAAGCTACATATTTGCTCCCTCAGCATCTCTGCAATTCAATCTAATCACAACACAGAGAAACACAGTTCCCAAAAAAGGTATCAGGATGGAAGCCTGACGTCCAAGGAAGAAGCAAGGCAAACGAAGGTAGGCTACACAAGTTTTCCTCGTACTGTCTTGATGATATACGCTGATAGTGATCTTGCGGGGTAAAGCAGAAAACATCTGATTGCCCCTGGTCATTCAGCTACTGCTCTCTCTGCCAAATCTGTCTGCAATGTTGTTAAATGGGGCTATTTGCGTTGGTGGCCTCTATAAACTGGACTAGACTATCAATTTTTTCTTCCATGGGCCAGTGGAAAAGGCATGATAAATCTAGGCTGAATTTCAACAGGAGATACAGGACTGAAAGATGTGCATCTTTAAAGAGATAGCCACTTAAATCTGATATGTTTAGAAATTCTCTCTTATGTGAAATACTCCCTAATTTTCTGTTGGTCCTTAACACCAATGGTCACAACACCTCATAAATATCGCTTTCAAGAAAATGATAGGTTAGTTCATTCCTTCAGAAGCTTTATACTTCTGACTCATGGGCTGCAGGATGTTTTGCCTCTGTATCTAACCTCCGCAGAGCCTCCAGAAAAATGCCAATGCACCTATGAAGTTACTATAAATGCAGTTGTAATCTATTGTAAATTCAGACCTACACATTCAGTGCTGGAAGGGATTAAGCACCTGCTCTTTAGTGGCAGCTTCACAGCTTCTGAAATAAGGTCCCAAGCCATTTCTTGGTCATGCATCCTAAAAGCAAAAATCAAACAGAATAACATTTTTCTTTAAATTGTTTCCTCTATTAATCAATAAAATCAGTCATCAATGATAGGTCAGCCTGGCCTGAGGTGCAGTAATGAAACACCCACTGAACACAAAACACAACCCTTTCAGTCTAATTTCTGTATCACTGTAGTTTTTCCTAGCACCACTCAACAGAGAATATGCAAGGGACAGTTAATTAGTCTCCTGCATCTCAGAAGCACAGCTACAACAGCCTATGTTTACAGATATACAAACAAATATAGATTTATACACACACACATATACATATTTTTTTATTTATATATATACATATACATATACATATACATATACATATACATATACATATATATATATATATATATATATATATATATATATATATATATATAAAAAAAGAAAATAAAATACAGTGGGATGAGTAGGTGGTTCCAAAAATTGAAACAAGGTTTTCATCCTCTGGGAAAGAAAAAGTCTCAACTACATTCAATCCATACTCCAAGATTTCAGGACTTGATGTCTTTGTTGGGGGAGGATGGAGTCTAAACGGAAAGATTGTGTGAGAGCGTGATGAAGATGCTCTGTGTTCCTAAAACACATCCTACTCATCACTCATATTTCTTGGAGTTTATACTCTAACTTTACGGAACCTCCAATTCACACCACAGGAATCTCACAGGTATGCTTTAAAAAAAGAAAGGGGAAAAAAAACCCCAAGAAAAATCCCCACTAAGACTGTAACATTTCAGCTCTCTTTGAAGCAAGATTTAACATGAGTGGAAGAATTGTACTGAAAAAAAAGGAGTCTGTCACAGTCCAGTACCTCACAGGCTACTGCAACAAGTTTGACAGCATCCTCTATAGAGTTGGCTTGCTTCTGGTTCACTGCACGTGAATACCACAGTCAATATCTGCTCACTCGACTAATACTGCTGACTACAGCACAAAGAACACAGGAATTTTGTCCAAGAAACCACAGGCACAGAGCATTTGAATGTGCACTATATTTCGAGTTTGCATTCGTTGCAGCTGATAAAAAAATGTGATAAAGAAATTTCAAGCAGCAAAAGGCAAGCATTGCAACTATTCTATATATTTTTGTTTAAATGTTAAATTAAGGTAATGATCCATATGTTCTCAAAGGTTTTGCCACTGAACACTTTTTTCTAAATACTTTGTTAACATTTTTCCTCTAATTTTCCATCATTCTCAGACTCTGAGCAGCTTCTTGCATTAGTTTTAACTGCAGAGATCTAAAATTACTCAGTCCATGACAAATGTAAACAAAGATATTCACCCTATTATGTAAAAAGGATGCATGCACACACAGACACACAAATTCATACACTTGTATACACATGTCCACAGAGCAAGCATCCAAACAGCTTTTGGGTTATTTTTATTTATTTAATAAATTATATAAATGTTTTTTATATATATATAAATATATTAAAATATATATAAACAATATTATTTAATATATAATTAATATATAATATATAAAAATATAATATAATAATATATAATAATTAATAATAATTTAATTAACAATATAAATAAATATAAATTATTTAATATTTGGGACCGAGTTATTCCTCGGTCTACAGAAAAATGTTACATAGAACATTGACCTGAGGCATAACTTCGCTGGCCATTCTTTTTGTTTCCATCATCCCTTAATTCATGCTGGTTTGAAAGCCTGCCGTAGGGAACCACTTCTCACTGGCAGCCAAGAATTCATCTAAGTACTGTTAACTGTCCAGATGGGTAAATCAGCTAAGTGGCAGTGCTGACGAGTGCTGATAGACACCTTACTGCTGATAAACCTTAGAACTGCTCTCTGCAACAGCATAATCCATAAAAACCTCTTGAAGAATCCCTTTCGCTAGACTTGGCTCCACCAGACAAACCTGTACCTCTCTCTGTCTCAGGTGAGGATGAGGCAACCGATTCCCTTTAGACCATTGGAGGAGTGTTCCTGAGGGTTTTTCCTAATTTTTCCTCCCCCTGTGTCACACGGGGGGGATGCCCTGTGTGTTGTTACTACTCCAGAGTGCTGAAGGGAGGTGGTCAGCCAGCTTGCCAGCTGCTGGAGGCACATCATGCTCATTAGGGCTGGGGGCTACTGCCACATGAGTGTTTTTCTCAATGTTATTAAAAAGAAAAAACAAACAAACAAAAAAACCCCAAAACATGAACCAAAGATTTTGGGGAACTTTCTACCAAGGGTTTTCAACAAAACAACCCATTACATTTTACAAGCTTTTCCTTCTACATTAAAAATCTCACCAAAATTTTTCTCTCGTTTCAATTGCTACAACTTCCCCAGACAGCTAGAAATCAAGCTGGCTGTAGGAAAAGAACAAAGAGCCCCTGTTAATGCAATATTTATCTGCTGCTATTGTTTCTCCTTTATAAATCTGTAGTTCCTTGGCATTACAATTAGCTACTCCACAGAAAATGATTATGTCACAAAGCATTATCCACCACAGAAACAGATGAATGATGTGAACCAAATGTAATCTGGTGTGCTTGGAGGCAATTCTGTTGACTTTCATGTAAATGTGCTGGCTTAAAATGGGGATGGATTTTAGCAGTGAATTCTTATTTGATCTAGAATTTATTTTTCAGCAGAAATTATATAAGACAGTTTTTTCCAAATACTGCTTTTTCCTAGAAAAGAGACAGAAAATCACTGAGAAATACAGACGACTTGAATTGACTGTGAAGTAGCTCCAGACTTCAGCTTACGTAAACCAATGAATGTAACTGAACTAGTAAAACAGCTACATCAAAAATATTTAGCTATTTTTAATCCATATTTTAACCTACACTTTTTTCTTTAAAATGTAGCTCGGAGTCAAAAAATTAAGAGAAGCACCCTTTTTTCCTGCAATTCAATATATGTCACTACTAATTTGCTTTCCAAACTTTCTGCAGTTTCAGAGTTTTTAAAAACACTCTTTCTGAAGCTACTCTGCAAGCTTTATAAAGCTGTCAAAGGAGAATTTATGATCTGCAAATCTTAAGGTAAATACCACTAAACAAGAATGAACAGCTGAACAAAACACTGATTCACTATTTTAAATGATGCAAAAATATACACTGAGTGAGATAGCACAGTTTTAGCCTAGACAGAAGCTTCCTATTCCCAAGGTTTGTAAAAGGTCCAGCAGTGAGTGAAAATTATCTGCTGAAGTTTATATGTGGGCATCTGGCTCTGGAATTTTACTTCCCTGAATACCACTAAGAAAAGAGGGACACATGCTGCTTGCAGAGCCTACAACACGTGTACTGTATGGCAGGTAACAAATGCTGAATAACCTTAACTAGTCACCAGACCATGCTGATTCCTTCTCAGAGACTTGCTATAAAAATCCTCCAGGCTATTAGCAGTTGTTTATTCTTCATGCTGCACTTCACTTTCAGAGACAGGTTTCTTGGAGTGTTTCCCATTTAATACAAGATTTCTTCCTGTCTAAAGAAAATACTTTCAGGGATGATTTTGGAAAGCTGTAACTACAGTCATCTTTTCATGTCCCAATAGCTTCCCAGTCTTTCTTGGTTGATGGCTCCTGGCTAAACCATAAAACCCATTCCAAGTCTTAAAGTAATTAAAGCCAATTCAATGAGTGATGTTTTTCATGCTGGGTGGGGCTCTCCTTCCCACTGTGAAAGGATCAATGAATGCTCTGACAAGCAGACAAACTCCTTGCCAAGTCTACAGCTTACAGGTACACTGAGGTAAAGCAGCAGGTAAAAGATTTAAGAGGTTTAAGCACTCAGATTTAAAAAAATAAATTAGAGCTTAGAAATGAAAATTAAAAGAAAAATCATAATGTCAGTGACAAGGCTGGGAAAATGTAAACATCCTATCAAATGTGTAGCTAGCAGTTTCTATCATAATAGAGGATATGCTTTAAACTTCTCACATTTAGGCATCCCCTATTTAGCTGCATGGTCCAATCCAATAGTAGACAATGATGAAAGCTGAGTGTCCGGGCCTGACTTTGCTTTTCTTTACTCCCTTGTGTAACTGATGTGTGTATAAACTAGGTATGAAATAACACATCTAAGAACTGGTCTCCCTTTTAATCATCTTGGAGCTGACTGCAAGCAAAACACATGCTTTGATTTCGTATCAGAGCATTGAGAAAATTCAAAATATCTTTTCAAGGCATTCATGTTAAGCACATGCGCAGTTATCTGCACATGCACCATTTCAGGGCATAGGACTGCCAGACTTGCTAGTATCAACCAGCAGTTAGGAGCTTGGAATATTGTCGAACCTTGGAAGCTAAAATACACCAGCTGTACCTTGCAACTTCCTTCTGGCAAAGGAAGCCTCCCCCAGCAGTAAGCATATGGGCAGCATCAGTACACGTTCCCTTAGATTTACCTGCTCACTCTTTTGTGTAGTCCAGAGCTAAGGTAAAAGGGGATGGCAAAAGAAAGAGATGGAGACTAAACAGATGAATGTTTTCAAACATGCATGATGTATCTTGTATTAGATTCAGCCCTGACACTTTAACTTTCCACTAGGCTCCTGCAACACTCGCATTTACCACTCCAAGATGTACACAAGCTACTGCCCCAGAGCCATCTGATATTGCCACCTGACTGTTGTCTCCTGCCTCATCTCTGCAGTTCCTTCCACAGCCACAGTAACAGCACTCGAAAATATCAGGATAGGACACCTTCAAAGGCTTTCCAACTCGACTTTGAAAGGAAGCATACTGGGGAAAACCTACTGATGCAACTTGGTTGAAAGCATGGGAATGAACAAATGGCCAAGAAGAGTAGCTTCATAAATGGCTGATTTTAAATCCATCAGAATTTTGCCTCTGCCTTAGGAGTCTTCTTTAAAAATTAAAATATATTTAAATAAAAACTCTTGTCCTGGCTAAGACAGATTTTAAAAGTTGTGGGACTATACAGTTATTTATACTTGCACTGTCATAAAAATAGACGAGACACCCATCTTCTTCTGTTCACTACTAACAACTTTTATTCCAAACAAAGACAACAAGCAGATGGAAGAGTTAGCCAATAATAAATTTGTGATTTGGATCTTGAAGAAAAATAGCATACTCACGGTATTAATTTCAAATAAACACCCTCATTAGGCATGATTTTGAATCACTGCACACCAACCAGAGAAGGCATCACACTTTAATGGATGACCTAGCAGAAGTCATGGAACAAAACATAGATAAGCTTCAGCTCCTTCTTTAATACCACACTTTAAAAATCAATTTTGGAAATTAGGAAAGAGCTGGACAAAAACTACAAAGAAAAACAAAGCAGGAAAAGTGATTACTAAAGCTTCTTTTTTAATCATATGGTGTTTATCACAAAATTTAACCACCTAGTTCAACATAAAGCAGCAAAACTGAATCACAGTTTACTGGATTTTTTTCTAATCTGGATTTGAGAAAACAAAATAATAAAAGGAAAACACAAGCTCCAGCCTCAATTCTGCCATTCATCCATTGCCGCTAAAGAACAACTCAAGTTTCATACATCTTCCTGAAGTATAAACCAAAGATGTACTGTAGAAATTCCAAGATAACTACACAGTCCTAACAGGTTTTGTTAACACAAAGTGACACATTTCAGTACATATTCATAAGGGTTGGGGGTTATTATTGGGCTGTAATTGCAGTTGTTCTAACACCTAATAAGCCATGGCTGGAAAAACAAAGGCAGGTTAATTTGTGATTTCCTCTACTCATTCAGAGGCAAATTAAGTGTCAAACAGCTAATACAGAACATATTTCATTTTATGAGATTTTAATTTAATTCTGCAACGTATCGTTGATGCCTTAATGTAGGGTGGTTTATCTAAGAGGAAGAGCAATTTATAAACCTCTTTCATTTGAAATCTTTAATGATAGGATATGATAGCATAATTACAGCAATGCCTGCTAGTCCTACTATACATAAGCATCTGTCAGCAATTCCATCATAAACATAAACCCTTATTTTAAGATTATAAAATTTGGCTCCAGGCTGAAATTTGGGATGCAACAGTTATGACTATCAGTAATTAAACTATAAGAATAACACATATGAATATATATACATTTTTAGAACTGCAAGTACGTAAGAGCCTTGTAACATCTTTAAAATTCCTGCTTTCTTTTTTCTTTTTCACTTGGATAGTGTTCAAAATTATGTGCAGACATTGTAGGTACCATGCAGACAAGGCCCTCTTCACATTTTCTTTGCACTTGTATTATACCTAAACTAATTCCACTAATGCTTGACAGGTTCTGTAACACATTTTGAGGAGCTTGAATAACTAAAATCATGCCTTTTTAAAAATTTTATTTTTAATTCATATTACACACATTTGAGAGTACTGCAAAGCCGAGGAGAAAACCACTCATACAATGAAGTCATTGTTGAAGCTGTAGGCAAACATTTGCTTCCTGACTGGTTTCTTGCCATTTTTCTCTCAGAATTCAAACATTCTCAATACATCTTTTTTTTTTTTTTTTTTTTTTTTTTTTTAAATGGGTGCTAGGATAGCAGTTCAACTGATGGCTCTAAATGATCCCAGGTGATCCTAAGTGCTACTCACACCATGCTCTGTAACACTTGCAAGAAAACCACTGGGTGCCTACCTCACGTGTATGTACATTAATATATTTTCCTGAAAACTGCAAAAGCATGACAAACCCTAATACCTACAAAGATGCTGAAGTTGAAATGTTTTTTTTAAGTTGCTTAATTGCCTATTTCTATTTAATTACACTAACCACAACAGCTCTAAGGGTCCCCTACAGCTCATCATTCCAATAGATATATAAACCAAATGAGCAGAAGAATCAACAGAAGCTAATGGGAAAAAATGGCAAATATCAAGGCAATTTTGAGTTTAAAGCTTGGGCTGATATCAGAGTATATTTCTCTGCTAAAAAAATCAGGTGCCTGCAGTCATCTCATCTGGCTAAGACCTCCTTGCCTCTTCAGGGCCCAGCTGAATCATCACAGGGAGCAGGGGTGCACAGCACACAGCACACTTTTCCACAGAAGGAGCATGATTTTGCGGTCAGAGGGGACTAGTCCTGAATGCCAAACAAGGGATGAAAGAGGCATTTCCAACATCTTAGAGAAATCTTGGCACTGAGAGCAGTGTATACTGCTAGTCCTGATTTCCCACTGTCCTGATGTCCCACCAAAGCAGGTGACAGTGGTCTACCCACCCAAAAGCCCTGATGTTTGCTTCGGGTGTCATGCTATAGACTGGGTTCATGGGACTGAGGCTCCAAGGAGGGTTCAGCTCAGCAGTCAGGAAGGGTTCCACATGGCACAGACTTCCTGAAGCCTCTTCCAAGCTGGTAGGCAGTTCTTGTGTCTTGGATGATGGTCCTCTGCTGATGCAGGTTAAAACTCCCTACCCCATCTGCCCAATACAAAGAGAAAGGCGAGTTCCCCACTAGATTCAGAATGAGCAGGATCATCTCCCCCAGCTCCCAAAAACATCCATCCATGCAGAATGTTAACTGCACTGCAAAATCTAGGATGACCCCATAATGACTATCTGTGCCTGCCACTTTCAGCTTACAACAGTACTTAGCAGCAAATGTACACATGTATTTGAGTGTATTTTATTATGTGGTAGATTGTGGTGTAAATGGTGATGCATCTGAGGAACACTGAGGAATAAATCACAAATTTCTGTGCTCTCTCTTTCTATAAATACCTACTTTTCCTCTAATGCCCAAGAAGACTGCAACACAGATTTATTACTTAGCTCCAGGCAAATTTGCTCTGAAATTACAATTCAGTAATAGAAGACTGACCAAAAAAAAACCCCGTTAGTAAAATATTGTGTATGTACTTGGGCATGTAGTTAGGACTGTTAATATCAATTAATTCGGCTCACAGAGGAGGACTTGTTTTAAAACAACTTCATTTTTCTTCTGCATATATGTAATTACACAGCTGTAACTAATAGCCATAGAAAAGTGATCTGCCATCTAAACAACCAGCATTATTCTTCAAAGTATTACTTGTGCTTTTCTTCTTGTATTTTCTCAGTGTGAGAGGTGCTTAGTAGATACGATTAAATGTATACATCAAGCCTTTTAGTGAAGTACCAAGTCCTGATTTTTGGCTCCATTTTAAATGGCATTTAGCAGTTTTCTGGACACATCTACTAGTTTATTCTGCAATGCTGATACCCATCTCCTCATATGGAATAAGATAAAATTTATTTCTACAGGATTCCACCACTACCATCCTTTTCTAATGCATGTTATCAGTGGTATTCATTTCTTTTATCTTTGTGTAAACCATGTGCTCTATCACATTTGCCATTTTGTTTGGGTGACATTCCCATCAATCAACCAATTGCCTATATGTGCACACAACAGGGACTAAGAAAATTTACCAAAAATTTCATTATGCTTCATAGCAGTCACTAGGGGAAAAATATCAGCCTTTTGGTTGTTTTGTAAACAAGCCTTTGGCGTGAAAGGAAATTTTAGCTATGAAGAATACCAAGATTAATACAGATTAAATACATGTTTATCTGGCTGTATTTCACAGGGCTCAGCGCTTTTTAATTTAGCCTTTATAGAATGAAATAATACAGAATAAATGTCAGCAAAACTCATTGGTAACCTTTGTCAGCTACCTATTATAACAGGAATTCCTCAAGCTCCAGCATGGGTTATGCTTTATGAACAGATAATCTCAATGCTTTCCAAAAGTAAATTTTGCACTCTAGCAAGACTGGAAAAGTGCTCCAGGTACAGGTTTCAGGTATTGCAAAGGTTCATGTATTTGTCCATTCTTTCAGGAAGCAAGGGGGAACACTGAATACTCACACATGCAGAGGAGGAATGGGAGACGGTTCATAATGGTAGCGTCCCTCATGATGTCTCGCATCAATTGGTACAGGAGGGTGGAATGCTGGAAAAAGGTGAGGAGGATCTGAAAAAACAAGCGAGGTTCCCAGATCTGAGTATGTCCAATGATTCTTTAAAAACAACATTCATAAAGACAGAACAGATTCTGAAAAGCATGTGTTAAGGATGCTATGACTTAGGGGTCACAATCTCCTTCTGTGCTGCTGTCAGTCAGGTCTGCCTGAGAGGAGAATTTGGCCCACAGTGTTTGCATGAATATGTATTTACTAATTTTAATATTCTCTTTTTATAGCTTAAATGGAAAAGGGTATAAAAAATGTCTTTAATAAATAATTATGTGCCCATATGCGAAGCATCAGATCAAAAGGACCATCACAGCTTTCATAAGAATTCCTGATTTATTTATTTTGTATTAAAACAGGGAAAAAACCCCATCATCCCAGGATGAAAAGCCTAAGCAGAGAATACAATGCAATAAAAAAGTATATCCTCAGAGATGTATTCACAGTTCTACAACAGAAAGCCAAACTGAAGTGACATGATGAGAAATATAAGTAACACTGAAGTAAATCAGAGAACAATGTTAGAAGATAAATGTGACTGGAAAAGGCAGTATTTGAGATGTTTAACTGCACCACACCAATGGCTGAACCTGGAGGAATGTGTGTTAGGACAGAGAGACTCATTTCATACCCAGCTTTTAAAAAGGAAGGGTTCTTTCTTTGTCCCCGTGACTGGAGACCCAGGAACTCACAGCTGCAGTAAGCTCCCCTGGTCTATCTCCTCCATGGCTTTCACAGGATGGGGGATTTTGCAGCTGTCAGAACTCCTGTTCCCTGAAAGCCTCGGAGACAGGCTGACAAAAGGGGGAATGCGCCCCTGACACCCCCATGGACTCTGCCCTGAGGAATCAGGCACTGGCCCACCCTCCCTACGGCTTCTGCAGCCAGATTGCCTCCCAACTTGGAGTGGCACAGTTCACACAGACCACAGCTCTCCCCACCAGCACACCACTATGATCTGCGTGCCTCACAATGTTATATGCTGCTCATCACTGCCTCCCAAATGCTCACAATTTCAACCAGATGTTAAGCACCTCCAGCAGCAGGAAACAAACTGATCCTGCACAATCATTACCCAACTGCCACTTTGGGTGATGTCATGTGTTTATATGTCACCAAAGGCTGAGAAGTACAGACATTAGGTCATGTCATGGATTCACTAAAATGCTTCTAGAAAAAAAGAAAACTTCAATCATGTACTGGCAGTAAAACGAACTGTACTCCAGTTTTGCCCAACAACTCTCGAAGTTATCTTTTCTTTGTATTTCCCACCTTTCCTATTCAGCAAAATGTAAAACACCTCTTAGACTATATTATTTGTGAAAGCAGTTACCTGGTCCCAAATAGAGTTAGTTTAAAAAATAAAAAAGGGGTTTTCCTCATCATGTTTTAAAAAGTTGAGTTGCTTTACTGTTGTATTTTGAAGTGCAAGAAGAATGAGAGGAAAAAACCTCATTGCCCTGAGGGAATACACACAGATGATGCAGAAGAAATAATTTCTGAGGAAATATTCCCAGTATTTCAAGAAAGCCTGGAAATATCTGACACAGACTGTCCAGTTATATGCCTTGATTTTGCAAAAGGACATCAGCATGTGATTAGCCACAGCACATTTCAGCCATTTACTGACTTAGGCACCATAAATGAAAAATAATTGTGGCTTATGATGTAAGCTGGGAGCTCAAACTCACAGTATTTTTAATTCTGGTTCTGCTGCACCAACTGAACCTTGGCATGCAATCTGTTATGAGCTTCACTCCCCATGCCAAGCACTCATGGTCTTCAATACTATTTTTACTGGAGGTAAAAAAATATGTCACAGATGATCAGGAACACACTGTCATTGTCTAAGTGGAGGATGCTTGCTGTGACCTCCTGAAATACATTACCCAGCAGACACCAAGGCAAAAGGGAAAAGGGACATGGGAAGTGTGCTTTAGCATATCTCCCTGTCTGCCCTCTTCCCCGTTAAACTGGTATTTGACTACAGCAGAAACCAAAGGGAGGATGTTTCAATGCAGATGTCCAACATTTTACAATATGAAGTCTGCTGCCATTTCAGCAAAAAGGAAGTCACTCACACCCTAATAAATGCACAGGCAAATTCTTCTCTGCCCTGTGCATCTCCTTCAATGAGTGAGTCTGCAAAGCACAGGTAAGACCATAAGAGATTTTGATACCCATATTCATGTCAGACAGGATGTGGTTCACCTGGCCAAAATATGAAACCCCACTCAGGATGCCAAGCCTCCTTACTGTCCACCTTCACCCAGCCTGAGTGCCTACCCATTAAAAGCAGTCCTAGTAATTATGTAGTGAAATACCATTTGACTGTCCTCAATATCTAATTTACTTTCCACTGAGAAATGGAAACTTAATATTAAACAACCCAAAAAAAGGTATTTTTTTCTCTGTGGGGCTTATGCAGTGCAGATCATCATCAAGTTTTATTTATGCATGGGCTACAAATCTCCAGGAATATCTTTTTGAGTCCTCTCACATTAAGCTCCTTTGTATATCTTGGTTGCATCTTGTTTGTAGTTTCCATCTGGGAAACAGCCGTACTCCATCACGGCACTTGGAGCTGTCTCTGTCAGCCCTGAGCCGTCCGGAGCAGAGCTGCATATCAAACCCCAACATAATTACCCATCTCACAGTTTATTATTTACACATGAGCAATACAGCTGGTGAACATCATAACTCAAGTACATGTGTAATAAGTAACTACACTGTAGCATCTCTTGTTGCAAACCTTAAGAAAAAACACATGATGACTTTTCCAAAGTCAGGCTAAAACTGCTGAAGCAGAATAAGGTGCCACTAAACCTGACTACCTCCTATTTATCATACAATTTCCTGACTGATGGTTCCACAAACCAGCTGCTAAGTGCTGTGTACTCTACTGTCAGCACACTAACATGCTAAATGGGAGACAGAGAGAATAATGTACAGAACTATAGAACTGGTGGAGTCAATTTTACAGATGGAAATCAAATCCTGCCATGGTGGGTCAGCCCGCAGCACAAAAGTAGCTGGTAAATTCTACGTGCTTAGGGCCTAAGACCACTCCACTTTAAAAAGCACTGAATATTTGTATGGAAAGACTCTCAGAGAGCTGACAAAGCACCCATCGTCCAGGGCTTCACTTAGAATTCATTTGAAACGACATAAAATGTAATCGGTTGATGTGTATTTATATGGAAATAGGTAATAAGAAGTTTACAAAGCAGAAACTGAGGCAGTAGCCAGTTTCACATTGACTTCTCATATCCCACCCAGTAACGGTTTCATTAAAGGCACCATCATAATATTAACAACACATTCTGCCACAATTATTGATACTGTAGGTAAGTAAAAAAACTGAGGGAGACTGGTCAAGCTAGAATTGAATCTGAACCTATCTGACTCATGGTTGGTTGTGCAAGATGCTTTACCTATCTGGAGAACCAGGGAAAAAACTCAGTGTCAAAGACAGGACTATGTCAGACTATGTTTTCATTAATTCATTTAAACTGTGAGGGAAAAAACTCTTTACCTTCAGAAAGGAGAAACTCCTCTCACCAAAACAAATCAACAAAATCTAACTTCCTATTCCGCTAAGGAAATTACTTATTACCTTAAAAATTTTGGCTAAGATGCAAACTTACACGGAGTATGCCAGGCAGTTTTCTTACAGACATCCAAATGCAACTGTGCATTCCTGGGATAATGACATCCTTGCAGAGACTGATGAAAGCATACAGTACATGGACAGATGCTGGCTGTGTATTTGCAGCCCTCAGCTTCAACTCAGGAAAAGCACCTGATTCTGTGAATAAATTTCGCTGTTTTCAAAACCTTGTAAGGACATGCCAAAGCACTAGAAATATTATTATTTGAAGACGTTGCTTACACATTGCTGAGTTTGGTAGCTGTTGCTACCTTCTGAATTCTCTGCTGCCTACAGAATGCAGACTAGGTAGCTGTTGCTACCTTCTGAATTCTCTGCTGCCTACAGTAAGCTTCCTCCAGATGGTCTCCTGTGTCCTGCACAGCTAGTGGGGTCTCCTTAAAACAAAGTGGGAGACACAACTGCCTGTAAGACTGCAAACTGATCAATGTAATCACTTTAAAATTTTCTGGGAAATGTGTCAATTTATGCTGACTATCTGTTGTGTAAAACCTGCCTTCTTATTTGTCCTTCAAGAATCAGTCTTACCTGTAGGCACACAGTTTGTAGTGATTGGGAATGGGGTGGCAGCTGAAGCTCATCCCTAATAGGCTACAGCTGTGTAGGACAGGTGAGCAGTGTTGAAGGTAAAGAGACATGGAATGCTGAGGGGTATGAACCAATCACAAAAGGGTAGAGAGGGCACACAGGTGTAATGCATGTAGGATGAATGCATGAACGGAAGAAGTCGGTGATGCTTGGGGTCACTTAAAGAAGTGAATAGGTTCATCTCCAATTACAATCATTCCCATACAGGAAAAAAGAAGAGATCTGCTCTTGTTCTCTGAAAGTCGACAACCTAAGTCTCTGCTGCAGCATCAAGAGAAAGAAACTGGGAGAAATCACAGGTATGTACGATCCTTGCTGCTGAACAGCAAACCTGAATTGAAGTCTGATAAGATGCAATTCGCAGCAAGACTTGTTGGAAAGGGGGATGATGCCAGGTGGCTTGAAGGTGCTGTGCAACACCCTGAGACAATGGCAGAAGCTTGCTGAAGTTCATGATAACTTTTCTGTACACTCTGTACTCTCTTAAAAAAGCCTTACTTGGGGGCTCACCACAATTGGAAAGGTCGGCTGTGATGGTGACACTAGTAAAACACCCTGCCCTCAGCTAGCTGACTTGCTCAAGCACTTTGTGATTCCTGCCAAACACTTGATAGAGATACTGCTGAAATGATAGACTGCATTTTTCAGCACATGCAGTAAACATTTGATACCGCAGAAGATGCCTGCACTGGCTTGAACTCACCCAGTGTAGCTTTGATGTCTGCACCTATGTCATGACATCAGGGCCAAGAAAACACAGCTCCCAAGACCAGCAGAGGAAGACCTCATTATGCTCCAGCACACTTGCCCTTAGGACAATCAGCTCACCAAATTATATGTCAGAGCTGAGCCAGGTGCAAGCTTCTAGCTCACACACAACCTCACTTGAGGTGAAATCTCCTTCCTGCTTAAATCCATTACAGTCTTGATGCTGAGCAACAGTACCAAGTTTTCACACCAGATGTAACAGATACAGCATGATGCAAAATATAGCCTCTCAGTTAATGTCTTTTCAATATGCAGACCAGTTTTGAAGAGTTTGCCAGCAAATTTCTACACTTCCTTTGGTTTACAAGCTGATTTGGTTTACACCAGATGAGAATTTTCTAATATTCAGCTTTGCAAAGTCCCTAAGGGCAACACTGCTTCTTCACGTACATTTGCTTCAACCATCTGAACTTAATGGTATTGCCAGGTTTTATGGCAAGAATTAGGTTCTTAGTTGCCAAGCAAAGAACTTATTTTGGATTTCTGTTTAATTACAGCTTGCATTAGGGCTCAATAAGAGCACATGTTGTCTCCGAGGGTTTTTTTAGCTCTCTCCCAATAAGGGGTGATTTATGTTTTCTACGTCTGCTTATATAGAGGCTTTAATCAGGAAGGGAAAATGACTGAGCAACAGCTACACTATAATGCATGCACTTAACTCTGTGCACTTTGAAGAGTTTCCCTACAGTGACTGGGGCTGCTGCTTCAAGTGTGGCTGGTTGCCATCTGAAGCACAGCATGTTTGCAGGCTGATCCACTGCCATGCTATGGCCAGTTATCTCAGGATGCTTGTCTGTGTGTCTGTGTGTGCGTGCACACATATGCTTCCAACATGGCAACAGTCATATTGATATGGATGCAGATAGCTCACCATCTGACTTCACAGAGAAGGGGATTCTAAATAGGAAAAGCTATGGCAAAGATGGAAAAAAGTCAAGTGTATAAAGCCAAGAAACAGATAGAAGGAAACCGAGGAAAAGAACTTTAAAGGGGCAAGTCTTCTCCATTCCAGTAGAACTAAATGTTAATTATAATAACATATCGTAGATGTAACACATTCAGAGGATAGACAATTTTCCATTGGCTCACTTCCCTTCCATGTGTCTGTGTGTATTAATGATGATCAAGCTCCCCTTTTCTACCCTCCGCTGGTGCTCACAGAGCCTATGTGCTGATCTTAAAACTAAACCACAGGCGTTCCAGGCCTAGCCTCACAAACCAGAGCAGAGCTCCAGCTCTTGTTATGGCTGAAAAATAATTTCTATCTTTGCGAAAACAAAAATTAAGACTTTGAAGCATCTTAGATTCCTGTCATCTATTTTAATACTTTCAGTTTGTAAATCTAAACATCTTGTAGGAACATGTTTTATTGTTAGCAGTTCCACAACAACTCTTATGCCAAACACTTGAGAGAGGAGCAGTTATTGTTGTGCTGGAATAGAAGTTGCTAGAACTGGTTTCATCAGCTGGCACTGAGAGGTATTTTAATATGCCAGATTTGCTGCAGGTATTGGCTAAATAACTGCTGGATTGATTTCAGTTTGAACACTCTATTATTCTTTCCAGTCAATGCAACTCTGCTGTCTACGGAGCAGGACTGCCTTCTGGAATACTAACTAAACTTTCTCATGTCCATTCAACATACTCCAGTGCTCACTGCTGTATGCCCATCCGTAAATTTAAATAAAAAAAGTAGTAAGAGACAGACTCCCAGAGTAATAAACATATTGCATGTACAAAACACCTTGAACAGGAAAGCCTCCAATTCTTTCAGAACATAATTTATGATTCATCACCACCCAGTGATTTGCAAATGACTGGGATGAATGCAGTGAGAGCGAAGGAAGAACTCCTTGTGCTGCCCTGATGAAGCAGCCATGAACTTGCCTGGTGAGTGGGGTGGGAAAAGCACTGCTGCCCCACAACCCTCTTGGGACATACCTTTTAGAGAAGGAAAGCCAAGTCACTCCTTCAATGCAATTTGCCCAAGAACAAACAGAAGATTGGTGGAAATGCATCAGGAATATCCTGCCTTACATGCAGAAACACTGGCTGCTTCATCCTATAAGCAACCTTAAAAACTTCTGCAAAGAGGAGCACAACTGCATATGCCAGCACCTGTACATTGGCCCATGGTCTCAGGATAAGAGGATGATGAGCCTCACCATCCCATTACTTAGAGCTATAATTGTTCCATCTAACACAGCTGGTTGTAAGTACAGCACAGTTCATCTTTTTCATAACCTCTGGATCGCATGCAGCATTTCTTAAAAAGCTTAATAATGTGGTTTCTGCAAGAAAATGACAAATTACCCTCTGCCAGGAAGCTGACAAAAGATACCTCTCCCTCTTCTACAGCCAAAGGATGTGCAGTAATTGCATAATTCAGCATCTGCTTTGCAACACAGTTGCCATCTTGCTGTTCCTGCCCCTAACTTCTTGTGCCATCATATGCCAGTGCAGCCTTCACCACTTCAAAATCCATCCCTAAAAATTATGAAAATCAAAATGAGCAACGATATTTAACTCTCAAGAATCACAGAAAAGTCGTTTTACTGAGCTGCTCTGGAATGCTTCCCACCTTTTATTACACATGTATATCAAGGATCACATCCTCAGCATTTCCTCTTCCTCAAGCAGAGAGTAACTAGATCCATAACCACAATATATACAAAAGTAATTTGTACCAATCTACCTCTTCATAGCTATTTCTGTAGCACACTGCAAATTCCAGTGGTTGAAGGTGAGCTATAAAGTGGAAACTGAGGAAATTAAAATATTACAAACAAAATAAATCCAGATCCACACTGCTGAGAACTGAAGAAGAAATCTCACAGCAAGGCTTTCAACTCTAAAGAACTTCTAAGCAGAAGTTTAACATTGACTTTCTGAACAGTAGGAAGGAGGTGCTGCCACAGATCAGCTTGGTTATTCCCTAAGGCTCAGCACAGCTCAAAGAATGCATCTCAATGTCCTAATATCATCTGGACACATTACCTTAGCAATGAGACAAATATATGTAGGATGCAAAGGTAAATGTGGCTAAGGAAAGGCAACAGACATCTAGAAACTGGCGAAGGGGGGGGACTAGAAATACCCATGTGTTGCTGCTGATTTGATGTGGGAACAAATGAAGACAGCTTAGGTAATTTAACAAGCTTTGGTGACATTCTTAGAAGTTTGTAAGCAGCAGTGAGTCAGTCTGCAAACATTTGTTTAAACGATGGTTTGGAGACTTGTGTGCTCTTCTGTGTAGCAGAATCAAGTTTAAAAGCTATTTGAAAGGCCAAACCTCAAACAGCTGGATATCAGTATAGCACAAAGAAAATCACTGTAGCTACACATATTTTCAGAAGCTGAAGGTCTGGACCACAGTGCGAAAGACTTGGAAATAGGTTGCACTTAGCTGTTTTGATGAGTATTTTATGCCACGATAGAAATTAGAGAGGCAAATGTATAATTAGATCAATTATGTCTATTTTTAGGTATTAAAACTCCTCAGATTCGATGGGATGCACAATCAGATGAACACTGAGATTTCTTTTCCCTGCTGTTCAACCTGATTTTTAAAAATTTCATCCAAATATTCCTCCTATTTAAAAATTTCATCCTAATATAATTATTTAGCTTCTCTCTGTATCATCCTTAGCAATTACTCTCCTTCTGAGGTGTTTACATTCTTCAAGCTCTTGCAGATGAGCAGTTATTACATGTGCTGTCAGGCTACCTCATAATATACATTTATTGCAAGCTTTAATCTCTCTGTCTATATTCTAAACTAATCACAGTGACTTGTTTCTGCTTTCTGTGTTTCTTCCAGCTTGGATTGTCATCCCTGCACCCTTGGGCATCAGTTTTTCATGTAGGCTGACTCTGTTTAGTAGGAGACTGCTTCAGAAATTTATAACAGAAATAACCTATTCCTGAAAATTTTTCCTTTTTATGTATTTCTTACACACAGTCTCAGAAAACATTATCTTTCACTTCTCCACTATGAGACACTGTACTCATTATGTGGCAGTGACCTTACCTACCATTTCTAGGGGACAGCTGATGAAACAGAAACTGCTCAAGTCAAATGAAGTCAACACAAACTGACTCTTATTGTTATTACTTCTTGACATTTCTAAGTCCTTGACTTTAAGCTGTTTTCTTCCTCCATGTTCCCTCACTTTCCCTCAGCTTCTTATAGAGTTCTTCCTCTGTATTTCATTTTTATGCTGGTTACTTTTTGTTTCAGATCATTACTGAAGATGGAAAGCACAGTGAGTTCCCTTAATTTGCCCTATTGACATTTATTCTAAGTGCTCACTCAGTCTGTTTTTGAGATGTCATATTGTCAATACTCCAATCAATCTTAAGTTACTTTTGTAAGTCAAAATTTAAGGAAAATGTTTTTAACAAAAAGGGCCATAGTTAGATTATGTCACTTTGCTGGGCCTCAGCCTGGACACTGTTAACAGAGAGATACCCTTTCTGAGACACTCTAAACCTCTTCAGTGAAAAGTCCCAATAAACAACTAAAATGACAGTATTTTATTAGCTCCCCATTATTTCTTCTAAAAATAGTGGCTCAATTGTCTGAAACTGCTTGTTCTTTTACTGGTCTCTCTTGGCTTTTTTTCATGATCCTGTATTAAGTTCATTTTTCTTTACAGACAACTTCTCTGATTCCCACTAACCATACACAAGGTGACAATATCAGCTTTAGATATAACTGCACTTTTCTTTATTTTTAGGACTTTGGTTAGGAATTAGGATTTCCTAATTCCTCTTCCTCACCAAAGGGCATTCTCTCTATGGGAAAGTATGGAAGTTCCTTATAAAGCGTTACCAACACTAACATCCTCTCTCTTGTTCTCTGCAGATGTAGTGGCAGGATCTGATGTACATTTCTCTTGCTTTGGAAACTAAGTGCTGCTTACCCAAAGTGGCCAACCCTCTACATCAACCACTTAAAGTTGACACTGCTGCTGAAAAACAGGAAGAAGGGCATGAATGTCAAGAGTACGCTTACTTAAAAGCACAAATCAAAATGGAAAACCCCAGCTTAATTAATACTTATGGTCCTTACACCCCCTGAGGACAGTAGTGTCAAACACTCCCGAGTCAGTAGCGTTCACAGGTGCATAGCAGAGACACACAGCTACAGAGGGCACCTGGCTGTAGAACCAGCTGCACCATCTCCTGAGGCCTTCTGCCTGCACGGTGTCCTACTGATACCTTCATCATTGCCAGGACTTGTGGGTAGGTCCATTTTCACCAGTGAGGAAAAACACTCCCCCTAATGAGAGAAAAGGAAAAATGAAAGAACAGAGACCTGAACAGGAAGAAGCATAAAAATGCAGTAGTCGGCAAAGCAGCCCATTAGCAAAGATTTTTCTGCATAGCAACAACACAAAAGCAAAGTCTACAGGGCAGTTTCTACCTTTACATCACCTGTCTACAGTGCCTACTGCAACAGGGCCCTAGTCTGACTTTCTGGCACCCACACAGATGAGTATAACAGTATAGCCTTCTCCAGCCTCCAGTCCAGGTGATCTAGGAAAAAGTTACACAATCTGCCTATGCACAACCACGTTATTCAGCTTGGTGATTGAGTGACAAGACAGGAGAAAACAGAATTAGGTGGAACACAAACTCACAAATATGATAGGAGAGGGAAAGAACTGTTCTTTTGCCCACCCAAACGAGTAAGGGGACACTAAAAGGGAGGCTGCTTTTCATTCCTCTCTACATTCTAGAGGAGAAGCCAGGGGTGCTACAAGAAGACAAAAGGAGCCAGAAGAGAGGAAAGATGGCCAAATGAGGGCAAGGCACATAATTCCCTGCCACACAGCCAAGAAACACAGGAGGCTATGGACACAGGAGCTTTGCATGGCCTCAAGGGGAAAAACACAGAAAAGAAGACTAGTAAAGATTTGAATGTGTGGAAACCATAGGACCAAGGAAGTCCTTAACTGAAAATTTTGTGAAACTGACAGAGAAGCAAAAGTAGAGGATAGCCACCCGTGAAGTTCTTACATTAACCCCATTGGTCTGCTTTTGGTCATTGTTTGGAAAGGACACCAGGCATGCCAATATGGTCTCTCATACTCTGCGCACTCCTGGCACGTTCCCCAAGGCAAACCCTGTTCTCTGACACTTAGCCAGCGAATCACCAAGGGCAGTGCCAGCGCTGCTGGATTTCCGCTCTGTGGCATAATCATGAAGACATCCCCAGCCTCTAAAAGCCCATCTTACAGCAAAATGTTTGCATGTTACACTGCAGAAAAGGTGGTGGAAAAGGTAATTTAAGATGTCCATCTCCTGTCCACTGAGTCACAGTCCTCTCTTCCACATTTCTGTGTGGAGTTCAGATGCAATCAAGCTATAAGAAAATAGGGGACTTCATTTACACTTCAGCAGAAGAAGGGAATACAAGCTTTCTTCAGTCCCACCCTCTGGCAATCTTGGATCTTTTCCAATGCATTAAGCATCAGTTTCCCACCAGTGAAGTGTTTGATGCTCTACTAAATGCAGTGGCAGTGAGAGAGGTATAGTAACCCTCCATATGGAAAAGCCATTTGACATAAAGGTTGGAGGTCAAAAGTTTAAATGTTCATGACAGGGACCACAACAGTCCTTTTCTGGTCAATAACATCAAAGGATTTGCCAGCTCTTAATGCTGCTTTTGTCACTTGTTTGGATCCTATTGAAATGCTAGCATATTTATTGCACTCTGGGAGCATAAGGACTTTTTATTTGTTTTAATCTCTGTGCCGAACCCAAGGAGTCTGAAGTGTTGTGACTCCCCTTGCTCCCAAGGAGAATGAGCAGAGAAACTATGCCAGAGGATGTGGCATTGTAGTCCCAACTAATTTAGTCTTTCTTCCCTGCCAAAAAATATGAATTATGGATGGAAACATATGGTCACTATTGGACAGGGCTGGAAATCTCTGCTCCTGAAGTATCCTCATGCCCGGTTTTAATTGTTCTGTGCTATGACAGGGGGTGAAAAGCACTCGCCACCATCAAGGTCTGTTTTGCCAGTCATTGTTGAGAAACGTTGTGCTGCAGCCGACTAATGCTCCCATGAGGCACAACTGTGGTGGAGCCAGGAGCAGCAGTGAGGTTCCCTGAGACGAACTGAAATGCCTTAACCACAGAGAATTTCACTTCATCCAGCCCTCCTTTGCTCTCTGAACTTCTGCTTGCAGTTAGGCAGAAACTTACTACCACAGCTCTGCACAGCATGTTCCAGGCATTGTATTGCCATCAATACCTCATGCCTTGCCAGGAGCAGGATCCGAGTTCATTTGTTCCTACCTTCCTCAGATTCTTGTTCCCCTCTCCACAATAAGGATTAGCAGTTTAAGTTATGTAGCTGACCTCCATCTGGCTAGGCAGAAACAGATGTCTGCGCACTCAGGCATGATCTTATTTCAAAGTGGGGACTCTGGGTTACTAATGACGTTATAAAGGCAATAGCATATGTTGGCTCTCAACAGTCCATTGTCTAATTGGGATGGTTTTGATCAAATATGAATGTACCCAAGTTTTCTCAGCTAATGAATAAATCCCTCTTTTAAATAATGACAGCAATTTTGAAATCTCCATCAAGGCAGCATCCAGAGGAATGCCTACATGAGCAGCAGTCATCACTGAAGGCCTGTAAGAGGCTGCAGCAACATCCGTTGCAGCCCTGTTCAGTGTTTAAACAGTTCCTAACTGCCCTTCCCAGAGGTAAGCTGCAGCCAAATTGTTTTCCTTCATTTCAGAAACCAGATATGTAAGGCTTATGTGAACAGCCCTAAAGTTTACTTTAGTCTCTGTGTAAGTAGCTTCTACCGTATATTTCAAACAAACAGTTCTCTTCATTAGAAAGGCAAACAGCGTAGCCGCAGAATACGAGCACTTGAGGAGATCCACACCACGCAGACAAATCCTCTGCCCCTGTATAAACACTGCCTGCTCTGCAGCTCCGGGCAGCATCTGCCTGCTATGCCACTTCAAAAGCCTTTTCATAAACACTTCACATGACTGTTTGCAAGTGAAACCCAAGATAACCCAAAGAGATTATCTGCAGGGCTGAGAGTCCCGATGACAATCACTACCACTGCACAGGCACAGAAAGAAAAGCCGAAACACTTGCTACCAGCCCAGGGTGAGATATGAAACTATAACAAACTCGGTGGAAAACCAGTAAAATCAGCTAAACCTGTTAAACTGGAAAAGCAGCACTGCTTCGGTAGGCTGCTTTGGTGCATTTGGCTCCACAAAGGGCAGCAAGTTTTACCCTTAACAATGACAATGTCATTGCACCTCCATGGTTTTTTAACTGAGTTGTTAAACTGGCAAACATCAGAGAGCTGTACAAAGAGGGAGAAAGCTGTATAGCCAACAAATCACCAGATAAAGCACTAAGCTAATTCCTTCTGGACAAAATACACATGGCAATTTACATGCCCCAGGAGCACACAAAGTACTCTTATATCCCAAAAACAACTACAAGGTGAAGGGAGAAACAAAGACAACTGGACACATAAAGGAGAGGCAATGGAAGACAGACAGTGCTAGAAGGCTCCTCTCCCTTGCTCTCCTCTGCTCACACCCATGTGATTCCTGGGGACGCTCACTGCTGAGCTGGGAATGCACCTTCAAGACAGATATGCAGCTTAGAACTGCTTTATGCCAGCTGAAGAATTTTAATCAAAATGCTGTCATTTGCACATTTGAGGGAAAGGACACAAGGCAGCTTGTTACAAGTTAAGGGCACTTTCACTGTGTTCATCACTACTGTCATCACCAGAGTGATCACAGCATGGCATCTCTCCATCAGCCATAAAGCACAAACCCCCAGTAAACCCAGAGCTTTCACTCAACTTTCAAAAATAAATAATCAACTATCTCTTAAGTCAATTCTCAGGAAAATAAACCAAAAATCAACAACCAACCAACCAAAAATCTAAATATCCTTCAGAAACTTTGTAATCAGGGACACACTGCACCTGGCTGTACAGTGAGGACTCACAAGCTGTGAAAGTGCTGGAATTATTCCAACTATCATATAAAGAGGAACGGAACAGATAACATTTTTATTAGGGGGAATCAAGTCTTATTAAATATGGACATGAAGGTTAGGACATCTCAGCAACTGTAACTTCAACCTTGCAGTGATGCAAAACATACTTTCCAGTTATTTCCATTCTCAAAGTAAAATTAAGTCCCACTAAGTCAGAACTGTTTTATCATTAATTTCACCAGAGTCAGCATAGCCAGCTCTTGAGATTTTATAATAAGTCTTATTTTTCTTTTCAGTGTTTTGTTTTTTTTAAGGCTCCAGTATTTTCAGTCATGTTAGTAAGTAAGAATTTCAGCTTTCATTTATGGGGAGAACAAAAACCCAACAAAAACCAACCAAAAACCACACATATTTTTCCAGCTGTTGTGGTTGCAGAAAAAAGCTGGAAAATGGGAAACTCCCAGGTTTCATAACATGTGTGGAAATAAAAGGCTCCAAAAAGCCCATATATAAGCAGGTGTGTAGGTACAGACAGATCTTGCAGTTGGTATGCATGAGTTTTGCGTGATCACATATGCAAAGTTATTATTTTGAACACCTGGATACTAGGTGACAGCAGGACACTACATCTGTGTTACAAACGGTATTTGCTGGCATTAAAATATGTGCATTTTAACAGTGACTATCTTTAAAATTGTTTGCAGAGATTTTGGTCCATACCAGAATTGCTCTTTGTAGTTTAATTATTATTTTTTTATTTGACTAAGAAGTTGTTTCTTGTACACAGAGTAATTTTTGTCCTAGCTATTAAGAGTTGAGAATCTTCTAAACTCTCCTTATACACCCAGATTATAGTCTTAAAAGATTGCTTACTAAAAGACATGAGGTAGAAAGATCCTTTCTGAGAATTTTTGCAGAAAGGCTGAATTTAGATTTAAAGTGGAAATAAAAAACCTAACTTGCAGCATGAACTAGAGAAAATGACAGTCATAGCCAGCTCTTTTAAGGGCTACAATAATACAAGCAATACATTTACTATTCTTATTACAATGGATAGCACAAGCTGACCTAGGCGACTAGCATATGTTCTAAATCAGTTCTTGGAGAGCTGATAATACTAACCTTTAGGCGCCAGGAGTTGGGAATTTACCAGCGTACCAAACTGGTTGACTTACTGACACTAAAAACAGGACTCCAAACCCTGTTGCTCTTGTGGTTTATGTACAGTATTATTTTCTTCAAGCAACTCTGATCAATTCAGAAGGGTGAAAGAAAAGTAAAAATCCATTTCTTTCAGGATGTTTATGACCTGAGGCTCTTTTAATACAAAAAAGGGAGAAACAATTTATTTTTATTATGCCATTCCCCAATCTTCAAGTTAAACCAGACCACTTCTGCAGTTCTTTTACAACATTCCAGTGAGTCCTCTGTTGCAGTTTCTTGTTCCCTAGCCTGTTCAGCTACTGGAAAAAGTTATGCATACCCAAACAACACATGGGTTTGTGTGGCTGGTGGTTCAAGGTGCCAGAGTTAATCTGAGCTCTATCTCAGGCACCAGCCAACAGACCACAGCTTTCCTTCTGAATCTAATCTCTTGCCACAAATGTCCAACCTGTATGGAAGAGTCAGTTCAGAGAAAAGAAAATCACACATCCTCGACACGCAAATACAGAGAAGAATCCTAGAAACACAGGAAAAGCATTATCCCATCTTTCTCAAAAAGTATCATTTTTGCTCCTCTGTTTACTTGAGCAGTCTGCAATTAGTTCCACTTCTAACCATGATGCAAGCAATAAAAACCTCCAATGAGCTAAAGAGAACAACTCATGTAGGCATCTTATGAATGCATTTTTAGGAGTGAAATACGTAACAAGCATTCAATGAAAAAATCCAGATCTCTATTTTAGCTGCATGAGATATCATCATGGCTTGTCTTTTCCAAGTGTTTAACTTGGGGTGACATTTCTTTGCAAAAAATGACCTCTCACTTGATGCCCAAGCCCAGGGTCATCCTTGAGAGACTCTCAATCACGCTTAAATTCAGCAGTCCTCTTGATAGTGGAATGTGAACAAGTTGGATCAACAATAGCCTGTGCTCCTAGATTTCTCTTGATGACAAGCTCTCATTAGTCAAAATGAGATGGCAAACCTTCACTGATGTTTACTATAATGGTGGCACAAGCTGCCTTTCAGTGCAGATGAAGAGCATGTAAGAGGGTTTTGTCCCTTTCTCATGCATAAACACCACCAGGACTATAAAGCAGCAACAAGTACACTTGGCATTTTTTTCAGTTTACCAAAATGGATCTTCAGAACTTGCTAAACACTCCCAAATGGTTAAAGCAGGGAGTAGGTAGAAAGCTATTTTTCATAGGACCCATTAGTACATCATGAGTAGAACCCGGGAAAACCAACAACAGAGGAATCACCACCACCAAACTTTAACTGGGATGTAGTGAATGGCCCTACTAACAGAAACTAACAGAAGCTGTTTCAAAAGGTCCTGTATATACCACCTTCTCCTTCACACAAAAGGCTGGCCTCTGGCCTGTTCCACAGAAATCTAAGGAGATATTTCTTAAAGCACCCAGGCTGTAAGTTCCATTTCAGGCAGCATGTAAGTCCTCAGGACAAGAGGTACATGCCTTTCCTTCCCTCTCACCTGGAAGATTTTGGGACAGTCAAAATGAGGCAGCAACAACCAGGATTAAATGGAGAAGACAATCAACATCTGAGCACCAAGCAGGCCCTCATGGGCAAACTCAGGAAGGGCTGCACCATCGTGCCAGGCACATGCAGGGAGTTCTTGGCCAGGTGGGAATGCTGTTTTTAAGATAAAAAGTTCCCTTTGACTGCTTTTGCTTCTGCCATTTGCTCCTATTTGTATCTGATTACAGGTTTGGCATAGAATTTGCCTTTAAAAAAAAAAAAAATCAGGGGAGAGTTTCCTTTTCAGACACAGGCTTAGAGTGAAAACAAGAGACTCGCATTCCCTCCTCTCCCAAGCTGCACATAACGGGGTAGAGGTCAGGGGGTGCAGTAAACTCTCTGAAAGTAATCCCCAATTAAGTTCATTCTTAACTGAAGCACTTTGCTTGTGGGCAGATGGTATTTCTCCTGTGCACGTGAGCTCAGCAGACCGAAATCCCCAGCTCAAAGCTGTGTGCCTTGAACAGAAGGAAACTCCTTCTTCTCTGGCACTGAGCTGGTGCTCACAGAGGGCTGGGAAGACCTTGCTCAAACATAAACCAAGTTAAGGGGACGTGCATAGCACCAGATTTGCACTAATATGCTGCTCAGTGAGAATGAAAACTCAGATTACTCACCTTGCTTACACAAACTCAGCAAACTACACAGCAGACTTGGATTTTAATGACTTTTTGGGAGCCTGAAAGAGGCTTAGCAGAAGAAGGAATTTAACCAACCCAAAGCAGTCTTGTTAAGTGCTGCAACAACTATTCCGTTCTTTAAGGAAGGCCCAAGCCTACCAGCAGTAGAGACATTTGGTACGTGCATAGAGCAGCCCACTGACTGCATGCAGGAGATCTGACCAGCATGTGAAGATATCAGACAACAGCAAAGCTGTGCTGAGGACAAGGGAAAGGGAGTCTCCCATGCACAAGCCACAGGAATCTGGGGTATGCTCCTTCAGTCCCAGAATGCCAAGTTATAACAGGGACTCCTTCCTGCAGTCACAGAAAGAGACCACAGACTCCCTCCTCTGCTTTGGCAACACTCTTCACCTCGTCCTTCATCACAACCCCCTGCCATTGCTAGTACAGCAACGACAGTGGAGTCAGATGAAAGGTCTGGAGCCGCTGCCCCACATGCACAAAGCCATGCCTGCACTCTATTTGTGCAGTCTGGTTCACAAGATCCCCACAAGAGTGGAGCTGTGGTAATATAATCCATGATAGTATAAACACTGGCACTGCAGCTACCATTCTGGCCTGTTTACTCAGGCAGTGAGCCCAGAGCTGGGGTAGCCTGCATGTTGCTCACCACACTCAGCATCAGCACCTGAGCTGGTGGGATGCTGCTGGGTACAAGAACCAGCAGCAGACACACCTCTGACTGCAATGGACTTGCAGGCTCCACACTAACCCCTCAGCCCAAAGTATGTTGGCTCAAGCCCAGTTGTGGCCAGCAGGATGTTAAAGTAATGCTCCAATTCTGCTCCCAAGAGGGCAGTGATCAGAGCCAGTACCTCAAGTGAGGCTCAGCTGTACTAGGCACTCTTTGACATACACGGACACATTCACTCTCCCGTAGATGATCATACCTCAGCAGCTCTTTAGCAGACTGAGGGCTAAAGCAGGCCAGGGAGTTTCCAGCCTGTCAAATAAAAGAGGCATCTGCTGGCATGAACTTTACGAGTCAATGTTCTCTATTTAATATCCTAGTGCCTCTTCATATGGTGTTAACCCCATCACGTAAAAAAAAAAAAAAAATTAAAAAAAGGGGAGGGGGGATAAAAATCAGACTTTGGACATGATCCAAAACCAGCATTCCCAAAGCGGCTGAGAATCACCATGGGGACAATTCAGTACACACTGTTTTTCATTTGACAGCTTCAGACTCAAAACCATGGGCTCTTGCATAGGAGACATTTCAATCCTGCTGCACTGATCCAGCCACGGCATCTGGAGTGGTTGCAGCAGCCACTGCCGCCATAACAGGTATTACTTTTGCTGCCAAACCAGCTGGGGAAGAGGTGTTGGCAAAGATATGGCATACGGATGTGTGCAAGGGCTTTTAAACTCCTTTCCCCCCCACAAATTGCTGGCAGCAGCCCGTGCCAATACAGACACTTTGAAACAACACAACAGAGAGAAAGTTGAAGGAGAATCAGGAAATACAATACAAACTAAAATAAAAAATCCCCAACAAGCCAGAGTCCAGCATAAACATATGTTTTAGTATCTGTGAGGATAATGAGCAGTACTAGAAAACCTCTGTGGGAAGGCCTCATAGAGCTCATTTGTTTCTGAAATAGGTACAAATTTGGCAGGCAGCAACTGCAAAAAGGAGTAAGAAAGGAGAAGGGAAAAAGAGACCAGAGCTTGGCTCATGGATGAAGAGAGAGAGGGAAACTGGCCTCCTGCCAGGATTTTTGTGAATGGGTGGGTGTGTAGTATCCATTTCCTCCCAGTTCCAGGGGGGAAAAAACCAAGGAGGTAGGGAAGTGCTTTGAATTATATGTTATTTGGTCATGACTGAAAAATGTGCAACTACTGTCACATAATTTGATATTTTCCTAGTATTATGGCTATTTTCTTGCAGCCCAACTTCTTTCTTAACAAAGATAGTTTTCATTGTGTGCTGAATGTATTCAACTTTTACACACTAAGTGTCTATTCATAAAAAATGCAAGCCCTTTAAGTGAACAATTCTGAATTTATGACTATAAATTCTTTAATGTACCTTAACTGCCTTAAATTCTCATTCTGATTTCTGCTGAGCTAACATTTGCTCCCAACATAAAGGGGCAGCAGCAGTGTTGCAAAAGGTCTAAGAGACAACTTCACAGGTGTTGCAAAAATTACAGTTTCTTTAAGAATATTTAAAGCATAACTATTGTACTACAATGGTGGTAAGACAAAAAAGGAAAGGCCATCTGATGATGAAGACAATAATTAAACACACAAATGAAATTAGAGGTCTAGCGTGATGAAATTTGAGGTGCTGCTGCTTTTTCCATAGCTGTATGATCAAATCTTGTCCTTGTCTTTCATTGTTTGGATTTAGTTTTTAAGTACATATGTATATTAATTATTAAGCATATCAATTGTGCAGTAGAGATATTCTAAGCTGAAATAATCAGGTAGCATTGAAAAGATTATAGCAATTTGAAAGTTAGCTGCTAAACAAAACAAGCAAAACTGTCCAGAATATATCACGTATGTGTCCAGAATATATATATATCATATATATGTCCAGAAAACTTGCATGAGGGACCAGACATAAAAGGAAGGAGTATACAATAATTAAAGCCAAGACTAAAAGAGTAGGGCTACCCAGAAGAGACTGAAATACATAACTTAGATTTCCTAAAGTTATAGTTCCCTAAAGTCAAATCAAACCCAAACATCACCATTATTGTCAGTTAGTCTTTTGAACATTCTAACTCAGGTTTTCAGTGTTTTCTGTGCTTGGTGAGAACTGTAAAGCTCATAGTAAGATACTGGAATAAGAGAATGGTACTTAATTCAGGGGCATACCAAAAATTGAATATAACTTAGCCTTGCCACCCCCAAAATGAAGGCGGTTTAGGTGTCTCTTAACCAGCAGAAAAGTTGCAGGACTGCCCTGTGGGAACTTCATCAGCCATTTGTATATTTTGATGAACCAACAGGTTCATCAAAGAGCTTCTAAATGAACAGGTTTTTTTACCACAGGTAAACGGGAGACTTCAGCCCACCAACCACAAGCCACAGAGTGTACCAACCTATCTGAGTCTGCTTCTGTACCACAAAGAGCAAGTAAGGACCAGCAAAAGTAGAAACTCTGTCTATAACTCCTCCCCAGCTCAGCTCCACTGCACGATTAAAGTAAGACCTCAGGGCCCATCTGTAAAAAAGAACAGCCTCCAGCCCTGAAAACTAGTGTGTGCTTGAAAAGCATTTGGAAGATGCAAAGTAGAGGCTGTCACTTAATAGAGCACAAGTATTAAATAATGATAACCATTTAACATTCCTGCAGAGCCTTTTGAGTCAACAACTTGTCACCTTGGGCTCAGCTGACAGAAGAGTTGAACAGCCATGCAAAGCAAACAAAGCTTTCCTTGAATCTCTTCAATCTCTCTCTCTCAGAGTTAGAATTTCTTACAAACTTCTATTTTTCTTGCAATATCTTACCTTCAGAAAGGTTATGTGTTTTGTTGCTGTCCTGCCACCTTGCATGAATTCGCTTTTTATTCAAGTACAGACATAAAAACGAAAAGAGAAGAAACCCTTTTGGCAAGATGATTTAAAAAGAAATATATATTCTGCCCCTGAAGGCTACTGTGATTTCTGGAATAGCAGATACTTTGTTTTGGTTTTTCATTTGTGTTTGTTTGTGGTTTTTCTACATATTCAGTACCACGACTACATATGGATCTGGTAAGTTACGTACACTTAACTACAGTATACCATACATGTTGTCCACCACTCAATCAATGTTTTTATTTTCAGTTCAGCACAAGTTCACTCAAACACCAGGATTTGAGGTTTCATGCTGAACAGATGTATCAAGTATATTCTTTCACCTATTAGATGACATCAGTTAGTCTGAGAATTATGCATGCTTCTTAAGTTAAATGGAAGTTTCATTGGGTAAAACATCTATGACTACAGAAAAACCTATCATTTCAGGCATGTTCTAGACTAGCAAACAGACACAGGAAGTGGACCGAAACAATGAGGTTCTTCTAAAAAGCCCTGAACACAGATCTCTTTTTACTAACAGGTAACTGGAAACAAAGATCTCTACAAGACAATTCAGTCATGTAAGATGTGAACCACAGAGTGGAAGAATTGCTTATATACTCAGTAGGCACCTGAGAGTTTGGTGACAAGACTGACATCTGCACACATTTTCATCCCTAGGATGGTTATCTGTTTTCTGGATTTCTGTTTGCACCCACTTTCACTGTGTCTTAGATCGGCACTTGAGTGAATGAGAAAACTGGCCCATCCAAAAGTTTAGTGCTCAGTCCAAGGGTTTTTTTCTATACTGCCAGAAAAATCAAGGACCCAAATACCTGCAGGACCAATTTATTCCTCCGTAACAAAGGTGTCTACATGTCATAGGCTGCCTTGCATGCTTCCAGATCTCACCACTGACGTCACAAGCCTTACATCTGTCATCAACATAATCTCCCCGTATTTATACTCATCTTAATTCTTAGCCTTTGTCTTTAAATTATTCCTTTCTCAATAAGTACAAGTAAAAGGAAGAATGGAACAACCAGAACACAGGCTATGAATAAATGCTCTGCAATACAGGACACATACATACATGTACGGAGCAAGAGAAACAGAGAGCAAAAGTATTCAAACACTAGGAAGTTGGTTATGACTTTCATGTGAAAATAATTAACCACAGGCAGGGCCACAGAGTTTCTTTCACAAAAAGAGGGAGATACCTATGGATCCTGGAGCACGGAGAGTAAAGACAAAACAAAGTGACACATCAACTAATACCTGTGGGGTACTTTATAGACACAAGTGAAAACAACTAATAACAACTGCACTTATACATTATCAGATGTGTATGCAGTTTTCCCCTACACAGTGGAGTCTGAATGTATGAGATTGCTGTTTAAATGTGATCACCAGAATAAAGTATAAGAAAGCTCTATGCTCTAAATTTTGCTGCCTTTTCCTCTGTTAAATGAAAAACCCATTGTAGCCAGGTGTTCTGAGTCAGGGTACTCATTAATTAGTATCTAAGCACGCTGCAGAGACACTATGAAAAGAGAAGGAAAAAATATCTGACTGAAAGAAAGTACAAAGTGAGCAGAACCCAAGAAAAAACAAACATGAATGGAAGCAATACATATATACATTAGAAGCAAAACACCTCCAAGACAAATTCCTCTAACTTCTTGGGCACCTCATCCTGCTTCCAAAATTGTGTATCTAGAGAACTCATCAGAACAGCCCCAAAGACACAGTGAGGAGGTTAATCCATACAGATAAGCTGAAAGCCACTAACTGACCTACTGATAGCATGTAGACCAAAACTGACATCAGTAAAAGACTTCAGTGGGCTATCAGCCCATGTATTGAATCAGGCACATTTTTTAAGGGGGAGGTATTTATTTTAGAAAATATTTTCCTTCCATTACAACTAGAATTCTATTTCAGTTTACTAATACTTAATGCTATTTTCAACATTAAAAATAAAAAAGACCTCCTGAAGAAGCTGCATTTACATATATTAACAGTTAAAATCAAATTTATACATGTTTACCTAGAAAAAAAATATGGGTAAGATCTCGCACAGACTTTGTGGTTATTTTTATCTGCCATAATAGGTTGTTAATTGAGTGCAATAAAACCTATTATTAACTACTGAATGACTACTAAATCACTTGCTTAGTGAAGGTGAAAGATCTGTACTGACTGCATTCTAGTAATTGTTTTCCATGCAGAAGTGACTGCTGCCATGATTTTTTTTTTTATCTTGAAGATGAATGGCATTAGATTTACCTATGAGAGTATAAGAAAAAGAAATTGAAAACATGCAAGCCCACAGCTTTTTAATGTCTTTTATGTATTAGTGGTGCCTACACAATTAGGCAGAGCAGTTAGACACAGGATAAATTCAAAGTTTATCTTCCCTCTTTAGCAGAAACCCTAAGACTGTACAAATCAATCCAAGGTGCAGCCCCATTTCTCTCTCCAACTTTCTTGTTGTCAGCTCAAGTCAGGGCTCAGAGCTGAGAAAGGTCAGACACCACAGCTCACACAAGGTGAAGATGCTGCTTCATCACACAGCATGAAGATGCTCCTTTACTTTCTCTCTGATACGTAGTGTTTTCAAGATAAAAGGTTCTTCCTACAGCGTTTAGGTTTTTTTCCTCTCATTGATACAGGTTAAGATGGCCAAAACTGAGCTATACTGGTTTCCCCTCACAGAGGAAAAACACAGCATGTCAAGTCAAATTCTCCACATTCCACCTCAAAATTGAGCAACTCACCAACTCACCTCAGCTCCCACTGACAATGTTTGATTCTCACCAAGTCACGCCTCAGCCCAGCACCAGTGGTGTGTCTGTGATAAATAGCATGCACTTTTCCATGAGGTCAGAAGAAATAGTTAATTCAAATAAAACTTTATTATTTATGAGCTTGCTTTGGCACCTGTTTTTCATGTCAGCATTGTATGAGTATTAATAGGGAAGCAAAAGTATAACAGAATCATCCAGGCAACTCTATAACAGCATCCATGTACCAGCATCAAGCTGCTCATGTACCAGTTTTGAGAAGAAAGCTTCCTTACTGACAACAAGTCACTCATGCTAATTGAAGTCCCACGCTAGGGTACAGTAAATGACAAACAACTCAGGATCTTACATGAGAAAGTTTTCCTTTGATACATCTGCAGGCTTGTCGTGCTTTTTGACTTAGTGTAAAATAAAGACATGGGACAGGAGGCTTTTGAGACTCAAAAAAACATGAAGAAAAATAATGGAACTCATTACTGAGCACCGCTTTGACTTGTTTAAGATCTGCCTTTGTTAGTGAATGGAACAAATGATGTTATGGGGTGAACGCTCCCAAGTTTCATTAGAGTACTTCTGTGAAAGTGTATGATCTCAGAGGCTATACATGCTAATTTACAGTAGAGTTTAAATTAAAGTGATGAATGTGTATCTAGTATACATTTAAGCACAATTTTAAAAGAAAACCAAGATGAGGCCTTCCTGTTCAACATGCCACTGCAGATTCTCTAGTGTAAAAGCAGAGTACCTCAAGCAATTGTTACAGTCTCTATTGCCAGAACGACACTGTATTTAATTAAATGTCCAGTAGAACTGTAAAGTTCATTTCCTAACCCTGAGTTCAGCTATCAGAATACAAGTAGTTTGAACAGTGTTTTAAACTTGATCAGTAAAAGCTGTCATAAGGTCCTGTCAAACATGAAACAGAGTAAAATAATTTCCTGGTAAATTTAGTTGTGTCTTTTTTTCTTTAGCTCAAGATGTTGGTTGGCATTTAGCTGTTTTGTTTCACAGTGAGCAGACTGAATACAGCCTATTCCTATTTTTTCTCACTTATCTCTCCTAAAATCATTTTAGTATCTTTTTTCTGTTTTTACACATAAAGTATAAATGAGACAAACATGGGTGCTATGTATTTATGAGAATTGTGGCAAGCCCATTCTTCAGTGAGGATGCATTTAGATATTTTTGTTTGTCTCCCCTTAACACATGCTCAAACCCCACCCAAACTTACACAACTGCAGAACTCAAATTCTGTCACTGGTGCAATAAAGCACACAAGCAGGCTTCCTCCTTATATATCTCACATACTTCTTTCGAAAGCAATAGGTGATTTCAGGACAGTTGGGCTTGCATGAGAAATTACACATTAGCTGAAAAAAGTAAAACATTGCAGAGAACCTCCAAGACAAAAACTCCCCAGCTGGTAACTTACCATCAGAGCAGAGCAATGGACAGATGATGTTCTGGGGCAGGACACCCAGCTCAGCCCCAGACTGGCAGGACAGCTCCCCAGGCTGTACTGGCACCTTTGGTGTCCCAGAAGTGCTCCAGGCAGCAGCTGGATGTGCACTCCTGCAGCTACTACTTTATGCCAAGTAGCTGCATGCATTTTGATCAAAGTTCACTTTTTTTTTTTTTTTTTTTTTTTTTTTAAATTTAAATCAGGTCTGTTTAAACTGAAATTGAACCTTGTGCTTGTAGAAACAGGACCTAACAGCATCTGCTGACAACTGTGCTGATTCAAGCACAGCTCCTCTTCAGTGTGACATAGGAAACTGGGGAATGGATTCTGCTCTCTGTTCTGTGACTGCAAGACTATCGACTTCAGTCAAAGATGCAGACAGACACCAGCATAAGGATCAGGAACACTGCTTCACAGAAAAGACTGCCTAAAAATCTCTACCATTCTCCATGAACTGTAGTAATATCCTTGCACATTTAGTTGAGAGCAATATTTTGAACAATCTAACTAGCTGAAGAATGAGGTAATCAGTGGCAAGCTAAAGTACAGAAAACAAGTACATATTTTTAAATGTATGGGGACGTTTCAGATGGTAAGAGCATGGGTTGTACATAAACAGTAAGTAATCAGAAAGATACTCAAGTGGTATTTTCTTTTACGCTGAAGCCTTAAAGCTAAAAACAAAGGCTAGTAAAATAGGAAGTTGTGTTTACTGGGTCCCTAGATTTGCCATCTAATACAGCTATTCACCAAAATATTGCATGCTTTTTGCATGACACATGCGTCTTGTTCAATCAATGAAAAGCTGCAAAAAATCTCCTAAATATTCTATTCTAAACAACACTTTGCAGGTACATCCACAGCCTGATTTTGATTTATTGAATAATTTGACTGGAGAACACCTTAAGTCACAACAACATTCAATGCAATAACTTTTCATTCCTTTGCTGAACACCATATGAAATTAAACAAAATAAAAATTGACAGCACCAAGTTATCCTGAATCTATTCCAGATGGATTAAGTTCACTGTATGTATTAAGTGGAGATTTTAGCTTAGGTTTAACATTGCATTTCACTGAGTCCCCAAAATAAATCAAAAATAACCTAGGATGTGTTACCAATTCCATTTTAATCTAAATATTTCTGATACTAATTATAGAGCAAAAGGAGAACGTTGAAGACATTTCAACTTTAATAGCCCTGCCATTCTGATTAAAAATATCAGCTTTACATCTGCAAGAAATTTATAAAGTGGACTCTACAAATTGTTAGAGAGCAATTTGTGCACAGTTAGTTCTTTGTTTAATCGAGAAATCTGCCCAAACCCTGATTGTGCGCTTATTTCCCTAAGGCTGGGAGTGAAGGTTATTTCATTATGCCTTTTGGGAGCAGCAATCTATCTAATATGTTTCTGAATTATTCCAGACTGAGCCAAAGCTGAACATGAGAACAAAGCCTTGGTTCCACAGCAGAAAGACCAGACTAACTCCCAGCTGGGAAGATTTAGGCAGAGATTTATAAGTACAAACACCGAAGAAATTTGCAAGTAATTGCATGCATTTACTCTCTTCTTGTGGTATGCAGTAAACTAATATTTATTAAAACATATCAGCGTAGTACTGCTCATTGCACCCTTCTTAGACTCTTATTGAATGTTGCAATGAAGGTTTGTTTTGCTTTTTCTCCTTTATTCTTTCGGGGCAAGAGGACTTGTGGAAGAGGGCAAGAAAAGCAGGATTACTGAATGATGCCTGCTGTTTATGTATGTTATAATGCACACAAATCCTATCTCTGTAGGATTTATTTAATATTTATTTAATAATAAATATTGTCATTTCTGCCAACGAACAGTACCCCGATCTGTTCTATTATAAAACCCAAAAAAACTGGATACTCAAACTTACTGTTAGCTATCTTTTGTGTTTCTTGCTATATACAGAAAAGACCCATTAATTTTATTAGCACTCTGCAGGTTCATGCTTTGAAACAATGGTCAGTTTAATTTTTGATGAGGTGCTGGTTCAGCAAGCACAGGCTAAGCCTTACTTTGCCGGACCACCAGTTGCTTTGGAGGTCACTCAATGCGCAGGAATATGGCACTAAATATCAACACATTTTCTTGTCCCTGTGTTATTCAACTCCAACACAGGTGGAGTAAGATCAGGATCTTACTTCATGGTATCTACTTCTCTAAAAATGTTGTTTAAGTTCCAGGCAATTTGAAAGCCATTTGCTTTCCAAAGGTTTCCCAACAAAAGGAACATCTGGAGAAGTTATAGCAATATCTGCTTTTGGAGAGTGCCAGTAATACTGGGTTTGTTCCATTCAATAATAGTTCGAAACTGCCAAACCCAGCATTTCAAAAGTCTGTTTAACATCGCTGGGTAACAGAAGCTCACCCAGCTCACACATCGCTTTAAAAACCCTACCAATTTAAAAGTCAAGAAAGGAGCAGTGGACAAAATTTGACTCTGTCCCTGTATCCTCAACAGATAAGGGGGCCCTGGGATTAGCTCAGTTAGTTGGAGTGGCACCAGAACACCAAGGGTTCAGTCATTGTCTGGGCCATTCACTTAAGGCTGATGATGCTTGTGACGTAACTTACCTACCTTAACTTACAATGTCATGGCCTAAACTGATGAGATTTTACAATTAGTTTTTATATTACCTTATCAAACTGTTTTGTTTTAAGAGAGCATATTCTCTGCTTTGTAACTTTATTTGAAAGCAAGCATTTCTGTTTAGCACTTCAAAATATAAAAAAAAATATTTTCCTGTACAATTCTGTACAAAGTTCAAAGGGATATGTTCATAACACAGACTTTGCTAAAAATTCAATAGCTACTGACTACTTTTTGGCGTCTTAAGTAATAGATCATTAATAAGTACTTAGCATAATATATCAGTTTTAGCAATCTTTCATACAAGATTTCTGTGTAGTTCTTAGTATTGGACATTACAGTCAGAAGAGCAGCACTTGGAGTTTTCCAACCAAGAGTCCAAATTTAGTCTGTCTCCTTGTACTACAAAATGAAAATTTCAACCAGTAATTACTTGGGGTTAAGTTAATGTAGTTTAAGTTGGTAAGAATAATGTGATTATTTACTGTGACGGTAGTGTAAGATTTATGACAGCCTTAACTATTAACTTTCATATTTGTATGTGCAAGAATTGTATAAACTATGAGACAGGTTAATTCAACTGTTGTCATATAGTAACTGTAACTGGCTATTACAATGAGTGTTTTCTTTAGCGAGTTTCCCACGAGGTCTCTATATTATCTTCTTGTGTGCAAGTTCCTTTGTTTTTTTTTTCTTCTGTTAGGATACACAGTTTCAGCCTTATTGCAGGAAAATCCTATCTCAGGGACAATTAAGCCAATACTCAATTCTAGAAGACTTTGAAACAATCTGCAGTTTGTGGATTACAAGGACAAGAATACACTGCAATATGACAGTAAGCTTAAGAATATTTTATTTTTTAAATTAAAAAATTTTTAAAAACCCCCAGAGAAAAACAACCAAAGAAACAAACAAACAAACAAAAACTCAAAACACAAAAACAAACAAACAAATAAACCCCACAGAAACCTCTTTCACAAAGTGGAGAACAAAAGGAGCCCATCATGTAAAAATCTAAGTGTGAATAGAGCTGGCCAGGCTGAAAATTGCTCCCCTGAGACCTTACGAACTCACTGCATACTTGACATCGTCTGCACTTTCATTGTGAAGCAAAATTAACTACACATATAACACTGCAGTCTATATTCACTTTAGTTACTGGCGAAATACACACATAGATGTCCAACTTCAAGACTAGAAACTAGGACCAAGATTTTTAGACATCAGAACTCTTTACTTTAGGAGTGAGTGAGAGAAAACACTCTTCATTTTCAAATTACCAAGCCCCAAAGAGCTTCTAGAAAAATTTCTCGATGCTCAGCACTTCTGAAAATTAAGCCATTTACTTACATTGCTGCATCAAGCTGTAGCTTGACTCCAGCTCTTGAAGCAATGTTTACAGCCTAAACAATAATCAATCCTCAAATTACTGTCCCAATCTCAGTTTTTAAGCTTCAGGTGAAAAAATTGTGACACACAACCCTTCAAAAGGGCATCTGAAAAATGAAGAGTTAAAAAAGTTACCCATCTTGAAACCCATGCTAGGAAGAGAGATTTGAATCCACTTTGAATGTTTTTCTAGTTAATTAGTAAGGCATGAGCATAGCACATTAGACAAAATCTTTTATTTGTGGCTTTGCCACAAACTTACTTGGAGATCTCCAGCAAATCTCAAACTGTCTGCCTGTCAGCCGCTCCGAATGGCAAGTGGGTCTGTGCATACCCGCTTTGAGCAAAAAAAAAATGGGGCCTTTCTTAATCAATCCTGCAGTTTTGTTCATGTTTTGGAAAAAAAAATATGGGCCAGTGATTAAAAAACATTCTTGAATAATCACTGCTCTGTGTTGACCTTATGAAAAATCATGTGTTACAACTTAGAAAACTGCTTGCATGAGCAAATGGAAAAAATTACTTTCCTTTTCCCTCACCAAAGCTGCACCTTGAAAAAATATGTAGCACAAAATAGCAAAAGAGACAGTAGATCAAAATTCCAAAAAGGAATCACTTCTAATCAAGCTATTTTTAGAGGTAGTTCATCTGTGTTCTAGTTTTAAGATTATAAAACCTAATCCTGAGCACACTAGAAAGCCTTCAGCTGTTCTGGATGTGGTGGGATTTCATCTTTAATAAGTCCAAAATCAGTTTGTTTGCTCTACAGAACAATCACAGCTTTACTGAATGGGCTTTGCCTACCTGCAGAGTCAAGGCCAGTGTTTCACACTGCAGCACCCACCACACCTGCTGGCCATCTGATATCCACGACTTGTACATTGCTCTAAAGCTGCAGAGTGTTTAGACAAGAGGAAATGACTGCACACCTACTGAATGTCTAAACCCTGTCAAAGCTGCTTGAGTAACATTTTGATTCTGATCTGACACCCAATATTCAGGTCCTTGCTAGAGACCTTATAGGCCACAGTTATGCTGCCTTTTCCAAGATGAAAAACTTTGCAGCACACGCAAGCTCAGGACAAGATCTAGCAGAGCAGAGTCCACAGAAATAACCTAAGTTTTGAGGATTTTTCTCTTAGCATGAACAGAAGACAGATCAATAAGTCCAAAGCAGCTCTAGCTTTGGGAGACAGGAGTCAGCAAAAAAGTATACAGAGCAGTTAGGAAAATTAATGATCCTGTGCATAATTAAGCATGATGAAGAGGCTAATATTAGAAGGGAGATTGCATATGACTTTACAGAAAATAAGGAGAAAACTTTTGATTACCTTGACAGAAAGACAAGACCAAAGAGTCATGCATAAGGAGACTCTAAAAGGCTCTGAAAGAAGACAATTTGAAAATCTATCCCATTTTTGTTCCTAATCAAACTCTCTGTTAATATGATTTGAACCTTTACTTAGTGTTTAACACAACATTTGGCAGCTAAAATTCACTGAAGCAACTGAACTGATGTGAATTCCTACTGTTTTCAGACCACATTGCTTATAACAGATTTTTTGATTATATGTTTCTTCTTACAGGGCTAGTACCTACAATTGCTACAGCCACTTCTGAAAGTAATCCGTATGTGGTAACAACAGCATTCAGCAGATTATGGCATCTGTGTATATAAATAAATAAACAAAATACTTGACACACACACTTCTGCTGTTTTAATTGAATTTTCAGGTTGTTAAACATTTTCTAAATACAAATAAAGACTGTGGTATAACCATTGGACTTAAAACAACTCCCAGTCCACTCTATATTTGCATGAGATCAGTTTTGACTACAATTTTGTTCTTTTGCAGAAGAAGAAAAAAAAAAGAAAAGTAAGATTCCACTGATAATAATATAGAATGCAGAGTTTACTACTATTGAAAACTTTCAGACTCATGAGAGGCATAAAGCCCTAAAGCTGCAAAGGAATTTTTAACATATGTAATACAAATATATATGCTCACATGTATATGTATTTTTATACATATATAGGGAGAGGTTTGGGTAGGACCGGTTGCAGTGGATTTATATAATGTCTTACAAAACCCTATTTTTAACCCATTATAACTTTCTGAAACTTTCTTTTTCAGGAGTTAAGTTTTCCATGATTGTTCAATTGAGCAGAATCAAATATTATATTTTTGTTTTACGTCACAACAGGAAAAAAAAAAAAGGAAACAAACACCCAGGTTTTTATTTTCATAGATTGTTTTAATCTCTTAGTGAAAAAATGACTCAGCCTTACTTTTTGAACTCCCAGGATGGCTAATTCATGCTGACTTCTAGTTACCTTTGTTATTTAGAAAACACTAATACTGTTATAAGTAAATGTTCCCATGATGTATGTACTAACAGTGCAACTGCCAGCTATTTCACTTCCTTGTCTCCAAGAAACACTTCTTAAAACCTGGATAAAGACAAGCCCAGGTGTCAGCACAGGGCCCAGAATGAAGCTCTACCCATTTCTTGCCTCAGTACAGACTGTGCAATTTAATCTTTGGAACACAGCATCACATTCCCAGCAAGCTGTCTGAAATGAGTCCTCCCCTTTTTCCTATCCAGCCCACTTGTGTTTGGGTGAAAAAGAAGCCAGGGCTCTTTAGAGAAGAGGTCATGATTTGGCTTGGTGTAGTCAAGCACATTTTTTCACCTGAAAAACACTTTGCGATGAAATGGTGTTAAACTGCAGTGCAGTTGACATTCAGTTGAAAAGATGCTTCATAATGACACCTTTACACTAAAATTACATACATGGCTATTAAATTCAGTTAAACCTAGCACTGCCTATTTTCATGCATTTATCATCAGGTGGAATAAAAAACCCCTCACATTCCCTGTGTTTTATGAACTCAGAAATGAAACAGCAATCTCCCGATTAGTTCCACAGAAGTCCAAACTGCTGAAAACTATCACTAATGTGAAATTGAAGAAGGTGAACATCATGTTAGTCAAAGTATTTGTAGCTTAGAGACAGTAAGGATAGAATATTTTATTTATAAACATATTCGATATGTTCATCAAAACTACAGCTACAGCACCTGACTGCATGTGCATAAAATGGCACACCTGTCTGATTTATATAAAGTTAGGCTGCCAAGAATATGTCTGTATTTCTTCAGACAACAGGTCTTCTTGAACGGATCTACAGCACCTCACATCATGACTTTTCATCACCTTTATTTTTTTTTTTTTTCCTTAGTTTATGGTTCTGTCAACCTTCCACCCTCTCAGAGTTAGCTAACAGGGAAAAAAATTGTATGGGCAGAATTTAACAATCTTCAAAAACACAGTTAAAATTAAACAGGTGCATTAATTTTAAAATATGTGCATTCTATTAAGGTAACAGGCATATTTATGGCTATAATGGCACAATACAGTTTTATATAGCATTAGCTATAGGGTTTCTTATAATATTTTTATATATAAAGAAAACTTTAATCTGCTATACATACATCACGAACACCCTTTAACACACGAGATAACTTCCAAACAGATTGCTCAAAACAAAACCCAGAAGGTTTATGAAGGTGCTGTTTTGCTTGCCTTTTATTCATAAAATAGAATCACTATGTAAGTCATGACAAGTTATTCTGTAGGAAATGGTGCCTACACATTACTTGATGCACAACTCATTATTTTAAACTGAAAGGATTCAGCTTCTAGGTATTGCTGAGCTTTCTAGGTAGAAATGGTTTGTTGCCTTTTTGTTTGTTTGTTTGGGTTTTTTTGGGGTTTTTTTGCTTTTAACTAAAATACACTATCACTTGTCAGAATAATTTGAATTAAGGCCACCAACATGCTCGGTATCGGTTCAGAAGTGCTAAACTTAAGGACTTCCACTGTGACACAAACAAGAGTCCCTTACTACCTTCAGAACAGTAACTTTACTTTCACCTGTCAGGATCATGGGTACTGTTTTCTGCAGAAATTTTGTCAGTCTTTTACTTCAGCCACCATCTAGAATTACAGTACCAAAATTACTTTATAACGCTTATTTCAATTAGGGAAACAGTGAATGACATTGGGAAAAGAGACTCCAGGTCACAGTAATATTCCTTTCTTTGGAATTAGGGATGCATGCCTTTTTCCCCATCTTCCAGAGGTAGATCTGTAACAGAGTTACACAGAAACAATACCAAGAACAGAAAGTATTGGGGAGCTGGAAGGCACTTGCTTGCTACTGCATCTCCAAAACCAGGTATGATTCCCACATGAGTGGAAATGTCAGCAAAAGCAAGCTTTGTCATTTCGAAATGGCAAATGTATTTTCATAAACAAACCTTTATAAAGTGCTGATGTTCTCTTTTACTAAATTAATGCCGATAATTGATAACATTCCAGTACCTTGAATACTGAGCAGAACAGCACAAGTGCAAAATCCACCAGTGCAGGCATGGGACTAAACCAGCAAAAGGATGATTTCTGATTCTGAAGCTAAACGTCACCACTCCCCTCCTTTTAGAAGCAGAAAGGGGGACAAGAAAAAAAAAGAAAAAGAGAGAGAGCCAAAACCAGCAGGCTAAGTAGAGTAACCGGAAGTGTGTACTTTACTGCTAATGGTTCAGTGTCTGCGAAGGACTGCTCAAGCTGTGCTCAACAAATACTCAGTAATAGCCAAAGAGGGAAGTAAAAAAAAGCAAGATGTTTGGCTTTACTTTCTGTCAAATACTGTTAAATATGAACCACTGAAAAAGAATGAAAGAATCCAATAATGCTTTGTACAGGTGGTAGTGAGGTCCCTGGCTGGACCTTCAGACAAAACCATTCCCATGTAAACCTTAATGAGGATTAATCCTTAAGGACCACTGTAATGAGACCTTAAAAGGCTGAACAACAGCAGCCTATCACAGAGGGAAACAGTAGCATGCTCCCAGAAGTCTTCTCTACCAGAGTTACATCAAAGCAAACTGGGACCAGATAGCAGGATTCTGCAAGAATCCCTTATCTCAGCGCTAGCGGATGTTTCTCCTCTGATTGTCTTGAACTGCCACCTGTCCCAGACATCTTTGAAGGCAATGCTAAGCCTGTGATGGATCTGACCTCCTTGAGCTGAGATTCTTTTATGTCTTTCTTCATTTTCTGCTCTGTTACATTCTTTCCCTGCAACGCACACTACATGAAACAAAGGGAGTTCTCACTCCTTGACTTACTGTCCCCAGCTATTTGAAAGCAAAAAACAATGTTAAGGATTATACTTCACCCGCAATATGGAGCTGTCCTCAGGAGACAAGCTTCTTATTTTTGAGAGTTATAACTAGATGGCTTTTAAATGAAGGGACTTTAAAATGAGGTTCAACATTGCTGGGAGCCAAGATATGAAAGCTGCATATCAGAGATAGCTTAAAAAAACAAAAAGGTTCATAATACAGAAGTATACGAAAAATCACATTACAAAAATGAGCAGGAAAATAACCAGGAAGCACCAAGCCTCAGGGAAAGCACCAAATTATTGCAGTATATATATGCATCCCATGTTGCACGAATAGTCTTTAATACCAGTGTCCACCATACAGTGCCAAAATCATCCTAGATTAAAAGAAAATAGTCGTTACAAATAAAACAGCAGGTCTTCTACCTGAGACACATGCCTACACTGACATAAAGTATTACACCCAGCTTCCACAAAGGGATACGGCTTCACCATGGACATTGCACATCAGTGTTGGTTTGTAACCAGGGATCCACTGGCAACCACATTCACGCGGCTTGGTGACACATACTGCAGTAGGATCAGCCAGAGTTACACAGCTAAAGATAAATTCAGGGGAATATCATCAGATTTTTATTTCACAGTCACAAGCCATAATATTCAAGTCACCTTGGTTCTAAAAATGCTGGGCTGATGAGGAATACAGCTACAACTCCCACCACTGGAGTGGTTTCCCACTTTTGCACTCAATTAATTCTGGACTATTTTATAAGTCCTTTTCTTCTAAATACATGGCACTGTCAGAAGAACAAGAAGTAAAATACAGCTAGGCTGAAGAGGATTGCTGCCTGCCAGCAGCACCTCTCAGTTCTCCATGCTGACAAAATAAAAGGGTGTCATTAGTTGCAGTTAGGTGGGGCTCACTATGCGGCAGGCTAGAAACAGGAAGAGAAAGTACCCTTCTTGAATGCTTTTGAAGCTTCCTTGGAAATCACAGCTGGAAGAATTCAACCAACCATATAAATGGCAAGATTCTAAATCAAACAGCTGAGCTAGACTCTGTTAAAGACTGCAGCAAACAATGAGCAGATATAGAGCCTGAATAATAAGTAAAGAAAAGGCATTACTTGGAAAATATTGAGCAGACCCTGGCATTATCTGGAGCCAAGACCTACTGGCACATGTTGCCAAATAAATGTGGCCTAGAGGCATGCTCAGAAGGAATCTGAAGGTGGCTTCTTCCCACATATATATATATAACCGTTCTCACAACAGGGTACTGTGCTTCAAGACCACAGATCAATGCCAGGCTAAGCGCCAAGCTCCCATAAGGAAAATACAAAAGTCATTTCTCAACAGACAGCAGAGTACACCATTTCAGATGAGTGTCCTCCTCAGAGAGCTGTGCCAATACCTTGTGTAACCTTAATACACAATATCCGCGTCTACATGCCTTCTTAAAGGCAGCCCAGAGGCGAACCCCTCATGGTAAGGAACGACAACCTTGAGTTTTGCCAGCCACCAGGCACAGCCTCAGCAGAAACAGGCCCAACATGCCTCTGGTCCAGTGGGATATGCATGCCCAGGCAAACCGCACGTGTTAAAGCAATACAGGCAGCATTCCCACAGGCTATCTACCAAAAAATTCCAGACCAGGAGGCTGGCCACAACACAGAGACACAGCAAGCCGTAACCCACCTGTACAAACTACCTTTTCAGAGCAGAATACACACAGAACTCACATATATGGGAAGAACCTCTACAGCAGCCCTTGTCCTCCCCAACCCTGGTTTGTAATGCACAAAGGATGAATGGCACTATTAAACATCGGATGTGTGTTGACCTGATAAGTAGCTACTGACTTTGAAGAAATGTGTTGTTTCCCTACAAGAAGCAGAAACATTTTCACAGGCCAGCATTCTATGCTTCATTTAGGTTTTTAATTTATTCTGTGGGATCATATGAAGCCAAATCAGGCCTTTAGCCTTTATTTAAAAGGCTTTCTTCCAGTTTGCTTTATGTGTTTAAATTAAAAGAAAAAAAAAAAATAACTGAAAACTTTAAGAGTGAAAAAAGGCACAGACCATAGCCACTGCCAGTCTCATGCAATGTAAGGACTTAGATGAGTAGGACATACATCAGGCTTTCCAAATCAAACATCCCAAATACTAGGCAGCTTGACCGTTAGCTAGCAATGTATGATTAGTGCTCATCTTTTCCCTCCTAGCCAAGAGAAAAAAAAAATCCACTCCAATCATAGCAGTTTTTGATGTCTGGCACCAATTTTATTGTTAACAGCACTGTTAGATCAGTGGTGTTAATGCCAATTCAAATATCGTCCAGTATGAAGAACAGCTTTGGTGCCAACAGCTTCCTATCACTGTACCATGCTGGTCCATCCCGGTAAAGTGAGCAACCAATGTTTATACATAATATAGGCCTTGATCCAAATTTCATTCATCCAAGTAACTCAATTCCATTTCAACAACAATGTCTAACAGAAGTCAAGGCCAAAACTTGACGCTTTCATAAGTTCCATCTGTATATAGGCTGGGGAAAAGAAAGTCCCATACAAATCAAATTCAGTACCTTTTCACACTAAGGAGTCTTACATGCTGGCATGAAACTTAATTCAACACATTCTAACTGATTAGTAATTTGCCTCAACACTTGGTATGGTGCTACACTCAGCCATTACCCTAATCAGCTATTTATTTTGAAGTATTTCAGGTGCCATTACTTTTGGCCTGTTACCACTGCTTACTTCAATGGGGGATGCTAATGGAGGAATAACAATGTTCAGCTCTTCATCTGCAAAACGGCAACATGGATTATTGGGAGTTACGATTTTAAATTACAACTAACATGGAGAACAGGTAAAATAGAAAGGTAATCTAAGGCAACTGGGGATTATTTCAAAGTTTATTGAAACCTACAGCTGTTGATTCAGTGAATTCATTAGGTTCTGGATCAGCATCATTCAACTGTTTGGGATAAAATGATGACTTAGGGCAGCACTGAAATGTGAAAGGGAAACTAGAATAAACAACGAGGGACCCATAACTGAGATTAGAAAGCAATTATGTTATCTGGTGAGCTATCTCTTTTGAACTCAAAAAAACCTACAAGATAATTAAAGAAGCAATGAAGAAAGTAAAATTGAAAGACTATTTTATGAGTGATAATTCTTACTCTTACAAGGAAGCATGAAGATGTACAAACCTGTACTTACATACATTCCCACGTACATACTGCCTTTCCTACTGCTGTGTACCCACCACCAACACATGCCAGTGACCACATGGCAACAGAGCAGCTGTACTCTTTAAAACTCAGCTATGAATACATCAGTATTGAGGAATACTGCTTCCCTGCTCTGATGGTTGCTGTCTTGGCTGTAAGCTATATTATCAGAAATCAATAACGACAGCCAGTATAATTCTGACTGAAGGGGTAAGCATTTCTGACATGATCTCCAACTCAGATGTGATCCACTCAGCAAGCTCAAGAGCCCCAATTGTAAGTAATTTGAGCAGTGTTTTAATAAGAGTTTAGAGAGTACTGTGTAAATTACCAAGGCTAAGAGATAAAGAGCCAGACTAAGAGGAAGCTAATTGTGCTGGTAGGTGTGAATAAAAGGAAGTAGAGGCTATGGCTAAGCGGCTCTCCTCCCTAGTACTGAGCTCAATCAATAGGAATAAAGCTGTATCTGCTAGTGATCCCGAAAATGGTTCAGCAACCAAAGCATTTAAACTGTCGTAAAAGTAAAGGTCTGTTCAACCCTGGACTCCAACAGGAGGCTAGTACTGACAGACTTCTATGGGACAAACTTGAAACTGCACTTTGATAACAGGCACCATGCTGCCTTTCAAATCCTCCCTTGACAAGTCCATGGTCAATGCCATGCAGAGAGCAGGCCCATGGTGCCCACATGCTCCCTTTACTCCCACAGCCCACCTGAGGCATCCTCTGTGACACAATGCCCTTCTTCTGTGCACACACAAGGGCTAGGGGGCAAGAACAATGAAAAAAGGGCACATCCATATCTCAAGCATCCAGAATGAAAGAAAATTATCACAAGAGAATCATGACAGAGGACCATTCTCTGTACATTAGGTACTCTGCAACCTATTTATTGCTATGGTTTTCTCAAAAGCTAGACAATGACAGCTGAGATGGAGCAAAAAAATCTGAATTTAAATGTTTGTTTTCTACATTTAGACATAATAACTGAGGAACCTGCTGCCTAAACACACAGAGCCATCTTAGATCCCTGATATATCCAGATATCCATACAGAGTAGACAGATATGACCCAGGATACAGGGGTTGACCTGGCTGGCAAATCAGACCACTTAGGATCCTCACGGGCATGAAAATGGCACTCAAGTTCCAGTTTCTACTTAGGCAACTAAATTCCCTTTTGTAACATTGACCAGAGAGAGCACTAATGCAAAGAGAACCATCTCACATTTTTCCCCACCTTCCAGCTGCTGATGCCACAGCAGTTACATTGTAGGCATACAAGATCAGCCCAAATCCACTACAGATCTGTTTTAAAAGCATTGTGACAAATGTTCATGTATCAAGGGATACAACAACTTTGAAGAAGCTTTTCACTCTCTCCTGATTTAGGGATAGCTGATCTGCGTGATGCTCAAGAGATGGATTACATTGTTTCTTGGCTTTTTCTTCACAGTTCTTCACAACAATTCTGTGGCTCTGAGCAATGAATTCTGTCTCTTTCCATGAAGGCTGTATACAACAAATACATACTGTAAAGCAGCTAAAAAAGCTTTAGCTGGAAAAAACAAATCAAATCCATTAGAGAAGTGGTTTTGAATTTGTCCTGTCTTCATCTTCCCTGTTCTTTAAACAAACAAAAAAACCACAAATAAAACCACACATAAAACCACTCATAAAACCTCACCCCACAGCTTCCTTAAATGCACTTGAACACCAAAACAAGGTGAACATTAATAGAGCATTAATAGAACATTTTTAATGTGCTTCTCAAAACATTTATAGACTTCTGAAGTCCAACAGAATTATAGGGCTAGAAATAATTTCCATAATTTCTCATTTAGAAATAAGAAATCTCAAATGTTCTATTCTACCAAATCAAACCAAACCAATAAAAAAACCCCAAAACACCAAAACCAAACAAACCAAAAAAACCCACCCAAACCTACAAGAACACCTCTCAGTTGCTCAATGGCACTACATTTCAAAGCTTTCTAGATATTGGCAGTTCTGTCTCATGCTGAGGAGAGAAAAAATGCATGAAAAGAAGAACATATCTACATACTATAAATCTATAGGTGCAATTGTTATTTCCAAATGAGACTATCACACAGAGACAGCAATTCCATGGCTCTCAAGAGACACTGCTGATTTCACAGGCCTCCAGAGAAATGGGCAAGAGTACTTGTAATGAGCAGTTTCAAAAACAACGCAGGAGGTTTGGAAGGCATCTTGGAGAAGCTATTTCAACTTATAAGCTGCCAAGCTTACAAGGTCTGCAGAACCTTCCTAAATTTCACACTGAAGTTGCCTCTGAACGCAAGTTTGAATTTTAGACCAGTAATGTTTTTTGTTGGAGGCTATTGAAAGATACTACTATATTTTAGACTTTCAATCCCAAAAATGTTTTTGCAATTATCCTAATTTTTTTTAAAGACTCACACTTCAGTTGCTCAGTTGACATGAGCATCTGACATTCACTTTTCTAACAAAGGCTTTTTTCTTTGAGAGTTCTATTAAAAGCTTTAGTTTTTACTTTTTCCAACTACTCCTACTTGACAACAATTGGAAATCACCCCATAAATCACTGTCAATAGAGGGTTTTGTTACTAGAATGCTAAGCCTCTCCCCTGCAAAATGCTGCAGAGTTGAAGTAGGACCCAGATTCTCAAGTGGCCAAACTCAGTTTGAAGCAGAAAAGCACCTAAATATATTTAAAGACTCTGGCCCTCAATCTCAACAAGTGTTCTCCACTGACTTTCTTCTACCACTGTCCAGCCAGGCCAGGTGGAAATGCTCTACAAAAAGCTGTCGTGGTCTCCTGTCACCCAAAGACACTGGGAAATTAGAGGTAAGTGCCTGCTTTGAGGCTAACCAGAAGTGTCTCGGTTGTCTCTCCTCAGTCTTAAATTATGCCGGGGAGATGACAAGAGAGGCCACCACCTACCCCTCTGTAGGCCTTTTCCATGAGCCCATTTGCTGGTGGCAACCTGGACCGCTGTCACTGTCAAATGCGCCACACATAGCTGGCCACTGTTGTTCAAGACTCACTGCCATGAAAAGTCATTTCTTTCCAGTTACTGCATTTTAAAACAGTGTTTCCAGTTAACAGTTTGCATTTCTGGAAACAGAATCCAATTCCCTTATTTTTTTTTTTTCCCCACAGTCCCTTTTCCTCTCCTATGGGGATATGAAGGAAGGGGAATTCTTGTTAACAGAAATTAAAACTAGTAAATGAACAAATGAACCTAGTGAACCAGCAATGTACTTTCTTTGTTGGGGTCTTTCGTTCATGTTGCAAATTGATTTTCAGGTGACACTGAGTAATCTAACTCAGGCAGCTATGCAAGGCCCAGTCCTTACAAAGCTAAGTCCAAGAACAATCAGTGGGAACTGAGGGCAATCAATACCTTTGGCAGGCTTATCCTATGAAATATGCAATAAGCAGTTCTCACATCCCCAGACAGATACAGAAGCTTCAAAACCAGCAAAATAAATCCTTGGTAAGAAGAGGGGAAAAAAGGAAAGGAAAAGGGAAAAAAAAAACAAGAAAAAGAAAGGAGTTCCTGCTTTCAGTTAGTGCAACTTACTTTGAGATGAAGTGATTTACTGCCAAGAAAATCCTGCAAGGGCCATACATTCCTGTATATACAAACTTTTGGATGAGAGCCAAGTGATCTGTCACTGCTTTTTACTTAAGATAATTCTTCAGGTTTTGCTAATTAGGAACTAACAATTCTTTCAGACGAGCTGTGTAACCCAGGGAAGAATATCAACAGCATGTTTTAAATTGAAGTGTTTACATCAGGAATGATTCATTTTTTCCATGAGGAATGACTTGTGAGAAAGGCAGTCTTAGCATTGTCATAAATCTACATGAAAACTAAAATTGGGGAAGAAAATTACAAAGGCAAGTTGCTATCCCCATCTTCCCTGCCTCAACCCCAACTCTAGAGAAGGAATTTACATTAATAAGGGGCTCCAACCACTGGAATTAGTGTCTGAGAAACTCAGGATTTTAAATCCTTTTAAGATATATTGTGATTAAGACCAGTAACTCTGCTCTCCTCAACAAAGAAGAGGAGCTAACTCCAGCACTTCTGTTATCTGTCCTAAAGCCTATTTAAAGAAAAATTTTTTTTTTAAGTTAAACAAAAAAAGCATCCCACTCTTCCTTTGTGATCTGTGTTTTAATAGCGGTTAAGAATTCCATATGAAAAAAGACAGAAAAGAAAAATTTCTGGTTTAGGTCCATGTTTTTCCTTTTATCTGTTGGAGGATAGAAGGCTGTAAGCTGAGCATGGGACTGCACTCACATTCTCAGTTGCTAAATGGTTGAAAGGCTCTCTGGTAGTGCAGAAGGGCCGCCAGCTCCACAGCATGTTTCATCCCACCTGCTTGAAAAGCTGGTTCACTTGAAACACAACCATTATCCTCACCCCCACTCTGCAGGAGGGCAAACTCCCCCTCAGTGACAGATTTATTCCACATTTATGCTAGCTATTATTACCAACATTTACAACATCAGTCATTTTAATTAGAAAAGAAATCTAAACAAAAAAAATCCTTCAATGCACAAACAGACACATACATATTTACATGTAAAAATGCAAAGCACTCAAGTTGTTTCTAATAACTGCAGCTCATGGAAGGGACTTGTGGTCCACACACAACTGACTTAAACACTCTTTTTCTTTTTTTGTCATAAAAATATACAGATGTCTTTCTTCAAAAAAATTATTTTCCCTTTCCTGTGTTACAGTAAGCCTGCCCACGCTTTTAAATACAAAGTGGGTATGAATAGAAGCACGAATTAGGCATCTTGAAAAGTCTGTATTTTCCAACCACAGGCAAACTAAGAAATTATTGTGAGTGTTTACACATCTGACTATGCTGAATTAAAATGTTTTCTATTCATATGCTCAGCAAAACTGGCAAGAAGTTAAGAAAGGAAAACAATAGCCTCTCTGCTTCTTTACTTGTTGCTACAGTTTACATTATTCAGCCTTCTTCGTACAGACCACTAAGTGTCAGTCTGAATACAGTCGCCACTCTGATGAAAGCATATCTTACATATACAAATGATACAACTACTATGAAAATTTCAGTAAGACTGTCTGCTTTCTTCTAAATCAAACCAGACATTTGTCTTTTTAGTTGTCTCTCTGTATCATAGCTATTAAAGGTAAATAAAAGCATAATGACTCTTTTTATGACATTAATAGCTTGAGGGATTTTATAAATCAGTGAATACAAGTGTACTACTCATTACAGGAGAGGGAAGCAGGTCTGTCCATCTGATGCTTTCTGACTTAAGACTTCTGCTTTAAGATCTTGTTGCTCATTTAAAATTAACTCATCTCCTGTTTCTCTACTGTCGTATGCTGGGTAACTTCTGGTGTTCTCTCAACTTCTGACATCAATGTTTTTTAGTAGTCCACACAGCCTAACTTGATAGCATTAATGGTCACAATAGACACAGTAGCTTCATTAAATCTTGACAACTCTTGTCAAAAGGTGAATTTGGGAAAACAAACCAAAATAAACTCATTGCAAACCACTCAGACACATGCTGACTGACCAGATCTTTTCCTTCTGTCTGAATCTTCAGTAATTTCAGTAACACTTAGAACAAGATTTAAGGGGTGAGCTGGCAGCTGGTCAGAGGGTCAAAATGGCAATCTTCTCCACTAAATTTAGCATAAGGTTGGTTGTTTGCTTGAGGGTTGTTTTTGTCACACATTTCATTTCCCCCCAGCTGTACTGCCTACAAACAGAGAAGCTATTTTGCTTCCCCAATAATATTTGTTTGTTTTGTTGTGGTTTTTTAAAGCCAGATTTGGGCATTTGTAAACCAGAAGCTAGGAACGGTGCCTCCAAGCCCCGAGGTAATACTTGCACACTCTGCTGCTCATGAGTGGCCGTTTGCACTGCACACTCATGCCTCTCTGGCAGGACTCTGCCACTGGTGTGCTGCAGCACATGCTCCTCAACAGAGAGATGAGTAACTCCCCCAGAGGGTTTGAGCAGGTCTGTACAAGAGCAGGAGAGGAGGGTGCACAAAAAACAACTGACTACACTGAAAAACAGCTCAAAATCTTAACTGCAAACTTTTTTTCCTAAATACTGATCTAAACTATACAGACAACAAGTGTTCATTTTCTCATAATACCTCCATCCCTATTAACTATCAGGCTCTTTTTGGTTTTTATTTTTTTAAAGGAGGTTGGTGAGACTTAAGGTTGTGCAAGACATACTTTGATCTGCACCCTGATGAGTGAACATTCCCCTTTGCTGTTAGCCCAACTAATGAAGGGATAAAATTAGCTTTTATCCCTGGCACTTTCTTTAGGAAAAAAACATGCACTAATCAGCTGTCCTCACTAATCAGTCGTCTGGCTAATGACCTTTTGCCTTAGAACACTAAAATTTCTGAATGATGTTAAAAAAGAAAAAGAAAACCAACGCAGACTGCTCTCTCTTTGTGGGTCTTAAGTCTGTCATCTGGAATTGGGGACTGAAAGGTTAAATGGCAAATCTGTATCCTGACTGGATGATAAATCTATAATCAAAAGGCACAGGCCCTGACACCTCAAGATGTACTTCATTACTACACAACTAAATGATCTTTTTTCTCTTTTTTTTGTAAACTAGAAACAGATGAAAAAACATTGCTTAACTCCTTCATACTATGCCTGTGGAGAAATCCACTCCACACCTGTGTTCAAGTGTCAGTTAATTTCTTACTTTTTTATTAATGCCTGAGCAAGAATTCAGAAGTTGAAACCATTTACCTTTTTTTCCTCCCCCTTACAACTTCATGGAACTATAGCTGGGAAAGAAAATTGCAAAACCATTCCATCAAGCATGCATTCTCAAACACACTCATGAATGTGTGAAAAAACCTTCCAAAACAGAACAAAGAGTCCCAAAGTACAAAAAAAAAAGCATTCCAATTCCATAGATTCTCAGTGTTCAGGGCACGGTCCTTCTTCCTCTCCATAACATACTTTAACATTGTTTTAAAAGAGGGATTTTTAAGGCCTGTTTCATTTTCATTCTCTGCTTTCTATAATGAGGCCTGTTTTAGTTCATGTATTAAGGAGGTGGAGCAAAACACCACACTGGATGGCTGAGGAGCATTAGCAACAGATGAGATGTCCTGTGGAAGTCGCTTTGCAGAGGCCTGCGATAATTTCTAGCTGCAGTGCAACTGCACCCTGGTTTTTAATTTCAGGAAAAAAGGAGTTTGCATTTACCACAAACACCACTCCCTCCAGATAAAGCAGTTCTCCCTGGGGATGATGCAAAGTGACAAAAATCACATTAAATCTGACAGCCTTCCAACTTTGCATCCCCAAACAAGCCAGCAATCAATACTCACGGTAATGAGGGTCCATGTAACCGTTTCGGGGGTCCATGGTAAAGAGCGTCCCGCGGTAAGGTACAGAAGGTTCGGGAAGGTGCGATATAGATCCATGGATCTCCTTCTTGATTAATGAGGCCCTTTCCTCACTCGACGTGGAAGGCTCTTCACTGATCTTGCCGAGGCCTTGCCCACCCTGCGGCTGCATTGTGATTGCGTTCCTTCTCTCTCTGTGATAGGTCTGCCCAGGACTTTCATCCTCTGCAAAAAATGAGGGAGAAGAAAGAGAGAAGGGAAGAAAAAAGAGAGACACATACTTTTAGCCCATTTATAGCAAATACAATAAAGAAAAGTTCTCCCCCCGCTGCCCTCCTCCTCCTCCCCGTGTAAGTTTGTGACAGGAGGTGCCTGTGTGGCTGTGAGGGATGGCCTGGGGACACTTGCCCATTCGGAGCCAGCAGCAGCGGAACAGTAGATCACCGTCACCCATGCACTGATGTGCCTACCAGCGGGGCTATCAATTATGTGGGAACAGACAGAGGCTTGCTGTTTCCCTGCCTCTGGGGCAAGGAGGCTGGGAGCTCCCTGATGGGGAGTCAAGAACTGATTTGTCACACAGAGGAGAAGATGAACTCCAACAGCTGGGCCTAAATCACACCCAGCCACCCACCACAGCTCTGCAGCCCAGCTCCAGGTCCATGGGATTTGCCTGTGTGAGGGGCTGCAACCTTGCACGGAGGTTGGCAGTGATCAGAACCAAGGTGGGCAACAATAAAATGGGTACAACTGCTCAAGAAACAGGACCAACAGCCTCAGGCAGGCAAGGCCACCTGCTCTGACAGTGTCACCACGTTGGTGCCTGTGCAGGATGGCTGAGTACACTTCCCCTACCTGTTTTTCCCATATCCACAAAAACAAAGCCACAAACACTAATAAACAAGGGGGGAGAAAAAGCGGGAGGGAGGAAGAAAATTATAATAACTTAGAGGGTAAGCCTCTAGGCCTATGGTACCACTTGTAAGGGCAAAGGAACCTCCCAGACATGGCTCTACCAGCCTTCCTTGCAGACAGCCAAGACTAGGTGCTAAAACAACCCGCTGCTCCCACAATAATTTTAACCCCTCAGGACTACATACACCCTTCAAAAACCAGACAAAAATGATTCTCAAAATCAAAATGCATGTTCACAAATGCCATGTGGCAGAGGGGCTTTGCTAGGTATGTAAGTCTCTAATTGCATTATTGGTTTAAAATAGAGATGTTTCTCTAAACAAGCATTGCTGGCTTTAATCCTTGGCCAATACCAATGCTCCAGATACAGCCTTGTTCCATCAACCATGCTGCACATGCAAGGGTAGGGTACACCAATACATCTCGAAGGAGTACTGATAAAGACTCTTAATTTCAAAGTTGCTCTGCAGTTCTAGAAGTACACAAGGAATCTCAAAATATTAATTGCCGGGCACAAAAATGGTAGTTAGAAAAGGAAATGAAAACACCATTAGGAAATAAAACTAAAGTGCTCTTACTCTACAATCCACCTGCAAGGAAGAATGATTGACACCAGAGCCAAGATTGCACTTCAGTTGTCAGAGATTTGAGGTCAGGGCTAAGTTTTCACTTTTACCTCGTGTTGTTCACACAGCAAAAGTAGCAGCCACCAATTCACCAGGTGACTACTTTCAGCAAGCCTGATACCAGCATAACTCAACATATGTGCCTTTATATGAATTAGATTAGAAACAGGCTCTGTACATACAGATACCTGGCTATTATATGCGTAAACTAGCTACACGATTGCTTTGAATGAAATGCTAACCAGTTTTTTCCCTGCCCCCTCTACCCCCAAGTAGCAACAACGCAAAAACTCAGCAGCATAGCCTATTGAGCACTTAATTATTTTTATATCTCCAAGTATTACAGCAATCAGGGTTTCCTGACTTATCAGCATCTTCTAGGGACAGAATTCTTTTTAGAGCCAATAATTCTACATATGGAGCTTTTCCAGGGTTGGGTCCGAAGAGAAAGAGTTAATGGAAATAAACAACAACCCTTTGCCCTTTTCTACTTTTTATTAATATGCACAGGTACTGGTCCCTGCTCTGGATTAGCAGGGTTTAAGATTTCAACTTTTTACACTGAAGCTGGCTTTAGTTAGAGGACTGCAAATCAGGGACTGAAACATTAAAACTAATATGAGGTTTTTAGAAATACATTTGTATAATTAAAAAAAAAAAGAGAAATCACTCCAAAGATATATTTTCCATCAGGTTTCTCTCTAGATAGGGTCTTTTATGTTAAATTTCAACCTAGAGTGAACTTTCAATGATGAGACATAAACTCCTATAAAAAACAGGGTATTACACTCCATTTGAAATTCTGACAGACTCCTAAGTAGAGCAACCTAACCAGTGCTACAACAGTTCAGAAAGAAGAAAGCTAGAGTGATTTGTGGGGCCGTATAATCACTCAGATGATCAGATAGGATTTCAGTTCTTTTACTCTTCCATATAAAGATAATATTTGTTAAAACTGCCATCCTGGGATACAACAAGGAGCTGACATTTGTTTATAGGCTCCACTTTCATACTTTTCTTCTCAAAACATGCATGCGTCATGAATCAAGGTACTATTGACTGTTATGGAAAAGGCTGATTTTTCAAACTGCTGAATGAAATTCAAAGCTACTTTAAGTAACTTAGAAACTAAAAGAAAAATATGGTTTGTTTTAATAAGCTTTTCCCTTTTATGGTTACTTGAGCAAAAAAAAAAAACTATTTTTTCTTCTACGTCAATGATCTCTCCCCATTATGAAGTTATTGCTATGTGCCATTACATGTCAAAAGTTTCTGTATGTTTTCTGCCACCCAAAAATTGCCCCAGAAGTATTTGACTAAACATGATGGCATTTTTGCAATAATAATAAGGCTTATTCATCAACCAAACAGCTCGCTAAGCACTGACTTCACACCACTGGGTTGCTTGTGACAGGGGACAGATGAGAAATTTCACAGCACCCATGCTCCAGGACACTAAGAGCCAAGCAGTTTGCAGCAGCTCCCCCAGGGCCAAGCAGGAAACTCCTCTTGCAGTAATGCTGCTGACTCTCACGGCAGGAAAACCACTCCAGTGTGCTAAAAGGGGAAAGCTGTCTAATCTTGTTCTGGTTCAACTGAAGCATTCAATGACGTTTCAAGACTAAGTGCGGACAAGGCGCGCCAGGCCAAATTATTGACAGACACACACTGTCCACCATGGCAACAAGTGGGAATCTAAAGCAAAAATGTAAGCAAACAGCCCACTTCTCCAGCAGCATCTGCCAAAGGAGTTTTACCGCCAAATAACTGAGAACTGTTCTGTTACTGCTCTGCTCACGTTTTAGAAGTATTCAGCTTTAGGGTCAAAAGAACCATCTGATTTATTAAAATGTTGCAGAGAGACAAATGCCAAAGTGAAAGATGAAGTTGGTGGCAGCCCACCAACTCCAGTATATTTCCTCCCACCTTCTACCAGTGTAAGAGTGAAGGGTTAAATAAGAAAAAAGCAATCATGCCCAAGAGCAATCTGCATAAGCTTCTCTTTCTTCACATACACCCTTTCTCTGACTTAACAAGCCAATAGCTAGAGACATGTTAGAAGTGCCCAGTCTTGAATGATCACTTTAATCCAGGATTCTCACATCCACTGAGATTTAGTCCTGCTATTTTGATCAGAAGCCAATTTTATTAGAAGTGCTGAGCACCTCACTTAATGGAGCACCTCTCACTCAATCAAAAAACTTTCTCAAAAAACTCACACTGGACAGCATGCCTGAATAAACGTGCTTTTAATTGCACAGTTAATTTACTCAGAATATTTTAAAATATCAGCAGAAGCCAAAACTTAATGCAAAAATCCTTTAAACTCTCTTTACCTGTTGAACTTTTTTGCCTTTTTTTACCATAGACCAAGACAAAGTAGAATCTATTTTACTTTAAATCACCTGAAGTCAGCAACTGAAAAAAAGTTGCAATCTATTGATAGAGCACACTAAAAGTCAATCTCAACACACTTCAGAGACATCCCTGCTTAAACAAGACAACACCAGCCCAGTTAAATCTCTTTATATATTAAGTTCCATCACCATATTTCTGCTTGCAACTTCCAGAGAGCATTAGTATCTCATGAGTACTTCAGCTAAGTAAGAGAAAAAACAAGGTACTTACAACTCAGTCAAAGAGACCCTGGCTGATGTTCTCCTCTAAGCTCTCCTCTTCTCTTGACCAAAATTCTCTGGCTACCAGGACATGGGCATTCCTTGCTCTTTTCCTCTCTCTCCCTCCTCGCCCCCCCCCCCAATCTCCCTCCCTCTCTCTCAGAGGCAGTGCTTCTCCCATTAGAGGAATCAAAAGTGGTTGGTGCCATGCTAAATTTAACAAGCTCATTAGTATTCTTCCTGTGCTTCCTAGTGAACTCTCCCTATTCAAGCAGCTCTCTCTAGCTGAGGGGTCAGGCAGCTAATCATTAAATCAAACTAGTGTCACCCTATCACAATCAGCCTAAGAGAAGGAGGGTTTATTATTTCAGTTTATGCTAAATAAACGGTTTTACAAATGGTCTCCAAGCAAGGTCAACAGCAGCTTCAATTACAAGACAAACTTAACAAGAGTTGCTATAAACCAAGTGCTCTATATTGACCTAAGCACAAGCTCAGCTCTGCATATTGCCACTAGCAGGTTTGTACAGGAATGCATATTGTAAAATAAAGGAAAGGGTAATCTTTTCTTTGCCAGAATCTGTGACTGCACAGAGACTGCTCATTCACCTCTCCCCAACCAGATTGCTGCTCAGCTCAATTCACCCCACACAAAGGCTGAAGACCAGACCTCAATGGACCGAGTGAAACATGTTCAAAACTAGGCTCTCTATTGTGACTGAATTTCTTAACATCTTTTCAAAAAGCAGAGAATGCCTTGAGGCTAAAGGAAGAAACAGGCTAATGGTGAATTGGGAATACTGAGCAAATTTCAGAGCCCTTTCCTCCTAGCTTTTGAGGTTGAAAGCAAGCTCTTTCCTTTCAAGTTTCAAAGTCCTTTTTCCTCCCGCAGTGTCACAGAAGGATTTGAAAAGAAGGTAATTGTGCTCACAGTCCCCCTGATCAGAGCTTACGTCCTATTTCTGGTATTTCAGAATACTTCTTGCAATAATGGTGCATATAGCTCAATCCCTTAACCGTCCTGCACTCAGCAATTGCTCATTAAATGAACAATTGCTGGTATAAAATGCCTTTTATGTTCAAGGTCTGGATATAAGATAAGCATTCTAGTACTCTAAATTTGGTTTACTAAGGAAACTCTCCATCATTAAATTACAAAACTGAAATCAGAATATCAGTCTTTCCCAGAAAAGTAGCATTTTAGATGCTGTGAGCCAGAAGGAAGGGGGAAGGTGGAATGTAAAAAAGATTGACTACTTAGATTCTTAACAGAAGAGATACCTAAGTAAGAAAGTGATTTCCTCCACATTTAAGAAAGTCTAAGTTTTTGACACCTGATATTTTCTTCCTTGAAATGATGCAATAGAGCAATTGCAAGTCTCATTAGGACACCTGTACCTGCACCTTCTTACATATACACACTTTTCATTACTCTCTGACCACCTTAAGAGCAGCATGGGATGAAACAGATCTGTAGGACTGTGCCTGCCTTTAAAAACAGCATATGTTGTAAGCGAAATTTTGTTTTGGGTGACTACAGTAGTTTAAATTGGATAGCCTTGGTCCCAAGTTTGTTATTTTCCTGTAGAATCTGGAGCAACTGCACAAGAAGCACTCTGGAAACACTAACACAATTATGAAGGACGATGCTCATAATTGGTTTTAAAAATAGTCTCCAATCACACAAGAGGCTACAAAATCTGCTAGATAACAATACTCTACTCACTTTATTTGCAATGCTTAAGCATACCATATACAAGACCTTCGTGCTTACAAATAACATACATTATCTGAGCTTACCACTGAAAATGTATAATTTTCTATTCCCACTTGCAATGGATTTTTAGCTTAGTTATTTTTTCTTTATCCTATGTATTTTTCAAGAACTTAGTTGTGATTTTTGGAATATGAATACACAGCTCTTTTGTGGTTTTGTTTGTTTTGAAAAACATGTTATATTCTTTTGTTGTCACTTTAGCTTTCACTGGAAGAAAAAGGATTTATCAACGAAGGAGAGAGGGGACCCAATCCTTACAATACCTGCCTAATAATGCATGCAAACTCCCTTATTTTCCTCAAAAGACACATACATTCATTTTTGCTGCATCTGCTGCACAGCTTGGTTCAGTTTCTTTTTTTGACAGTACAGAGGAGGACAGAACACAATGCATCAATACAGTGGCTATGACTTTGGAAACAGAGCCTGATCATGCACTCCTCTGAGTCAATGGCAGAGTTCCCACTGACACGGACAAGACAAAACTGGGCCTGTACAGAGTTCACACTGCTCCAACACTAAACCAGCAACACATTGTTATCAGGAGAACACCACTCACAGCCTTTTCCAAATGTGTGAGTAACTCTTCCCCAAGTCTGATGGGAAACCCGAGAACGGCACAAAGCAGCTTAAAAAACTCAGGTAAACTTTTCAGACCCCTAAATCAGAGATAGCCTTGTTAGTAGCAATGTCTTTATCTCAATTTATCTCAATTCAGATCAATTTACAGTGATTATTACCTCTCCAGCCACTTCCAACTAAAACCAACTGGCTGAAGCTAACAGACATATAGGAAATTATGTAAAATAAAACCACCTTTAAAATTTCATACAAGCAAACACCTAGTGTATTTAACTGAGAGTATGCATCTACAAATCTCTGCATCAGATCTATAGGGAAATGCAAAAAATCTCATATAAGCTGAAAAAATCCTACTGAGGAAACACAAGAGGTAGCTGTAGACACAGCTACAGAAAGGCAGAGTGCTGTGGAAACATCCTTTTCAGTCCCAGGACTTAGCCTCAGAGAGAGGACAAAGAGGACAGGAGGCAGGGCTGGGCTCCCTTATACATGATCCTCCATCCTGCTGATCATGCAGGACATGTGAAAAAGAAAGGAGTAACATTTGGGCATATGCCTGAAGTTTCCAACCTGACACTGGACCCATTCCACTCTCTTCAATGACTTCAGAACAAGCTGCCAAAGTTGCTTGCTGTGAACCAGATTCCTGCAATATCCTGTTGGCCAAGTTTGCCTCAAGCTGCCCAGCTGAACCACCAACTAGCCAAGAACCCATGCAATGCCCAGCCACAGCCCCAACCTGCAGGGCTGAGAGTCTCTGGGAAGCTAATGGAGGGAATAATTCTCTTCAACTTGCAAGATCAGCCTCCAAAGAAGTGGGAGCCTCACTTCTGAACAAGCCCTCTCCCACCCCATTTCCACATGGGCTTTAAAATAACAAAAACAAACAATTTAAATCAAAACAGCTGAAAACCATTTTCTCCCTTCCCAAGTTCAGGGCTACATGTTTCTCCCATGGCAGACAGTGGATTATTGCAGTGACTTAACACCACTGGCAAGTGCAACCCCCAGCACTCTGGTTTAGGTGTCAGTGACAACATTGACTGTGGCAGGAAAAACCCTAAACCCTGCACCTAGGTACCAAGCAGGTGGCAAGATTTTAAATTTCATGGGACCTACAAGGCCCAAATTTTGCTTGCTTTACTCACACTGAAATTCTAGCAATTCAGTGAAACTATTTCTGCAAGTAGAGCAAGAGGGATTCGTGTTCATCAGAAATGCTCCAACCATTGGGCACAAATAGGTTGTCTGGAAAATGCACTTAAGATGTTGGTTAACAAGTGGAAATTCTGTATCATTAGCTTGATGAGAAAGGGGCTTTTAGTAGTGCCAGTGCTTTGTAGTTCCAGTGGACACAAAAAAAAAAAGAAAGCTGTAATGAAGAAGTAAAGACATTTAGAGGTAGAATTAATTGGCAAAATTAACATGTAGCCTGTCATTTCCCCTTTTAAATTTGGAGAACTAGAAGGCGGTCAAAAGCATTTCCCTTTCTTGGTATAATAAATTTTTTGTTTTGCTTTTGCTACTTGAAGACTGGGAAACTCAAATGAGAAAAAAGTAGTTCTTTCAAAATCAAAATTAATTTTTCATTTTCCCCTTCAAGAAACTGTTCTACCTTACAAAATTCAGCAAAGACTGTAAATTACTGTGCAACAGCCTCAGCAAACTAGAACATTTGATGATCAGGACTAAAACTCAAGCTTTGCACTTTAAAAATATCTCCAGGATCATTGCCCTTCTCCAACATCTAGACTGTTCAAAGAGCCAAGAGAGTCAAATATAACTAAAACATAACAACAGACATCAGGATCTGACCTTTGGCAACTATTTCTCAGAAGGAAAAAGCTCCTCAGTCTATTGTAAAACTCTCAAAAGGATCCTGATTTAAAAACGTTATGAAGTTCCTTCCATTAGCCAGTTATTAGACTGTTAGTCATTGCTTACTTTGAGCAGGCTAATTAGTTACATCAAAGGCGCTACAATAAATTCCCAGGAGGGTTTGGGGGGGGGGGATATATTTCTCAACCATCTAATAGCACATTTATGCCTATCTGTGGGCAACTGCCTCATTTCACTCAGACACTGGGGGACATATTCTGTGCTGTCACTTTCTACCAAGCCAGCAGCAAGACCAGGCCTTAAAGCTGTTTGAAGCCTGATATAAATTTGATTAGCCATGCTTAAAAGCCACAAGAGAGTGAAAGAGGAGTTAGACACCCTTTGGTGCAACATCTCCTTTTGCAGCATCTACAGCACAGACACCTAAGTCTCGGTAGAATTAAAAAACCAGTAATTTATAGTGTTGCATATGAACAGAGCTATATTTCTTCCCTTCTTCCTTGGGTGGGTTCAAAAAACTAAATAGAATCATTGGCAAATCACAAAATGGCCTGCAACAACCCAGGCAACCCTTCAGTTTAAATGGCAGATATCACCTATTTAGCTGTGAAATTTACTTATTGCTGCACCCTTTTCACAGTTGCAGTAAGACTTTTGGTTCCATTATATCACTGTACTTCTGGTCTCTGAAAAACACCAGTTGTTTAAAAATATGTTATGGGTTACTCTGCCCTGATTTACAGTGGTTGCAAACTCCGGACAATGATTTCACCAAAGTTTTCTAAGGGCAAAATTTGAATGTCATGTACATTTCCCTATGCATGTGTGTATGTACTTCTACATACAAAAGTGTGGTCACAGGCACCCAAAATTCAGCTCCACTTTACATTCCATAAAATCCAACCAACTGCAGATGTGTGATACATGATGTTTGTAAAGAAGTGTCTACACAGGCAAGCTAGATATCTGAATGTAGAAATTAGACTTTTCACCATCCTCATCAGTAATCTAAATAATTCAGAAGAATGCTGCAAAACACTCATCAGGTTTACAAGAAAGGATGCTTTCAAACAAATTGAAACTCACAAGCCCTGTACCCCAAGTAATTTGATGCTTTGAATGATCTTCTGTACATTAGTGCACTAGTTTAGAACAGCAGAGCTACTTATCTACAGATATTACGAAATACTCCTTTTATTGAAATTACTTCTCTACCAGGAATATATTCTGAAGGCCCCAAACCTTCATTAAGGCCTGTTTGCTTCAAAAGTTAAAGCTCAGGAGCTTTCTTCCCTGCCTGGAAACACTGCTTACAGAAAACAAAACAAAACAAAACAAAATAAAACAAAGCTCTCCTTAAGCCTTAAGAAGATCTTGACCTTCCCAAAGACCAATCTGATTTTTCTCCCCTCTGCTCATTTTGTTCTTAGTTTTCTCCACTAAAGAGGATGTACAAGTTCTGGCAGGGGGGAATTCTGCCATATTGTCATAGTTCCTGCCTTTACATTCCAGTCATTAAAAATACTGCTAACAGCCACAGCAAGCAGCCTGGGTCCCAGGATGGGTGCATGTGAGTGGGCGTGGAGGGATGGAGATTGCAGAGCCTGGACAAAGCAAATGCTTCATACCATGATTTCCTCTCCCCTCACCTAGGGAATGGAATCCTCGCAAAAGCTTTGGATCTTTGGATGTGTGGAGTTGGAGAATTAAGGCAACTCACTAACTTACTTGTCAGTGCTTCTCTCCTCCCTTTGTCACTTCCACTGCACCCTTCTGGCCAGGCTTTTACAGCCTCTGGTAGGGTCTGCCAGCCCTTCTCAAATGTAGCAGCCCTGCCTGCTACATTTGAGAAGAGGCAAGAAAGCCGAGACACCAGATTTTTCCAACTTCTCAACACAGCCCCACAGGGGAAGGAACTGAATGCTAACCAAATCACTTCATGGATGGAAACAAGTTGATGGTTAATGTTTCCTGTTGAGTTCCAGGGATGAGCAAAACTAGTTTTGAGACTTTGATTTTTTGATTACTTATGCATTTGTCTTTCTAACTTTAATGCTGGATAACAGATTTTAAAAGACAGTGGAATATTGGCCTCAAGCTTTTGCGGATTAACTGCATATATGTAATTAGGCGCTTATAACTGCCTTAAGCAATATTGTATATTTCCATTTATCAAAATGCAATGGGCACCTGAGATCATAAAGATAGCCGACTTAGAAAAACAATCTTTTGTTCACTAAGAAAATGGCAGAACAATTTAAAACAGCACTCTCCTACTGCAGTAGACATGCGAGCTCAAAAAGGCCATTCTTAAATTGTTAATCAGGTTTTGCTGGCTTCATCTATGCACGATCTGGCAGAAAGAGGTTTCAATGTTTCCATATTATTTTTTTCAATTGTATTCTTGGATACCAACATTCTCAGGCAACACCCATTTCAAATTAAAAAAACTGAGTTTCATCCCTCAAAAGCATAAAATAAGAATGATTTGTATGGAAGGCTGGGGAAGGGAAAGGGAATCATCTGCAAAGTTCATCTGTCTATATACAAAGCAAAAGAGAAAAAAGATGGCTGTGCAATACCTGGCACTAGAATCAATTCTGTGACTTCTATGTGCTGCAAAGGAATGCAAAACTGTAGCCAGCACAACTTTGTCTTCTTCACTCACCACATGCATAAAATACTGATAACTGATTTCTTAAGAGAAAAAAAGATTTTTATACAGCAAATAAGCACAGTGTGATTGAAGGATCCAAGGTCTACTTATTTATATACAGAAATATCCACTTAGATTTGAAGGCAAAATGTGTTGAAGAGTTAGCCTAAAGCTTCCTTACAAATCACCCTGTATGTTAAATGTTCCAATTCTGAAAAAACAGAGCATGCCTCCAATTTCTATCACGTCAAATGCTTTTCCACAACTTGCACAAATTGCCCACAGATACATAACTGTTGACTAATAATTATTTACTATGTCCCTCTGAAAGCAAAGGAAAAAAACCCAAAACACGTAAAACCAGAAGAAAACTGATAAATCAACCTTAAAGATGTTATTGCCCTGAATTCAGGAGGCCTACCGCATCCAGACCCCTGCTATTCTTCCAGCAGCAGAGAAATCTCATCCAGAATACTTTGCTTCCCCCTCTTCATATCAACTACCTTAAGTGCTGAATCATGGCTTTTAATAAACATCCTGAATTATTGAATAAGTGCACCTTATTTACCAGCATCTCACCAGGATGCTAAATAGTAAAAGAAGCTTTTTCTCCAAAAAGAACCCATGTTCTTTCTTCCCCAGTGCAGGACAGAAGTTCCATCTCACTGGCACCACCAATAATTCATTTTTTTCCTCTATAAACCATAGCCTTTTAGAATCACAATACAGATACCTCTCACATCATACTGTCAAATTCATCAAATTAATAATATTTTTATGCTAATCTCATTGATCATACCAGTTTTACCACAGGTCTTGTAAACATGAAAACTAGAGGACAACTTGTAGTCTAGATACCTCCACAGCTATCTCTAGGTAGCTCCACAGTTATTCATGACTATGTTGTCAACTGTGCCACAATCATTTGTTGTATTAACACATCCTCCTTGCAGAAGATATGAGACTTAACACATTTCTCCTATAAAATTCAATTAGCCATTTCAGATGCACCAGAGTTGTAACATCAAAACCAGCTAGCTTTAAAGAAGAAATTCCCATTAGAAATCATAGTTTTTTCATGGCAAAAAGACTGACAGTCCACAGCCTTCTCACAGTAGAATACATATTGGGCTTGCTTGCTGCAACTCCTTCCTAAAGACTAGAAAAAAATCTTTTCCAGAGCAGTAAGGTTACCACTGTCAGCTGCACTGAACTACATACTTCCCTCTCTTTCGGGTCTTATCTTCAAAAATCACGGAAACAAAGATGTAAACTTGGACATTAAAGACTGTTAACATCAAAGTATATGCACTACTTTTGATATTAACCAAAGCCTTGAACCAGCAATCTAACTGGCACAAATCAGGGGTGTCTATGTAATTTCAGAAACAGCTTAACTTCTGTACCGTGGCCTGCATTTGCTCACCAACTTTTCAAAGCACAGTATCTCTGTATGTTTTTACATCTACCTGCCAATCAAGAAAGCAGCAGGAATCAAAATTCACTTCTTGGAATTTTCACCATTTATCTGTCCATATTTCTTAACACATGAAGTTTCCTATTTCTTTCTTTTCCTTCAATATATTTAAAAATTTAAACATTTCCATCAAGAGCAATTTCTGTGCATTGGATCAAATCATGGCCTATATAAAATCCCTGCCCTTTGGTTTGCATAAAATTTACTGTATATCACAATTCAGCTGAAAAAAAAAATATACAAGTGCATAAAGAAATTATGTAAATAGATGTCAATAATAGATAAATATTTGTGAATTATTTCACCCGTATTCCCCCATCCTCTCCCCCATTCCATTTATTTATCATGTAAATAAATATAATATTTACCCCCACTCTACGGGGTCTGCATATCCCAACAGAGCTTCAAATTCTATCATCAAAGAAATTAAGTAAAAAAGTATGTTTATGATCTCCTAACCTTCACTATTTCCCACAAAAATCTGGGTTTTCATAACCAGTCACACACACTCCCCTTTGATGAAGACCATTCCAATGCCATCTTCATAACTTGAACTCAAATGAGTCCATGCCAGACTTAGGCAGGACCTTACAAAAGGCCAGTGAACACACTCAACTAAGAAAGTGTCCTACGGAAAAAGCAGTGCAAAAAATGCAGGTAGCTAGCTGGACAACACTTTGAATTTTAACTTTCTCTTCTGCTTTAACTCACCAGTTTAGTTCATACTTAAGTCTACACAAGACTCTCAGGACATGGTACCTCATAATATGTCATAAAACTTTAGCTGGGGTAACATATCATGGCTTGAACTACAGCATATGCATCTCCAGTTACAGGTATAAACTTCGGGATAAATGGAAAGAAGACAGGAAAGAAAGAACTCAAGTTTGTATTCCTAGCATTTTTGGTACCCTATTAATGTTTCATCTTAACAGGACAAAACCTAGGATGCCAGGATGCATGCTGTGATGCAACATAATGTAGTACATAACTGTACTCAGAGGGATGGCTCTCCTCTCATAATAAAACATGCTTTTGTCTCATTTCAGAGGGAAACAAGTCTGAATAATATCAAGAGAAGGCAGAAAGGAATTTCATATCTATTCTACATATCTTTGAAACTCATTGATTGGATTAAGCCATTTTTGTCTGAGAGTTTCTATACTAGATTTCTACCAAGAAAAAGGCAGCAGCTAGGTGGAAGAGATGCTGTATTACCAACCCTCTAATATCAAGGTTGCAGAGTAATTTCTCGACATCATACATAAAGTATTAAGGAGCAAGGTGTAATAAGCATCCTACCAGGAAAGAAACTTTGATCAGAGCCAGCATCTTACCAGACAGCAGAGAATCAAGACAGAAAGCCATACCCAGGAGGCAATTCCTAGGAAGGTCTATTTCTACTCCAAGCAGCTTTGCATTTTGAGCAGAGGTACTGATTAGGGATATAATCTGGAGCAAGTTCCCACGACAAATCTTACAAAAAATCAGCACCAGAGTGCAATAGAATCACATGAGATTCTGTGGGCTTCAGCAGTATAGGATGATTCAAACATCCACAGTGCTTGGAAGTTATTAAATATTCTCCTGAGGACGGAGCATTTGTCTTCCACAATCCCCCTCAACCACTGAGGAATAGAATGCATAAGAATGCTTTCATTTACCCAGTGGGTTTATCCACCACTCATGACCATAAATTTCATTACAAACTGAAAAACTATACCTGCACAGCTCTGATGAAGAACAGCAAAAAAACTGTGGCCCAAGAGTGATCATTGCCATCTTCATAGACCAGGAGCATGGCTGCAGAAATAACAGACTTGTATATCAGAAGCTGGGTTCACTGGAAAAAGGGCTTTCTCCTCAACTTCTCAGCAAGACCTCTCATCACTTCAGCAAAAGGAGGAAAAAATGGAGGAGTGGACCCAAAGAAAGCTGGGAACAAATGGCACCTTAAACCAATAAAATACTGTGGTCCATCAAGCCGTCTTGTTACTGAGAAGTCAGTAATTAAAAGTTTAATGGCATGCAAGCAGGTTTCTAAATCATTTGGCAACAGAACAGTGTCAACAATATCGTTGAACAGAGGGATAGAGAAAAATCAACCATCACTGCTTAATCACTTAGGACTGTCCTGCAGCTATTCATCTGAGGAGCACAGAAGTTCCTTATACCACTGCAACTTCCTGCCCTGTAGGTCATTAATTTATCCTCCATCATCTCAAATTGTAATGTTTTACCTGTAAGGACTTGAGAGTGGGCATGCATTTTTGCCACAAGTGTATAAAAAGTTTATTATGCATTGTTTATAAAGCATTACACATCTGTGCTCACACAGAACTGTTGGAACATGCATAACACAACAAGAAAAAGGGTAATTTGAAAGTAACATCAAGCCCACAAGAGAAAGGCATGACAAAATTATGGGTTGCCTGTGCAGCATCATGTGTAACTACTGTCTGCTTCAAGATGCCAACGAAGTTACATGTCGTTTTTCTCTGCAAGACCCCAGCTTCATCCAGCACCACCCATGGAGTAGACTGTGTGTGTTTCATAAACAGTTTATCACTACCTGGTTCCCATCTTGGACTTCAACAAATGGATCCTCTGCTCCATGTACTGGCTTCATTGAAGCCCAGCTCTGCAGATAGATTAATTTACTCCTGGCACTTTCTGTGGCACTCATTACAATATCCAAGTGCTCCATTAGTAGCATGAAAATGTTTTTACAACAATTCTCACAAGGTGAAGAGATGGTCTTGTCCACTACCAACAAAGACTACTCACTTAGAGTGAGTACACTAGTAAGTACCCTAGCTGTACATGCATAGCCTAGAGAGGCTGAGAACCCATTTCCAGAGAAGACATTTTCAGAGTATTTAGCATCAAATCTGCTTTACACTGTATTTTCAAGCAATATCTATAACTGTATTTGTAAGCATGCACACATGCTTGCCTTTCTGAAAAACAGATGCAAGTCACATACCAAGAAACAAAAAGAAAAACCTTCTATATTGGAGATGTTGAGTTGCTCCAAGTAGTAAGAGCTCTAGGTTCAATGTAATTAATGACTGCAAAAATTCCTACATATTTGCACTTTTGTGGTTAAAGTATATAAAAAGGTGGGGGTTGTGACTGAAGAATTCCTCATTCTGGGGCCATTTATAAAAAGCCACTCTCCTAGAAGGTATTTTATGATCTAAATATGAGTTCAGTCTGTAAAATCTCCTTCTATGGTAGCAGAGAGATATTTTGTGCTCTTCATTATGTATTTTAATGAAATACAGAAATTTTTATCACCAAGACCTCCACCTCACTGTCAATGAAGCAAAAGTTGGCCAAGGGGTGACAGATTATGATAAAAGAAGTGGGGGAGAGTTAGCAAAATATTACAGCTGCATTCTGTTTCTTCAGGTCAGCTACCACACAAAGAAGGAATGAATGCATGTGATCATATCATTAAAGACTGCACTATAATGGACAGGCACATAGAATTCTATTTTGGCGTTCCTGATTTTGTGATATAAATAATATTCCTTTATTTAATGACTTGCATGTAGCTTCATAGTATAGAAAAAATAAGTAACAAAAGAAAAAGCAAAATGGGAAGATTAATTTGGCAGCCATAAGAAACGGGTGATTTAATTCAACCCACTGACCCTTTGAAAGCAAACAAAACACCTTGTAACCTCAGTAAATTATCATTTCCCAAGACATTCAGGGCAGAAGATGACAGACAGCATATCAAGGGTTCACAGACAGTTGCTGATAAAAGGAAATTTTGCATGTTGAATCCCACCCCAGATTTAAAGAAGAAATTTGATCTAGTGAGAACAAACTTGCTGCTTTTTCCACTAAAATGTATATTTTCCGTTCCACCTTCCCCCTTGTAATTTTGAAAATGCCTCATCTTCCCCAATACTACCTCCTCCACCCAGACCGATTTGCTGTTCCAACACCGCACTCCACAAACTTCTCATCTCCAATCCATTTTCTTTAACCAGTATCTATTAGCCATGAAATCTAAGCTCTTTGTCCTATTCCTTGTAGGGAAGTATCTTCTTTCTCAGTTGTTCCCATCTTCTCTCTCAATATGTCTTTTTCTTAATAGTCAGTCATGCATGCCAGACATTGAGCCCCATTTCTGATGATTCCCTGTCTCTCTCTCTAGGTTTTCTGTCCAATCTCAACACACTGAGCTTGGGTTCCTTTCCTCAGCTTCTTTTTATGGGATCTTTTTTCTCTTACTCCTTTTCTCCCTTCTGACAGGGCTCCCACTCTCCAACCCACACTCAGCTAAACAGAAACCTTCCTCCATCATTCTCAGCATCGAATCCTGGACTAGCACAGGAAAACTGGTGGAGGTGTCCTTCACAAGATATTCGGAACAGTGGATCCTGTAAGATCTTCTTCAGTTTCCTCTCGCTGTTCCTTTCATGTTGTTAGCATTGCCTTTTCTTTGATGCAGCTGTGATAATAGCGATAGATGAAAAACACAGTCCTAAGGACTTGCATACCTGAGTAATAATTATCTCTGCAACTCTCACATCTGCAGTTAAATATATGGAAGATGAGAAATGCCATTTCATACAGTAAGAGTCATAAAGTAAGATCCATCTCACCTAACTCTAATGTACCCTTGTTGTCTAGGCTCACTCTGTTGTTGGCTGAGAAATGATACCTCCAGACTGTGATTTAGCCTGTCTCAAAATGGAAGGAGTCATTCTTTGAATGTACATCACTGACTACAGTTAGACATTTACCTTTCAGAAAGATAAGATGGATCTACTATCCAACTTTTAGAAATATGGGGAATGCAAACTGGTTTTTTTTACAGTTTTCTACAGAAGGTACCATTTTGCCATCCAGTAATAATAATAATATCTGCCCTTAATCTTCAATTTACTTCTGCAACTGTTTGATCTGATTTAATCTTTAAATAATAAAAGTAGTCAAAATTAAGCTAACAAATTTCGTTCTCTATTTCATTACAACAACCAAATACTGCAGAGGAACTTGAAGAGTTCTCACTTTCATATGATATGAATAATTCTCACTTTCAGATGATTCATCTAATCTGTACTGGAAAAACTTAAGTCCCAGTGATACATGCAGTTTCTTAGGATAGACCTGATCAGCTTCTCTCACTGCTTAGATAAGGAGTGAGGCCAAGCAGCACTGAAACTGGAACATCAGCACTGAAACAGCAATCAAAAAATATGACTCATCTTGGTTGGTTGTTTTAATCAAATATACAGTTTACCATTTTGTAATAAAGGTAAGATAACACAGCCAAATCAATATAGCCATATTCTTCTACTACCTAAAGGAGAATATCAAGCATTTTCAGCTTATAATCTGTAAGACTACAATATATGCTTTATGACATGGGTAGATGGATCTATTCCAAAATCAAAATTCCTGGGTCAGATGTCACACTTCAGAGATACCTTGCTATATAGGTATCTGACTGCCTGAGCTACAAAGGTACTGAATGTTGGTAAGACCATTTACATCAGTGAATCATTCAGAAATTTTCAGTTTCGAAACTATCCAGACTTTGTCATCACTAAGCAATTGCAGTCATGATTTAATGACCTGTAATGTGTTTAGCAACTGAATTTCCAAAACATGTTTGCCCTAGTGAACAACTGGTACTAGTCTACATAGAATTCTGGAGATGCAAGGGACCAGGATCTCCACAAATGTTGTGCAGCTGGTACTTCTGTGACTTTTGTCACTCTGTATCTGTTTTGGCTCTTTAGACTATAAACTCTCCACAGCAGGAACTGTCTGTTATCAGACATATATCCACAAATGAGCAAAATGAGGCCTCTCAGAATGGGTCCTTCAAAAGCACCACAAAAATGTTTGGTTTTTTTTCAGGCTACACAATTTGAGTTTGTCAGAGAACTACTTGAGACCTAGTATTTAAAAATCAGTTACCCAAACAATATATGTTATTTTACCATTGCAAAAAAAAAAAAAGAAAAAGGTGTACTGTTCATTCAGTGGAAAACATGATGAGGTCTCAGTCACGTTGTAAGTACAAAGGATTCCAATAACAAATGGGAAATAGCACCTGAGCTGGGGGGAGCTGTCTGGTATTGTTGGTCTGATCAAATGGAAAAGAAAAAGTAAATGTACGCTATGCTGCTGAGAAGATCTGTTTTAAAATTTAAAAAAAAAAAAAAAAAAAAAAAAAAAAAAAAAAAAAAAAAAAAAAAATTCCAGGATCCAGTGAAGATTGATGAACTGTACAGGACACTCAATTGTCACTGTTCCCAGATGAGTTATTAAAGCTGTGGTGTAATTAAATCACGTCTTGACTTTCTTCTTACACAGCCCGGACAATCTCCATGTTGGAGAAATGAGAGTAGAAATAAGAGAGAAAAACTATAGATTGCTTTACTTGCAGAGCTTAAGACAACTTTGAAGCAGCCCCTGCTGGGATACAAAACCATCCAAGAATTGTTATAAATATGCATGTTTGTAAATAAGGATAAGGGTAGCCTTAGAAGTTCAAGAAAAATTCACAAGTATTTGTGCTTAGCTGGTATACATTTAGATTTTATCTTTTGAATTTTAACTTGCAGTGTCAAAATGTTTGATTCCAATTTGTGAGAGGCTATATTTACCATTGAGAGATAATGAGTTTTAAAACACTGTTACCATCACTTAACAGCTAACCAAACTGCAGAGAAAATCAACCACAGAACAAAACTGGAGCAAGAGAATTCTTAACAAAAAAATACTTCTCCCTTCAGCTCTACAAAGAGATCAGAGAACAGTTCTTTACTCAAACCAGATCTTAGATGCTTCCTTCCATGCACAGTACATATGGATTGCATCTATTTTTTCTTTAAAAAAGAGCTACATTTCTTCCTGTTAGTAAACATATCAAGGCTTTTAGGAGAAATAACAACAGCAAAACCTTTCTTGCTTTTATGCAGATAGAGCATGGGTATTCTAAATAAAAAATAATTTCTCTGACCAAATTCATAAGCTGAATGGCTTTGTAAGAGCCAACAGGTAAAAAATACTGTGTTACATAAAAATTCATTTATTTTTACACAACTAGCTTTTAAGAAGCTCTGTGTCTAGCTCTTGCACTACAGTACTTAAACAAAACTGAATTTAACTTGACAAGAATATATGCATTACCTCTTCCCCTCCAAGCTTACTTTCCCACCTTTCTCCTTACTCCACTTTTTTTCTTTTATACACCAGCCCTTTCATACTTGCCTTTTTTCTTTAACAAAAAGCGATTGCTGAGTGAAATATAAAACACTAGCATAGGAACAGATTCGTTCCCACTGCCCTCTGCCATCCTGAAGGCAATACAGTCACTCAAAAAGAAAAGTTGATAGCAATTTTAAGCAAAGCTAACTACTGAAATATCGCAGGGTTTTCATGCTTCATGCTTCCAACATAACAGCATTGTCCACCCACTCCAATGTATTTAATTTCCCTCCCAACTTTCTCAGTTTGGTATCAAATACAGGAGAGAATTTGACCATACATGTAAGAGTGGATTGCTAGTAATGCTATTTGTCCATTTTGCACACAGAGGCTGGTGAAAAAAAGCAAGGAATCTGCATAGAAAAATGTGTAAAAACTGACTGAGCAGCTACATCTTGCTAACATTAACAATAAACCCAGCTGGCAGAAACCCAATAGCAAATGAGAGCATAACTGAGATGTAGAGATAACAGGATCTGGGGGCAGCTTATGCAAATATAGGCAAAAAGAAAGCTCTGTGCTGCATGAAAACAGAGCACTGGGGGTGGGATGATGCACAGCAAAGAGGAAATCCTAGCTTAATCCCATGGGCTACTCAGCTCTCGATGTGCCACTGACTTCCAGCAGCAGTACAAATCTGCAGTAGAAGACAAGAGTAGTACTGGAGAAGACAAGTCTATAAAAGAAATGTTTGAATATTCTATAAACAAACTTCAAAAATTATAGATACAACAGGAAAATATACCACAGTGGTGGCATCCAGCATTATCTTAGTGACAACTGTACAGTGCAACAGGCTTGGAAATGGCCAAAACAACTACAAGCCAGTAATTTTGAACAAAAAGTTCTTATGTATCCACCCCACTCTGACAGACTAGTTGTTTGATACTAATCGGGCTCTGCTAACAGCATGGCAAGAAGAGGCTGTACTGTAGGGCTACAGATAGCAGTCATTTATCTAATGTTAACATTTTAACAGATCTTTGTTATCACAGCTTGGCATCAATACTGTACTCTGAAAACTACCATACCCTGAAAGCCTCTCAGCCTAGTATTTCCACAGTTGGTACTGTGCCAATTTCTTCTGTGCTTCCATTTCTTGGAAGCATCCAACTTTCCCAGCAAAAGGCACATACTAAACAATGACAAGCCAGAAGCTCTCCCATTAACAGCCTTTTTCATCCATCCATCCATCCATCCATCCATCCATCCATCCATCCATCCATCCATCCATCCATCCATCCCCTAAATGAAGAGCATGAAGTGCACTGTTCAAACCTTTGCCCATACCTTCTCTTCCCATGATTAAACTGCCCAGACATCACTGCACACGAAAGCATCACAACAGTAACCTTTTCCTTCATGGGCACCATGCATCTCTTGACAGAAACACCAAAAAAAGCAAGGTTTCTTCCCTCTCAGAATCAATACACAAAAACCAGGCTACTGTCTTAGCAGGTTTGCACGCAACTGTATATCATAGATGTTATCACTGTCAACATTTTCCTTACAGCCTTTAGTCTTGTCCACATAATAAGCATTTCTTTCAATATGGATGACCACTCACAAGTATGTAGTGGCAAGAAGGGCAGCTGAGCTGCGTCCATACAGCTGGGACGGGACCTGGCAAAACTGCTTATGCTTTTCTTGAATTCAGTTCTAGAAGTATCTGGCCATCTACCCCCAAAGTCTCTAGCAGGAGGCAGAGTTCAAGCAGACCAGTGACAACACGCACTGGAATGCCTCACCACAAGACACTGACTAAATCGGACATAGAAGGATGGTTACAGCAGCCCATTGAAATAAAGGCATGAACTGGGCCAGCAACAGAAAACAGCAGGTCTTATGCTGCTGGCCTTCATCAGCTCTCAGGATCCAATCACATCATTGCTTATAAACTCTTCTCAGTAAGAAGTTGTAACTTAGATAGCAAGAGAGGGGGGTAGGCAAGGCTCAAGACAGAAATTCTTTAAAGCCCCTGACAGTTATCTCTCATTAGTAGAGATGAACATTTCTTGGAATCAAAAAGACAAAATTTGAGGCTAAAGGAAGATCAAGTTTGGTGTCACAGCATCCAGAAGGACATGACTTTGAAGTGTTTCTTCTTTGAAGTATGAGGAGCAATGTCAGAAATATAAAGAATCTTGTGAACGAAATTAAGCAACAAGGAAAAAAGCCAAAATACTCCTAGCATTCCTGAAGCATGCCAATAAGCAAGAAACTGCAGCTAGGCTAGGTTACAAATACTCCCACTCATGATACTGCAATACCTCAACCAACACAAGACATACTGGGGAAGTGTTTTAACTGATACTGTCCCATAAACTCTCTCTTCTTTCTCCTCTATGTTCTTTCAATTCCCAGCATGAAAGGAAAAACAAAACAGCAAACTAGAGAATATGATTTTAGTCCATCATATCATCTGCCAGAACCAGATTTCCAGGACAAATTCACTTTAATGGTGAGAGACAAAAGATCCATCCTTTCTACAGAAATGTCTTAGTACTGAGGATCCATCAAACAACAGCACCTCATTCTGCAAGGCCTCTAGAATTTCCCAGTACGACAGCGACAGTCAGCTCCAGTGACACCCTTGAAGGACATTATCAACACCAGCCAGTCCCCGGAGCCCACGGTTCCAGGGTTTGGAATGGTGCACACCAAGGCAGAGAGATTATGTGACAGAGATGGAAATTCACTCCAGCAGTTGCAGTTTGTCACAGCCACACCCAAAACACTTACGATCTTCAAACTGCATGTACACTTGGTGAAAAAATCTTCGTCTCAGTCATGGCAGTCAAAATTGTGTTTGAACTAAGTCCCACACCTTTTAGTAAGCTAGTAACAAAAAAAACCCCTCTCAGTCCAAATGATCAATATTTACTCAGTGTGATGGTGTTTACTCAGTGTTTACTCCATTTAAGATCAGTGTTTACTCTGTGTGACCTCATGTGTTTCTCTGACACATTTTAGCCTGATATACTGGATCAATATTAGCTCAGAGCAACCTACAGTAAGTGCCAACCACTTTTGCATCAATTAAAAACTTAATCAAGTCAGATGGAGCTGTTGTATCCAAACTCAAAATGCTTTGTTTTATACCTTTCTTGTACAAATTGTTAACGGTTTTGCACTGTTAAGCATCTGGCAAAAGTTGATTACACGCCATTAAATTTCTTCTTGCACAGGAGCATAAGTGGGTTCAGGGCAGCTATTAACATATGCTAAGGTAAAACAGTAATCCAGTAATACCTCCATTTGAAAAAACACCTTAAACATTGAAAGAAAACACGTATCTTTTCGTTCAGTATTATACATCTTCATTTAACATCTGTGTTGTTATTCTTCCTTTAACAGAATTTTCCCACCTTCTTGGGTGAAGACAAAATGTGCAGCCTGCTCCTTTAGAAGAGAAAGTTTTCAGCAAGTCTTGTGTTTAACATAGTAAGCACCATCTAAGTGATAGCCAAAGAACATACATTTGATTTATCCAGGCCAGAGAGTTGCCTCAGAGTATGAAAAAATCTCCAAAGTACTCACATCCCTAGAAATCATTCCAGTAAAAAGAAAATACAGCAGGGTGCCTCAAACTTCTTATGAGGTTGCTCAGAACTTATTCATTAGATTGGCTTAGAATCTTAACATTTTTAGTATTTACATCACATATACTGACAGCAACTACAGAAATTACCTGTCCAAGAAGAGTGACTTCTAGACGTGCCTAAGGCATTTCAGAGGCTTCAAGCAAGGAGCCACTGTTATGTGACCAGTCAGCAGAGCACCAGCACAGACAAAGCTGGTCACCAGCTCAGCAGGGGTGCATCACAATTTCCTGGAAATAATCCAGTATGGACTAACAAAATACTTATGGACCTGGGCATTTAAACACAAACAAGTCACACTCAAGTTGCCACATACACACAAGTGTGACTTTCTCCAGAGCATTTTTCAGAGGTTCACAGTGGAGAGTGAATACCCCAAATCTTTTACAGACTTCAGCATGGGGAAATCATTAGAACATATATTACAATGTTACAAATACAGATATGCAACACACACAATGCAAACAATAAATGTGATTCTGTCTCTGCAAATTAGTGAAATATGATTAAATACGTTAAAGAATTCCAGTGGATTACATGTTAGTCTTCATCTTACTGGCCTCCCAAAGGTGTGCTAACAAGCACAAGGAGCCAAGTATCAAATCTTCACTAGTAACTCATAGTTCCACACAGGTCATTATTCCCCTTTTTGCAATGAAAACCATAGACTGTTCTTCCCCACTGTCATATCATCCAGGCTGCAGATGGTAACTGTGAGAAAAACTTGAAATATAGAAATAAAGAGAATGGGATTTTCCTTTATTTCCTGGATTTTGATCACTCTCAGAAAGCTGAAAGAGGAAGCACTGTCCTGTCTCTGAAACTATCCCAAACACTACAACATTACCTGTCCAAAAATACACAAATTTCAGTCTGAAGAAACTGTATTCAGGTTTTGTTCTGAGTATCAGACTGAGTGCTGACCTTTTACTGTGAGGTTGTATCATTCCTAGAAATGTGACAACACAGAAATCAGAGAAGAAATTCTCTTGCAGCTTTACACCACAGAATTCAACACATTTAGACAGATGCTTATTTTAGTTAATTATATTGTGTCCATCATGACATTCAAGGAAGCTGGTGGTAACAGTTGATGAAGCATAACACATTCATTCTATATCACTTCTGGTTTTAAACCACACGGAACGCATCCCTGCTTCCAGTTCGACACAGAAGGCACTCAGCAGCACCAGCCCTGCTCAGTAGTGTTCAGTTCAGTCATTTCAGCTTTCACAGACCTCTTTGCAGTGCTGGTCGCAATCACTGCAACTGCAGACAACGCCTGCTCTACTTATGCATCAGTAAGATGACCTGTTCAATAGGTCACATTCCCACCTGAGATCTTCAGAACTAACAACTTTTCTGCTGACTTAGCTCAAACCAGCCTCCAGGATGGCTGCAGAATGTGAGAGAAAAGCTGCCTGACACCTGGACCTGGACTTCAAGGAAACACTTATGTTATGTTGGGCATATTTCTGTTAGCTTTCCCCAGCTCTTATAGGCAGGACATTTTTGACACAGGAATTAACAACTTCCCTCTCAGCTATCTGGAGAGGGAAGATATCTTTTCAGTTATCTGGAAAATAGCAACCAATTAATACATCAAAATAAATGAAAATGAAAACATAGCAGCAGGCAGAGTACAGGTGAGGGAATCTCTCTTTGCACCTTGAAACACATCCTGGAAAACTTTGTGGCATCCATATCACCTGTCAGAGGTAGCCCCTTCACAGTCATGAGAGCAATACTTCAGCATTGCCAACCAGTATACACAAGACTAATCAAAGACTAACAAATGTTGCAGAACTTATTTAAGACACTCACTTTTCTTTAGATCAGCATTTGGCATTGAAGTAAACATTTATAAAAAGAAAAGCAGTTTTCTTTGGGAATACACACTATCAGTAAGCAAACACAAAACACCAACAGATAGTGTTTGATTACTGCAAACTTTGCAATAGTAAAATCTGTTTCATGCTTATTTCTACACCAAGTTTGAATGCCTACAGCTTGCAGACATCACCATTGTGTGTCTATGGAAAACTGTAGTGACAGTATGCACAGCCACTTACGCGATGTGATTCACAGATATTTCTGTGTTTTGTGTATGTTGGCATATCTTGAGGGCATGCTCAGTCTAGTGTGTTGCCTGTTTTTCATTAAATGGGAAGACCTTTTAAAACAATAAATATAGGTTTTCATCAGAGCCCTGAGGCATCCATTCATCATCTAATCTTTTAAAACAAACAGTTTTTGAAGAGACATGCAATAAAAAGAATTCTCATTTTGCCAATTGCATAAAGTATTTTGGGATGGTGAATGAACAGAAATAAAATCTAGTTACATACTTTCTACCTTTTATTTAAATGTCCTAGCAATGCTCTCTTTCATTCTCTCCATCCTGCAGTGACCAGAGTCACTTCAATAATTCAGTGCTTGAGATTCTCACTAAAATGAAAATATAAAGGTTCCAGAAAAAGAGAAATGTTGATAGATCTCCAACCAACCTGAAGAAACTAGAATTGCTATTTGCATAAATAAGTACAGCTGGAGAGCAGCTCTAGAAAGCTCTAGGAATATAGAAATTCGTAAATTCTCTTCCAATTATATCAAGCAGTAAGTAAAGCATCAGAGACAGGTAGTGCTGAAATCAAGTAAGGTTATGCTGCCAAAGAAGCAACCCAAGATAGGCAACCAAGCTAAAAGATGTAAGGAAAATGGTGCATGAGAGGGGAGGGTTATAGTGAAGACAGGGAGCATGACAAAGCAGACACTGGCCTCAGAATTACAGGGGAGATTTAAATAGGGTCAACTTAACAAATGGGCAGAAAAATGAGAAGAGAATGGAAAAAAATTGAAATGAGCATATGACAAGATAAAAAAAAAAAAAATTGAGAGAGCAAATGAGGTGCAAACAACAGAAACCTGGCAAAGAGAAATACTTAGTAAGGAGATCAGAAGATCAGGACAAAAGAGTAACTTGAGAAAACTAAGTGAGGAAGAAAACTGAAGTGGAGGTAAGGGCAGGAGAAGAAATGGAAATGGCCACTCTTGCCACAGCATACACAAACAGAATTCCAGTTCCAAATTCTGGCAAATCCAACATCTTCTTATGTTGTTTTTCCTTTTCTCCCACTTATACAGCCTTATTGCCTTTTCCTGAGGCAGGGCATGATCCTGCACCACTAACAACTCCCGTTTATCCTCCCCGGGCAACTCTACCAGGAACTCTGCCACCAAAAAGCCAATACCAGTTTATTTATGCTGGTTTTGTAAATACCACTCTACTTCCATGTTTACCACTACATACTACACCACTCATCACTTGTAGACTTAAAATAATGAGAACCCTGGTGACTCTCAAAATACTTGCAAACTGAGGTTTCCTTTTGTGAGAAGCATCAGCTGCGGCCCGACTGAAGATTGCCACCAAACTGTGGGAGAAGTTCTTTTTGTGTCAGGTTTGTTTGGATTTCTTAAGGAAAAAAAATTCTACAGGCCACTTCTTATGCATGAGGTTGTTTCAGCAGAATGTCTGGATTTCTGCTCAAGCTGTGATCTCACCATCTCCTCCAACTTAAAAACACTCATACAGACTGTTTTTCTAACTCTCACCATCCTAACCAAAACATGTGACATCACTTTATATAGGTGTAAAAATGCCATCTCTCTTTTCCACACACAGTATTGAATTACTTCATTAATCAGAAGGAAACTCTAAGTTTGAGAAGCAGGGCTAGAAACTGGGGTTCAGTGTGTTGGTTTGTCATGAAAATGTCTTTTTTTTTTTCAGACATGGATCTCTGTTGCATGTTTTTCTCTACATGGTGATTTTCTGTTTGTTTCTCTCTATCCTAGTTCTGCTACCCTATTGTCTTTTCTATTTAGCTTTTGATTTACCACAGATGTCCTTTTCCAAAAAATGCTCACATGTTCATTTTTCTTTCGTTATGTTTTAAGCTTATGTCTGTTTTCCTCCACCCACTTGATCTTTCTCCTAGTTATTTAGCATTTATTTTTAGCTTTGTTTTGGCTGTCTTACCTTCTATCTATCATGATTTTAAAAATGCATTTCTCCTTTTAATTTTTTTTTCCAGTTGTCATTTCCCTTACCCTGTCGGAAAGTGTCCTTGTTTTTTATCTACCATCTTTCACCACTTCCCATTTTATTTTCCAGCATCTCATAGCACAGTTTTCCCAGTCCATGAATCATGCCTCCAGCAGAGTGCAAAGCATAGGCAAGGAAAGATGCATCAAAGCAGGAAGCAAATAAAATACAGCCCTGACTTAAATTCCAATGGTCAAAACTGGACAGATGCCCCCACCAGCTGGTGGGTGTCCACTCCCTTTTCTGAAGCAAAGGAGCAGCTGCAACGGCATCCAAGCTTGTGAACCTTTTCTCCCTTTGCTGTCTTAGGAAAGAACAGGACCTACACCTCCTGGACCCCTCTTATGGCACAGTAGGTCCCTCTCCATTTCTCCTTCCTAGCCCTGGCAGAAGGAACAGCTACAGCATTCACCCTGCTCTGAGCAAGGCCAGTTGGATCTAGGCTGCTGGCTCTGCCAACACCTCCAGCTCTAATATCTGCTGCCTGTTACCACAGAGACAATGCACCATGGAGGCAAAAGGCCTAGGAGGAGAGAGCAGCAGGAGCTCAGAGCAGTCTTTCATGGGGATGCAGTCAGCATACCACCCTCTGCTTCCCACTCCTCCACTCCCAGGCAGCAGGGAGTGAGAGCCTGAAGAGATACTCCCTCCTGTACACAGCTAGTGGAAACCACTGCAAACTGTTCTATTATCCTGACTCCTTTCCTGCTCCTTCTTCTCCTTTTGCAAGGGTGAGTAAGGAAAGGAAAAAGATCTTTTTTTTCTGGTGAACTGAAGCTGCATGATACATGGCTTCAGATTAACAGCAAAGTCCTCCAGGAAGAAGGACAACAGGCCTCATGCTTATCAAGGTACCAGCTTGAACATCTACATTCAAAAGCCCTCTGTATGCAAAATCCTTCCTAAACAATAGAGTGTAAGACAAATAATCCTCCTTTTAACATGCTCTGAAAGACCCAGGTCACACAACAGATTGATCAGACTCAGATTGTCACTGGTTTGGTCCCCAGCTCTCACTCCCTACAAAACACGGCTGCCTCATTTTAACCATAAGAGACAGCTTAATATTTAACACTCTTTTTTTAAAGAAAATCTGTCGAGTGTATGAGTTCCTTTTACAGCTCATAAGCAATTAAGGAACACCATTTACAGGTTCTGTAAAGCTGTGCTCAGTGACTGAAAGACAGGGTGGAGGTGATTACAGACAGAGCAAATCACAATTGCGATTTAAAAATTTAAGGATCCTACCTCATGCTCAAATAGTCCTAGGGGAGACCTCAGAAAGCACCTCCAGACGGCACATGACATGAAATACTATGAACTAAACACTGCAAACTTGTTTACACTCTCACTTAAAACCAGTGTAAACCAAGAGGAGCCATTCAGAGAAGCAACATCAAGATAAAACTGATCCAAGCCTCTGAAGGAGCACTACCCTGGGGAGATGAGTTTCCCCCTCACCCAGAGTGGCTTAAAATCAATGAGTATCATTGTTCTCACTGCTGACTTGTGATTTCAGTGACTCCTATCTCATGAAGTTCCATGAGCAAAAATTACCCTCTCTATAATAAAGCCTTCATAGGGCGCACTATCACTGTGTTTCAGTCTGCAAACACCAGTAGCTCCCTATTGGCACCCAAGCTGACACTTCCTGTGCTACAGCACAATGGCTCTTACTATACCTTGATATAGTAGCACTGCCTGCTTGATTTCAGCTCTCACAGGTTACTGCTTACTGGTTTGTTTTCATGTCTGGAGACCAAGATTCCTTGTTATAAAACTAACAAAATATCATTAAAAATGTTTTGTCACTGATAAATGGAGTTGTAGCTGTGTTATAAGAAACCAGGTGGAAATTTAGTTCATGATTCCAGTAAAAATCTCAGTGAAATGGAACCAGAAACTCCTCAAAGACCATACTGTTCCAAAATTTCAGGGCTTATCAGGACCAAATAAAATCTGAAACCTACACAGCAATGAGCAGTTAGCCTCTTCATTCCATACCAAAATAGTTCTTTCAGAGGCATAGAGTCCACATACACAATAGTCAAAGACTTCTTCTCCCTGGTGCTCTGGTGATTCCTGCAGAACTGGAAGAGACTGGCAAAAAAAAAAAAAAAAATGTTTATGCTAGTTTCCTGATAAATACAACACTGAAACACCTGACATAATTTGGGTATTAAATTGCCAGTGTAATTATAATGATACCATGAGCTCAAGTGAACGTGGCTGGCAAGACTTTCCAAAATTGAATCACCATCCCCACTGGAGGCACCATTGAGAATTTTGGGGATAATCCACCTGCAGCAAACAGTTTGGTGCAGGTGAAAAGACATCATTTTGTTCAGAAGAAGAGCCTAATAGACAGAGTCTGGGAAGGTGTCAAAAAGTGTTCATCATCAAATCCTCTTGAGTTTTGGTGGATTTTTTTCCCCCTGTGTTAAAAAGAAGACAAATGAATATTTTCAGTGCAGTGGCTATTATGAAGTTTGAAGAGGAAGGATCAACAGGCTGTTTGCACTGACACAGGTTGTGCTGCAGAAAACTCACCAATTTCTCTGAAAGTAGAATTTAGACAAGACAAATTATAATCCCACAGTAAATTCTTGCCAATGCATAAATACTGGACAATCTTCCTTGCTCCTCTCATCTTCACAGTCCAAATGTGTGCTCCACACTTTACTGAAAGCAGTCCTTATGCCCTTAATCCTACATTTCCATTCTGTGACAGATTGACCCCCTGACCTCTTTTATTACCTTCAAATGTTCCTTTAAAAAAATGAAAATGATACACAAGAGACATGACTGAAGTAAATCTTTATATCAAGGAAGAACACTCCTTGCACATAGTCAAATTAGTGAAAAAATAATCGAGAAATATCAAGATATCAATAAGAAAAATATGAATAAAATAGAAATCTCACTTTAAATGAAATATGACTTCTGTGAAACAAGTATTTTTCTTGGAACAAATTCTTACCCATCACACCAGAGGAAATCAGCTTAGGCTCATTATGATGAACATTACTAAGAACAAAATTTACTTCTGGTGCCTCTTTATTCAAAAGTCACAAACTTTGAAAAAGAGATTTAATAACTAAATAAACTTTATTTATGCCCTCAACCAGTGAGCAGTCTATACATATACTTAGACTTACAGACCTAAGTAACCCAATTCCTAGTAGCGTGTGTGTTTGAGGACCCACACATTACCTTGAACATTTGAGTATTTTGCTTATAGCAGTACAAACCAAAACCCAAGGGAGCCACATGACTGTACAATGCAGCTGTATCTACGAGTTGAGAATTACTGTAATCAGTGGAAATAGAACGCCAAATTTCCTCTAATATCACAAATTTGCTCAGCAAAGAAAGTTAACTAGAGAGAGCTAAAATTGTTTTCTACTTAGTAACACAGGATAAATGGGAAAGAAACTGATCCTGGACATCAACTATATTCAGTCATCCAAGTACTACAATTCCTTGATACCAGTCTGCTAGAACCATAACCAAATCAGGTTTTTTCAGTATGGTAATGCATAGATCAGGCCTTCAAATATTAAATAAAATATTTCCTTACAACTCTGATGGTGTGGAGAATAAAAAAAAAAAATATTAAAAGGAAAGAGGAGAGGGAAATGGGGAGGGGGACAAGGCCTGTGTGTGTATGGGAGGAATGTGGGCTCAATATACAACAGCACTAAATATATTATCTTCGAACCAAGTTGCTACAAAAGAGTCCTGATTGATTAACATTTCATTGCAAAAGATGCACCACTGTGCTAACAGCCTTAAAAATCTCCATTTAAACGGAATTAAAAAAAAATGTTATTCAAACGTATTCATTAGACATTTCCTTTTAAAAGCAGTAGGTTAAAGGTTTGATTTTTATAGACTTTAAAGAAGTTATACACTGTCTTTGTCACATCACAGTTTAACTGTATAGTTTCACCTCAGCTTTACATTTATGAACTGGACGAAGACAACAGCATTTCTGATGTGCAAATTCAGACTTTTTTTTTATTTGTCCATTAAAAATTTCTTTTGGTACATATAAATGCTAACATCTAGCCTTTGAGGTGTTACTCTTTTTTTTTTTTTTTTTTTTCTTCACTTACTTGCCTGATAAACTAACATATGCTACAGGTTTTAATTTTATTTTACAGAAAACAGCACATGAAAGCATTGCTGGAATATTTATTATATTAATCTGTTATCATTTTGTTACATGATCTGCAAAGAACAAAAAAAATACTCATGGCTATACCAAAACAGCATGCTTGTTGCATCGTGATGAGTACAATATGGACTTGTAGCTCTGTACTGGACTCTACATCACAAATTGCTTCACCATATTTCATATGTGAAGTTCATGTTCTTCATCATATTTCAGTGTGTGAAGTGCTTGCACAAGCAATGCTGTCTGAATTATGTAAGGACTCTGTTGTACATCACCTGTAGTTTAATAATTGTCACTCCATGCAAAATCCAGTTAAATTAAGGACAAGCACTAAAGATAAAACTCAACACTTGCTAATCGGTTGTTCAGTAGTGAACCGCAGCACAGAAGGTAGCCAGCCCCTGTGGGATGCCAAACTGGGGGCCCATCTTCCCATCTTCCTCCAGTGTTTACACAGGGAACTGGTGAGAGACAGTAAGCAAAGGCACCGAGCCACAGGAGAGAAGCCAATACTCTAATAAATGCAGAACACATCACAATCTAAATATGTTAGTGTAAATGTTGAATGATTCCTAATTATTTATAATCAGCAGTCATTAAGAGTCATGCTTTTCCCCTTGATTCCTTCAGCAGAGAGGAGGCAAGCGTGAAAAATGGGTTAGAAGCCTTTCTGTGGGCCAATTGCTCCTGTTCTCAGAGGGACTCAGCCAAAGCCCATTAGGAGGGTACTGACCTCAGTCTGCTGTGGATCAGTCCCTGAACACCACAGAAGTCTCTAGATTCCAAGAAGGTTATGCTCCCCCTGGCTTTAAAGGCAGAGGGAGAAGACTTTAGAAGCCTTATGCTACAGTCTCTTTCCTAGAAGATTTTTAAGCGTCCCACAAGACGCAGTCAGAGGTCAAATAGTGCACAACACCCCCTCACACAACCCACCTACCTCCCACAGGCTTGAAAATTGGGGGCACCTTCTGCAGAAATTAAAGGAGTCATGAGTAATGCAATTACGCAGAAACTCAAAGGAATGCCTTAGTTAGTAAGGGAGTATCTTTCCAGAAAAGAAAGTTCTTCAGGACTTGGATGTGCTGCATCCAAGCAGTTCCCAGCACTGATGTGCTGCTGCAACACACATTTGCACCTGTAGATTGCCTGCTCCCACCCTTTACAGAGAACCTGGCATAGATGTACACAGCTGAGTCATCCAAAGGAAATGGTGATCTAACACAAAAAAAAAAAAAGCATTCTGAAAGCATTCTTCAGCACTCAGACAAAAGAATAATTTACATATCCTACCTCATATCAGACCTTTGTTATCCTCAATGAAGCCCACTGCTTTTCTGCTGGGAGGGTCTCTTACATAGAGCAAATGCAGTCCATATGTAAAGCCTGCTAATTAAAAGAGCTACTGCAGTCTTTAGCCAAGTTCTCTCTCCCACATCATCCCCACCCAGCAAAAAAAAAACTTCTGACCTAAAGTTCAGCAATGCCAACTGGAATACACATTCCTTGATGGTGTTTGAAGACCCTAAAGGAGAAACACTTGACAAGCTGTTTGCAACGTTTGCAAAACATTAGAGAGTCACAGGGTGCAACATCTTCTAAATAGACCATCTGGCTCTACAGAGCTGCTGAAAAACATGGTTTGTGTTTCCAGCTACTGTCCACAAGCTCATAATCACAATGCTTCTAAAACTCCAGAAATCTGCACTGTAGGATACTTGATGACATAGCAAATAACTCTTCTATTGATGCAGCAGTAGCAGCTCTCAGAAACAGCTTTGGCATTTACTCTCTGAGAAGTAAATATTGACTTAACAGCATCTACTGGAGCATATGCAAAAGCCATACGAATGATTACTTCTGCCAGTGCAGATTCACATGTTCAGAATCACACCTGCCACTTTATTCTGAATCGCTGAACCATGTAAAGCACAAGAGAGAAACCTTCTCTTACAACTGCAATGAAAAGAAGCCAAGAGACTCTCTTCCAATTTCATCCAACCAATAACTCTATTCTTAGATGGGCATTTTACATGCAACATCCCAGTCCTGCCAACATACATAAATATAAATGACTCCAGGGGAGCAGCCTGTGCAACATTCAAAGGCATCCAAAGACCATTTGCCACTATGTGGATGTGGGATTTTTAAGTCAGATTGTGAAACAAGCACTGTTTCAAGATAATTTTATGGTAAGGGGTTGGATTAGGACAGTTTGGAAAGCCCTACACAACTTAATGGACTTCAGGCAAAGAACAAAAGGGACTTCTCCAAGAATAGGAATGGACCCCAACAGTTAGGCAGACAGCAAGGAATTAAGGTAACATAAATGATTGCTATACAACCCCATGAGGTGACCTGTATCACATCAGCTCTGGGACTACTTGCCATTATCCAGCCCACTTCCCAGCATCACACTGCCCTCAACAGATCTGCTCCACTGTAATTCTTGCTTGTTCTGCCAGGAAAGCATCTCCCTGCTCTGCCTGAGATGACCTTCATGTTAAATGACTCTGTGGATCACAAATATCCTAACAGGTTTTTATTATGAAATGTGTCTTAGGATACATTGTCCTTGTCACTCAAAGCCTCTCGAGAGTCCTCAGGGTATTCCAACCCTCAACAAGAACTGTAAAATGCAAATAACTAGCATCATCAGACTTAGTACCCAATAGCAAGGGTTTATTGCCAAGTTGAGGACAATTCTTGATATAAAATTAGGCCAGTAGATAATGAAGCTAGATTGCTCCCTACTGGCACAGAATTTTGAGAGCATGACTTCATGCTTCTGCATGAAATAACCCAAACAGAAGAATGAAGTGGTAAATTGGAACATGTATAGCTGAACCCAACGTGTGCTCAGTTGCAGGTTCCAGAATGAAATGTGCATTCATGAAAGAAGGGGTCTACATCCACAGATACTTCCCAGTGCTACCACTATGGCAAAGACAAGAAGATGCAGTCTGCAGTGCTTAGAGATTCCAACTGTCTCATGATGACTTAACAATACTGGTCTCAAAATATGAAACTCATGATTTTACTGTTTGACAGCAACAGCTATCCTCATCTTAACTGCAGCAGAGCCAAAAGCTGAACATACATCTACAGAGATAAAATACCAGCATATAAACAAGCTGTGACAGCTTGTTTCTTGGAATCCAACAAGGCAGTCTAATAAGGCAGTCACACATCCTTAATTATACTGGCTCCAAAACAAGTTTAACCATTGTTTAGGCAATTCCAAAAACATGGCAACTGCAAAATAATCTATTTTGTCAACCATAACTGCTTATCGTGAGTAATGTACATTGCATGCTATTTTCAGATGATAGCAAATTACAGAGGGGTAGGACACTGATTTGGCAAAGGTTTCCAATGACTGTCTTTTAATCACCCCAAGAAAGAGTCATCACCACCGCAGCTTCTACTCATCTACTTCTGTCATCCCGGAGCTAAAGAGAACATAGAGATACTTACCCTGATACAAGAAGTTAGAAAATAGTCTTCCCCAGAGGATACAGGCAAGCTTATATAACTAGCAGTGAAACTGGGCAACCTCCCAGAAAATTTATCCAACTGCCTGCAGTCTCCCATTTCAAGGTAGCTGGAAAAGCTAACTGTGGAATAAAGGAATTTGATCCACATCTCATGCCTTTTAATAAAGAACAGAAAACAACAGACACCTAGCAGTGTTTGCTAATTTTTATTTCCTAAAATACTGAAAGGTAAAACATCTTCCTCCCTTCACCTGCCTTTATGGTCTCTTTTAGTTTAACACACTCAAAAGCATTTCCAGCACTAAAAAAGAAGAAATGTATGTTTATGGATAGAAGCTGAGTGTTTTTTAAAAAACACAGAAATATTGTACCACATTCCAAATTAAAAAAAAAAAAGTAAAAAAAAATTTTTATGAAAGCACTGTAAATTTCTAAGTGGAATCTTCTTGTCCCTTTCTATTGCCCTTTACCTCTTCCTTTCTATTCAATTTCTTGAAGTCTACTAGGATCACATGATGGCAGTCACATGAGGCAACTTCACAGTCTTTGCTGACCTCTTAAGAGAAAATTTAGACTGGACAGACCCATGTAGAAGGGAACAGTTGAAGGAAACACGTCACAGTTTGCAACATTTTAACTTTTATTACATATTTTTATTTTTATGTCTCATTTTTCAGGTTGGAGATTGATTCTGTCTGAACTCCAGAAGTAAAAGAAAAGTTTACAACCTGAAAGGACACAAAGCCAGGAAACAGATTTTCAGTGAGATCATTTCATACCTCATCATGGCTTATGTTAACTCTAGTTAACATCCACCAAACTTCAAGGACTCTTTACATTTTGAAGAATTGACTGTTGCTAAGTTCTGAATGCTCTCCCTTTCAACTACATCTCGATAGTCTGCAACTTGCATGTACTGCCCTCTGCAACTCCTCCAGCAGAACCTAGGAAAAGCAATTTCACTGCTCCCTTTATTGCTAAACAAAATATAAGACCAACATAATACAAGGTTTTACTTAGACTTCTCTTAATTTTCTCATTGTTTAGGTATGTTCCACATTAAAATAAGTTCAACCCTGCAACACAGGGGACTTTCAGATTGCCAAGGATTTGGTTTCCACAGCAGCCAAGACTTCTGGAAACCCAGAAGCATCTCTACAAGGCAGTACTGTGTGCAGCCACACCATGCCTAAGACTTTGCAGGTATAAGGGATGCCCGTGACATCCCCGCCGAGCACATCCTCAGAGCAGCTTCACTTGCACAGAGGCCTGACCAGTAAGTCTGAATTCTCTGGGATGTCAAAAAGCCAGCAGAAAATGTTGTGCCCACCAGAACTGTTCTTTTGTTAGGCAGAGGTTCTGTCTTCATCTCCCAAAGAAGTGGAGAGGCTACGCTTCTCGGACAGCAAGTGAAATCTAGCACACTATGTCTATGCAAATACAAGCACAAAAACAGCAGCCCAAATTGTGTTCACCCATGCAGACAAAAAGCTGTGTTGCTCTTCCTTCATGTCTAAAATTTGTGTCTAAAGGTAATATTTTGCCCCATAACTAAGGAGTCTGAAATACAGTATTTTTCTCGGATTCACCTATTAGTAAAATTAAGTTTTTCTATATCAATTATTCTGCACCTACCTGTAAGATCTTATACTCCTGCAGTTAAAATACTGGTCCCATGAACAACTATGACTTCTGTTTAACAATGCTAAAATACTGATTTTTGAAAGGTTGTAAGTCCAACATGACAACCAAAAAATTCACCTGAAATCCATTTAAATGAGAGCATGTTGAGGGTTGGGTTGCTTTCTTATAGAATTTTTTCCCAGAAGTTGCTAAGAAGCTGATTGCTGGGTGCTTTTGGGTGCTCATGGGTCTTGGGAACAAACAAAGGGAGCAGCTAAGTGAGAGACAGGGTGGCACCCAGACTTCACTTTGCTCTGGGCAGCTTTTTTTGGCTCTTGGAAGAAACTGCCAGGACTGCTCATCCCTCACCTGGAGCTCAGCTCGAAGTGACCCACCACCGTCTTTTCGTGTGTTCCCCGGGATTTGGGAACCTGTCCTCTCCCTGCCCTGCCAGGAGCTCCTGCCCCATTGCCCTGCACCCGCTGCTTCTTCAGTTTTGTTCGAGGTTTCCCCACGCTGTGTTCTGCACCCCATGCCTAGCCGGGACATTTCTACAGCTCCAGCTACCGCCACTAAGCCTCGGATACATCTCATCCCCTGGGACTGCTGCTCGCTCTAGTAGCTTGTGACGGTACTGAGGGGGGAAGGTGCCAGAGGAAAACTAACTGGGTTGTTGTTGGCGGTTTTTTTTCTCTCTAGTTCTGTTTGTTGTCAACATTATAGTTATTGTTGTTAACTTACCTTGTTAGACTCACTAGTAAAGAACTGTTATTCCTTCCCTCCCATCTTATCCTGAGACCCCTTTAATTTTAGAATTATAACAAGTCCAAGGGAGGCTTACATTTTGGTTCCCTAGCAGACACCCTTGTCTTTCCAAACTAAGACAGAGCACCACAGAGGAGCACAAAGCTTGCTCTTCCTTTCTTTCTCTTCTTTCTTTCTTTTTCATTTTTTTTTCCTTTTCTTTCCTTCTTTTACTTTTTAAATATCTAGTGAAACTTTTGATATCTTTGCTCAAGGTTCTTATTCACTTATAGACATAACTATTATTTTTTTAGGAGTAGGTTTATTTTTAGCATCTCCTTGAGCCTTGAAGATAAATGTAGCAATAATTACAGTCCCTTGAAATATTTTATTACTTGAGATATTTTGGTATCATTCATACTAAGGTTATTTCTCAAAGGGAAAAAATAATTTCTTGGTGCCAAAGGAAATGTATGCAAGCCTTAAATTCTGATTTAAGTGTGATAGCTGAAGAAAAAGGTCTTTGGGAATTTAAACAGCAAAACGAATCTACCTCCCCCTATTCTCTGAACAATCAAAAGAAAGTGTTCAAAGCTGAGAACAGGACTTCTAGAATTATCTCCACTCTTTTATATGCAACATTATCCTCTACCATGTCAGCAAACAAAATGGTGACATGGAACAGATACTGTATGCTCAGGGTGACTGTCAGACGATGCTGATGCACCTTGAATTGAAAATACAAAATAAAACCTACTATTTATATTTCTCTTTGACCAATACTTTAGAAAACTTGGCACTGACTTAGACTGAAATGAATGTTGGAAGTTAAGTTGGTAGAGATCCCCTGAGTAATTCCAGACCCATGCTTTTTTGGCAGGGACACTGTGATCCTGTACCCGTCCTGGTGTTTGAAAAGTAATAATGTTCATTCATCACTCAAACTCTTCAGCCAAATATCTCTGAAAAATTATTCATCATATACACCTTCAGAAAAGAGCTTTACAATAATGTTCAGAAAGCAGCTTACAAATCTGGCATTTCTCTAAGCAAAATTGTGCTATTTTCAATTTTGCTGAAAAAGCTGAGAGGTGCAGTTCACTATGAAAGCCCTGAAAAAGCCTGTAAAAACCAGCAGATTTTATAGCACTTTGTGACTGAATATTTAAATACAGATTAAAATAATGGATTCCCATGCTGCTCCCATGGAGGTCAATGGCAGTTGAACTTCATGACAGAGGTCAAGTCGTGATCTTATCAAATCTCTGAAAACTGGAGTAGTTCAAACTAAAAGGAGTGATTCTATTACAGCTGGATGAGAACTAAGATATCATTATTCTTTCCCTTCTTTCTGATCGTACAGAAGCGCCTTCAAATAAAAGAAAGCATATTTCCAGGATGAGGTCCTGAGATGGCTTCATGAGAAGTTATCTCAAATTTCAGAGACGTGATAATTCAATGATCAAAGGTGCTGGGAGCCCAGATATCTTACTGAAGGCAACAAATTAAGACTATGGCTTGAGTAAGGACTGGAAAGAGATACCTAAGACTGAATATTTAAAGCCTGGACTAGTTAAAAGTTGCTAAAAATATTTTCAGTATTTCAGTGAGTTGTGAACTTCAGCCTAAAAGTAAATAAAACTCCATCTTACCACTAAAGAACAATACGAAATTACAATTACAAGCACACCTTACAGACACCGTTTATGGGGTTAATTTTGTCTCATGCCAGTCTCACTGTGAATCCTGCAAGTCACAAGGGAGTGTTTTCAGCCCTGACCCCAGAAAGGGATGGATTTCCCTGACCTGCAGAGTGCAGGCAGCTTGGAGCACTCCCAAGAACCCCAAGAATAGGTAAGGAAAGCACAGGCTTGCCACCAGAGACACCACCTGTAACTCACAGACGTTTGAACTACCAGAAAGTTAAGCAAAAACCTGAGGTGGAGAGACAATACCAAACCTCCCTCTGACCTCCGGCAGATGCAATCCCCAGCCACAGAGTGATACTGGCTGTGAGAAGCTGAGGATTCCCAGACATTTCCAATGGGAAAATCCAGAGTTGAGAGAGAAACACAACACGCAGTGCAGCCATCTCCTGAGTGAGCCTGCCCTGCATCACTATGCCGTACAGTCAGCACTGAAACCAGTCCAGGCTTAAGATGATGAGCACCCCAGGGAGCTCCAGCAATTGGCAGGGTCTAGCCTCCACCCTCCTCTTCTCCAGCAAAAATTCAAATTCAAAAAAAACAAAACAAAACAAAAAACACACAAAACAACAAAAAAAGAAAAAACGCAGGAAGACAGTTTATGAGAAGCATTTTATCTGAGTTAAAGTTGGAACAGGCGGTAAACTCCCATGGGACATCTAGGTTTACACACTTCAGATGAAACCGTAAATTGAATATTAAACACACATTTATATTACATCATATTTCTCCCAGAGAAGGCTGAGGACTGCCTCTTTTTTTTTTTAATCTGATTCACTATGTTTACAAGTGGTAGGAAAGCTTGTTATATCAGCCACTCCATCTCTTCAGCTCTATTTGAATGACTTCGATTTTGTTTTTCTAACACTGCTAAGAAAAATAAAATGAAAAAAAAAAGAAATAAAATCTATAATCTGTGAAAAAGCACTCTGAAATCCATCAACCAAGCTGTATCCATAATTGCTTCCCTGGCTTATCAAAGAAAGGCTCATTTGCATTATCTGTTATCTTTAGATACCCATCCTGGTCTATAAACAGAGTTATCAATCCCGTTCAGAGGCCAGTCCACAAATTGAAGTTTTCTATAGAGGGAATGAGCTATAAACAAGCCTGAGGCAATTTTCTTTGACAGCCAATGGCAAACCATAGGAAGTAACTTCAATAGTGATTTACAGTTCTTCTCTGGTTTCCATCCAACTTTTCCTTCTTGTGCTTCTGTTCCATACAAAAACGCATTTTTCAGATGTTCTAATTTCCCATTCAAGATGCAATCAATCCCAAGTCTAGGTGTGTCTAATCCAATTTTTATGGTATGTTCATGGGCCAGCACCACAGAAAAAGAACTCTCTTTTTATTTTCTTTCAATTGCCTCTGCTGCAATCACAAGACTTGTCATCTCCTGGTGTGAAATGCACAACAGCAAAAGAGAGCGAAGGAGATTTGAGAGAGAGAGAGAGAGAGAGAGAGAGAGAGAGAGAGAGAGGGAAAGAGAGAGACTACTAAAAAGAAAGGGGGAAAGAGATACAAAAAAAAAAAACACTGACTTTTTTAAAAACCCTACATACTGAAAACTTTCATTTAACACAAAAGTTAATTAACTCCGACTTCTTGAAGTGTGTGTGGAGTTTTTAAGTCCTCATTCAAATCACAATACACCGTTAGAAGCAGGATATTTAGGAAAGGACTTCAGCTTTGTGCAACCCATCATCCTCATCTATACCACAGTGAAGCCAGATTCAAGTCCTGTACTGCTTGCTCATGCACACCACTCTTCTGTAGACAAGTAAACCCCATTGTCCAGCCTCCCACACCACTCAGAGTCAGAGGACTGCTACTCTTTTACAAATGAAAGAACTTTTCTCTTGGCAGCTTAACATACATTTGGCTAGCTTTGACCGTCTGAAAAAAGCCCTGAAGATTTAAAATATTTATTTTTCAATCTCTAATTAAAAAATATCTCTAAGGCACTGATATGCACAGTGGATTTTTAATGTGCACCCCAGGCATGGAAAAGAAGTTACAAGCAGGGACATGATTCCTCTCTGGGTAAACAACAGCAAATAAAGGTAAAGCAGCCAAAGACCCAAATTGAGAGAAACATATATGGATTTAAATCTGTGAGAGAAGAGGCAGAAGAACAGACAAGAATTACACACAAGATTTTACCAATTAATAAATAGTCCCTGTTCAACACAGACCCATAAAAACTGTTTCTTTTTATATTAAAGGAAAACATATTTATATTTCAGACAACAGAGCCTGTACACTTTCCTCTTCCTTTTCTCTATATATGCATTTACTGTGGGACATATATGAGTGTTTATATATATACATGCACAGGTTATTTTTCTCCTGACTGAAAGCTACCCTAGTGGGTAGGCACTAATGGATTTGAAGCGATAAGGTAAAGGCAGACAGGCAAAACACTCCAGAACTTCTGTTCCTAATCAATCACCAGAGATCAGTGACATCATTCAAGCCTTTGATCAGAGCTCCCCTTTCAAGCTTAAAAAGGGGTATAGATTGACCCACACCAGTGGAGGGACTGAAGAAACACCCAGGATACAATTCACACTGAAATATGAGAAGTCACTGGCATCCCTCTTCAGAAAAACTATCCCTTCCCACCTTCCTCAAGGAATACAGTGTACATTCCAGAGCAACCAAGCACAAACAGATTTATCTCTTTCCCCAATAATTAGAAAACAGACATGGAAACAACACATAACAAAATCCTTTCAGATTTTATTTTTGAAGCCTGCACATACATTTTATCCTGAGCAGACATTTTATTACATTTACTTGCATTTCAAAATCTGCCCAAGTCCATTAATTAAAAAAAAAAAAAAAAAAAAAAAAAAAGGAAACAAAAAAAGGGGAAAGGGGGAAAAAAAGAAAAAAATTTTAAAATTCCCTATTTTCCCAGAATATCTGAGCAGCTTTAAGAAATAAAGGCTGACATCCATTTTTAGATAAGAAATAATTTTCAGGAGAACCAGCATCATGGCAAGCATTCAATAAATTTAGCACCACCCTTTGTGCTATCCACTAATCCCACTTCAGCTAAAATTGAGCTCCATTGCTTCTCCTTTCATCTGAGTTTCCGTGGCACTTACTAGGACTTAAGTGTTATTTACTTAGTGAAGTTTGTTAAAAACAACAACAACAAAAAAAGTACGTCTTAACATGAGCATCAGATTTGTTTTGCTTTCAATAACCTCAAGGTGCAGACAACATTTTACAGTCTTGGAGATTTCTTCAGGTAAAAAATCTTCAAGAAAAGCAAAGTTGAAAATAGACCTGAAAACACTCACTTCATTGTTTTGGTTTGGTTTTTTTCCCCACCTGTATTTTTAAAATCTAATTGAGCTTCCTGAACTGCAGCAAAAATGTAGTTTATTATCTCCCTCATCAGGTGATCAATGATTTCATTAATAAGACAGATAACAAAACTGTCATATCATCGACACAGTTATGAAAGATGATCCTGGCTTCTTGCTCCATTTTCCAAGGTCTGGGGTTCTCTGTGGCAGCTCTGAGTCCATTCAATATTTTCCACAGACAGAGGAAAGTGAAAATCCATTCTGAAACCAATTTCAATTAGGATCCAGAAGCTGTTATCACAGGTGTCGCAGAATGGGCCCGTAAGTGGAAATGTCGCCTATCCATTCTGAAATGAAACCTTATCAGGGGCTACGAAGATGGCTCAGGACAGCCTATCTGTAAATTACTTTTCGTCCTGTGTTAACTCAACCCTAGTTCTGTCATATGGAATTCTTTCCAGCCCCTCGTAATAATCTAATGACTAACCAGGCGCTGTACCAAAACGGCTTTTATTCTGCTCGGGCTTCCCCTGCCAAATGAACAGGGCTGCAAATGCAAATAACCGGAGGTAGCCAGGCGAGCCAACGTATTTACTAATATCACTTAAAGCTCTCAGAGTTTATTACAGGGAAGTAACGGGCTTGCATTCTGAAGCTTGTCTCCACCCATTGCATTCCTGGTGATTTTTCAATTGCAAACTCCAAGGCCCAGTTATTTCATTAATTCAGCACCCAAGTAGTAAGGCTTTTCTCTCACATCTTTCAGTCTCCTTTTAGCAAATTATCCCATGACGGAGGATTTATTCAGTCAAAGACCTCGGACTTTGAGAGGCAACAAAAGAATCAAGAGACTTTCTGGTCCACCTGCCTGGCGAATGATGAGGCAGGGTAAAGCCTCCCCTAGAGAAACCAATCAAACCATTGTGTGGCACAGTCAGACCTTTTCAACTGTCAAGCCAGGAGAGCAGGAAAAGAGATGAAAGAACTCAGGATGAAGCTACCATTTACAGAACCATGTGGGAATGATCTCCAAAGATTTAATAATTGGGATGGAACTCAACTTTCTGAAAACTAAAAGAAAGGGGGGGTGGGGGGGAAGAGAGAGAGAGAGAAAGGAAATTAAAGAAAAGAAAAGAGAGAGAAGAAAAAGGAAAGAAAGGAGAGAAAAATGAGACCAGGAGGCAGAGAAAACACTGCTGGTCAGCCCCAGAAGGAACTTTTCCACACATAAAACTCCCTGTTGTTATGTATGAGCCCCTACACTGGAAAAGATGAGAAAAGCAAGCACAGGACAGGCACAGAGAGAGCACATGGTCTACAATATTAACTTCAGTTTCAGCAATTTATCATCTCATCTTAGGAAAAACTAAGCATCAGTACAAACCTGTTCTATTAATAGAACAAAACAACCCCCTTAGTTTGGGACATCTGCGTGCATTTTCAAGCTATTGCATTTGTGGGATTTAAGTTTCCACTTGGCTGCATGTGGAACATGCATGAAAAGTCATACTAAATGAGTAGAAAATAGTATATTTTAAGTGGTTGGCATGTGCAAAGAACTTGCTTCTGTACAGCAAGACTCCAGTAGACTGCAGGCACAAGATGAGGACCTGCTTTTTGATAATCTGGCACTTAACACTTTATAAGACAAATTTTAAAATGAGCCACACAAAACCCAGTATTTCCTGTATACTTCTCTTTTTCAAAGTGCCTCTGCACACTTGACGTATGCATTAATCAGTAGGTCCAGAGCACATTTACAAGCAAATCTTTTTCCTGAATTGCCATCCTTATGAGCAAAAATAGGATCTGCAAATTAAATTGTGACCTTTTGCAGTATACATCAAAAGCAAACACTTTTAATAGGAAATAAGATAATAACATAGCACTAAAAATCTACCTCATTCCCTTTTAGTTGGGATGTCAAAAGAATGCATCTCCCTTCCCTTCTAGTCTCACCCCAAAATAATGAGATATGGCTTGGAAAGAATACAGAAAATGTAATTTAAGTATGGCACCTTCTTTACATAATCATAGACTATACTCTTATCTCACTTCTCCCACTTATTGGCATATGTATTTATAATTTCTATGTAAGCAGAAGCCAAAGTTTTGATTCTTCAGAAAAGAAGAAAAAAAAAAGAAAGGGAGTGAAGTAAATAGAAAGATACAGAGCAGGGATATAATCAAATGCAACACTGATTCCTAATTATTTCCTCTTAATTGGAGACAGATATGAAATAGAAAACATCTAGAAGAGAAAAGACAAATGCCAATTGAAAACCTGTTTAGTAATTTAATCACTTCAACTGCCTTAATTTACAAAGTTCAGATCATAAAGCCAAATACTGCGCCTGCCAGAAGGGTTGTATAGCTTTAAGTCAATTCGAAGGATTTTTAAAAATTCTTTTTTATTTACTTTAAGAAGATGATCTGCTCTGCATATCTCCTTCACTTGCAGATTCTCTTTGCTGGGATCCAGGATCCAGAAGTTTTCTGCCTTAATTTCTAAGGTGCCCTTTCAATCCTCCCAGGCATCCCGGCACACATTTGTTTGTTGACACCCATTTCCAGCAGTGGGAGGAAGATGCCATCACTTGGAGCAGCAGTGCTGCTGCCCTACAGCCTCCCCACTTTGGTGGCATGGGCTGGCAGAGCAGCGCAAGGTCTTTAGAGGCCCTTTTTTTTTTTAGCATATCTTCCCCTGAGACCAGCACTTGATGGCAGTGAGTTAACCTTTTTTGGAAGGCTAACAATATCACTGAAGTTTCAGCTGCCAGCAGCCTTCTTTCTTCTAAAAATCAAACCTCTTGGTTGCTTCCTCATAACCAGTACTCTGGGCTGTAATGGCTGAATTTTTTGAGTTCTCACTGACACTAGACTCCTGCAATGCACAAGATACAGAGCATGGTACCATCACCCTACTGCAGAGACACAGTTTAAACCCTTTTATTATTATTACTTCTGTGTCAAAACACTGGTACAATTTTAATATGGCTGCTTGGGGGTTTTAGGGTTGAGTCATTTTTTTTGTTTGTTTTTCAGGAAAAAAAAACCTACCCAGTGTAAAATTTCCTAAATTTAACCTCTACCTTGAACAGGGGCAAGCTTCTCCTTCTAAATAATGTCTTCTCCTGATTCCACCTCGTGTTATCCAGCAGGATGTTAAGTCATTACTTACTGATTACAGTGATTGCAGGGATAAGCCACTCAATCATCTCTTTCTAGAACTTGCAAAGGGATACAGGAGGATTGACATTTAATATCCCTTATTCTATTAACCACTGCGGGGAGGGGAGAGAAGGGGAGGATAAAATGAGGGAAATCTCAGCAGAATTAATGAAGCAATACTGTACTGGACTTGCAGATCACTGGGTTTAGAGTGGGGTAAATGTAGGGCTGGCTCACTGAGGAACAACACTAGAAAACAGTATCAGGCAGAATGAGTTATTACAGTCTACAATAAATTGATGACTGAAATTTTATTAGTAAGCATAAAGGACTATGGGTGCATTACTCCAAAACAACATGTATTTAATCAGCTACTCACATCAGATTACAATGCACCGAGACATGCAGTCCCCATTTAATTACAATTTCCAATACTTTCATTTCCAACACTTCCAAGCATCAAGGTAGCCTATTTTCCCCTAGGAAAAGTACCTTCTTTTAAGTTTATCCTCTTACAACCTGGCCACAAATATTAGAACAGAAAAGTACAAAAAAATCTTACAAGTTCAGGTCTTTGCCCTTATTTTTCTAGGCTACTACGTGTGGTCAGTCTACCCTTAACTTTCATGCTGTTCTATACCACTTGTAGATAGGGATTCCTTGCAGTATCTGCCTTGTTGCAAAAGAAATTTGTCAGAAAAACAAAACTGAAAACTGAAAAAAACCCTGAAGTTATCATTTCCAGCATCTAAAACTACAGGATGTTGTTTCCTCCTTGACCTGAAAATAAGAAATGAAGAGGACCCCTCCATCCCCTTTGATTTCAGGAGAAGAGAATGCATCTCCTGATCACTTCATAGAATCAGGTCTCATATAATCAATTCAGGGCTCAAGTTACAAGTCACTAAAATAGTACAGGCAATGTTTCTTGATATCTAACAACCTCTTTTGAACTCTGACCTCTCGACAGGACCCTGAGAACATCAGTCCTATGAGGGGGCCAAGAATGGGTATTATGATTAACACCTATTTTATGGTGAGGCTTGAAAGCAAGCAGCAGGGCAAGCAACCAACTGAAAGTTTAAACAGGAAATGTGATTCTTACGTGGTTGCAGACTGCTGAATACTTCCTTCAATAAACCCTGAAAGTACTAGGAAGAAGGGGAAAAAAAAAAGAGACCTAGATGAAGCTGGCTCTTCTGAAAGAATAAAAGTGGATGCTCATTTATTCATTTATTCATCTATCAAGCTTGGTTTTAAGTTATATCATCATTAAAATAATAATTTCTGCTTTCTATCATTATAAAGTATGTTCTCAATAACTATCTGATTCTGATAAAGGTAGTCAAGTCCACAACCTACACACGATTATAATTAGTGCTTTTTTAAGGCAGAGTAATAGGTTAATAAGAAATATCAGATTACACTGGAACAAGCTCATGGGTCAAAAACTAGACAAAACATATCAAACTGAAAATAAGTGCTTGCCTGTCAGACACCAAAGGAGTTCCTATACAATAACTGCATTGTTTTAATGCAACATTAAAAACATCAGTTTTGAGCCAAAATGTCCAAAAGAGGAAAGCACTCAAGTAACCAACAAAATTCACAAGCTAAACAGTAAATAAATCAGGTTTGAATACAGCATCACAATTTCCTAATGTTCTCCAAGCAATGCTGTGAAGTCTTGCCTTGTATCAGTTCAGTCCTTACAGAAATTGCCTCTACTTTTCTGAAATTAAGGCAAAAATATTAATTATATCTATGGTACAGATTAAATGAAAAAAAAAACAAATGGCATTGAGCTGAGGGCTATGTTAAATTAGTATGTTTTTTTTTAAACAATGCCTCTAAGTAAGCACCCTAACAATAAATCCAATTCACCTACAAAACAGATCGCAGAGTCAAAGCAGCCAGCCTGGTAAAGCGTTAAAACCACTGTGTAATTGTAAGCATGCAAATACCCACATTATTAGGGCAAACAGAACTAGTCCCATGGCTAAAGCAAGGCATTTGCTTAAGTTCACCAGACTAGAGTTCACGACTTTACTGCAGTGCTCAGGAAGGCTGGCAACTCCTGGTGCCAGGGCACCAGTTGCACAGCTGCATAGGCAGGGCATGGCAGCAAGTTTTCTGCTCCAACACTGCAGCACTCAGCCTGATGTATAAACTTGGCATGCTGATGGTCTTAGACAGCTCATCCTTCAGGCTGAGAGGCACAGGGAGACCAAGAAGCAGCACAGAGGAGCAGTTGAGACCAAGCCTCCACACAGACGTTCATCACAATGCCACAAGGTAAGTCACTGGGCAGACTCTTGCAACACTTCCAGCATTCACCTGATGATTTCTTTCTAACCCTGGAATTACTTGAAATTACAGGAGGTACTGTATTATCCATCAGAGGTCTAGCAAGTCAGGTTTTGTGACCTGCAACACCAGACAAAGGGTGTCTCCAATGGGAATACAGAACTAATGTTAATGAATTTATCAATGGATACCAACCGTAAGAAAGCCATTCTTTGCACAACTTGACAGAAACCTGTGTGTGCATGCAGCAACTCTCAGAACGACCTAAATCCAAGCTCTGACGTGGTAAGGAACAGGATGCTTTGTTTCCAGAAAAGTGGCATGAATGTGCATATGAGAAGACAAGACCTGACAACACAGCTCCGTGTTAGCGAGGTAGTGCAGGACACTGGCCTCTACTCCAGTGTAATATGAGTGGGACAGCCATGACATAAACGTGATTTATTTATTGTTGTTATTACCTTGTCAAAGCAGATTAGTCTGAGATTATCAAATCCCACCATACACAAAACTAAGCCTACTTCATGTGCTAGCACAAACTTTTTTATTCATGGAGCCTTTTGTGAATTAACGTCTCCATTAGCAGTTTTCATTAGCAGTTTTTGTCCCCCTGGATATTAGCCTAGCAGTAAATATAGCAGTCAAACAAAGGATGAAAAGGAACAACTTGCAAAGGAATATATCCTAGTAAACTGCATGCAGTTTGTTTGAGACACACAAAATGTGTGTCTCACACAAAGAAGAAAAAAATCAAAACCAAAAAATAATTTAAAACAAAGCAAGAGTGGTTCCACTGGGAATTAAAGTGCACCAAAGATTTTTCTTATTACATTTCCTTATTACATTGTAGTTATTACAAATTATGATAATTTTTTTTTTTAATTTCTTGATCACACGTATTTTAAAATAAGTTTAAATTTGCTCCAGTATGTGATTTGTCCTGGAGCAAATTTTAATGGCTTAGTTATAAATCCTGAAATTTAGGAGTTTATAATGGAAATGCTGGCAGGTCTGTATCTAACACATTGCAAGCATCTCAGCAATAGAGTTTGTAGTCAGGAGAGTATAGGAGAAATCTTTATGGCATTAAGACAGGAACTCAGCAGAAGTGGCTAATGTGGAAACTGTGGCCCATGCCTGCTCAGTGCTTAAGACTACAGTGCAGCTGGTAACTTCCAAAGGGCACCCTTACTCCAAGCCTCAGAACTTCTACTGCATTGTTCAGGTTAACATGTGAGCTCCCCTTCCAGGTCACCTTTCCCACTTTGTTTCCCTTGCATCTAGATTTACACCAGACTCTTCCATACACAGTCTGCACAACACACGATTTAAAAGTTTTCCACATTCAATAGTCATATTAACATAGATCCTGCTTCCTAGGTATGTCACTTATTTCTGGGAGCTGTTGAAATAATAATTTTCTTTGTTTCTTCATGACTGTATGCTTTGCATAAAAGCTATAACTAGCAGCTTTCCATCTGTTCATGATCCAAGTTCTGACTCCTTCAGAAGACAGCAAAGCTACTGAGAAAACACTAAGTCTGTACATCACATCTCAGACAGGTATCAAGAAAACTTTACCCTACAAACTTTGTTAATTCATGAGTTCTCCAGAAGGACAGATGCACTGATATTGGACATGATTATGAGGTGACATTGGTATGATAGGCAGATGTTGCTCTGCAATGACATCAGTCTTCTGAAAAGAAGAGCAGGGATCATTCTGCCCTTTTGTTATTTTTAAGGGTACCTTACCTTGTTTAATAGAACATTCAAATGCAAATCACAACATTTAACATTACCACAGCCATTTGCAAAAAAAAAAAAAGGCACTGAATTGACAAAAGCTGCATATTTTGTAGGAGTGGTGTCTTATAGCAACTGCTGATGTTCCTGTAGTAATACTCATTCTAGCATTAAAGAACAAAAGATGCAAATGCAATGCAAGCTCCAGCTTTCATGCAAATTGTCCCTGCAACCAAAATTCATTATCATGACAATCATATCTGCAAAAAACAAAACTTTTAAAACACTGCAGGAGTAAAACTTATATTTAAGTTCCTTAAGTTTTAGTACTAGTATTTGTCTTGGTACATGCTCCACAAAGTTCCTAGACCAAGAAGAAATTTTTCATATCAAAGAAGGAATCAAATTTTTTATCCCTTTGAAGCCTAGCTCTGCATCTCTGGAAAGCTGCTGTGACTCTCTTATGTGTGAAGGTAGATTAGAAACCCAAACCTTGGAGATCCTGGTGACTTCCTTAAATACAAAGAGTAACAAGGACAACACTTACTCACTGGAAACAAAGTTAACTGTCATTTTCTTACCAAAAGGAAGTCTTGGGCCCAATGATGTGTACTGCATTAGCATCTCCTTCCATTAGTGGGAGATAATTCCAGTGACACAACTTTGTAGTCATTCATTAGAATTTAAGTCTTTCCAGCTTCTGGGAGTCTGATAACCCTGCCACAAAGTAATACTTCCCCCATAGGTGAAGCATGTAGTTACTACCATTAAAGAAAGAAAATCAATTGACCACACAATATATCAGTGTCAGAACTAGGCAAAAACATCTTGAAGGTGTTAATTTTAACCCTCTAAATCTAAACATTAACCAATAACATTCAAGCTAGCCCATACAGTCAGAGATGAATGTTCAAGAACAAACCCCTGACACATCAAAGAATACGCATGTGTTTAACTGTGCATCTGTTTGAAAAGTTGGGCCAATGTGGAAAATCCTATTAACAATTAAAAAAAAAAAATACAATAGGGATCTCTTCAGCTAATGTGAACCACTGTAATTCTATTGACAGCAACAGATCTGTGCTGACTTACACCAGCTGAGGATCTAATTTCATATGCCTTAGAAAACTGATGCAACCTTTTCCATAGCAGCTCAAGGGGTTTTATACTCTCCTGAGGATCAATTCCATCTAGCAGGTCAGCAGGTGTTGAGTTTGCTTTGAATCTGAAGTCCAGTCACACAGAAGGATACTGGGACACGTGCCACCTAATTTTTCTGATCCATGGAGATTCCCCTCTAGTATGGTTGCAGGATTCGTGTATTTTCTTTTGTAGTCTAGTGGGACATAACCTGTTTCTTTGTGAAAGCAGAAACCTTGATTCAGGATATCAAAGTGAGAACCTGACCTGGACCACAAGCCCAGATAAGTGACCACGATGGAAGCAGAAAGTGTGAACAGAAAATGCTCTGCCAAAAATACACCAGGAACACAAAATATACAGAAAGGCATTTTCTGGTTTTAGACTACTAGATGGATTTGTAAGAAAACAGGAGTTAATCCACACCTATCCAAGATCCATAGGTCTAAACTCTGTCCACACCATTTCTTGCAAATTTCTTTCCTGATGCAACAGGAGTTTTGCATTAGTAGGAACCATTATGCTCAGTACTCTTACACCAATGAAAAGATTCTAGGGCTGGGATTAGCTCACTCTCTTCTGAGAGGCAGGGAATATGTAAAACTGTCAACTGAGATATAATCTCTGGGGAGAATTAAACAAACTACTCCAGTTTTGCAAATCTACAAGCTGAACATTGAAATGAATCCACCAGAGGATACACACTTAGCTTGATGTTTTGTTGCAGACATTAAGGAACTTGGGAAAGGTGGAACAGCCTTTGTGAGAAGGAAGTTTATTTTTAAAAGAAAAGAAAAAAAACACCTCTTTACCATTAATTTTGTCAGACTTACTTCTGTCTCTATAGTAATAACTAATTACCTAACTAGTGTAAGAGATTTCAATGGCCAAATGCAAAGTACTTTCAGGCCCCGCCTGGCTAATCAAGACAATTTCCAAAACGTCAAAACCAGGAACTTCCTATAATAAATAACTTAGCACATTTACATCTCAAATTAGAACATCTGGAAGAAAGAGACTATGCCTGACGACAAAATGGGCCTTATTGTATCCTACCACTTTCCACCACCACCACCCCTCCACCGTTCGTTTTCTTTAGCCTTTCTGTAGAACAAACACTGATCCAGGTGCAAATGCTCAATTCACAAGGAATGCAGTGAACATAAAATTACTGTAGGTTTGGCTGCTAGTAAATCCCTGCTGTTACTCACCATTGGAAGTTGTGCTGGAGGCAACAGCTTTCTCACTGACATCTGTTCGACTGGAGCATTTCACAATGGAATTCTCCACTTTTTTCTTCTCGGCTGTGGTAGAGCTATGGGACTGCGCCTCCATGATTACTTCTCATTACTTCAACTCTCCTTGCACTAATACCTGAATGAAACAAGAGAGTCATAAACTCTAAAGACTGTTTGAAAGTTTAGCCCAAATCTTCTCACCCCTCTCACCTGAAGAGCCTGGAGCACAACAGAATTAGCAGCTCACAGTTCTGTAAACTCATCAAATCATGTTTGCATGCATGAATTCCTGAGGAATTTAAAGAAATACTAACACCAAAATTAGGCATGTTTGCCTTTAAAGGGAATTAGCATCACAAACCATTATGCCGTTTGGTAAGTAGGTCCTTTCTTTTTCAGCTCTGTGGGGTTTTAAGGCAACCAACGGAAAAAAGGCCAGTATTTTTCTCTTATGCCCTGAGCACTTTGGAACAACGGAAAAAAAAAAAAAAATCAAGACAGACCTTTATGTTGACCCTAGAAGCCAAATATTTAAATTTCAACTTTCATGGTGTTGGAACACACTGCAGCAGGAATTATCCTGTCTATCTCTACACCTTGTTACTCATGTAAACATCTCTCACTTTGTTTGTTCAGAAATCTAACTCAAACAAAATTGTATTGGTGAAACACTCTGAAAACCACAGGGTAAGACAAATATTATTGCTGGTGGCAGATAATGAGATCACTTTCTTTTGCATGAAAATGCTGAAAAGCTCTGTAGAGGTGTGTATCTGGTTATTTTGCCTTTCCTGGATGTTCTCAGTCTTCATTTTATATACCATAAATAATTTCTCCCTATTCTCAGATAAATGTTAAAACATTCCTGATGGATACATGAGAAACTCAAAAACTACCAAAAGCGTATCATTGCTTGTGCAGCAGTGCAGGCACACCAGGCCCCAAGACTGCAAGGATCTTAGGCTTTGAAGGACACGAACATTAAGCACTAGTCTGCAGCTTAACTTCATGCACACCTGTCTGTCCAAGAAGCTTTACACAAATAATTAATATTGCACACACATCATGCTTAGAACCAAATGCCTTGATACTTTCGTAGTTTGAACATGAATCTATTTAACAACAACAACAAAAAAAAAATTAGTTTTTTGCTCTGAGCAACACTTCTTGTTAGTCAAATGGGTCTAAAATGGAAGAAGTCACTCTTCTAGGACACCATATAAATACAATTTTAAAAAGGATTCAAATAGCCACAAAGTATAATTAAGTGAAATTATATTAGCAACCTGTTTCCCAAATCCTGACAGTAAAAAAAAAAAAAAAAAAAAAGGCTACAAAGCCAATTCATCACAAACACAGCTGTCTAGTAAACCTTCCCCTTCCCACCTTCCTAGTAGGAGTTCTTTTTAATAGTACAATAAAACACTCCAAAGCCTCATTGTTATACAGTAGGGATCAAAGCAGAGCCCAATCACTAAATGAATCATTATTTAGCTAGGCAGCACAGCCAAGGAACTGGGCTAGATATCAGAAACTCTCTGCCACTGACCTACTGTCTAAGCTTTGGCAAGGCATTTTTCTTCCCTTGAGTTTCTTGCTTGCTAAAAACAGGAACAACAAAGCTCTGCTGCCACAGAAGAGGACTTCTAAGGCTACTTTCAAGATCTATCTGTGAAAGTGCTATAAATATAATTGTGATCTGTGAAACAATTTCCTACCAGAATGCTAAGGGGAATGTCAGATTTCTTCTAATAGAGAGTAGAAGACATCTAACAATACTCAGCTTGCAATAGCCCTGATTCTTACCCAACAACGCAGAGGTCTCCTTGAGGAGAGATCTCACATGAGCTTTTTAAACAGCACCTTTCCAAATTTCTTATATGCCTTCTCCTTATTTCCCTTTGCACACCTCATGCAAGGGCATCCCCAGTTTAGTCAGTTAGCTCAAATATCTTGCTTTTCAGTCTCCTGCATTAGTACAGATGAGGGAAGGCTGGCACTGCTGCAAAGCTGTTCACCCCACACTGAGAGGAACATGTTTGTTTTCTCTATATAGCCCTGGCCACATAAACACCAAAATCTGCCTCTACCCAGCCTCCAACCACTGCATAAGTCCTTCAATGTACCCTCCTATCCTCTGACTAACCATCTTTGAGTCATTTAATATTCTCTCATTTAATGATTTTCTATGCATTTCTGAAAGAACTAAAAGAGCTATACATCTTCAGTTGTGGTTATTTCTCTTCTGTTGCCTTCTGAAGGTCAAGATTGCTATTAAGGTGGCATCTTCATTTACATTAAAGAGTATGACTTTGAAATCTTGGAAGACAAAGCTGCATAACACATCCCCTTTCTGTTTGGTTCCTCATTCACAAGCATATTTATTTTGACTTTAAGTCATGAAAGGAAGCAATTATACTCCCTATTCAACTAGAAAGGAAGAAGACACATACTCTGCCTCCACAAGGCCAGTGGAGTGGCATGAAACATTTAGGAAGAGGTCATGAACATGTTGACAAGTATCTAAAGTGGTTCCACTGCCTGCTGCTACACAGATGTCTATGCAGGTATGTGCAAGAAGCCTTCACTTATCTCCACCTCCTCACTTATCTCACCTCCTTCCCCTCTCCATCACAGCAACTCTCCATTACAAACTGATCCTACCACTTCTCAGAAGAGAAAGGTAATACAGGTACTTCAAGGAGTATGGCCTTACTCTCATAAAAAGCATCTTTGGGTCATGTAATTCAAGAGCAACACATGGCTGGTCAGACTGACATAATCCATTCTCTTGGTTACTTTATTTCTTTCCACAACAGCTTGCCAATGAGATTTTTCTGGTGCTTTAGTGTTATCTCCTTTACTGGAAGAAGGAATAACAGACATAATTCCATATTCTTCATCACTCTTTATCACTTCTCTGTTTTATGCTACCTCTGTTTTATGTGGTGTTGACCACAATAAAGAACAGAGGCGTAAAGCAGCACTTAAATTTCTGGACAGAAAATTGCAGAACTGGCCAAGACCTAATATATAAATATCTGCTCTTGATACTTGTTCTGGTTCATGTCTACTTAAGATAACATTCAGAAGGCTGCTTTTATTCATGTCAGCATGAAAGAGGGAACACCACTAGAGTAAACTTTTTTACTCAGCTCTAGACCCTGTACCATGAGCCAATGGCTCCAGTGCTGCAGGCCTTTCCTCCTGTGCCTTCCTTCCTCTGCTCCCAACCCACACACACATGGCATGGACACCTGCAAGAACTCCTGCAGATCCAACAAACCCCCAGTGGTGCATCAACAGTGGTATGCATGGTTGGGAAGGTAATGAAGGCCAGAAGAGATGGTAGGATTAATAATTAAAGGGATGTGGTTTGCTGTTTTACCAAGCATGCCCCTCAGGAAAGCAGTCATCAGGAGATCAATGTGGTGCCCCAAAATCTTTTTCTTTTTTAATGAAGACTACCTTAAGACTAAGTTGAAAATACAAGCCAGACACCAGTCTTCTAGAATCATTCTCCTTAAATTTGACTGATATTTATTTTCTCTCAGAAATTGTTCTGAAATATGGGAGCTGCAGTTCACCAAAAAAAAAAAAAAAAAAAAAAAAAAAAAAAAAAAAAAAAAACTGCAGTTCACCAAACAAAAAAAAAAACCTAAAAAAAAACAAAAACACAGCAAAGAAACAAAAAAAACAAAAAAAAACCAACAAACAAAAACCCAAAAAATAAAAACCCAAAAAAACTAGTCCAAGCATATGTAAGATTTCTTTCCACTAGTTGTTAACCCCTATAAAAAGCATTCCAAAAATCAGCTAGCCTGACATCATCTTCACATTAAAATACAAAGTGCTTATATTAGGGTGTAGGTATCTCTCTCCAGTGTGTGAGTCAGTGACTTTTCTGTTCCTGCCTCCTGAGACAAAACTTTCATCGGCTATCCAGCATCTCCATGTGCATATGAATGGAAGAAAATGCTGTAACAGTATATGGGCAAAAGCCTGAACTTCCATAGGTAAATAGAGGGATAAGCACTCCTTCCTGAGAGCAAACATTCATGGCTTTTTCCCATTCAACCGTGCTTGAACCTTTTGTAATTTCCCTGAAGCCTGAACCCACTGCACAATTAATTCCAGAGCCCCATTTTAAACCTAATCCCTCTCAAAACAGTAACCTGCCTGCAGGTGTGTCTCTACTTTTTAAAATATAAATGTAAACCTTCCCCAATTGCATATTATATTGGAGGAATTTTAGGAACAAGCTACTGGAATGAATTAGTTAAATGAGGAAAACTGTCTCTTTTAAAAGGAGTGTCAACAAATCACAATATGTTGGAAACTTATTTCGAACAAAAAAATCCTTTCAAGTAACTTAATATTATGCAATTTCTGGTCCTTATGTATGCTGGTTATAAGACTGTGCCTTACTGTAGTGAAATGATTATATTAATATACTGGGGAGGAAAAATCCTGCATCTTTTTGTTCGTTTATTCACAGTCCAAACTAACCAAAACCAGTGGAGCAGCCCTGTGCTTGAAAGAACAAAAAACTTGATCCTTTCTGAAGGATCATTGATACATTTCAATTTTCCAAGAAATCTTCATTCTGTATCACTTCTCATCTCTGAACTAGTTTTTAAATAACTTTATTTATATTGCATACATTTGCTTTAAAGATCAGACTATGCAAATATTTATTGCTAGGAATAGGCTGACTTCAACAAGACTGTTTGCTTTGGTCAAAGTGCTGAAGTGTAAGCATTTAAAATTCTCAATTTTCATGTTAAGACTGGTTTATGTTTCTTGTGAATTTAAACCTTCTGCCTTTCTTTGGTTTATTTTTATTTCTTCATGAGTATCTTTTAACATCTTGAATTAAAAAAAAAAAAAAAGAAACAAGTAAAACCTTTCCCTGTTTTACGTGATGCTGCTATAGTTGTATTCAATTCATTAACAAGTGGTTTGCATCCACTGAGAAGAGCTGTCTGAAATAGCAGTGTCACAGCATTCATCATCATTACATCAGCAGTAGGGAAGTTCATACTGATTGCTATCAGCAACCAGAGTGTCCCAATCAGCGTGCAAGCAAACATAGCATGTTTAATTTTTCAGAAATGACTCTGGGTAGTTAGGGTGTTCAGGTACTACTTTGATCCACACTACTGGAAGTAGTCTTTGGGGATACAATACATCTCGAACAGCACAACAGTATGAAAGTGAAAAACACAAGGGGAGGCATGAAGAACAATCAGGAAATTACAGTCCTCTCTCAACCATAAAGGACCCTTTATCAATTTTATCAATATGGGTTACACTGTTCCTTGGGATTATTTAAGGACAAAAAAAAAAAAAAAAATCTTGTTCAGCTACATTCAAATGCAAAATTTATGTGAGACAATCTTAAGCTATTATACGGGAGCTATTTCACACTGATTTATATAGGCTTGATTCAAGCACATTTAACTTCCAAAAGCCACCTAGATTTCAGCACTGCTTTCTATCAAACCTGCTGGCAAAGCTGCACTGACGAAGTTACCCCTGACAGAACCTGACAAAAAACGTTCAAGTGCTCAGACATTAATCTCTTGGTAAATCCCACCATTTTTGCAATAGCTATAAGAACTAACCTGCATATTTTAGGATACTTTTACCCTTTCCCAATTCTTTGTAAGCTAAACCAGAATTCTGCAACTCTCATTAACTACTCCAGGGTAAACTTTATTTGGGTTCCTCCCTGTTGAGACAACTACTCACAGTAAGACTAAGACCAATATAAACATCACACAGAGTCTTATATCCACATTATATAAAACCACAACAAACAATAAGCTAGGGGGGTGGGGAGCAAGGTATCTTATATTTCCCAATACCTATCTCCATTTGAATTACATGCATGATCTATAAATGCACTAGTTTCTATCTGCATATGTCTAAACCTGCCTGAGAAAGAGAGAGAGACAAAGAGAGAAAGAGAGAAAGAAAGAGAGAGAGAAAGAGAGAAAGAGAGAGAGAGAGAGAGAAAGAGAGAGAGAAAAAGAAAGAGAAAGAAAGAGAAAGAAAGAGAAAGAAAGAGAGAGAGAAATAAAAAAGCTTTACAGAATCAAATAGGTAGATTTGTAGCTTGAAACTGAAAAGCACACCAAGTTAAAACACACAACATGTATTAATACAATCTTTCCCAACTCATTACTATCTCCTGTCTTTTCCTTGTTACTTTTCTTTGATTTCTTTTCCCCCATAAAGAATGAAAAACAACTAGACCCAAAGCCCGGTTAATGACGATCTGATCTGCTCCTGATAGGTTAAATAGCTTGTGGCAACAATAACAGAGGATCACAAACACAAAGGCAATCAGCTAGGCAAACCAGTGCTATTAGCATCCTCGTGATTAAGATCCTAAGTGAGAAAATATTCTATGATGTACACTGAATTACTGATTGATTTTAATATTTGCTCGACTCCAGGGAGTTATATATTTGCTTATGTATTTCTGCTACAGATAATATCAGCTACCTAAAAGTTCTGAAAATATTTTAAACATACGCATACAATAGTAACAATAAATGGCACTTTCTACTCAGGCAGCATCTCAACTGCTCTAAATACATATCAACCATACATTGTTACACGTAGATTATATCTACTTCTGCTTTTGGATTTAAAAAGCTGGTAAATATAACCCCAATTAAAGATTTTTGATATTACTTCAACAGATTAAACTCTGTATCTAAATAAAATAGATTTCTGTCAGGAAAGAGATTAATCATTTTCATGCTCCGTAAACAGAACTTATATAACAACACTGAAGGATTCAGGTCGAACTGTCCATCTCCAACTAGTATATCCCTCACAGAAGCTGATGTTTGGGAACATGCAACACAAACCTGAGGAGACAGAGCCCAGATCTAGTGGTTTTACAATTCAGATACGATATATCCTCTGAGGTAAAATTTTATAATCAATTCACTGTCTGAGAGCCTTTACAATAAGGAACTGAACTTTAAAAATAAGAAAAATGAACAAACAAACAGCCCTACAATGAAAACAAAACAAATCAGGTCATTAACTCTTTTGTTATTTAACCATTATTTAACTCTTTGCATTTAACCATTTGTTATTTTAATCACATGGTCTTCGGTTTCCTAATTCCTTTTTTGACTCTCTTACAAACTATCTAAATACAATGGAAATAATAAAGTTTATTTCTTAAAAAATAGAAAGTGCTACATATCTTTCATGTCTGCAAATACTTCAATATACTTGGAGAGGGGTGTCTAAAACTAGTATTGCACTTACCCTGGAGAAATCAGAACTCCTTCCAATTAAACTTCAGAAATTCAGAATAAGCTGTGTTACTGCTTGTTTTGCAATCCTACTTGCTCTTGTGCTTCAAATTCTGCAGCAGGAAAACCTCTAATAATTATGTCAAAGTAAGATTAGCCATAAAAGAATTAGCACAGGGGGATAGGAAAAAAATCTGTGGACTGTACACTGTTGTAGCAATAGGTAACAATGAGGGGCAACACTTCAAACTTTTCTACCAAGTCTACACTTTGGTTTTGCCACTATCTTCAAGGAATTCAGCAGCACTAAATCCAAAACAAACGTAAGTAACAGTGCAGTGACTTCCTTTGGCAACACATTTGTTTTATGGAACCTGGATTCTGGTATATTGATATGCTCAAGATCTGAAACGCCAGTAATATTCTGAGAGAACAGCAAGGGGGACAACAACAAGACTCCTCTGCTCATACTGCTCCTAGGGTACTTACGGTGACAATACAGACTGGTTTTTTTTCTTTGCCTTCTTGTCTTTGCCTTCTTAGCTTGGTAAAGCAAATTACAAACATCTGTAATGGATGTGCTTTGCATCACTTAGTCAAGTAATAAGTCACCTCAACTTCAACAGAAAAATCCAGAAATACTCTAATTTCAAGCACTGGAGCTCAACATTCCAGTGAAATGACCACTTTCTTCACACTTTTTGTTTTATCTCATCAATCCCAATAGATGAAAGATTCCTTAAAAACAAAACTAGATCTATATATCAATGTCAATCCATACAGGAACTGAGCTCAAGCAAGAATGTATTTAATGTACATCTATTGCAAAGATGTGCCTTCTGTTCCAAACTTATGATATGCAAATGAAAGAAAAAAAGACTGTATCCCATATTTTACAATTAGCATTTTAAAACAAGATCAAAGGAATCAAGTAGAATGTTTTTGAAAGTGACATGTTTTGATCACAGTCCCATTCCTGGAAGCCTGTTTATCTCCTCAGCATACTCTCAGGTTAAGGGATGCCTTCATTCAGAATTTCACGTTCTAACCCAACACAGATGTTTTAACATGTAAAAGACCTAGGAAATCTCCATATACCCAGGAAGAACTTCAAGTGTGAAAGGTTCTTTATAAAACTTTATCTTCAGCTTTTACAGTTTACTTTAGGTTTTACACCTGTCTCATAATACCAGGAAAACTGCATTATAATTTCCTCATGTTTTTGTAACTTGACAAAACACAAGAACACAACTCTGAACTGCTGCACTACAAATGCACAATCCACAACTCACTATCTTTGTTAAAACAGTGTAATCATAGATTTAAACAGCTGTATTACCTTCCTAGAAGAAACATCCACAGTGAACTGTAGAGCCAAGCAAAACCCCACCAAACTACATCCGGATAGTTAAGAATCAGAGATGCTAGGATTTCATTTTAATATACACGGTTCAGAACAGCATACTGAACTGACACTAACTTGATCCGTGTTTCTGACTCTTCAGTTTCAGGTATTCATACATCTTATCTAATGAAGGCTTCATTCTCTGGGCAGCTGGATGGTGTATTCTTTACACGCAGTTGATTTTCTTGACATTAACAGATTTGCATGCAAAGAAAACAGTCTCATACAAAGCAGCGAACACTACTGGGAGAGATTCAGCTCTAAACCACCAAAAGGTCTGCTGAGCACTTTACCCTGAACTATATATCAGATACAAAAAAATACAGCAACATTTTGAGCATCAATAAAAATAAAGAAAGAATAGATGATTTAAAATGCCTAACTGGCTCAATAATCAGTGCAAAAAATAACTCGACGTTTGAGTGGCAACTTCAGCTAAGAAAATTATTCAATCAGATCTCCTTTTAGTGGATTCTGATATTATCAGTTCTGACATACAGCAGCTATTTAGAGACAAACACTTTCTATCCCAATTACTTTGTCCCTTGTTGTAATCTAAATAACCTTGCAGGGGTTTTTAACATCAGTGTATTGTCTCATTTCTTATTTTGTTCTTAAAGAGAGAGAAACCAACTCTTCAGATCAGCAGCCAATTTAATACACTTCCAAGGTAAGACAGGTACAATTTACATGTACAGAGTATACCACAACTAAACCACAGTATGATGCCAGCACAATCTTTAAGAAAGTTTTCCCCTAAATCTCTGCAGAAAGCAGCCTTAAAAGAAAGCAGGGATTAGAGTGATCTGGAAGGTAGGGAGGGGACTTACCTCAAAACCAGCCAAGCGGAAATCAGAGCAGTAATTCTACCAGTCGGCAGAGAACACTTTTAGAACTATAATGGTGCAAAGAAGTGTTGGGCAGCATTGCCTGAAGGCAGCACTAATACACTGCTGACTAATGACTGGGCCATGCAGACAATGAATTTGGGGGTTGAAAACTAAGAGGAACCATGCAGTACCTTGACAAATGGGCTTTCAAAATTTCATTCATTGAATAACCTTTAAGCACAAAATTGGCTCAAGTTCTCTTGGGAATAATATGACACATGTTGTTGGACAATAAGTATTTTCCTTTTTAATTAAAACTATTACACAGAATACATAAACATGATTACAGTGAATAAAATATAGGAGTTAACTATTTAGCATCTAGAAAGACCAGACTGAATGTGAGGGGCAATGCCATACATTCAGAAGAGTCAAGAAATCCCAGGGTTAACAACCTGACTCACTGAAATTCATTCTTGGCAGAACAGAACTTCAAAGATGTATTTAATGAGCTGCTACAAACACAATTGGTTAAAAGAGGCTCAGAAATTATGTACTAAAAGCTGCATTGTGCTTAGACTTACAGCTGAAAAGTCTCATTTTAAAGAGCCTGGTCAAAGTCAAGCCTCCATAAAACAAATCAAGCCTCGTATAAACTTTGTCACCTTGTGTACTGACAAACACATTAAAACAACAGAATCTTTCTTTAAAGGAGCTCCTTTTTCTCGGTGCAATTTGACTTCTAATTTGAAAATAGCAATTTTTGCCCTTTTTACAGACAGCATGAAATACCTAAAGTGTCCCTAAATTAACAAGCACCACTTGCCATAGATAGCATTGCCCTCAGCAGCTCCTAAAAACTTCAGAAAAGGATTTTAAAACAGGAAGCTTAGTGAGCTCATAAAACTGTTGTTGGAGCCAGGAACACATAGCATATTTAATCTGCAAACTGTGAGAGTCTACAATGATTTCAGCAAGATCTGAGGCATGCCCTCAAGGTTTGCTGGGATCTGGGATTAGGGAGTTGATAAGAACCCTCTACTGCCCATGGACATGTTTTTCTTCTGCAGTTAAACACAAATGCATAGAGACGTTTGACTGCTGCTTGGCGTTACTGCTCAAGTTATATAAAAGCTTTGCAGCTCCTTTTGCTGTCAATATATCAAAGTTTAAAAAAAATCATCAAAGTGTGAAATTTCATTTAAAGTCTGCCAGTCTACAGCTCTATTTCACAGACCTATCAAATAAAAGTAAAGATGAAAAATACACTGAAAAAACTTGAAGTTTGCAGCAGGACCCATGCCCTGTTTTTGTTTATTCTGTCTCATTTTATTTGATTTTAAAGTATAACAAATTAATTCCCTTATAAAAATGGCAAAGTCTAAAGGGAAGATGTCTATAAAACCTGTGGTTAAAATACAACTTGAAATCATTATTACAGCTGAACCTTTTGTTGAATAAAAAGCTTCCTCTGTAGCCATTTTAGCATTTTAATTGCCTAACTGCAAGTTGGCAGAAAATACCTTAAATCTTCCAAAACAACCAGAATTACTACAGAATATGAGTGCCAGAAAAACTAAAGCTTTCTTCAAAGTATTCTTTAGCTAGGGATTTACAACAATTGCATAAAGAAGAAAAGCCTGACTTTTAAGGTAATCTACTATAGTCTAAAAGCATTAACATTCCATTACTAAGGTTTTCCTGAGGATTTCATGACTCGTTGATTCACTTTTCCTTCAAGTCTGCTTTTTCTTTGTGCATTTCTGTCACCATATAGTTGAATACATGCAACCTTGATCATTAAAATGCCTCCTTCTACAACTCCAAATAAACCCTGCTTTAATAGCCCTCAAATTCTTTATTTATTAGAAAAAGATGACTAACTTTTCATTAACACTGCAACATAAAAATATGCCATTCCTTCTTCCAATATGCAGAATAAAATTCAAATACACTACAGGAACGCAGGTAATTGAAGAGTTTTCCCCAAAATGAGGCAGGAAGTGTAACTGAAACTTTCATGGGTCAATATCAGTGCATACATTTCTCTTGTTCAAAAATCAAGTAATCTGCAAGATGAACTAACTATAATGATGTCTCCACAGTTGAGTATTTTGTTTTTTCCAACACTATTCAGAAAAAAAAAATCATTTATAACCATTGATAATTTCTTAGCTACAAACGGGTTTTGTGTTTGAAAATGAACAATCTTACACAACTGATGATTACGTATAGCAGTAAAACACTTTCTTGGCTACTGCATACCTTCTCAAGCCAAAAATGTCACTCCACTTACACAAGAAAACGCAGGTGATGTCTTTGTTTTGCAGTACTTCTACAGAAAAGCTTTGGAAAACTGCATGTCCTGCTGAAAACCATATGCTATTATCAGAGTGCAAGAGTCCATTCACTTGGGCACCTTAAGCCATGGTTTTGCTTCCACTGCTCCTTAAAAAAATACACATACACTGAGAAAGTCCTTTTCTAGCTCATTCTTCCTACTCATTCAAAATCACATAATCCTGCTTTTAAAGAAATAATCCCCTGTCCTTAAAATAGTCTTCTCTCATAGTTGCTAATATTTATGCTTTTAGAATTGGGCTATACACAAAAGTGAAAGTATTTACATACTAGCTAGTTATACCCAAACCTTTATTATATAAACAAACTCTCAAGAGGCTGCCTACAGTTTACATTGCTAAACTCATTCACCATTACTTTTAATATATATTTCCACAGCTAAAATACAGTGATGGGAACATGGCAATTTTTACATTTTAAGGTTACTTTACTTTTAAAACACTGCATTTGTCTTCCTCCAAAATAATCATGACATATATAATTAAGAAACTGTCAGATCATTATTAATTTTTAATAAAGGACCTAAATGAAATAATTATAGGAATCAATCAGTGAGGCACCTTTCCAAATTACAATGCAATTGCACAAATATTCAAACTACTTAAGGCCAGTTCTGGCACAATTCAATCCATAATCTCATTGAACACCACACCAAAAACAGCTTTGGAACACTGAGAAACATAGTGATATCTCACTATTCCAGTGACTTAAAACGATTTTAAAACAGATACCTACACCACCGAGAGACAGAGAGGCAGCCGTGCCCTCCTAAAAATGTTTGTTGATTTAATGAGCCACATGTCTCAAGGCCTCTGGAAAATTTCGCTTCCAAGTTTTTCTGTAGCACTCACACAAAAGAAACAAAGTCCGCACGATGAAGCTTAAAAAATCATGTTTATTGAGCCTTGAAAATGAAGCGGGAAGTAGCAGGGGCTCGACGAAGAGGAGCATTTTGTAGTGGGTTGCTACTTAATGCTCCTTTAGTGAAGTAGCCTCAAAAACATGACACTGTGTATCAAACAGACAGCTATCCGTACCTCTGACTAAAAGGCTCTTTGAAATCCGTACAGTCCATCATTTCAAACTGAAGTGGCAGCTGGAAAATGTGGAACAGCTGGCAAGGAGCTGGGAGAAAATGTTTTACATAAATATATCTACATACAAACTGGCAGAAGGCCACGGACAACGTACCCGCAGGACCGGATAAAAACTACGCACCAGGGGTTAAAAACAAAACTGGGGAGTGAGATGGGGGGGGGGGCGTGTGTTTCCTTTTACCTTTTCTCTTCACGTGGTGCGCGGGTTGGAGAGCGGGAGCTAGCAGCTGCGAGCCGGCGGGCCCGTCCGAAGGCGCGGGAATTGTGCCAACACCGCACCGACTTCGCGGGACAATCGGAACCGCGGCGGACACGCTCCGCTCCCACCCTCCAAAGTTGGGCGGTTCACGGCCGGGCCGCGGTGCCGGCCCGGGGCGGCTCCGAGGAGCTCCCGTGGGGCAGCCGCCGCACTCGTCCCGCCCGGCCTCGGCGGGGCCCGTCCCGCCGCCCCGCTCCCCGCCTGACCCCGTGCCAGCGGCGGCGCGGAGCGGGCCGAGTGCTGCTCTGCTCACAGAGGGGCCGGCACCCCACGCCCCGCTCCCGACCGGGACCGACCGTCCCCTTCCTCGCAGGGAGCAGCCGACAGGGAACGACGGCCCCCCGGGCGCCCCTCCGCCCCGCCAGATGTGACAGCGGATTCTGCCCCGCTACTCTCGCCTTTCCGTCTGCGAAGTTTGTACCGGCCTCCCGCCGCACGGGAGTGAAAACCCCCGGGAGCCGCTCAGGGAGTCGGGGGGAGGAGAAGGAAGGGGGTGGAAATATAACAGCAGCTGTCGCCCGCACATCGGCAGCTCTGCCGCGGGACGCGCCCGGCCGAGCCCGGCCCGGCCCGGAGCGGGGACTGCCCCCGCCTCGCTCCGCACCCCGCGCCCTCGGCTCCCGCGCTCCGTGACAGCCATTTTGGGGGTTAGATACCTCGACCCCCCTGCCCCCCGCCTCCAAGTTAGGGAAGCGGGAAGGGGGCCGGGAGCGGGGCCGAAGCGCTGGAAGACGACAGAAAGTGGCCCGGAGTAGAGCCGGGCAAACAAAGAACTTCTCGCCCAAGTGGGTACGTACCTGCCGCCGCTGCCGCCGAGCCCCCGTGCTGCCCATGGGCGAGGGCCGGGGCCGCCGCCTCGTCCCCGCGCCGCTCCCCTGCCGGCGCGGCTAGCGGGGCCGGCCCCCGCCGCGGGCGGCGGGCATCACGCGGGGCAGCGGGACGGGACGGGACGGGACAGAGGCGGGACGGGGGCGCCAGAGGAGGGCCGGCGGGTGTTGGTGGTGGTTGTTTTATCTCTGCCCGCCTCCCGCGAGGAGCAGCCCGCGCCTCTGCCTCCGTGTGGGGGTGTGTGTGCGCGGGTCCGACATCAGTTTCAGTGATCTTGTAATCTGATCCCTTCTGACTCACTCGCACTGACTGACATTTCTGATTTTGTTCAACAAAAAGAGCGGGGGGGGGGAGGAGAAAAAGAAGAAAAAGAAGAGAGGGAGCAAACAAAAAAAAAAAAGTATCCCCAAATCCACCGCCTGATACCAAACAAGTTTTGGTAAGGAAGGTAGAACCCCCTCCGTCCCGTCCCGTGCCGCCTGCCCTCTCCAGCCCCGCCGCTGCCCCGCATTGTTTTGGCTCGGCGCAACCACCGAAGGGGGGGAGCAAACACATCGCAACGAGGCACTCACGTGTCGGAAAAGTTGTCCCTCTCGCTTTTCTCCGTCTCGCGCTCTCCTCCGCCGCTTCCTTCAAGTTTTACAGATGTTGCAGGGCTGCTCGTCGTCGCCGCCCCCTCCTCCCAGCGCTGCCCTCTGGATCAGATCAGGGGAGAGGCTCTTTAGGGATAACTCCCGATTCAAGCACCCTCCGCTAAACTTTCCCCCTTCCCTCCCCTTCCTCTGACCGGCGGAGAGGGCTCCGCTCTCCTTCCCCCCTTCCCTCCGCTCGTTAGGGACGCGGCTGGCTGCTGCCCGGGGCGCGGGAGCCTCGGGGCTGGCAGGGAGCGGGGCCACTTGCCTGGGGGAGCGGCGGAGGGCTGCGCCCCGGGGTGCGGGTCGGGCCGCGGCCTGCCGGGCTACGACGCGAGCTCTCGGCATGACACCCCCGCTCCCCCCTTCCGCCTCCTCCTCCTCCTCCCCCGCCATCCCCCCGGCCCGGCCCGGCCCGCCCCGGCGGCGGCCCAAGGGCGGTGACACCCCACCCACAGCCAGGAGGCAGCGCAGGGCGACGGCGGCCCCCCCCCAGGAGCGGCCCCTCCGCCTCTGATGGCGCTTCCCCTCTCCCTCCACTCCCGCTCCATCCCTCAGCTCAGCCTGTAACTGCAGCCCTGTTTCCTGCGCACCGATGCCTTGGACACCCCTTTCTCCCGCCCGCCAAAAAATTCAGGGCTTTGGGGGGAAAACGTGCCCTCCGGGTGGGTTTTCTGTGTGCTGCGGCTTCTGGGCTCGCGTTTGCTTTGGCGCCGAAGGCTGACTTAAGGACTTCAAGGAAAGTTTCACCTAAGCCATGTGACACCGAAAAATATTTGGGCGAGGGGAAGGGTGGTGGTTATGCCTGTGCCTGCTCCTCCTTTCCCAGCCCACCTGTCAGCCTCCCCAGCACCCTGCCAGGCTCTACTGGCCTTCACCCTAGAAAGCAGGGCTCTCCGCTGCCTCCCTCTTTGGCCCTCATCTCCGTTCTTCGCCGGGTTTCCTTGCAAGCAGGTTTCCCACAGCAGCATGCTACAGTCCAGATATAGAAGCAACTAGGATGCCGTTTGTTCCAATATCTCCATCCTTCGGGAAATGATGTGTCCTGACAAGACAAGACACCTTGCCTTTTTCTAGTTCTGCATATTGCTTTCCTGATATTAAAGAAGTCTGAGAAACCATAAATGAACATTACCACAACCATTTTCCATCAAGTCAAAAGGTGGGACTGGCTCTTGGGAAAAGTATGTGTATTTATTTTTTTTTTTTTATATATATATATAAATATATATATATATATATAAAAATTATTGCCATCACAATGTCAGATACTTCATACACACCTTTGTTCATTACCTGGCTCACAACACAGCCAAGTAAAGATTTGTTACTGATACATGCAATTTAGCAAGGTACTCGAGCTCAGCTTGCATTTGGAAAGTCAAAAAAAAAATATTGATTCTTGGAAAAAAAGGTATGTTTGCTGATGGAAATGAAATTATGCTGGCTTTTGATGCTGCTCATTTATAAAGCTTCCCTTAGTCTCACCATTGAAAATTTTAATTTTATTGCAAAGCAAAGCTGCAGATATTTGTAGTTTGAGGTGACTTGGTCCACAAGTTGTTTTTTAGAAACAAAGAGAAACCAATCTTACCTGTCTCAAAGGGCCACTTCAAATTTCCTCAGGCTAACTGGTTTGGAGTTGTTTTTCACCTAGAAATCTTTTCTTGGTGCAAGAAGTAGCTTTAGAGAGATGCCTATAATACATGGGTGTCGCTGGTGCAGTCAGGGATGCCTTTATTTGTGCAGGTTTTACAGGCCTAGGTCAGCACACCCTGACTTTCAGGATAGACACGGTATTTCACACTGATTGAGAGGCGCACATCATCGAAGCTGCCACACATGCACGTGCACTGTGGCAGGTGGGCACCGGGACCCAGGATGAGAGCCTGGGCCCTGGTGCCATGCCTCCACAGCCAGCGATTTCACAGCACACCAAGAGACAAATCTGCCCCTGCTCAGAAGGAGCAGCCCCTGGTTGCCCAAGTGACAGTGCTGACAGGCATATCGCTACACAGGGAAGAGGCATGTGCCAAACCTGGATCTGAATACCAGTATGAAGAGCTGATATTCTTCCAACTTTTTTATGTGATTTCCAGTCTCACTTTCCCAGGAAAATGTTAGCTGTCTCACGATATATGATAATAGTGGTGTAGTACTACAGATGTTTTGTTTTAGCTATATGTACTATATACCACCATATGTATGTACTTTATGTAACGTGCATACCACCCCCTGATAGATATATAAGTATATATATGTATATGTGCTGGAAGAGTGGTGGTGTACAGAATGATTACGCAAACCTCAGGTCCCTTTACAGATCTGTTTAAGAGCAATATGATTCTTTCAGCCTGTTGTACGCTTCTCTCATTTTCTTCCTACTGCATATTCCTTTCTATTTTATGCAATCAATTTTGTTAAACTCTTTTTTCCTTTGGATAATGAAAACCCTTAAAAGTAAGGGAAAATTAACCAACATCCCAAATGATACTTGGTAAAAGAAACAAATTAATGTGGAAAATCCTGTTTGACTAACCATTTATAACTCCGTATTGCTGATGTTAAGATACTGTTTTTAATAATAGCTTAAAAGACATTCAAACTGGAGCATGATTTTGAGACTGGGGCTTCAAATCAGTAAGCCTCTTAGACCTTTTAAAAAAGAATTTATTTTCTCAGAGTTTGGACATCTTGTTACATCATAAAACAACTCTCTTTTTTTGAGTTTTTTGGGTCTTTGTTTGTTTGTTTTTAATATTATTCACACCAACTATGCTCAAGATACATATTTCTAATTTGAGATAAATAACCCCAAACATTTATCTACACTCAAGTCACATCAACATTAAGACAGACAAAACAATTATAAACTAAAGAGGTGATAGAATGCTTTAAAATTTGCTTATGAAAAATAGCCTTCCTTTCACTGCATTTCTGAGAGAAGGGAAACACAGAAACAATAAGTGAAGTTTCTGCCTGTGCCTGTGTCTGCTCAGGTGAAGCAGAAAATAAAAACTAACGGTGAGTGGGTGGCATTTGCCATTTGAAACGTATTGCAAATGTTTCAACACCTTGACAATGAAGAGTGCAAAAGGAGCTTAGAGCATCCAAGACCCTTCAACTAAATAAAACGAGAACAGGCAGCTCTGTTCAGGGAGGTGCCTTTCTTATCATCTTTCATGTCTGATTCAGAGGAATCATACTTGAAAGATGCAATGGGAAGACAAAAACTACATATTAATAAAATATAATGATTTTTCCACATGTCTGGATTTCCCCTCCAAGAGAAACTGACCTCTGAGATTTGTCTGTGATATTTCCCTGCAAGTAGGAATTGGCTCCTGCAGAAGACCTGTTGACCTATGCCAAAACACATGACTCTGACTCTGACTCAATATGCCACAACCACAGGGCATTTCTGCCATAAGTTACATCATGCACGATACTTTTGCATTTCTTCAGCCTACCTATTGTCCCCACTTCTTCTTGGCCTCTGACTTGAAAATTACAGGACTCCAGGCTGTGTGTCTGCCTTCCCTTTTTGCTGCACCTGTTGTTACAGAAAAGCACAATCAGAAGGAGCTGCTCACATAAACTGTATGCAAAAGGCCTGATACTCTGTGATACCAAGAGCTTGTCTCCTCACCACTCCCCTTTCTCTAGAATCCCAGTGACTGCTCTATGGGACTGTTGCTATTTATCCAGGTGACATCCACTAGAAGACAAAGCTTTTAAAACAGTCACTTTCTTGCCAGTAGGCAAATACCTTACTGGAATAAATTCTATGAAATGACTGGTCTGCTGTGCTTTCACAGGGGCAACCTCAGGAAAGCACCAGAATTGAGCAGTGGCACTGATTTCTGGTCATTTATGCAATATCTATCACAAGAGAACTTGACCAGTGGGTCTTGCCCCCACCAATTCATCTCTTGTTGCATGGCTGCTTCATATGGCAGAGAGGTCTCAAGAGGTACCTAGTGGAAAGAAAAGAGGTGTATGAGATGGTACCATGTCAAAATACTCAAAGTCTGCAGAAGTTGCAGCTGGGGGCACAAGGAAAGGTTCAGGGCCTAAGGTGGGATGCAGAATTGGTGTGTGGAGGTGACCACATCTGGAAAAGGTATAAAGGTCAGGGCAAAAACCTTATCGGCAGTTACTGTCAGGGAATTGGTTTAGGAAAGGCAAATGGTGTGGGACCTGAAAAGGGAAATAACTAATTGTTTGAAATCTCTTGATTTCGAAAGAAATTATTAACTGATACACCACAGCACACTAGCGTAAATTAGTAACTTTGGATTTTTTTCATTATTTGGATTTTTGATTTTTATTATTGCCATTGAAAAAAATATGGAAATTTGTCAACAAATATCCAGATGTGTCGAAGTAGAAGCTCTCATTCAAGAGTCTGAGTTTTCTAAGGATGCTCATTGCATCACAGACTTTCGCAGACTTGATATACATAACTCCCTTTTGGCAGTTCGTAGCAAGGAACTTCTATGTCTTTCTCCTTCTTTTGCTAACACTGAGGATATTGCTAGATTTCAGTGGAAAAAGATTGCTAGATTTCACTGATCGCCTTAGTGATCAGATTCTTCTTCCTACTCTAACAGATCATCTCTTGTACACCATCCTAGTTCTCTGAATGGCTAATCTAACTAACCTAGCTATTTATAGTATATATTCATCACTAGATTTATTTGAATCTTGTATAATGAAATTAAACAGATCAAAATGCAGTAATTTTTCTAGCCCCTTCTAGCTTGTAAATATGTAAAATTACATATTTCTTTTTCAAATTCTTTTGTGATTACTGAAGGAAAATTAAAGCTAAGAGCTGAATTTTACACGTAGATAAAAAAGACAATTTCCTGCTGAAAATTCTCTACTTTTGGGCTATCTACATAGAAAGTATGAGCTCTCCATCTCTTAAATACAAAGAAAGTATTTTTCCAAAATACTTTCACCTTCCTTGACTTTAGATGTATGTTTGCATTAAAACTCTTCATTACTATGAACATTTTTCAGAAGAATGTTTTCTTTTTACAGGAAATTAAAATGATGTTGTTCTGCCTGAGATATTTGATATATAACCATCAACACACCAAGCAAACAAGCAGAGTGAGTTTTCTTTGTTTGCTCTTAAAACACCCTATACACGTTAATTATCAGGTAAGTAGCATATGGGGGGAAAGCAGAGTTTCTCTAACAGGCTACATCCAATAAAGACACAAAAATCATAATATTTCAGGCATAATTGGCATAAATAATCTGTTTATCTCCTTTTTGCCATGCTATAATAAGAAATAAAATTGCTAATGGTGATGATATTTAGTTTGTTATAATTAGCTAGATCATCATTAACGTCCCCTTTAAATGATCTGGGATACTTTCAACTTCTCTCTAGGGAGTTGTTTCAGCTTCTCTCCCAACTGAGCTATTGAACTACACGTGAAAGGATGTAGCAGTATTTTGTGGGGTATAGTCAAAAGCTCTTCTCCAGGAGATGTAGTTTATATAGACTGTTCTGGTAGAATTTAAACCAATTCCTTCAATGGAATTGCCTTTATGAGAAAAAAAGACAGTTTTTCCTAGCATGTCCAACACTATGTCAACATTGTCTATTATAGTTTTGCCAGCTGGGATGGGAGGATGGGGACAATATCATAGATATATAAAGGATCCATCAAAATGTCTTTTTTTTGCCTGCTGTTGATTCAGTGAACTGGACAGACATATTCTGAGGTGAATTCAGACACTCCCCTACTAAATGACTAGGTTTTTCCCTAAGTCTTAAGTCTACTAGCCAATATTAAAGCATGCTCAAGTACCGTGGAAGGCTTGTAGTCTTCTGACGTTTTGTCAGTCTGTTAAATAATTATTTCAGTTTTATTATTTCAGCTGGTAGATGCTCACTGTTCTAATCCAAATGCAAATACAACGGCATTGTTTGCTTTTTTGTAATGGCAATAGAAAAAAATAGATTAGTAACATCAATTTCATTCTGGCCTTGTATAGCTATAGAGCCACTGCTTAGTGGGCATGTGTAAATGTCTTTTTCATAGCATGTTAATGCGCTACTACTACACTTCTAGCAGATCATCCCCAATTAGAGTTGTCCCAGGTAAGGTGTGACAATAGTGTTTGTAAATCAAATACCATCCCATGGGCATTAAGGTGCCCCTGAGGACTGCTAGTTTATCTTCTTGGCCACCTTGGTGCAGGTTCCAATCTGGTCAGGAATCCAGCCAATCTACTGGCCTTAATCTGTCCTTGGTGGGCATTTGTCCTTACAGAAAGATACAGTGCAACATATTTGATGATATCTAGACAGGACACATCTGAGATTAATGAATATAAAGCATGAATTCTCATCCATCAAGTCCTCATGTTGTATATTTATCTATATTTACCTCTCTCAATCTCTGTTTCACATCTCTCTGTAGTAGTTGCTGACTTAGTCTCATTCTGGCATGCACCAAATAGATCAAATAAAATGCATATATTGCATCAGACAATACTTTGAAGGGACTGTTGGTGAATGTGCTCCCACACTTACACCTGTCATTGTGTTCCATATCAGGTGCCGTAACTGTAGCCATATCAGGCTACAGTTCAGATAGACACAAAACATCTAGATAAAAAATGCCACGCCACTTCAATATAAAGCTATTCAGTAGATAGAAAGTACTAAGTAAGTAGTAAGGACCTTCATTTCTATTCCTCTGCAGTCAACATAAAAAAAAGCACAAGCTCTGTCTGGTTGATTTGGCAGAAAGGTGATCAGTTTCTCACAGAAGATAAAGTTATTGCTGGTGTGTAACCCAGCAGCATGCAGAGCTCTCATTAATGTCAGAGGACAACAGTCCCATGTACATATATACATACAAAAATGCTGTCAGAGCCTCTCATTTTCCCTGCAGTTATTTTTCCTTGAGTCTCATTTATGTCAGACTATTTGAGTTCTCTCATTCCCTCTTCTGTATTGAAGAACATACACAAAAGCCTGGGAAGAACTGATTAGCAGGAGATTTGCACTGTTTCACAAGGGAGTAACACAAATTACACCTCTCTGTTACACCTCTCTGTTCCCCAAACTGGAAGTCTGGGTAACACCTCATTTGGAGACAAGAAGGAATCTGCAGCTTAAGGTCACACAGTCTTGTTCAAAGGGAAGCAAGGCCCTCCTACTGAAAAAAAAAAACCCAAAACCAACCCCCCCCCCAAAAAAACCCAAAAAAACCCCCACCAAAGCATACACTGACATGCCAGGTTCCTTTTACCAGGGCTTAATGACACACCCTTGCCTAAACACCTTTAGCAAGACAAGACAACCAAACACAGGATTCCAGGATAACAACTCATCGCACAATATGCCCCCCTTTCCTGAAACTATCATCATATTTAGTTCTTTGATACTGCTTTTTAAATTTCTCAGTCACAAAAATGATAAAGATAAAATACTGTAACGTTGAGCTCCTTTTGTCCAGATTTGAGGTCTTGGACTGAAAGACTAAGTAGATAGATCTCAAAAGTACACCTTGCTAGTGATACAAATTAGAAGTTTGGAGAGGAGCCACGTGGATCAAAATCAGCCATCCTTGGCACTGGTCTGGCTGAAATGCTCGCCACTAGTGGTCCAGAGTGGAACACAATGCCAGGTGGTAGCTAAGAGTAACTGAACTTTCTGGCTCTTTTCAGGGTTCTTTAGCAAGCCAGGGCATCCAGGGATATGCAAGTCTTAAGTGAAAGCAGATGTCACATTTTCATCAGTCATGTCAAATATTAATCTTGCTTCTCAATTCAGTTTCAAGGCTCACAAGTTTGATTGAAGTTGAAGCAATTTTTGCCATAGGTTTTGGAGAGCATGAGGGATGCAATTTCAACAGTAAATTCTGAATTTTACTAGAGTTACCCATATGCTTCAAGTAAATAGTAATCTGTATGTTTGCAGGATCTCATCCTAAGGAAACTATTTGGAAAATAAGGGATAGAAAAGCATTTTCCTTAAGAAATTGCGATATTTTGTAAACATGTCTTTAATATGTCAACAGTTGGCAAGAATATCTAAAGTATATGTGACAAATTGGAAGAGCTATACATTATATCACTTGAACCTAAAAGATTTCTGTCCTGTAGTGCTCAGGCAAATAAAAACTCCGTGAATTTTACTTGAATAAACATTGCAGGCTGGTGCTAACTTGTCATTGGTGCTGACACAGACCAGCAATTGGCCAACTAAGAAAACAGAAGACAAGGAAAACAATGTGAGATGTGCTGTCATATATCATCTTGAGTTTTGAACCAGTAAGACAAAGCCAAACACAAGTTTAGAAAAAAAAATCACCAGAGTTTTTAGGCAGGAAATATTTCTTCGCAGTCTGTACTTTTACCCAGCACAGTAAGACCGTGCTCTGTCAAAGGCAGTAGAATATTTTACAATGGAAACCAACCATGGTTTTATGATTATCATCATCAGTTCAAGTAATAACCACAAATAGCTACGAAGAAAAAGCAAGCTTGCAGAATATCTCAAAGCAAAAAATTAAGCTATTAAAAATGAGACAAAAAATTTACATGCATTTAGGGTAAAGCACAATACAAAAGAAGAATATCAAATAGCATAAATATACCTTTATCCCATGTTCATTATAAGTTTTCTACTTTTCCTTTTCCAAAAGCATAGCTATGGTAGATGAATAAGTTCTTACTCTTTTGCTTGATCTATTACTTTGCCCTCTCACTTTTATTCTTCCTTTGCATTTATTTGTTTACTTTATTGAACTATTAAACTAGACTTAGAAATCAGATTCTTCCTACCTTTCAAAATATTAGTTACTAGGAACACAAACAGCACCAAACCACTTCCATTTTTATTTAGCTTTCTGAATGTATTTGGTGAATGATGTACATGATATACCACACAATACATAATAAAAAATATAGACATCAAAGTGTTCAAAACCAATCAATTTGACTCTCATACATCATGAGATGTGCTTTTTAAAAAGATGAAAATTCAACTGAAATACTACTGAAAATTCTCAGATCCTTCTGGTTACTCAGATAATGAAAAGAATGCTATAGAAATTGAAACTGCACTGCACTTAAAATTTTGCTTTGCAGCTGTGAAGGCAGGGAATACAGTAGAAAGCTGTATGATAGTTGATGCTCACAGGATTCTGGAGGATTCTGGGATCTGGAGTTTAAACAAAGAGAAATAAGCACTTGCAAAACCTCACATGACATAGTGGGATACCTGAGTTAAGAATCTGAAATCTGAGGACACTGCACAAGGAAAAGTTTTGCAAGGCTAAAAGAAAAAGAAGGAAGGTACTTTTCATTTTCCCGAGTATGTAAACCGAAGGAAATTCATAAGCAGAATACAGTAATATGATCAAAAGATGACAGAGAGCTTTACTCAATCTTCACCATATACAACTTCATGACTACTCATACTATGACCCAGATATAGATTAAGATCATCTAATGGATGGGAAACAGAAAATCAAAGTAACAAGATAAAAATTGTGCTGGTGAGCAATAACAGCTTTATGGAGAACTCGTACCTGTGATACTGTGTCCATTTAAATATATAAAAGTATATAAAAGCATTTGGTCAGTGCATTCTGTTGTTCAAAAGAGCCTAATCTTCACTCATACTTGTGAGCAAACATCATGTCAACTGTATGGCCTACAAGCTCATTGTCCAGCTTGAACTTCTCATCTGGATGCCCGTTACAGTCCCTGTGTTGCAATTCATCTCTTCTAAAACAGGTGACTAAGACAGGATGAATCAGTCTTTGGAAATCCAGGGCCAATTAATCTTGCTGACTGCAAGGAAGTCATGGGAGGAGGTAAGCATCTGGCTTCCCCAGCACTGTCTGGTGAGACAAATCCCACCTGGGCTCTGACCTGCCCGCTCCCTGAGGAGTGCTTCCTTCCCATCTGTGGTTCCTTCCTGGCAGCCAGTGACCTCACCTCTGACTTCTGCCTTTCCTTCTTCACCTTTGCCTGATAGAAGTATCCCATACAATAATTCTGCTATTAAAACATGGAAAAAAAAAACCCTGCTCATGAATCTTCCTCAGCAGCACAGGCTACTTCAAGCAAATCAAGCCTGTCCTTTGTCCTCTATACTGGCTTCCCAAAGAATCCCAAAGATGAGATTCCTCATATTACTGTATCTAAAAAGTATGCCTAATATTTCAAGGTGATAACCACATAATAACATCATTCCTCAGACACACTGGAGCCTACCAGAGAGAATCTTGTTTGTATAGGAAACTAGGCTAAGGCAACAGTGAGGCAAAATCTTTACTGTCTTGGGTTCCAACCACAAAGCTGCGAGCTTCTACCTGCCATCTCCATTCAGGGAAGAGAAGCGCAAACAAAAACAAACAGAAAACCTCCAACTGTCAAGGCAAACCTTCAGCATTTGTGTGCAGGAAGACAATGAACAGGCTTTACTCAGCTCTGAAGAGCTTGGAGAAGGTATGACTCATAACCAATATGGAGGACAAAACATTATTAGGTGGAGTTGAGGAAAGCTTAATTTATAGTTATGCCCTCCAAATCCCATTTATCAGGCCAAAATGTGATTAATTTGTTCTACCACTTAGAGTTGTGTAAGAGGATGTTCTGAGTGCTAATATATGAGCAGTCTAACATCACAGACTGTATCAAACCATTAAAAGTCCCTTTATCCACAGCCATGCCTACTTGAGGAGGTTACAGACAGACAGCAATCTACCTGTGCTGTATGATCTTTGATGCAATTATATCACTCTCTATACCTGTTCCGAAAGAATAGAAACAATGTCCAGAGAATATGGACTTTATTAAAAAACTCTTGGATCACACATATTCTTTTCATATTGATATTCTTTATACACCACACAAAGAGTAGCATATCTTTACGGTCTAGATCAGGCAATTTCTATGGAACAGGGAGAAAGTGGGTTGGCTTCAGAGTTATACATTATATTAGTTATACAATATATATATTATATATATGCAGAGTTATATACAATATATGTTATGCATATATTATATATGTTATGCACTATACACTTACACATACTATTCCAGTAGTATAAGCCCAGCTGTCAAACCTGGTGATTGATTTGTGTGCTCTGCTCCTTCGGCCTGGGTGCAGGTCAGTGGGTCATACTCTGCAGTTCTTATCCAGTTGCCTTTTTGTTGTTTTCTACTGCCTGTGCCTGATAGGCATCAATGAGAAAGCTGTCTTCAGCAAGAACAGCTGAATAAAAACTTCATAAACTGGTCCTGTGTTTGGTCTGCTATCTTTTGAAAAATCTGTTGAGACTTGTGGTAACAAAGTGAGGCTGTAGCTTCTCAAGACACTGAATAGCAAAAAAACCAAAATGAGCCTATTCTGCAGAGAAGCACAAGAACGCATTGCCTCTTCCCAAGCATAAAAAACATATGAACTCTGTTACAGGGCCTGTTAGCAGTAAACATGATACACTCAGGCTGGAAGAAGCTCAGGGACTTACTGAGATGCCTTCTTCCCCAGGGCTGTGCTGGAGGCAGAGGAATGCTGCTGATGTTGTGAAGATGCTTGGCAGAGAGTAAGAACCATCCTTGCAGGTAGGATGGCATGAAGCTTAACAGATCAAAGCCAATGCCAGCACAGTGTGCGCAGAACAAGGCAGCCCAGCTGAAAGCACCTCCAGGTATGCCTGAGATGGGGCATTGCTGGGGACCAGTGAGGCAGTGGTGAGTCTGAGTGTGATAAAGGCATGAATCACTCCAAATCTCTGCTTTGAAGAAAAGGTAACCTCAGATAAATGTGAAGAAAAATGTCCTTCTCAATTAGTCTTGGATTCCAGTTATGATGAAAGCTAACCAGAACTGGAAATAAGTGATAGGTACACACCCTCCCAAAGGGGGAGATAATATCTCTACTGAAGCTCCTGATTGTTTTCCCCACATTATTAACAACACCACAGTCGAATCTGGATAACACATCTGACAGCTGCCTGCCCCGCTGGCCCAACCTCATGTGTCAGACAACCAACACCTCCAACGAAATCAGGAAATAAAAAACCAGCACTGCGCGTTATCTGGAAAACAAATGAAACAGCAACACACATATTCATGTTCTCACGACCTCCCTTCGTTGAGTCTGGGGTCAGAAATGAAGCATCTCAAGTTCCCAAGTTTTCTTTGCATATATTCCCAGGTCAGTTGTGAAGCTCCTACTACTTATATTGCATTTAATGTGCTGAGAAAC
>CM031858.1:54743583-54753851 GCA_018697195.1 Certhia americana | reverse complement strand
GATAAACAACACTCAAACCGTGCTGTTTTTTCAATGGATGTCGTATGAAATCACTAAATCGTATCTGGATTTTAAGGCACTAGCCTCCTATAGCTACTCAGAGAGTTCAGAAAACATGCTGCTTCTTATTAGAGATACTTAGAAAGCATAAAGACTTATTTCTAACTTACTGTGGTTTAATACATTAATTTCTCTCAAGGTTCTAACTCAAATCCTACCTTCTTTTCTCTCTCTGATGAAACCAGAGGAGGGTCTAACCTCTTGGTTTCCAACATGACACCAAACTCAGGAGGAGAATTTGGTACAGCTATGCTGACACATGCACACAGTACAGAGTCCCTCAGACAAGAAATATACCAGACATACTCAGTAGTTCCAGGTCCTTCTGCTCAGTCTCCTGCTGCTGAGCAGCAGCTCTGCTGGAGATGGACAAAGGGCGCAGGCTCCACTCCTCAGGTTGGGGAACAAAGGCTGCTTTAGACAACGCTGCTGCTGCAGCTGGTTCCATGATAGAGCCGGTGTAGATCTGGGACAAGTAATGAGTGTGTATCAGCAAGGTGGCAGGCAGAGATTTCCCCAAGATCCATTTTTAAATGAAAGCCCTTAGGAAGAGGTCAGCCCCAGGCAGGGCTCTTAAAATGGATTATTTGGATGCCCACTTCCCAAACTAGGTGGGGCAAATGCAAAGGCAGCTTTTACTCTAGTTCCTGGACAGATTCATGTTCCCTTTTCATGGATTTTCTGAAGGATGACTGCCATGGTGACCATTCACTTCCTCCCAAGGATTTCTTTCCCCCTGCGAGGGCTGCAGACACACTTGCAGCTCCTTGTTCAAATATTCTACCTTCTCCCAATGAGTCTGCTTTTTCTTCACCACCTTCAGGGCATGGTCAACCTGCAGCACTTCTGGTGGGGACAGTTCCCGTGTCTCACGCCGACCTTTGTGCTCCTTCTTGCCTGTCATTTGCTGGAAGTCTTTGCAGGCTGCCTGGTGAGATGTCAACACGTCCACCTCAAGTCAAAGAGAACCAAGCAGTCAGAGACTACAGCTTGTCCCTGTCAGCTGAGAGTCACGGACTGTGAGGAAATGCAAGGAGCAGAGTTAAAAGGCATACAGACAGCTTCTTTCAATCCTCCATCTGGGTCAGCATGTTTCCCTGTAAAGCACCTCAAGAAACAAGGAGAGCAGGAGCAGGCTGGAAGAAATCCATTTGAGTGATGCTAACCCAAAGACCAAAGTCCCACTAGTGCCACTGTGCAGGGCAGCAGCTGAGATTCAGCAGCTCAGCAAGTGTCCTTCAGAGTGGCTGTGATAGACATTACAGCAGGATGGCACTCAGAGGCATCACCCCTCTTGCCTGCTGCTCTGCACTGGGAAAGGCAAGAAGGGCAGGAAGCACCAGTTTGGTGACTGCAGTGGCTATCTCTGTTTCACTCACTTGCTTTTGTAGAGACAGAACCAGGAGATTTCATTTTTCTCTGATGCATTTAAATTCTTCCTTCAGTCCCTCCTCCCCTGCCTTGAGCCTTGCGTTGATCCTAGCCTCAGTTTCCTTCAGCTCTGTCTGTAGCTCCTCGTTGAAGTTATGGAAAAAAGAAAAGAGAGTAAATATCATGGGTGGAGAGGTTGCCATTGTTTCACAATGTTTTTCTTGATCACCCCTCTGCTGATTTATATTGCCATACAGCATTTGTGGGCCAAGACTCAAAGACTGATGGGCTCACACATTCCCAAAGCACTGTGCTTCTGCTCTCCTGGGTCATTCTCAGCCCGTGGGGAGGCACAGATTCCAAAGGGACACTGACAGCACAATCAGGATCTATCTCGGGCTAAAGCTCCAGCAACCTCTCAGGCAGCTGACAGAGAAGGTGTGGCATTTCTCAAGAGTCTGCAGGGGCCTCCCTCCAATTCCACTGTGTCCCATTTGTCTTTCCATAGTGACTGACAGCCAGCCCTTTTCCACAGTACCATCCTATCTCTGTAGCTGGCTTCCTGTGTGAGCTCACTCCTTATCAGAGACACTTCTAGGAGTTCTCTTCAGGCCTGCACGGCCATTCCTGCCTTTCTGACATCTAGACTCTTGTCAGAAATCCTGGTCATTCGGAGATGAGCATGAGTGCAAAGATCCTCTGAAGGAGATCAAAGAGCCTCTCTGGACAGCTCAGCATATGGAGGAGTTCCAAGGTGCTTCTCCCTCTTTTGGCAACTGAGAATTCAGACCAGCAGTAACAGAGACCCTCCTAAGGCCCCATCAACAAATGAACTTACACAGCCCGAGGGATGCCAAGGAAGCAAACCATGTGTCATGCAATGGATGTATGACCAGAGTCACAAACACCACCTATAATGTGGAATTGTTCCACCTCGCTAGGACAGGTAGAAATTTAAAGAATAAACTGGGGCTTGAGGGCAGAAGAGGCTGGAGGAGGAACACAGCTCTAAGGGCAAAAACCAACCATTCCCCTGTAGAAGGGGAAACATCTCTGCCTGCTCGGGATCAGTTGACAGAAGATGTCACTCCCCTTCTCCTGAAAGCAATAACTTCAGGTGAGCTTTGTACCTCCAAGTGCCTTGGACCAGAGCCAGGAAGCATCTGTTATGTAAATGTTACATGGATACATGGAGAGAGAGAGAGAGCGTTGTCTCTCTTACGATATTTCACCTGCAATACTTTCTCTCCCTACACACATCAGCACTCGGTAGCCATGCCCTGATCAGCAGCAATTCTTGCTCTCCTGTTGCTTCAATAAAACACACTCAGGGGGAATCTGGAATGTGTAGGTCCTTATGGAATGGGATCAGACCCAGAGCACTGCACTGGGAACTGCATCTGTGCCTTGGCAGGTTCATCTCTGGGACTTGACCACAATGATGGTGCCTAATTGGCCAAAATCAGAAATGAATCCCAGCCCCTCCCAGCTCCTCCGATTTCTGAGGAGCACTTGAAAAGCACGGGTTTTGATTTTCTGATCAATAGCCAAAGACAACACATACTGATCCCCTGGGATGCCAAAAGGAAAGGCTGCTATCAATGTGAAAGTGATATGCAAGTCCTGCAGGCTGGCCTGGAACCGAAACACCCCCAACTGCAGGAATGTCGCTGCCCCAAACTACATGTTCTCATGCAAAATCACTGCATCTTAAAAAAATGCCACCTTGCAAATAGAAATTGAAGACGACTCCCTTCCATTGATGGAAAAAAGGCAGAAAACTTTAAATCAAACCACCTTTGCTTGCAGGGAAAGGGGAAAATAAACAGGTCTTTTCATCCCAAAAAAGCAACAGAACAACAAACCCAAATATGCAAGCGTCACCTACTCCAGAGTCGAAAGCGCTGCCATTGATTCAGGAGAACCCTGGCATGGAAATGCCACTTGTTTGAACACTGTCATATAGGGATTTATGGAAATCTCTGGCAAGATCCCTCATGGGACTCTCTTACTGCAGTCTAAAGCTCCCTCAGCATCTCCACATTGGGCTGGTGCTCCACACCCTTGCCCACCTCCCTCACTCTACTCTGCACATGCTCCAGACCCTCAATGACTTTCTGCTTCAGAGGGGCCCAGAACTGGCAGCAGCCCCTCAGCTGCACCCACAGCGGTGCCCAGCACAGGGGGACGCTCACTGCCCTGCTCCTGCTGCCCCACTCTTGCTGACACAGACCACCATGCCCTTGGCTTTCTTAGCCTCCTGGCCACACTCTGCATCATGTTCAGGTTTTCTTGTCTGGTCCCTCTGAGTCCTTTTGTCCCAGACAGCTCCCCACGCACCCAGTTGCACATTGGACTCAAAAGACAGCAGCCAGAATTACAGCATGGCCGTCCTGTGCTTAGCAAGACAAGACAGCACTCAAGGACTTGCACCTTCAACCTGACTCCAGGCTCCAATGCAACTTTTCAATGCTACAGACCTCAACATTAAATGGAACAAGAGAAACTTGCCACTTGTATATTTTGCCTTAGGAGAAGGGCTCAGAACTGCACACTTTGCTTCTTTTGCCTCTTGGGGCAAGAATGGCGCCCCACACCTTCATGGACAGAACAATCATCTCTTTGCAGCAGGGACAAAAGACTCTGTAGAAGCCAAGAATTACTGCAGACAACTGCAGATTAGCTCCACAAGCCAAACACCGGTTGCCAAAATGGGAAAATAAACCACCCAAGCCTTGTGGCCTCCAGCACTACCACGCCTGCCCTTGGCCAGAGCGCAGCAGAAGCCAAGAGACAGAGCTATCCAGAGCCAAGGAGCCACAAGTTCCCCTGGAGGTAGCAGCTCTTTGGGGCCTCAACATGACACATCCAAGCCCAATTTCTAGCTGTCACTGCAATGGGGGAATGCCTATGTCCTGCCAGAACACCAACATTCAGCATCCTCAGCCACCAACAGCAAGTGCAGCCTGCCCAGCAACTTGCAGCTGTGCCTTGCACTAAAGGCAGCACCACTCCAAACTGGCACTTACTGTCTCCGATTGGTCAGGCAGAGGAGTGAACTCGGCAGGAGGGAGGTGGTCATTGGTCTCTTTCGGTTGCTCTTTGGCCCCATCTTCAGCAGCATTGGGAGCCAGAAGAGACTCGGCTTTTGGTTCCATGCTCTGTGGACAGAGAGAAGCAGGAGGGACAGGCCATTACCTATCATTAATTACCTCAGTTCTATTCAACTCTACAAACTGCCCTACTAAGGACAAATCAGAATGCTTGCCAGATATTAGCTTCTAAATCTCTCTCACTGAATTAAATTTGCACTTCAACCCAGGGCACTGCCTCATAATTCCACATCCCCCTGGCTAGATCCTCAGCAAGCAACGTTCTCATTCTGAAAAAAAACTCATCTATTTCTTTCTTTCAAGCTCTAAATTGAAGCAATAGGCAGCATGCCGTTGCTCTTGCTCTGCTGCGCCCACATCGGCCGCTAAACATCTCTCAGAATTGCTCTCAGCTGCTGGCCAAGGGCAGAAATCCTCTAGCAAACAACGTTGCTTTAGGCCAGAGAGATAATGAACAGGGCTATCTCTCCTAGCAAGCAACACCCCAAAGTATAAGCCTCACCTATGCAAGCTCTAAAGCACTGGACATGGCATCCAGTAATCTTGGCAGGACAAAGCCCCCTTGCAGGGAGCACTGTCATCTTGTGATTAAGGAAAATCTGCCACACGGTCCCATGAGACAGCCTCCCCTTTCTCCAGTCTAAAGCCCCTCAGCATCATCCACATTGGGCTGGTGCTACCCACCCTTAGCCCAACCTCCCAAAACCTCGCTCTACTCTGCCCCACGCTCCAGACCCTCAAGCCTTTCTCTTCCGAGGGGGCCCAGACTGGCTCCAAGCCCCTACAGCTGCAACCCGCAGCGGTGCCCCAGCCACGGGGACGCCGACTGCCCTGCTCCTCTAGCCCACTCTTGCTGACACGACCACCATAACGACCTTGGCTTTCTTACCGCACCTCAACTGGCCACACTCGGCATCATCTTTCAGGTTTCCCTTGTTTGGTCCCCCGATCCCAACTTTTGGTCGTCTGGGGTCCCCAGACAGCTCCCCACGCAACCCAGTTGCAAGCACATTGGACTCAAAAGAAACCGCAACCAGTAATTACACATGGCCGTCCTGTGCACTAGCAAGACAGAACAGCACTCAAGGACTTGCACCTTCAAACCTGCCTCCACCTCCAATGACTTTTCAATGCTAACAGACCTCAACATAAATGGATTCACCGAACGTCCAACTCTTTGCTTGTTGTCATCATGAGAGGGCTCATAACTATGCACACTTTGCTATCTTTGCCTATTGGGTCGAGAATTGCGCCCCACACCTTCATAGACAGAACAATCATCTCAATCGTTGCAGACAGGGGCAAAATAAATCTGCTAGAAACCAAGAAATTCTGGCAGCACACCTGTAAAACAATTCACAAGTCAAACCACCAGGTTTTACAAAAATGTCTGAAAATAAAACCACCCAGCCTTGTGGCCAACCAGCACTAACAACTCCTTCCCTTGGCCTAGCGCAAGACAGAAGCCAGAGACAGAGCTCCAGAGCCCAAGGATCCACAAGCGCCCCTGAAGAGTTAGCAGCTCTTTGGGAGCATCCACAATGAACACCTCCACTCCCAATTCTAGCTGTCACTGCATGCGAGGAATGCCTATGTCCTGCCAGAACACCAACCTCACGCATGCCTCATCCACAACAGAAGTGCAACAGCCTGGCCCCAACTTGCACGCTGTGACCTCGCACTAAGCAGCACCCCTCCAAACTGGCCCCTATATCTGTCCTCAGCCTGGTCAGTGAAGAGGAGATGAAACTCCGGCAAGTATGGGTGGTCATAATTGTTTCTCTTATTCTTTCTGTTGCCACTTTGGCCCCATCTTCAGCAGCATTGCGGAGCCAGAAGAGACTCGGCTTTTGGTTCCATGCCTCTGTGGACAGAGACAAATCAGAGGACAGCATTACCTATCTTAAATTACACCTCAGTTCTATCAATTCTACAACACTGCCCTACTAAGGACAAATCAGAGATGCTTGCCAGATCATTAGCTTCTAAATCTCTCCTCACACTGAATTTCAATGGGCCTCCTTCAACAGAACTGCACCTAACTCGAATATACCCCCGGCCACCCTGGCTAGAATCCTCCAGCAACGTCTCTCTGAAAACGCATGATTTCTTCTTCAAGCCTCTTAAATTGAAGCACTAGTCACCATGCACTTCTTCTTTGCTGCTAGCCCCCTGCACGCTAAAAACCTCTCTTCGTCTCAGAATTTCATCCAGTCTGGCAAAGGGCAGGAAATCATCTGCAAAACCACTTTTGCTTTCTGACAGAGAGATAATGAACAGGGCTTCTCCTCCTAGCAAAGCAACAGGGCACCAAAACAAAAATGATAGAGTCTCCTCCTCTGGACTGTACTCCTACTCCTCACGTTGTTTCCCTCTGAAAACATTTCCAGAAACAAGGAGAGCCGGGACAGGCCAGAAGGAATCCATTGGATGACTGCTATCTAAAGGCCACAGGACTAGTCCCACTGTGCAGGGCAGCAGCTGAGATTCAGCAGCTCAGCAAGTGTCCTTCAGAGTGGCTGTGATAGACACTACAGCAGGATGGCACTCAGAGGCATCACCCCTCTTGCCTGCTGCTCTGCACTGGGAAAGGCAAGAAGGGCAGGAAGCACCAGTTTGGTGACTGCAGTGGCTATCTCTGTTTCACTCACTTGCTTTTGTAGAGACAGAACCAGGAGATGACGTTCCTCTCTGAAGCATTTAATTTCTTCCTTCAGTCTCTCTTCCCCTTCCTTGAGCCTTGCCTTCATCCTAGCCTGAGTTTTCTGCAGCTCTGTCTGTAGCTGCTCCTTAATGTTTTGTAAAACAGGAGAGACAGGCAATCTCAGGGGTGGAGTTTCATGCCCCTGGTCATCTTGATCACCCCTCTGTTGATTGTTACTCTTCTCTTCTTGAGCGCTTCTCCTGTCTTCATTGTTCCTCCTCTTCACTACAGTCATGTCCCTCTGAGCTTTGGGCAGCTCTGCTTGTGGCTGTGCCTTCATGTTCTGTACACACAAATGCAGAGCAAGTGACTGAGAGCTGCCACCAGGCTCAGCTGTTTCTTCTTTCAGCCTCCAAATGACATTCATTCAGCCCCTTCATTCTGCTTCCCTACCCACCTCTGCTCCCACTGTAACCCTCCCGTGCCAGTGCTGATCTCTGCAGATGACAAGGCTCTGAGCTTTCAGTGCCTCTGGGACTCGTGGCCTCCTCAGTCCCAAGAGCTTTATGCCTCCCTTGCTGCCCTTCCCTCCGTCACCTGGTGAGCCAGACTTACCTGGCCATTCTCCAGTGGCCCTTCCACCTGCTGCCTGAGCTGTTTCTCCTCCTGACTTGAGAATAGCTCTGCCTGAGTCTGGCAGGGCATCTCTGATGAAGGAGTCTGCTCTTGCTCTTTCTCTAGAAAGGCCTGCACAGGAAGCAAGAGAAGATGTATTTCAACTTCCCATACGGCGTTTGTGGGCCAAGATTCAAGGACCGATGGGCTCACACATTCCCAAAGCAGAATGTGCTGCTGCTCTCCTGAGTCATTCTCTGCCCGTGGGGAGGCACATATTCCAAAGGGACACTGGCAGTACAATCAGCATTTATCTGGGACTGAAGCTCCAGCGACCTCTCAGGCAGCTGACAGAGAATGGTGGTGGCATTTTTTGTCCCTCAAAGTCTGTTGAGGGCCTCTCTCCAATTCCACCGTGTCCCATTTGTCTTTTCTTCCTAGTGACTGAATGCCAGCCTGTCCACAGCTCCCATCTGTCTCTGCAGCTGGCTTCTGTGTGGCTCACATCTTATCCATGACACTACTGATATTCGCTTCATGCCTGCACGGCCATTCCTGCCTTTCTGACATCTAGACTCTTGTCAGGCAATCCTGGTCATTCTTGCGACAAGGATGCAATGCAAAGATCCTCTGATGGATATCAGAGAGCCTCTCTGGACAGCTCAGCATATGGAGTAGTTCCAAGGTGTTTCTCCTCCTTCTTTTGCAACTGAGAAATTCAAACCAGCAGTACAGAGACCCTCCTAATGCCCCAGCACAATACTTACACAGCCCGAGGGATCCAAAGGACGCAACATGTGTCATGCGAATGGATGTATTACCATAGTCACCAAACCCAACCTATAATGTGGAATTGTTCCACCTAGCTAGGACAGGTAGAATTTAAAGAATAAACTGGGGCTTGGGGCAGAAGAGGCTGGAGGAGGAACACAGGCTCTGAGGGCAAAAAACAACCAATTCCCCTGTAGAATGGGAAACCTTCTCTGCCTGCTCGGGTCAGTTGACAGAAGATGTCTCCCCTCTTCGTCCTGAAAGGGATGCTTCAGGTCAGACTCCGGCCCCCTCCAATGCTTGGAACAGAGCCTTGAAGAATTAAGTCATGTAAATCTTTTACATAGATAACAGGGTGAGAGAGAGAGAGAGAGATAGAGAGAGAGGAGAGAGGGAGAGAGAGAATTGTCTCTCTTACAATCTTTCTCCTACAATACTTTCTCTCACCTGCACACAATCAACATCGGGAGTAGCCAGTGCCCCCATCAGCGCAATCCTTTGTCTCCTCTTCCTTCAATAAAACCACCTCATAGGAATCTGGAATGTGTATATCCTGACGGATGCGATCGACGTCCAGAGCACTGCAATGGTACTTCCCTCCTTGTGCAGCTGTGCCTTGGCAGGTTTCATCTCTGGGGCTCTACCACGTGTGGAAACATTTGACAAATCAAAAATGAATCTCAGCCCACCTCAGCTCTTTATATTTCGGGACGCATTTGGAATACAGGGTTTGATTTTCTGCCCAATAGTCAAAGACAAACCATACTGATACCCTGGGATGCCAAAAGCAAAGTCCACAGCCATCGTGAAAGTGCAAAGATGCGCAACACTTGCTGCCTGGCCTGGAAAAAGAAAGGCCCCATCTGCAAAAATATCCATGCCCCAGCTAGGTGTTCTCATATAAAAAGATAGCATATTCCAAAACTGCCAACATACAAAAAATAATTCCATGACAATCCATTCCAGTCATAAAAATAAGCAGCAAAGCTTGAGTAAAAGCACCTGTTTTTTCAGGAAAAAATGAAAACAAATACACCTACCTGTCCTAGCAAAGCAACAACCCAAAAAATGAAAGCCTCACCTACTGCAGGCTCTAAAGCACTGGAATGGACTCAGGGAAATCTTGGCAGGAAAATGCCCCTTGCAGTGAGCACTGTCATCTTGGGATTTAAGGATATCTGCCACAAGGGCCCACGGGAGACTCCCTTTCTCAAGGCTAAAGCTCCCTCAGCATCTCCACATTGGGCTAGTGCTCCACACCCTTGCCCACCTGCCTCGCCCTACTCTGCACACGCTCCAGACCCTCAATGCCTTTCTGCTTCAGAGGGGCCCAGAACTGGCTGCAGCCCCTCAGCTGCACCCGCAGCGGTGCCCAGCACAGGGCGACGCTCACTGCCCTGCTCCTGCTGCCCCACTCTTGCTGACACAGGCCACCATGCCCTTGGTCTTCTTGGCCACCTGGCCACACTCTGCATCATGTTCAAGTTTTCTTGTCTGGTCCCTCTGAGTCCTTTTGTCCCAGACGGCTCCCCACACACCCAGTTGCACATTGGACTCAAAAGACAGCAGCCAGAATTACAGCATGGCCTTCCTGTGCTTAGCAAGACAAGACAGCACTCAAGGACTTGCACCTTCAACCTGACTCCAGGCTCCAATGCAACTTTTCAATGCTACAGACCTCAACATTAAATGGA
>CM031858.1:54664241-54689525 GCA_018697195.1 Certhia americana | reverse complement strand
TTAGGGAGCTATCCCACACAGCTGCCCGGCCGTCAATAAACATACACTTTCTAACTTAACTGTTAGAGAGTCTTTTGTCCGTCACAGTTGGGTATCGATATTAGATCGATATCCATATTTTAGTAAATCAGATGTGCTTTAAAGAAAGCATCAGGCGCCGGCCGAAGTGTCACGGCGTCCTGGGAGTCAGGACCGGGAAGGGGAATCCATGCAGTAGAGGCAGCGGCAGGCGAAGCAGCGGTGGGGTGCGCGGTGCTGAAAGCAGGGCCCACGGGCTGCGGTGGAGTACGAAACAGGGCAGGCTCTGGGGCTGGCGCCGCTTCAGGGACTGATCTTAACACCGGCACCGCGGGTGGAAAGTGCTGCTGGGCTGTGCGCACAGAGTTTCCGGGAGGCAGGAACGAGGCTGCCTGGGCAGCCATGCCGGTAGACGCTGCTGGAAGAGAAGCTACGGACACAGCAGCCACCGCGAGGGGCGGTTTAAGTGGGGGGGTCGCCCCATCCCGCGGCTGACCCAGCTGTGGGGCAGCAGCGGGGGATGGCGCTGGGACGCGGGTTGAGACCGCGCCAGCCGCGGGCAGCGGTGGTGATTCAGGCTGCACCGCTGCCTTTTCAGCGGCGGAAGGAAGCATTGAAGGGGCTGGGGGAAAGGTCGCCGCGTAGCTTTGTATCGTTTTTGTAAGAAGGTCTGCGACAGCTATAAGGGGGGCGGGCGGGGGGGGTAGGGTGGTGGATTGTACAGGGAGAAGGGAGAGGGGAGGGGTCGGCATGACCGCAGCAGCGGAGGGTGGAGGCGCGGGGATGGAGGGCGGACGCACAGGGGCGGTACCGAGGGGCTGGGTGTCGGTGGTGCCAGTGCCGGGGGAGGGGAACTCACCGATGGCCACACCAGGGGCGGGATCTATGATGGCGACAGTGCCGGGGGAAGGGCCCGCGGTATTCAAAGGAACGGCGGCGGGTTGAAGCACGGCAGGATCGGGGGGTGGGGCGTGAGCGGGGGGAACAGGGGCGGATGCAGGCGCGGCGGGAGCGGGGGCTGCGGCTGCAGGGTCCGGTGTGGGGGCTGGGGTCGCGATAACGGGCTCCGAAACCACGAGAGCGGGGGAAGGGGCGGCAGAAGCATGCGGGATCGCGGATGCTGGTGCCACGCGGTTTGGCGAAGTTGGGGGTGGGTATGGCAGCTTGGGGGGTCCCTGCCGCCATGGACGGACACGCGGCAGGAGCCAGGCATGGCGTGGCAGCTGCCGTGGGGTGCTGTCTGTCTGCAAACAACTCCACAAGCGCCCTGCAAGCAAGGACTAGCTCTGCTGCAGCCATATCCCGTCGGGAGATATGATTAAAAAGTTTAACTCCTACTGAGTCCCAGAAATCTTTAGTAAAGACTGCTGAGCGATCAGCGTTTGGAAAATTAATTAGTGTCCATTCTAAGAGATTTTTCAGCTCCTGTTTCGGTAAATTATTCGAGTCGGAGCGCAATAGATGTTTTAGTTGCTTATAGAGATCTCTGTCATGAGCAGAGTCAGACTGTCCCATAGTTATAATCGGGTGCACTAACCTCTGTACCGTAGAAACAGCGTCCTCTATCCGAGCTCCGACGTGGGGGTGCTGGCCAGGCTCCCTCCTCGGGGCTCCAGACGCCGTTTTTCTTCGGGTTCCCCCTCTGAGCTTTGCTTTCAGACGTCGCTAGGCAACGACTTAGCAAGCTCGGAACCCCTTCCAACCACACCAGAGCCACAGTACGGGCGGTGCTGAGCAGCGCTCGGCTGTGCTCTGGTCCTGGGCACTGTCCTCCTTAGAGCTCTAAAAGACACCGTCTCACAGCGTCTCAGTGCTCGAGGAACACCCCAACAGGTTTAAAGAGCGCCGGCACTTAGCTGCGCTGCAGTGATATGCCGTGCTCAAGGTACAGGTTAGGCAGATACAAGTTAGTTTTTTAGTCACAGTTAATGGCTCTCTTACAGATAGAGAAAATGAACTGGCCGTGGCACACATTGGGTGCCAGACTGTAAGAAACTGTTACTTGCCATGAACGGTCAGGACAGTACTCAACCGAGATCTCCATGGTTAAGTTTTGAGGTTTATTCCATTGGATGGAAAGAACCCAGCTCAGGGTTAGCTCAGACCAGGCTGGAGAACACAAGAGCAGGAAAGAGCACAAGGCAAGAGAGCATAAAGAATCCAGCTCAGGGTTAGCTCAGACCAGGCTGGAGAACACAGGAGCAGGAAAGAGCACAAGGCAAGAGAGCATAAGAGAAAAGAGACAAAAGAGTGAAGAGTAAAGAGCAAAGAAAAGACAGAAAAAAGCAAAGAAGCAAATCCTGGGGAAAGCAAAAGTGTGGATTCCAGTAAGAATCCTATAAGTGATACTTTGCAATATGGTATGAGCAAACACGAAGCCTATCAAGGGAAAAATGCATCTAGGACAGATAAGAAAATGGATTCTCATCATATTGCGGGAAAAGAGAAACAGCATGTCCAGAATGGTAAGTTTTCTTCTTCTACTGAAACATAAACCCAGTTCTTAAACCAGTATCTCACCTTAGTGATGGGGGAACCTGATGTCCTGAGAAAGCACTCCTGGACGCAGAGTATCTTCCTGAACATAGGCATAGTCACCTACACATAGGTATCAGAATCTAAATTAAATTCCAATGTTCTTCTGTAGATGAAGTTCACCACTCCTGCTTGGTAAAAAGGAAAAATTATTTTTTTCAAGGAACTGAAGTAGCCTCATGATACACAGCATGGAAAGCTGAAACAAATATTCCTGCTTCAATGAACATATTCATTGCTTGAGTAACAGACAGAGGAGAAGCCAAAGTTGGCTAATAAACTAATTTTAAAGCAAATTAAAGGCATCTTTGATTTGAGCCTCAGATCAAAATATGTTTTGAAACAGATAATTTTCCTCCTCTTTTTTTTAGTATTTATTTTACCTATCCATCCTTTGTTCTGCTTATCTTTTTATTAAGGCCAATGTCTAGCGTTTATTTTTTGAGGGGTTTTTGGACAGAAATTTTATTCCATTTTTTTTAACTTGCTGAGGAACTGAGTTAAAATACAAATTTTATTTGTAAATCTGGATCCAAATAAAGGTGGGGGAAAATGTTCGAAAATTTCATTAAACTTAAACAAAAAAACTTACTAAACCAAACAGAATCACTTGTCTCTTGGCCATTACATTGACCTTTCCTGCACAGCTCTTGCTCCCTGGAGCCAATATCAAAAAATGGCAGTACACCCACATGTGTCTTGTCACAAACTTGGCTAATATGCAGTCCAAAAGTAGTGGAAAGACCACTTAGAAGCCTCCTCTTAGAAAAAGATTGAATGAGCATTTAGGCTTTGAAAGTCTAGGCTCAACAGTGACTGTAGATGGCAGGAGATGCAGAAATTGTTTAAACATTCCTGATATCATTCTCAGGGTTGCTGGCCTTTCCCAGTAATTCCTTCATAATTAGGGGTTTTTTTTTAGATTGGAAGGGCCGCGAAAATCAAAGCTGTCATTCTCTCTAATGCATGGATTTTTCTTCAGATAGCGTTACATGTGTGAACTGGAATGGGCCCCTCAGGAAGACAAAAAGGTCAGGGACATACAAAATGCGAGTTAGACTGCACCAGACTTTTCTTCTGCCATCCTTTGTTTCACATGCTTCTAACAATATGGGAATTAAGAGTGTTCTAGTGATTTTGCTAGTATTTCTTTTGACAATGTGTCTCTGCTGCAGGTGTCAAAAGTGAAATGAAAGGAATTATAATGATTTCTGAAAATCAGTGTCTTCCTCAGGAAAAGAAATTCTGCTCCTTTATTTATGGGATAAGGCCTTTATGAGGAACAATCACTGCAGAGTCTCTGGGGACTGATGAAATCTTTGCATTCATATCTCTAGATTTACTACAGCTTCCTTTAGGCCTATATGTTAATATCTCATCTATTTGTATTTTCTCTGCCTATGTAACCCCTTTTAAAAAGATCATTACAACCATTATTCTGATCTGCTGCCAGCAGTATGACAGGAAAGATTTTACATTACTCAAAGTCCCCTTTTCATAATACTCACTGAAAGCTCAGAAATTGTGTTATCAGGTGAGTTTAAAGTCTCTCTGTCATACACTGCCCTGTGCTTTCTCTGAGAAATTGAACTCTAAAACAGTGCATGTGTAGATGTTCAGCATTTTTTCCTGCACACACTTAGGGTCAAGCAACATGTTTATGCAATGGTCAAAAAAACTTTGTTAGCTCATCATTACCATCAGCTGTATGATGGTCAAGGAAATGCAAGAATACTTCTGTATTTTGCTATGTACATATTTGTTTCAGTTCCTGAAGACTGCACCACTTTTTTTTAAAGACCACCTTCAACAAACAGACACCTAAACCCTGTTGGATCTCTCATAACCTCTCTGTATAAAGACCTCAGTGTGATCAGCTGAGGAGGCTGCTGCTTGTCCTGTAACATCTTGCATTCTTTTTTTTTTCTTTTTTCACCCTCATAGTGAGCTTAGAAAGATAAACATGAAAAATTTTGAATAAAAACTGAACAGACCATGCTTTAGTTCCATCTTGTTAAATATTTTAGGGTTTGAAAACCATTCCTCTTTTATACTATGATGAAGCTTAATTGGAGAGAGATAGTGATCCTCTACCATCCAAGAATAATAAATATGCTAATGGTGAAGGCACGTTGGGGAAGAGGGAGACTGCACTTCTCTACAATTTTTCTTTTTTTGAGCTGTTCCAAAAATAAATATCCACTGCCCATGAATATTTTGAAGTCAGATCATAACCTTTAACATTTAATACCTTAATCTTGATCCAAAGGCTGGGAAGTAGTCATAGTACCAAAAATAGTAATACAAATGGAATAAGCATCACTGTAATACAGCCTCATGTTTACAAAATTCTGAAGTGAGACTTTTACAGCTTTTTGTGTTGAAGTGTTCATCACAAAAGGAAAAAAGACCTTTCTTGTTGTTTGAACTGCATCTGAAATAGCTCTGTTCTGCTACAGCTTTCCATTTAAGTTTTTATTTGATCTACGATTCAGCATTCTCATTCAATGAAGGGATGGTCTGGTAAGATCTGATAGCTAATAGAGGACCAAAAAGAGTCGCTCTTGGTTGCCATTCCTGGCTTCAAAAAATACACCCCAACTTAACTTGTGATTTTAGTTCTGCATGAACCATTGCTCTACACAAGGCTTTGATTTTTTGGTTTGCTACATAAATTCTAAAAGCAATGATCAATGCCAGGACGATTGCTCCCTGATACCAACACAAATCTGTGGATAAAGAAATTTGGTAAAAGAAAGTAACACAAAATTACATAGGCCTGTTCAGGGTATCTAAGATGGTTCTTTAAACAGACACTTATAATGAAGCCTTGCATGATCTTATTTCTTTGGAAAGCATACATGTTTCAGACTCCTGATTCTGAAATGAAGCTTATGAACAAGTTTGTAATGGCCTACATACAATCAGAGAAATTGTGAGTTTGCATATGAACTTTAAAAGGTTTTGATAAATAGAAGAAATTTATCAGTAGATTTTAAAACTTCTCTGTCCGAGTCGGATAATTTTTTTCCGCTGCTTGTTCTATGAAAATATGTTAAATTTTTTTTTAACTCAGACCTTTCCTCTTAAGGAAAGGCCTTTCCTTCTTAAGGAAGCACCCTCTCCTTTGGTTGTGGCAATTTCGTTGAGTTACATGCATTGAAATGCACTTTGTATCCATTAAAATGCTTATAGTGTTTCTTATAGATTCTTACTGCTTCTTTGTGGGTGAATTAAAGGAAGACAACAAATTGGACAGAAAAGATAAGTTTAGTGTGGGGGATGAATAAAAGAAAACAGATGGTAGGGACAATATTTTATTACATTTTTGACATCTATTTTTATATGCAATCTATTGTTTCCTAAACATCTCCAGTTTATTCTAAAACAAACAAAAAAAAGTGGTAACCAGAAACAAATTTAACAGAAACAGTAATTAGATTTGAAAAAAGCCATTGAAGCATTCTGAGGGAAAATCATTCCTTTCACATAATGCCTAGTACCACTTAGTTCTGCTGATAAACTTTATTCAAATTTTGTGTAGTGCCTGAAAGAGAAATAATGGATTATTAGAGTTGCTTAATAGGAAATGTAGGTTTGTAAGATTCTATCCTTCTGACTTTGTTTGGGCTATATTCTTCTGTCTGTAAGGACAGGATGCATTGGACATGAAGAAAGCAGACCAAAGAAAAACGTTGCACAAGAGGTTACTTGGGAGGCTGCTGAAACATTTTTGAACCGTAGCAATCCCAAGCCAAGGACAGTTTCATGGACATCTGGAAATAATTTCAAATGAGTCTGAGGCTAGTGCAGAGGTCCACAGACATTTTAGCAGCCTCAGCAGTTTGGAAAAACACCTCTCAGTTCTGCAGTGTGTTTACACTTTTGCACTTCTTCACCTGTGTACCATAGGCTTATGAGATGGTATCTGAACCCAGGTTGCTTCAAAGACAATTGCAATTATTAGGTAGCAAAATAAATGCAAACAAATTTTCTAGTATTTTCTTTAATTTTCTTCTATTTTCTTTTACATTAATGTATGTATGAGTGAAGCTCACTGAAATGTAACTATTCCTACATATAAATACTATAGTGCTTTGTTTTGGTGGTCAAAACCATCAAAATTATTTTAATTCCTACTGCTTTAGCAAAGTGGTAAATAGGATGAAAATATAATACTTCAACTAAAAACATAGAAAATTTCATCTAGAAGCGTGTATTAATTTCAGACACATAATTATGTACTTTTTCTTAAGAGGCCCCTTAGTAACAACTGTTTAGAAAAATTCAGTTCTTTTGTTAAGAGGTCATCTTACTTATATACTTGAGTTAAATATCTGTCAGGAAAACAGTCTTTTAAAAAGTACCAATCACAGCTCTTAACTGCAGTCATGCGGAAACCAAGCACAAATACTGAAATAATATGTGACTCTTCAGATTTTCAGGAGTATGTGCAGTTCTGTATGTAACTATCAAGATTCCGAAAGATTAATGGGCAGAATGACTGCTCTCCCATCTCTGGTGGGTGATGGCTGAGCAGCAGTTGTGCTGGAAGGCTGCTTCCTTGCAGGACCAGGTGAATGCAGAAACACGGGTTTTTTAGGAAGACTCAAGAGCACCAGCTTAGCCAAATGAGTTAGACCCATGACTCTCTAACTTTGAGGAAAAAGTTACATTTGAAGTCCTTCACTCTCAAGGTTTTCGAAAGATTAGGGCCACATTTTTATTTGGGCTGGAGGACCGAAAAATTAATATGTCATAATAACTCGAAGACTGAAGATTGAGGATCTGAATTTGGCTCTCTGCAAGTTGCTTATCTTTGGTATTATTTATATTTGTTATTTATTGTCCTGTAAGAGATAGCTAAGTTCATGTCTAGGGAAAAAGACCAGTACCATGGAACCAATTGTTTACAGTGAATAAGCAACTCTAACCATGCAAAACCAATTTTTAGGGAGACTGTTTCTCATTCAGACAGTGTAGAGGCAGATTATAGCTAATAGTCTAATTGATAAAAATCAGAAAAAATATTGTGAATTATGCACCTTAGAAAGAAAAGCACTAGAATGGTGCTTCTGCTTCGCTAAACACTGCACAACCTGTTCTGTCCATTACTCACTCCAGAGCAAATCTCCTTACCAGCCATATGAGGCATGTGGAGAAAGGAAAAATATCCATGGATAGTACATAGCTGTTTGCAGACTACTAAAATGTTTACTTGAACATATGCTTTCTCTTGTGCCAGTGCATGGTCTTTCACACATTACACACTGGAAAAAAGATTTAACAATCAGAAAGATTGCGATTGTGTCTATAATGTACTCACCACATGTAATTTGCTGGTGGGTGAAACTCAGCCTGGACTTTTTTCAGGGTCAACTGTTATAAATGACTCAGACTCCAAGTGGGAATGATAAAAGTTGAATTGAGAACCAAATAAAAATACACAAAGCAGAAACAGAACAGCACCAGGGGCAAGTTCCTGTCAGCATTGGAAATATAGGATTTGACTCTTGTTGATGTTTTCTTCTCATTTGCCTTTGGTTAGTTCACAATGGTTTGCACCCGCAACACAGAATTACACTATAGGGAGATCTTCTGTTGAGAGGATTACCCTACCAATACTGGCCACACCAAGCTAGAATGTGTTGTATTGGAATATTTCAGATAAGGTATGTAACTAGGAAGGACCCCGTAAGTTTCAATAGTCCAAACAGAGTTTTATCTGGCATGCAAAGGCAAAAATCCCCTTGACCGCCAATGAAGTTTTCCCTTTCCCTCCTCCCCCCACAAGCTGCTAGCTCAGATTTAGGGAGTTTTGGGAGAGGAGATCTTCATGAATAGGGATAGGAAGACCAAAAGAGGCCCTTTACCTCAGGATGTATTCCAAAGCTTTATTTCCAATGAAGGGATCCCAGGAGGTAAAGAGAGCGAAGCATGGAGGAACAGGGGTTTTATCCCTTTTGGGGTCGGGGTCAGATTACCTGGCAGAAGGCCAAAGGTCAGAGTCAAGGGGCAGGTAAATCAGGCCGGTTACAGTCTCTGGGGGAGGGGTTTTTGAGGAGAGACCATTCCCTTAAAGTAATGTAACATCTCACCCTTCTTTAGTTTAAGAAAATTGATGGAAAAACATTGGGTTATATGGAGTGTGGATAACAAGAAATAGGTTTTTTCTTAAAGGGAAAACAAACATTTTTAAAACATGTTGAAAGATTCTGCTTCTGCGGGAAGGAGTCCACACCTAGGAAGATTCTCTTTCCTCCATCTGACAGCGTCTTCTCTTGGAGGCAGTGGCTACTTGCCTTTCATCTCCTGCAGGAGCTGGGTTTTTGGGGACGAAAGGTTTCACCCACTCCTGGGGAATCCACCAAGGGCCTGAGGGAGTAGCTACACACACATAGCCACGACCCCAGGTCACGAGCTCATAGGGACCCTTGGTTTCCCAAGTTTCTGTATCCCTAATCAAGACCAGTGGACGTTGAGACAGTTTGAACTGATTACCACTGTTAAAATTATGAACTACAGGTGGATTCATGTTTTCAAAAGAACAGTTCAGGAAATTGATGGTAAACATGGTTTTGCAGAGCTTCTGTTGTGGAGGCATCCACACAGTTGTGCTGCTCTGTTTAGCCAAAACCTGTTTGAGCGTCTGATGTGCACACTCAACCACAGCTTGGCCTGTGGGGGAGTGGGGGATGCCAGTTTTATGTTCCACTCCCTCTGCTGGACAAATTCCAGGAACTCCTTGGACAGGTACACTGGGCCATTGTCAGTTTTAATTTCTTTTGGGATCCCCAACACTGAAAAAGCTTGCACTAGGTGTTGTTTGACATGCACAGCTTTCTCTCCTGCATGGGCAGAGGCATACATTGCACCTGAATGTGTGTCAATAATTATATGAACATATTTGAGGCAACCAAAACTAGGAATGTGTGTGATGTCTGTCTACCACACCTCACAGCTGCCAAGGCCTTGGGGGTTAACCCCCATACCCATTGATGGCATGGCCTGGAGCTGGCAATTGGGGCACATGGCCACAATAGCCCGAGCCTGACTCCGTGTTAGCTGGAACTGACGGATTAGACCTGGCACATTTTGGTGATACTGCTGATGACTCAGTTTTGCCTGCTGGGAAATATCAGGGAGACATGCCTTTTCTACTGGTGCAGTGAGGGAGTCTGCTTGACGATTCCCCTCTGCAATCTCACCTGGTAAATGTGAATGTGACCTTACATGCATCACGAAGAATGGATGTTCTCAATGAGAAACCAAATAAATCAGCTTTGAAAGCAATCTGAAGAGATGCTCATTCTCAATTTCTCTGAGCACAGCCTGCTCTGCTCTGGATACCAGCCCATCCACATATGCAGAGTCGGTCACCAAGTTAATTGGTTCTGAGAACTTCTCAAAGGCTCTTACCACTGCTGCTAGTTCAGCTACCTGGGGGATCCCTCCACAAACTCCACATCAGTTTCCCAATGCTGAGTCTGAGGATTTCTCCAAGTCATCACCGACTCGTGGGAAGCCCCAGATGCATCCGTGAACACTGTGAGAGTTTTGAGCGGTCTCCGACTCCTTTGCTCACAAGCAATGCAAAAGCATTAAACAGCTTGTGGGATGGGGCATGGACCGATATTTGTCCCCTGTAGCTGTCCAGAGATAGCTGTAGATTGGCATTACCCCAGAGCAAATGCTCAAACATCTCTTTGGTCAGTCTCTTTGGACAGTTCCTTCCCTCCTCTGAGAGTTTGACCAGGAGGTGAATGCATGTAAAGTCACAACCAGCCAGTTAACACAACCTTATCCTGGCCTTCTGAATCAACTAAGCTATCAACTCTTGCGGCTCAGTGATGGTCTTGGATCTTTGGTGAGAGAGGAAGACCCACTCTATGATTAAGAGTGAATCTTTCTGCCCCTCGATCCACTGGTAAATCACACCGTGCAGGTGTGGCAGCTTTCCTAGCACAATTGAAATGGAAAGGTATGCTTGGTTCATACATGTGAGCCTGCCTCTCTGACAAGGCTTTCTGTACCTTTTGGATTGCTGTCTTTGCCTCTGGGGTCAGTTCCTTGGGGGAAACCAGCTCCCTCTCCCCTTTCAATAAATTGAAAAGAGGGTCTAGATCCTCATTTGTGAGGCCTAGCCAGGGTCTCACCCAATTCAATGACCCACACAGGGAGTGGAGATTTGCTAGGGTTTTAGGATTACACTTGATTTCCAATTTCTGAGGAACAACGGTCCTCTCTGAAATTTGTAAGCCCAGATACTTCCAAGGTGGCATCCTTTGAACTTCGTCTTCCTGTAATTGAAATCCAGCAGAGGTTAAAACTTTAACCACTATGTCAAGCGTGTGTTAGAGTATAGAATCATTGGGGGCACACACCAACACATCATCCATGTAGTGAAGGATGATGGAATCCTGTCTCTCAGCATGTACAGGTGACAGTAACAATGCTACGTACTGTTGGCATATGAACGGAGACGATTTCAAACCGTGAGGCAGCACCTTCCAGTGATATCTCTTCATGGGGGCCTGGCGATTCAGGGTGGGAACCGAGAATGCAAATTTTATGGCATCTTCAGGGTGCAGAGGAATTTGGAAAAAACAATCTTTGATATCTAAAACAGCCAATTTCCAATCTCGAGGGAGCATTGTTGGAGAAGGCATCCCTGGTTGGAGTGGTCCCATGTCCTCTATTATTTTGTTTATCTCCCTGAGATCATGGAGCAACGTCCACTTGTTCTTTCCTTGTTTCTTTATTACAAAGACTGGGAAATTCCAAGGGCTTGTTGTTTCTTCTAGGTGTCCTTGAGCCACCTGTTCCTCCACAAGTTCCTCAAGCGCCTTGAGCTTTTCTTTGCTCAATGGCCACTGTGCTACCCATTTTGGGGTGTTACTTAACCATGTTAATTTGTGGGTAGAGCGCGTCACAGTGGCTATTTTTAAAAATCCTGGAGTGTCTTAGGAATGACGAATTGGACTCTCCACTGGGACATGGTGTCTCTGCCCCACAAGGGGGCTTTATAATTTACAACAAATGGACGGACACTTGCCGATTTTCCATCAGGTCCCTCAATTTGTACGTTTTTTGAAATTTTTGTCAATGTGACTCTTTCTATGCCCTGAAGTTTGTCTGCTACAGGTTGCAGTTCTCAGTGTGATGGCCACTTGCTCTCTGGTAAAACGGTCACGTCTGCGCCGGTATCTAAAACTCCGTCTACACGGAGGCGCTCTAGCCCATTTGCTATATTGCATGCCATGGAAAGTTTGTTCTCTCCCACCACCTCTGCCCAGTAGACTTCCAGTGATTTTCCATCTGCTATGATGTCAGCCGGAATGGGAATGGCCTGGGCAAGGATTTGCCCCTCTACCAGATAAAATGGTGGGTGTATGCTACGTGCCAACAGCATGAAGCTTGTTATCTTTCCCTTAATGGTCATGGGAGCTACCTCGATCTCTACCGGTGTGTGTGCTGTGTCTCCAATGACAAAATACTCACTGTCCATTTCCATGTGGTGAACCGTCTGGTCCTGTGAGATGTTTGACAGGTCAACTGTGCTTACTGTCCAATCAGCAGATCTGAAATGAAAGCCTTTGGTAGTCATGAGCCTAAAACGGCCACGCGGCTGCCAAACCTTTTTAATTGAGCAATCGACATTTTTATTTTTCTGCCCCCCCACCCCTTCCCCCTTTTCTGTTAAGAGAGAGGTATTAGCTGGTGAGGGATCCCGTATATTTCTGTGAGCACACGTGGTTACATTAATGACGGGGACGCGCTGAGAAGTCAGTTTTTTTGTTTGTTGGCCTTCTTCTTCTGGTTCTGGGTCTGGTTCTGAGAGCAGACTCTTGCAATATGTCCAGGATTGTTGCAGAGGTGGCAGATGATGTGCTGTAGGCGATCTGGAGACATCGGTTGCCTCCTTGGTTCGGGTCGCACAGGTGCTGGAGCCTTGGGGTGTGCCAGTCCTGGATTTCTTTCAGGTGCGCTGACCAGCTCAGCTTTCCTGGTACACACTTGGATCATCTGAGCTAAGGTTGGTGATGGGTCCAGGGGAAGGCTAAGGATAATCCTACGACAGGTCTCATTACCATTCCTCTGATCCATCTCCTTTATTAGCCCGGTGTGTATGGATAGGTCTTGCACTTGTCTCTCCACCTGCGTCCTCAGATGGTCCACAAACTGCAAAAAATTCTCTGAAGGATACTGTTTAATATCCATATAATTGCCCTCAATTTCAGTTCTTGGTAATTGGTAAAAAGTTTTTTTTTTTAAGCAATACAAGCAGCAATACAAATTTTATCCACTATTTGCTTTGATAGTAATCGAGTTTGCTTTTCAGGACAGAGCAATTCACCTTCACCACATAGGTGATCTAATGTTATATCATTATTGTCATCATCCTTCGCTAATTCAGGGGTTAGTTGAATGTCCTATAATACTGTTTTTAAAGTTTTTTCCACATACATTCCCATAATTTATATTCTGAGGGTGTTAATAAACATCTGAATAAATCTTTAATATCAGTAAGTACCAATTCATTTGAACTAAATGTAGCAGTTATCATGCTCTTAAAAATTTCACTGGATCTACAAAATTCTCTTTGTATTTTGCAAAGTTCCTTTTTATCCTGATACGAAAAAGGTTTTCTCTTTTCTCTTATATTCTTTTCTCCCATTTTTTCTGCCAAGATAAACGACAGGAGCTACAGAAGGTATGCATTCATTAGAATTAGTTTGGGTTTCTGAAAGTTTTTTGTTGTGGTATTGCTTTGAAAGGTGGAGGGTACTGTACTTACTACCTTTTGGGTTAAGGTAGCAGGCAGTTCATTGCACAACCCCCCCCCGGGGGTCCCAAGATGGATTGCTGCTGGGTTGGAGCTGTGTGGGGATCGTCTACTCTGTCGAGGCTGTGAGGGGGCAGAGCTGTGTGGGGATCGCCTACTCTATCGAGGCTGTGAGGGGGCGGGGGCCCCATGCCCCGCCCCCCACCGCCAGGTGAGGGGGTGGAGCTGCTGCTCGCCGCGCCACTGGGCGAGGGGGCGGGGGGGCCACCGCCGCTCGCTGCGCCGCGAGGGTCTAGCTGCACCGCCAGTTCTGTACTGGCGCCGGTACTGTGCTCGCCAACCGCCACCGCCGCCGCCGGCACCGCCACGCCACCGGTGTCCATCACCGCTGCGCCGCCGGTACCATGCGGGGGTTGTGCCCGCCCCCCACCCCACCCCCCCTTCCCCGTGCCCCGCGCCGGGGCCGCACTCTTCGGTGCTAGGGTAACAGGGGGCGGGGGGAAAGCAGGGGGCGGAGGGGTGGGGTGGGGTGGGTGATACGGGGTAGGGGCAGGGTTGTGGGGGAAGAGAGGGTTGTTGACCACGTAGCATCCGCCATCTTCCCTCCCTCACACAGTATACCAGCGTGGCTGGGATGCATTTGGGTTGAAAACAAGGGACTGAGAGGAGGAGGGGGAGGGGGGAGAGGTTCCCTGTGGTTTTCTGCTGAATCTCATTTCCAATAGATGCTTGCGGGCTTTTAGGAAAATTGGAATCAATTTTGGAGGTTTTTTGTCACCATTCTCAATTTTTAAGGTTAGTAATTTTCTGATTTCATCCCAAAATGGGACAGAATCAATATTTTGCAAGTTAGCATCTGGGAATTCAGCCGATAACCAACAGATAAAATTCTTTAGTACCTTTTTAGGGATATTTAGATCTTTTAAAACAGGCTTAAGCTGTTTTAATAAACTCTTTTGTTCCACAGAAAGGTGTGAACCCATGTTAGTGATGTTAAAACTTGCAATACGTTAAAATTCCACTTCTGAGCAAAAAGAAAAACCACACACGGCTTTGTCCCATCTCGCTCTCACTTCTGAGACAGCCGGGCCGGGGAGGGGTGGGGCTGAACCCGGGGCCGGGGGACCGGCGCTGTGCCGAACTTCCTCGGCTCTGGGGGCTCTGCGGGGGGTCCCTTTGCACCTGGGACTGCCCCAAAGCTTGTAACCTCCCCAAAATTGCGGCTCCCTGGGACAGCGCAGTGCCTGCACCGACCAGAGGACAAACCGCGATTTCGCAACATCTGCTGAGCCATGCTGGGTCCTAAAAGCCTCCCGCCCCGTGGCCGGCGAACACAAAGGTCCTAATGCCCGCCCGCAGCAAAAGCTCTACCCTGCTGTTTATGCTACAGAAGTTCCCTATCAAACAGACCTGCTTGGGTTAGACAGGCTACCGATCCTTTCCCCCCCACCTTCAGCTGTGCAAAAAACAGCTGAATCAGTGAAAGAGGCAATTGAGCAGTCCAAAAAGCTTTTGAGATCTCGGGAAGAGACTCCGGCTTATTACGTGGATTTGTATACCACGTTGGACGCCAACTGAAGTTTTCCCCTTCCCTCCACCCCCCCACAAGCTGCTAGCTCAGATTTAGGGAGTTTTGGGAGAGGAGATCTTCATGAATAGGGATAGGAAGACCAAAAGAGGCCCCTTACCTCAGGATGTATTCCAAAGCTTTATTTCCAATGAAGGGATCCCAGGAGGTAAAGAGAGCGAAGCATGGAGGAACAGGGGTTTTATCCCTTTTGGGGTCGGGGTCAGATTATCTGGCGGAAGGCCAAAGGTCAGAGTCAAGGGGCAGGTAAATCAGGCCGGTTACAGTCTCTGGGGGAGGGGTTTTTGAGGAGAGATCATTCCCTTAAAGGAATGTTACACGCCAAAGCTGTAACTCCAGACACACCACCACACTCCCACACCCCTGTTCGTGGAGAGATCAAACTGTCTCAGGGATGATGTTGGTGTTTATACCGGGGTTTTTTTGTCCCTTGGGTATCCCGAACCACCAATATAGTCTGTCAATGGGAGGGTGGTCTACTTGCCACATCGGGGGTTAGTGTCCTGTGTTAGGGTCATCCTCAGCTGTCCAAGCCATGATGTTTCCAGTCCACTGGCAGAGTTTGTTTCCAGGTCTTTAACTCTGTTGGCAGGGTCCACCCTCATTCAGAGGTTCTGATAGCTGTCTCGATTGTTAACAGTACCTGAAAGGGACCTTCCTGTTGACATTAGTGGTTGTTCATTCCAGGATTTAAGAGTGTATGGATTAGGGACTATGGGATATCAGTTATTTAATCCTTTCATTTACTTTTCTTAATTCCTTTCATTTACTTTTCTTAATTCCTTTCATTTACTTTTCTTAATTCCTGTACCAATCTATGAGTATCATCTGATTTTTAACAGGTAGAGTAGGAATGTTGTGGGGGAGCATACACAGCCCAAGGGTTTATAATGGATTATAGTCCCTTACACCCTTCCGAGGGGATACAATATTGACAAACTTGGATTGGGTGACTCTCATCAGTTATTTCAATCCTAATAGGCATCATGTCTAATTTACCCTGATTTTTTGGTCCTGCCCATACGATTTGGTTTATCCTTTTTTTTATCTTCTTTAAATTTGAATTGTTTGATTACCATCCCCTTTGTTTTGGCAACACCCCAATTCCTAATTGTACTTGCAACCCTGTCCTAAGGACATAACATCCCCGGTACTAATAATATGTAGGGATAAATGTAAGTTTAGGAGATGAGAAGCTCTCAACATACATCAGAAGACAACAGCCCTATTGAGGGACCAGAGACTTGTTAGAGACAACTGCAAATCCGCATACATTTATTCTGTATACAACCAGCCAGCCAAGGAGCTAACTCCTGCCTCACAAAAGGCCTTAAACCAACATGGTTTTTTTGCTGAGAAACAAATATATGTTCTTTCTTTAAGGTGTTACTGTGGTTAGTTTCCCAGTTTCTAAAGTAAATGCTGACACATATCTGAAAAGGTGGAATCTGTCACTTTTCTTGTCACAAAATGTACTGGATCCAACTTCCTATGGAATCTTCATCTTTTTTATACTTTTACTTATTTCATTTCTAATCTTAGTTCAACTTCTTTTCAAAACTCTCTTATTCTTTTTGCTATTACATTCTGATTCCTCTATCTGCACCCTTCTGTGAGTCTGTAATAGTCTTCTGGTCCTTACTTAGAATTTTCTCCTGCTTATTACTCTAGCACTAATGCTGTTGTTTATTCTTGTAGCAGAAAAGTATCAAGACAGGCCCACTCACTGTCCAACATAACTTGAAAATCTTTCCCCAAAGCTATATCCTTTTTCTGTGCCTTGATGTCAATTTTTTATTTTAATCTCTATTTGAAAACAGTGCTTACTGCTTATTTTGAAGATTAATTAAAATAAAATATTCAAGAGCTAAATGTCTTTTCCTTACTAGTAGGTTACAGGAACACAGAATATGGAATATAATGTATAATTCAAAAAGATAATACAATAAAATATTTGGGATTTTGGAAAACTGAATTGTGTAGCCAGTGACAATTTTGCACCTTCTACAACTTTGTCGCCATATAGGAGTAGAAATGACAGGATATCAGAGTGCCGAAATTAATCATGTAGTCAATTGTAGCCATAAAATTGCAGTAATTTATTTTCTACCACACAAAGAAAGTTGTAAAAGTCTCTGTACAGATTCTTTCGAGCTGTTAAAGAACTCCCTGTCAGCTGTGGAGGGAGCAGGCACATTCAGTCCAATATTTTGAGGTACGCTATGGGCTCGGCTAGCTCAGGGACATCGAATAGCCCCGAGACGCAAAAGGATTGCACAATCGCGGCTGCCGCGGCTACAGGCGGCAGCGGCGGTTTCAAGGAAACGCGCGCTCTCGGAGCTTGGATCTGCCCACCGCGAGAGGGACAGGATAAAGGAGCTAGGAGAGACGGTCTCTGGTGAGGTTCCAACAGGTTCTTTATTCAAAGAGACGCTGCTGAAGGGGGCACCTGAGAGAACCGCCCCGAGCCCCGTGGGGCACGGGTTTTTATGCGGGGTTACGGGGGGGGGGGGGGGGGGTGTGTGTGCATTTTGCCCGACCAATGATCGGAGTACGGGGGAAAAAGGCACGATTTCCCAGGGGTTTCTGGACTAATGGGGTAAGGGGGGAGGAAAAAGGGGTTCACAAGCCCCAATAGAGCATCGAGTAAAGGGTGACACCCCAAAATGCCCGGGGGGGGGGAACACACCCAAGATTGGATAAGGAAAGGATTGACAGGGAAGGTGCCAGAACAAGGGTAGGGCTGGAATCCATATAGGGTACAAACTGGGGGTACAAAAGAACAAACCAACTGGGGGAAAAACGGGGGAACATAGAACGAACCATTTGACAATATGAACATTAAATATGAAACAACAAATAGAAATGAATACTGGCCGCAACATCTCCCCCTTTCTTTTTCAAAAAAAGAAGGATGTGGAGGCATTTAAAATGTGGGATCGGGACAGCCTTCGGAGTCAGGGTATAGGTCATGGAACCAGGTAGGAGGCACTTGGGGGGCAGAGGGTTCGACAGACAGCGTGGATTTCGAGGGAGGAAGAGGTGAGATGCGTGGCAGTGAGGGTTGATAAAGTCTCTTCAGAAGAGAAAACATAACAAGTACAATGACAATAACTAAAAAGAACCAAACAATGTCTTTAACACTGGAGGAAAGCCATTCAGAGAGACCCCACTTGCTGAACAGTCCACCCAACCAGTCCTGGGTTTCTTCTTTCTTTCCCTAATTGCTGCTTGGATGCTCTGACTGAGGGCTCGTGCAAGGGTCACCCAGACGTTCTTCTTTGGTTGGGGGGCAATTCATGATCGGGTGATGGGGGTCCAGGCGAGAGGGCAAAGCATGGAAAACATAGTGGACTGGCTTTCTTTCTAAAATAAACTAGTTAACAAAGGTTATCAAAACTGACAATAAAACGTTTCACAGTTGTTGGTTGTTGGGTTATTTTCTTATAGAATTTTTTCCCAGAAGTTGCTAAGAAGCTAATGGCTGGGTGCTTCTCGGTATTTATGGGTGCTTGGAACCAAACAAAAGCAGCAGCAAGGGCAGAGACAGGGAGGCACCATCTTCACTTCGCCCTGGGCAGTTTTCTGCTCTCAGGAAAGCGGGAAAGCTGCCAGGGGTCTGCTGTCTCGGCGCGGCAGAGAGCTCTCACCATTCCTTCACCTGGAACTCCGTTGGACCACCGGTCTCTTCGTGTGTCCCCCGGGATTTTGGGAACCCGTTTCCTCCCTGCCCTGCACCCACAGTTTCTTCAGTTTTGCTCGAAGTCTCCCCACGTTGTGTTTCTGCAGCCCCTGCCAGCCGGGACACTTTTCCAACAGCTCCAGCTACTCTAAACCCTGGGAATCATCTCATCCTCCCAGGGCTGCTGCTAGCTCTAATAGCTTGTGACGGTACTGAGGGGGGTGGGGGGTTACCAGAGAAAAAACTGCAACTGGGTTGTTGGTTTTCCCTTTTTCTTCTCTAGTTTTGTTTGTTGTCAATATTGTAGTTATTATTGTTAATTTACCTTGTTAGACTAACTAGTAAAGAACTGTTATTCCTACCCTCTTTATCGTTGCCTGAGACCTCCCCTTCAATTTTGGAATTATAACAAACCCCAAGGGAAGTTTCCTTTTTTTTTTTTGGTTCCTAGCAGACACCCCTTGCTTTCCAAACCAAGACAACAATATAGGACACCGTGGTAGGAAGGGGAGTTAGGGTCTCTTTCTGTTTCGGACAGCAACCCGCACAGCTGGCTGCTACATTGGTGGACTTCTGGTGCTGATGTACCGGCCCCAGTATCAGGGGGTCTCTTCGGGTGTTTGGGAACATACGGTTTCACCCACCTTTGTGAAATCCACCGCAGTCCCAGCGGTATGGATACGCAGGCGTATCCACGGCCCCAGGTGACTAGCTTGTATGGCCCCTCAATCTTGTTGTTTTCAGGGTCCCGGACCATCACAAGGGGATGTTCTTGGAGCCTGTGACTGCCGTGGGGGGAGAAATGTCTAACCACAGGGGGGTTCACGTTCTCAAATGAGCAGTTTAAGAAGCTGATGGTGAAAAGGGCCTTGCACAATCTCCCCTGTGGTGTCAGCCCTTTGCTGCTCTCCCATTGGTGTTCCAGGATATTTTTGAGCGATTGGTGGGCTCGCTCAATTATGGCTTGACCTGTTGGGGAGTGAGGGATGCTGTATTTGTGCTCAACTCCCCATTCCTGCAGGAAGGTGTTAAAAGCCGAGGAAATATAGGAAGGGCCGTTATCCTTTTTAATTTCTTTAGGGACCCCCAAAACAGAAAATGCCTGCAGCAGGTGTTTCATGGCATGTTTTGCTTTCTCGCCTGCATGGGCAGAGGCGAAAACAGCTCCGGAAAAGGTGTCAATGGAGACGTGCACGTATTTCATCCGACCAAATTCGGGGATATGTGTGACATCCGTTTGCCACACTCCACAGCTCTCAAGCCCTCTAGGATTCACTCCCGCGCCCAGCGATGGCATGGCTGAGCGCTGACAGTGAGGGCATGTAGCCACAATGGCTCTGGCTTGATCTCGCTTTAGGTGGAATTGCTTCACCAGGCCAGGCACATTCTGCTGGAACATCTGATGGCTCAGCTTCGCCTGCTGGAAGATGTCAGGAAGCCTTACCAGGTCGACAGCCGCTGCTGCGAGGGAATCTGCTCTTCTGTTCCCCTCAGCTATGGGGCCAGGAAGTCCAGAATGTGACCTAACGTGCATCACAAAATACGGGTGCTCTTGGTGGGAGACAGCATGGATCAATCTTGAGAGCAGATCAAATAATGTCTTGTTTGAGATGTCCCTGAGGACCGCATGTTCAGCCCTTGCGACAACCCCCGCAACATATGCCGAATCAGTGACCAAATTAAATGGTTCTGAGAACTTTTCTAATGCTCTGACAGCAGCAGCCAACTCAGCTATCTGGGGGGAGCCTTCTACATATTTCACATCTGTCTCCCACTGCTGAGTTTGAGGATCCTTCCAGGTCATCACTGACCTTTTGGATGCTCCGGATGCATCGGTAAAAACTGTCAGAGCCTTGAGTGGTGTTTGGTTCCTGTTCTCTCTGGGCACCAATTGGAATTTTGAGTTGAACAATTTATGAGCGGGGGCGTGGACTGAAATCTGTCCACTGTAGCTCTCAAGGGCAATCTGTAATGTCACCTGGTTCCTCATGAGATGTTCAAACATTTCCTTTGTCAACTTCTCCGGAGACGCCTTGTCTCTGGAGAGGTCGAGAGGCAGATGGATGAACGTAAAGTCACAACCGGCCAGTTCCCGAAGCCTTGCCCTGGCTTTCCTGACCAGCTGTGCCATCAGCTCCTGTGGTCTTGTGATGTTTTTGGACCGCTGGTGACTGAGAAAAACCCACTCTATCATCAAGAGCGAGTCCCTCTGGTCCTGGTCCCACTGGAAAATGAGCCCATGGAAGTGTGGCAACTTCCCCAGTACAATAAATTTGAATGGCAGATCAGGTTTGTACCTGTGAGCTTGTCTTTCTGCCAGTGCAGTCTCCACCTTTCGCAGGGCAATTTTGGCCTCTGGGGTCAGGGACCTTGGAGAACTCAGCTCCCCTCCCCCCTTCAATAAATTGAAGAGAGGAGCTAGGTCTTCGGTGGTGATACCTAGCCAAAGCCTGACCCAATTAATCGTCCCACACAGGGAGTGAAGCTCCGCTAAAGTTCTGGGATTGCTGTTAAAAGCCAATTTTGGAGGAACAATGGTCCTCTCAGCAATCTCCAGGCCCAGATATTTCCACGGTGGCATCCTCTGAACCTTTTCTTCCTGTAGTGAAAGACCTGCGGATGTCAAAGCGTTGACCACTTGGTCAAGCACGCGCTGCAGTCCTTCATCATCGGGGGCACAAACCAGCACATCATCCACGTAATGTAGGGTGATGGCTTCCCTCATTGTGGCACGGACTGGGGACAGCAATGAGGCGATGTACCACTGGCAGATGGTAGGTGACTTCTTCATGCCCTGAGGCAAAACCTGCCAGTGAAATCTCCTCATTGGGGCTTCTCGGTTGGTGGTCGGCACCGAGAAGGCAAACCGTGGGGCATCTTCAGGGTCTAGGGGAATTTTGAAAAAGCAGTCTTTGATATCGATTACGGCTAATTTCCAGTTTTGGGGGAACATAGATGGGGAAGGCATCCCTGGCTGGAGGATCCCCATGTCAACAATGACTTTGTTTATTTCTCTGAGGTCATGGAGGAGTCTTCACTTGTCCTTCCCCGGCTTCTTGATGACAGATACTGGGGAATTCCAAGGGCTGAAAGTAAGGCTAAAAGTAAGCCCTAAAAAGGGCTCGATGTTACCAAGACCCAACTGCTCCTCCACGAGCTCATTGAGCGCCTTCAATCTTATCTTGCTAAGCAACCACTGATCTACCCAGACAGGTGTATCAGTGGTCCAATCAAGTTTCTGGGTAGGGCGCTCCAAAGTGGCCGCTATTAAAAATCCTGAGGGGTTTTCGGGATCTCAATACAAATCCCCCATTGTGACATGGTGTCCCGTCCCAACAAGGGAACCTTGAAATCTGAAACATACGGACGGAGAGAAGCCAATTGTCCGTCCGGCCCCTGAAGTTGTACGATGCTCTTTGAAATTCTGGCCAATTGAGCAACCCCTATGCCCTGAATCTTGCCTGCCACGGGCTGCAGTTCCCAATGTGCCAGCCATCTACTCTCAGGGATGACTGTCACATCTGCCCCACTGTCAAACAAAGCCGTCAATCCTAAGGACTTCATCTCCTTTCTTCAAATAACATGGAATGATTGGCTTGTTCTCACCCACCACTTTTGACCAGTAGACCTCAGGTGCATAGTCGTCTACTGGCACACCTGTTGAAACTGTTATGGCTTGGGCGATGACTTCGCCCTTGGCCAAATAGAAGGGTGGGTGGCTGCACTGTGGCAAGAGAATGAGTTCTTCCAGATCGCCCGGGAGGGTGATCGGGGAGACCTCAATCTCTGAGGGTGTGTTTAGTATCACCGATGGCAAAGAACTTACAGTCTCGTCGTGGGCACACCAATCTTCCACCCTGTGGTTCTACAGCAATCACAGTCCATGTCCGAGCTCTGAAAAAGACAGCTTCCCTGCATGTTAATAGGATGGGTGATTGAGAGGACCAATCATTATTGGACTGCTGATACCGAGTTGATGCGTCACCCTGATGTATTGGGTCGTAGCCAGTGATGCTGTCTTTTTTGGTTTGGACCAGTCTGGTAGTACACTCCCCCGCGAGACCTGCTCCATTTGTGTCAGCATGCGGAGCAGGTCCGCGCTGCCTCCTTAGTTTTTTTGGGGTTGGTGGTTTTTATCTCCCCCCTTCCCCTGTTGTTGGTTCTGTGTACAGGGGGTTGGTGCCCTGCCGTATTGTGCCACATGCCCCCGCTTCTCACAGCAGTAGCATACAGGTGGTTCTTTTACTGCGGGTGCTGGCAGTGGAGTGGTGTCTGGGGATATTGTGGCGACCATACTGGGTGCCTGTGCTGGAATTGGTTGTGACATGTATAGCTCTTCCTTCCTCGTACACTCCTCCAATATGCTGGACAAAGTTGGAGGAGGGTAGAGAGGCATGCCAGTAATGATGTTCCTACAAATCGGGTTTGCATTGATTTTGGCAATCTCCAGCAGCATGGTCTCCTGCAGGTTAGGGTCCTGGATTTGTTTTTCAATTTGAATTTTGAGTCTATTAATGAAATCTAAAAATGTTTCACTTTCCAATTGCTTGATGTTAGAGAACCCAACCTGTCTTTTCCCAGAAGGCAACTGCAGGAAGGCCTTCTCTGCTGCTCTTTTGATTCCCTCTAGAACATCCTTGTTCAAAGCCTTGGCCTGATCTTTGGCCTGGCTCCATTCCCCCTCCCCGCTCAAATGGTCAGCAGTAATCGCATTGCCAATCGCGTCAAGGGCGCTTTCTGAGCTTTGCAAGAGCTCTACCCAGATGGTTTTCAGGCCCTTTTTCCATATCCCCAACCACAGCAGATATTCTGCAGGGGTTAGGAGACATGAAAAAAGGTCCCTTATATCAAAGGGGACTAGGATATTCGAGGAGAAAGTGGCTCTTAGCAAGCCTTTGAAGTATTCACTTTCCCATCCAAACTCCTTTTGAGCTTTGCAAAGCTCCTTTTTGTTTTGATAGGAGAAAGGCTCCCATTCTGGGAGCACACCTCCTCTGCCATGGAATGTGACCGGAGCAGCAGTGGGAATATCTCCCCATTCCGGGTTTCCATCCTCAGTCTCCCCACATCCGGCCTCCGGGGTGGCATAGCAACTGAATGGAGGAGTGTGGGAACCAGAAGGGGGGGGGGGGGGGAACCGGAAGGAGGGGCGTGGGAACCAGAACTCAGAAGGGGGCGGGAGCTGGCAGAGAAGTGGGAGGAGTTGGAGGCGTGGCTAAGGGAAGGGGTGGCAACCTTCCCAGGGAGGTCCGGGGGTGGAGCAGAGGAGGAGAAGGAGAGGTTAGAGGGAGGTGGAAGGGGAGTCCCAAAATGACGGGGACACCACCTCTTGAGAGCACACCCGAGGAAAGTGGAGAAATAGCCATCTAACAAATTTTTATAACGACCCCTTAGAAAATTTTTCCCTCCCCTTTGCAGGAATCCCACAACTTGGATATATATCTCCTTCTGCTGAGTAGACAATCGGACACCCATGCTTACACAACAAAAAGTTTACTCAGCAACCCCACCCACGACAGCAGCAAAAACGATAAATTATACAAATTAAAATAACGGTCCGGGGGCGACCTGGTTACAGAAGAAGCACACGAAACACATCCCAGTCACACAAAAAGGCACTTACCCTCCGGACAGGCTGCTGCAGCCGTGGTCCCTGTCCCGGAGACGACCCCTGGTGTCCTGCGGGGCTGCAGTCTCCACGCCCGGCAGCACTTCCGAATAGAACTCGGATCGGCGCGGCCGGGCTAACTGACGTCCAGTGACGCTTTACTAACCCACGAGGTGGCCAGTTCAGTCTTTCGTGGGGTCTTGCTTGTTAGAGAAAGCCTCCACGCTTGGGCACCAGCTTTCGCCGTACGCTAGGGGCTCGGCTAGCTCAGGGACATCGAATAGCCCCGAGCCGCGAAAGGATTGCACAATCGCGGCTGCCACGGCTACAGGCGGCAGCGGCGGTTTCACGGAAACGCGTGCTCTCGGAGCTTGGATCCGGCCACCGTGAGAGAGACAGGATAAAGGAGCCAGGAGAGGCGATCTCTGGTGAGGTTCCAACAGGTTCTTTGAATAAAGAGACGCTGCTGAAGGGGACACCTGAGAAAACCACCCCGAGCCCCGTGGGGCACGGGTTTTTATACGTGGTTACACGGGGGTGTGTGTGTGTGTGTGTGTGTGTGTGTGTGTGTGCATTTTGCCCGACCAATGATCGGAGTACGGGGGGAAAAAGGCACGATTTCTCGGGGGTTTCTGGACTAATGGGGTAAGGGGGGAGGAAAAAGGGGTTCACAAGCCCCAATAGAGTATCGAGTATCGAGTAAAGGGTGACACCCCGAAATGCCCGGGGGGGGGGGGGGGGAACACACCCGAGAGGGGGTAAAGAAAGGAAAGACAGGGAAGGTGCCAGAACAAGGGTAGGGCTGGAATCCATATAGGGTACAAATGGGGGTACAAAAGAACAAACCAACTGGGGGAAAAACGGGGGAACATAGAACGAACCATTTGACAATATGAACATTAAATATGAAACAACAAATAGAAATGAATACTGGCCGCAACACGCAATAGATATTGGGTTCTAGTTATTACTTATGTTCTTGCATGTCTAAGACACCTCTGAAATGATCCAGGCATCTTCAGAGATTCTGGTTTTTGCAGGTAAATCATCTGATAGAAAAAGCAGTA
>CM031858.1:54627626-54663741 GCA_018697195.1 Certhia americana | reverse complement strand
TAGGGAAAAGACCAGTACCATGGAACCAATTCTTTACAGTGAATAAGCAACTCTAACACCATGCAAAAACAATTTTTAGGCAGACTGTTTCTCATTCAGACAGTGTAGAGACAGATTATAGCTAATTGTCTAATTGATAAAAATCAGAAAAAATATTGTGAATTATGCACCTTAGAAAGAAAAACACTAGAATAATGCTTCTTTGTAAATACTGCGCAACCTGTTCTGTCCATTACTCACTCCGGAGCAAATCTCCTTACCAGCCATGTGAGGCATGTGGAGAAAGGAACAATATCCATGGATAATACATAGGTGTTTGCAGACTATTAAAATGTTTACTTGAACATATGCTTTCTCTTGTGCCAGTGCATGGTCTTTCACACATCACACACTAGAAAAAAGATTTAAGAAGCAGAAAGATTGAGATTGTGTCTATAAATGTGCTCACCACATATAATTTGCTGGTGGGTGAAACTCAGCCTGGACTTTTTTCAGGGTCAACTGTTATAAACAAGTCAGACCCCAAGTGGGAATGATAAAAGTTGAATTGAGAACCAAATAAAAATACACAAAGCAGAAACGGAATGGCACCAGGGGCAAGTTCCTGCCGGCATTGGAAATACGGGATTTGACTCTTGTTGATGATTTCTTTTCATTTGCTTTTGGTTAGTTCACAATGGTTTTCACCCACAACACAGAATTGCAATATAGGGAGATCTTCTGTTGAAAGGATTGCCCTGCCAATACTGGCCACACCAAGCTAGAATGTGTTATACTGGGATATTTCAGTAGGTAACTAGGAAGGACTCCATTAAGTTCCAAAAGTCCAAGCAGAGTTTTATCTGGCATGCAGAAGCAAAAATCCCCTTGACTGGCAAGGCTGTAACTCCAGACACACCACCACACTCCCACACCCCTGTTTGTGGAGAGATCAAACTGTCTCAGGGATGATGTTGGTGTTTATACCGGGGTTTTTTTGTCCCTTGGGTATGCCAAACCACCAATACAGTCTGTCAATGGGAGGGGGGTCTACTTGCCACATTGGGGCTTGGTGTCCCGTGTTAGGGTCGTCCTCAGCTGTCCAAGCCATGATGTTTACAGTCCACTGGCAGAGTTTGTTTCCAGGTCTTTAACTCTGTTGGCAGGGTCCACCCTCATTCAGCGGTTCTGATAGCTGTCTCGATTGTTAACAGTACCTGAAAGGGACCTTCCTGTTGTCATTAGTGGTTGTTCATTCCAGGATTTAAGAGTGTATGGATTATTAATCCTTTCATTTACTTTTCTTAATTCCTGTACCAATCTATGAGTATCATCTGATTTTTAACAGGTGGAGTAGGAATCTTATGGGGGAGCCCAAGGGTTTATAATGGATTATAGTCCCTTGCACCCTTCCGAGGGGATAGAATATTGACAAACCTGGATTGGGTGACTCTCATCAGTTATTTCAATCGTAATAGGCATCATGTCTAATTTACCCTGATTCTTTGGTCCTGCCATACGATTTGGTTTATCCTTTTTATTATTCTCTTTTAATTTGAATTGTTTGATTACCATCCCCTTTGTTTTGGCAACACCCCAATTCCTAATTGTACTTGCAACCCTGTCCCAAGCACATAACATCCCTGGTGCTAACAATATGTAGGGACAAATGTAAGTTTAGGAGATAAGAAGCTCTCAACATACATCAGGAGAAGACAACAGTCCTATTGAGGGACCAATGACTTGTTAGAGACAACTGCAAATCTGTATTTATTCTGGGTAAAACCAGCCAGCCAAGGAGCTAACTCCTGCCTCACAAAAGGCCTTAAACCAACAAGGGTTTTTTGCTGAAAAACTAATATAAGTTCTTTGTTTAAGGCGTTTGTCTTGGTTTGGAAAGACAGGGACCAAAGAAAAGGGAAACTTCCCTTGGGGTTTGTTATAATTCCAAAATTGAAAGAGAGGCCTTAGGCAACGATAAGGAGGGTAGGAATAACAGTTCTTTACTAGTTAGTCTAACAAGGTAAATTAACAATAATTACAATATTGACAACAAACAGAACTAGAGGAGAAAAAAAAAAAAAACCCAAAACAACAAGTCAGTCACAGTTCTTCCTCTGGTAACCCCCCCCCCCCCCACCCCCCTCAGTACCGTCACAAGCAAATAGGCTAGTGACAGCTCTAGGAGCGTGAGATGATTCCCAGGGTCCACAGTGGCTGGAGCTGTTGGAAAAAAAAAGGTGTCCCGGCTGGCAGGGGCTGTAGAAAACACAGCGTGGGGAGACCTCGAGCAGAACTGAAGAAACTGTGGGTGCAGGGCAGGGAGGAGACGGGTTCCCAAAATCCCGGGGGACACACGAAGAGACCGGTGGTCCGACGGAGTCCGAGGTGAAGGGAAAAAGTCAGAGCTCTCCGCCTCGCCGAGACGAGCAGCCCTGGCCGTCCCCCCAGAGCAGAAAAAACTGCCCGCAGCAAAGTGGAATCAATGTCTCTGTGTAGCTGCTTCCTTTGTTTGTTCCCGAGCACCCATAAGTACCGAAAAGCACCCAGCCATTAGCTTCTTAGCAACTTCTGGGAAAAAATTCTATAAGAAATCAACCCAACCCCCAACATTATCCACCCCTGAATTTTTTCCCACCCCAATATGTTTACATCAAATTTTAAAACTTCAAAAATGATGTACGTACATGCAATACCTTAATTCAATATACATATTATACATGACAGCTATAGATACAGGCACAGTGTCATGAGTAGCCTCAACCCTAAAACAAGATCCCCATGAGGTATGCATCAAGGCTCTCCATCTCTCGCATGACCACCAGGGTCGCAGCCTGGTCCATGAGCAAAGACAACTCCAGGATGGGCTCTGTCTTTGCTGGAGGCAGAATTAACAAACCGTTTTCCTAGCATACATCTCATGGACACTGCGAACCTTTATCTCATCTGTTGGTTCCCAAGGCTTCAGACTGGGCAGGGCCTGACTCGTTAGTGGAACCTCGGGTGTTCACTAACCATTTAGCCTTGCTAAATTAATCTCCCAGTTTTGAAAGTCCTTCCACATAGTGCCTTAAGGTGAGTTTTCAGCAGGCCATTGCACCGTGATTAATGTGTTCCTTAATGTTATTGTATGGTTTTTGTATGGTATAAGGAATATGGTACACCCACTCAATACCATGTTCTTTAGCCCAGGTTTAATAAGGCTGTTTTTGAAATGAGTCCCATTGTCTGACTCAAATCCCTCTCAGGGGTTACCATGCTCCACCGGACATGCTTTTCCAGGCCAGGATGGGTTCCTGGGCAGGTAGCAGGCAGGCACAGGGTAGGTTCCAACCATCCAGTTGTGGCATTCCACCATGGTCAGCACGTAGCGCTTGCCTTGGCGGGTTTGGGGGCAGATGTAATGTAATCAAATCTGCCAGGGCCTCCCCCAACTTGGTACTTGGACCACGCCCCAAAGTACCAGAGGGCTTCAGCCTTTGGCCTGTTTGATGGCAGCACACGTCTCACAGTCGTGGATAACCTTGTGAAATATGTCCATGTTAGATCCACCCCTTAGTCTCGGTGCCCCACTTATTAGGTGGCATCCTACCATGATGCCCTGAAGGCATCATGGGCCCATAGGGCTAGGAAACAACTCTCTGTGTTTCCAATCAGGTCTATTTTGCCACTTCTATTCTTTGCAGGCATTGATCACCTGCCTCATTATGTCGGTGCTCATCATTAGCCCCGACTATTGGGGGACATGGGCATCTGCATGACGAACTCTTACAGGGAGCTTCTATACTCGAGTGGCAACTATCTTTCCACTCCTCAGCAGCCCAGATTGGTTTCCCTCTACGCTGCCAGCTGGACTTACTCTCACCGTCTCCAGCCACCCCCACAGGCATTGGCTACCATCATGAGTCAGTGTAGAAGGGGAGCTGGGCCACCTCTCTTCTCAGCAATGTCCAGAGCCAGTTGAACACGCTTCCTTGAGCTTGGCAAATTGACTTGATCCCCCTTCTCCTTCAGTAGCCTCTGCTACCCTGTCGTGTGGGGTCCAACACGGCTGCTTTCCACTCCGTTCATCCTACAATGCGGACAGGAACCATCAAGTGAAAAGAGCGTAGCGTTTTTTCTTTGTGGTAGCTGGTTGTACGGTGAGCTTTCTTCAGCACGTGGCAACCTGTTCCTGCTTTACTCTTCCATCAGTGAGACAAATTTTTCAACCTCCAGGCCAGTTCGTAATATATCTCTAAAATCCCAGGCGATTGGGTTTCAATACTGGGCGCGCTGCGTGATGAGAGCGATCCATTTCGCTCCATGTGGCATCAGTGGCGTGGTGGGTAGAGGGAACCTTTCCTTTGAACATACACCCCAGCACTGGTAGTCGCGGGTGACAATGGGTTTGATGCTTCTGCCAATCACCTCTGAGGCATTTGGACCTCCTTCATAGGCAGCCAAGATCTCTTCCTGGGGAGTGTAGTTGGTCAGATCCTCTGTAGCTTCGGCTCCAGAATCCCAGAGGTTCGTCTCGAGTCTATCCAGGAACTTTATGCCAAAGGCTTCCAGGCAGACCATGGCCTCCCGGCTGCAGAGTAAAGCACGTTCATCACTCTGGTCCGTCCTGACTGGGCCAAGGGGCTATGCATGAGCGATCTCCTGCTTGATTTGGGAGAAGGCTTGTGCTGTTCCAGGGCCCAGTGGGAAATCATTCTTTTTACGGGTAACCTAGTAGAGAGGGCCACGATTGACTGTTCTCTGGAAATGTGCATTCTCCAAAGGCTTATGGCGCCTAAGAAAGCTTGTGTCTTCCTTCTTGTTGGTTGGTGGAGGACATCGCCGTGATTTCTTATTGATGACCCTCCAGTGGGAATTTGACGCCGTTACCATCTTGCCACTTCACCCCAGGAACTGGATTTTCGAGCGGGGCCCTTTGACTTTGTCCTCTTGAATGGCCAAAACCAGCTTCTAGCAGAACTCGGATGATCTTCTCCACCTTTCTCAAAACCTCGATTGCCGTGTTTCCCACACAATGATTGTCATAAATGTATTGAGTGTTTGGAGGCTTCACCCCTTTTCCAGTACACAGCACTGGATCAGTCCCTTGCAGATGGTGGGACTGTGTTTACAACATGGGGCAGTCTGGTTCCAGTGTACTGCCATCCCTCCACGGGAAGGGCAATGCGGCCTGCATTCTGCTGCAATAGGTAATGGAGAAAAAACGCATTGGCAATGTCCAATAGTGGCATAACATTTCGCTGCCTGGGACTCCAGTCATACTGGAGTACAGCAGTAATGGCACAGCAAGCACGCAGTGGTGGGAGTCACTTCATCAAGCCACGATAGTCCACAGTCAATCCCTTCTCCTTCCGAGTTGCACCAGGCCAAATAGGGCGGGGGGGGGACGTTGAAGGTGAGTAAGTGTGCTTTGCGGACCACCCCTTGGCTCTCCAGCTCACGGATCATTTGTGGATGGGGATCACGGCATCTTGATTCGTCCGGGGTACTGCGGCGGTGTCACTGTTGAAGGTGCAATTGGACTGTTGCCTCTTCCACCTTCAGGGAAGTCCTACTGCGATCGGGTCTCTTGAGACCAGCAAGGGTTCAACTGATTAATGCTCTCTGTCTCCACAGCAGCTATTCCAAAAGCACACCTGAGTCCCTTTCGGGTCTTGTAATAGCCTCCAAGAGGTAGTACATGCCTAGGATACTCGGGGCCTTGGGCCAGTCACAATTTGGGTGTTCTTGCCAATCTTTCCTGGTCAGGCTCACTCCCAGCTTCCCAACAAAGTAAATCCTGTGATCCCTGTCACACCGGCAATAGAAAAGGTGTCCTACATGCCTCGATGGCATCAGTGTACATTGTGAACCAGTGTCAACCAAGCTATGTTGTATTCTTGTGGCTCTGATGTGCCAGGCCATTCGACCCACACTGTCCAAAAGGACCACGGATCCCCGTGCCTCTTCCTGGCAGAGGAGGGCCCCTCTAAACCCTGGTTATTATTCTCTGCTTGAGCACATACATAGTAGAGGTTCCTTCAAGGGGTCTGACAACTCATTTTCCTTCTGTAATACCCGGCAGTCGGTCTTGGGAGGTTGAGGCTACCTTCAATTTTTGTGACACCCCCTCGATTACTATTTCCACTCCTTGATTGACGCACCCCGTGCTGCCAGACAGAACGTGGGTTTCCATCCCACTTTCCCATGTCTTACCCATGGTTCACGCAGAAAAGAAACCACAAGTCAGCTCGTGGGGGTATTCCTCTTTATTTAGCTGGGGAATGTTGTGGACTTTGACTTTGGGGCTGTGACTCGCACTGGTGCGTGTTGATCTTCCTCACATCCTCCCTTATCTCCCTCGTCCCATCTCTAAACTCCTGCTCTAAGTTCTTAGCCACAGCAGAGACAGAGCATGCATCGGGCCATTGACCATACTTCATTAATTCTAAGCCTTGTTTGCCACAGAAACCACTGTCTCTTGGTTCTTACCTGCAATTCAATTGTTGCAATGAAGGTTGAGTGTATTTGAGTTGGCCAGATTTGCCAGATCCACAACATTTGCCCTGTGCCCGACTGTGTTGGGTCATTATCGTGCTGTCCAACCCTCCCAAAGAGACTTCTAGCACCGCAATTCTCCTCAGCGTGGATCCTTCCTCGAGGGCGTTTTCTCAGCGCCGCTTATGATGGTGCTCCTGCATTTCTCTATCTGTGGACAAACGTTCTCTTACACTCATCAAAAGACGCTCCAGATGGGAAAAGGTGGCCCAGACTCCCATTACAAATACCTGATCCACACATGAGTCTTGGGTCAAAGTCCCCCAAATTCTGGCCTCAGTAAATCAAGCTGCACAACCTTGTACAATAAGGTCCCAGACCGGAGTAACAAGGTTGTATAGCCGCACGTCCCGTCCGTACAATGATCCTTACGCAGGGTTCCGGAGACTTTCATAGGACAGAGACGCCAGTGGACAATCTTACCTTATGGCTCCCTGCAGTTGTGAAGGTTACTCATTTTTATCTGATTTCATCTTAGACTTTCTAGTTTCACAGGGGCGACTGCTGCTGGCTGTGATTTCCCTTGTGGTTCAGCTGGAGCCTGGCCAGATGAACATCTGTGGCGTTCCACTGCCTGACACCACAAGAGTCTTCCTTTTTGAGGCAGCAGGAGGGCCCCTTCTCATAGGGGGGAGGTGTGCTCCTTCAGCATCTGGCCATCTTTTTCAGCAGCAACCCCACCAATCCGCTGGTTTGTTTCGGAGGTGGTCGGGGGGCCCCAGGGTCAGGTTCTGTGCACTGTCAGGCTGTCTGGCAGTATCCTGTCTCTGGGGTAGGTATCAGGGTGTTATCCAAGTCAATTTCCCCTTAATCTCTGAATGCTCTAAATAGAGCAGGCCTGTCAGCAGCACCAGCCACTGCATGGACATCATTAGAACCGAGAAAAGGTGAACCTTCGAAAACTGGTGGGGTAGGAACCAAAGAGCCACGGTGAAGGGTGGGAGTAAATTCCCACGCGTGTCATTTCTTCACAGTAGGTGCCTTATTAAGTACCCCAAAAACATTCAGTAAGTTATGCGATAGCCTCGGATCAAATGAGCCTGCATTCCAGAGGAAATTAAAAAATCCAGGAATCCTCACATTATCAAACCACAAAATAACACTGAATAACAGCCCGGTCGCTTTAGTTATGGGACCATATCTAGATAAAGGGGTCTACAAAATGGAAGAAATATAGTGCTGGCACGTGCATCCAAACCTGGGTACACAGACAACATTGTTCTACTTGATGAAGTTTTTAAACAGCACACAAAAAATAGATTACTCGAACTGTCATTCCTTTTTACACTTTTTCCTCTGATGTCCTTCAGGCCCATGTTGGGCGCAAAATCTGTCTTGGTTTGGAAAGACAGGGACCCAAAGAAAAGGGAAACTTTAACTTGGGGTTTTGTTATAATTCCAAAATTGGAAAGAGAGGCCTTAGGCACCGGCTAAGGAGGGTTGCGGAATAACAGTTCTTTACTAGTTAGTTAACAAGGTAAATTAACAAATAATTACAATATGGACAACAAACAGAACTAGAGGAGAAAAAAAAAAAAAAACCCAAAACAACAAGTCAGTCACAGTTCTTCCTCTGGTAACCCCCCCCCCCCACCCCCTCAGTACGTCACAGCAAATAGGATAGTGACAGCTCTAGGAGCGTGAGAGATTCCCAGGGTCACAGTGGCGAGCTGTGGAAAAAAAAGGTCCGGCTAGGCAGGGGACTGTAGAAAACACAGCGTGGGAGAACCTCGAGCAGAACTGAAGAAACTCGTGGGTGCAGGGCAGGGAGGAGAAGGGTCCCAAAATCCCGGGGGAACACGAAGAGACCGGTGGTCCGACGGAGTTCGAGGTGAAGGGAAAAAGTCGAACGCTCTCCGCCTCGCCGCAGAACGAGCAGCCGGCCGTCCCCCCCAGAGCAGAAAAAAATGGCCGCAGCAAAGTGGGAATCAATGTCTCTGTGTAGCTGCTTCCTTGTTTGCTTCCGAGAACCCACCATAAGTACCGAAAAGCACCAGCATTAGCTTCTAGGCAACTTATGGGAAAAAATTAATAGAACTCAACCAAACCCCCAACCAGCGTTACTGTGATTAGATTACCAGTTTATAAAAGTAAATGCAACTGACTCAATATCTGAAAGGTGGAATCTGTCATTTCTTGTCACAAAATGTACTGGATGCCAAATTCCCTATGGAATGTTCATCTGTTTTTACACTTTTACTTATTTTATTTCTAAACTTAGCTCAGCTTCTTTTAAAAACTCTGTTTTTCTTTTTGCTATTACATTCTGTCCTCTATCCTGCCACACTTCTGTGAGTCTCTAATAGTCTTCTGTGCCTTACTCAGTATTAAAATTCTCCGGCTTATACTCTGCATAATGACTGTTGTTTATTCTTGTAGCAGAAAAGTATAAGACAGGATCACCAACGTCAACAAAATTTGAAAACTTTTTTTTTTTTTTTTCCCCCAAAAGCTATATCTTTTTTCGATGCCTGATGTCACTCTTTTTTTTAGTTTTAATCTCATCTGAAAACATTTGTACTTTGCTTATTCTTGAAGATTAATTAAAATAAAATATCCAAGGAGCTAAGTATTTTTCATACTAGTAGGTTACAGGGGAACACAGAGGTATGGAATATACTTATAATTCAAAAGATAATACAATACAATATTGGGATTTTGGAAAATCAAATCATGTGCCAAATGACAGTTTGCACCCTTCTACAACTTAGTCGGACATATAGGAGTAGAAATCACAGGATATCCAGAGTGCAGAAATAATCATGTAGTCATTGTAGTCATTAAATTGTTAGTCATAAACACACAAATAAAGTTGTTTACAAGTCTCTGCACAGATTCTTTGAGCTGTTAAAGAATCACCTGTCAAGCTATAGAGGGAGCAGTCACATTCAGTCCGATAGATACTGGGTTCTATTTATTCTTATGTTCTTGTGTGCTCTAAGACACCTCTGAAAATGATCCAGGGCATCTTTCAGAGATTGTTTTTGCAGGTAATATCTGATAGAAAAAGCAGTATGCGTGACTAGGAGGAGAGCAGGGGTGCTTACTGTGATAGACAGAGCATGAGGGTCAGAAGGATTATTGGGAGGGAAGAAGCTCCCAGATATCTACCCACATAAAATTGCTGCTGAACTGCAGCAGCACCAGACTCTCTTAACGTCTGTAATTTAGGATATAGCCTTTGTGGGAGAAATTAATGTAAGGGATGAACTTCTCAGATTGTGTCCAAGAGAACTAATTCTGATCTCAGACTTTATTAGTTATTTCTGACATACCTTTCCTGATTACAAAAAGCCTTTTTACCTAACTGTACCAGAGAGTAATAGAAAAGAAACACACTCTGGGTTATCCTTAGGTATGTGTGTACCTTATACCTGTCCATAAATGTCAAAGCACGAAAAAGTAGAATGAGGCAAAACAAAGTCAAGTAACATTTGCTGGAAAGAATCAATTTCCGCACAAAGTTGCAGGTCAGGCAGTTGGTTGGGGTTTTGTTAAGAAAACAAATGTCAAACAAACACTGAAGTTTTCTTTCTCTCTAACACACATGTTCACAAATAAAATAAACACCAAGCTCCATGCAAAAACGAGAGCACCTGAAACGTTTGAAAATAAAAAGTCAATTGGGAGAGTTCTCAAAACTAAATTTCTAAAATTTGGGGCTCAAGAGCTAGTCCTAAACTGCATGGAAACAATGCAAGGGAAAAGAAAACAAACGCAGGCAAGAGATCACCGACACCTGTGCTACCAGAGCTCTTGGAAGGGGCAAGGCTGGCTGGGAGATATGGAGAGGGCAGGAGCACTGCAGAGCAGGGAAAGCCCCTCAAACCTGCGGTACCGCGGGGTAGGGAACGACAGCGCTTCCCCTCCGCTCCCCCCCCCCCCCCCCCCCCCCCCCGCCCGCCGGGCCCCGCCCTGCGAAGGCGCAGCCTAGACCTGTGCCCAATGCGCGGCTCCAGCAGCAGTAGCGGCTCCTCCGCATTGCCGCCGCTGGTGCCAGCTGCCGGCCTGGCTGTGTGCGCCATGCTGCGGGAGAGCCGGCGGGCGGAGGCTGCTGCTACACATCATCACTTGCCCTCGCTGCCAGTGGCGGGGCGGCTCCCTGCTTCTAGAGTCCTACTGCGTCTCCTTCGCCACGCATCCCGCCCCATAGCAGATCCCTGCTTCTGCCTCTCCAGCATCCCTGCCTGCGGCAGCTGCCCTCTCGTCTGGCAGCCAAGCCGTTCTCCGGGGCTCTTTCAGGGCTCTATCTTTCCCCTCCATGTCTCGCCGCTTCCCTGCCTGTCACCTAGCGTCCCGCCTCCTCTCCTTCACCACGCATCCCACTGATATAAGGAATTTATAACTAAGCTTAAACAGACTATAGTTTGTTCTGTTATCAAGTGTTTTAAGAACAGATAGTCCTTTGCTATACAACAAGATTTGGCATATGGCTTAAGATTGATAAATGAGAATAGAGGCTCGAAAAATGAGTAAAGACTACATCTGTAGTTTAAACTATGGCCAGAAGCCTTAGAAGACGGTCAGATACCAAGAGAGCCTGTGCAAAGCCCAGGTTCGTCCAGACGACATCATGAAGATGACTATACTTCATCCAATGACCCCCTCCCAAGACTAGAAGACAGTGCACAAGCACAGGACGATAAAAAGCTGATTAACATACGAAGCAAGAGTAGGCAAGAATAGGTTATGAATATGTGTAGGCAATGTGGAAACTTTCATAAGTATGTATGAGTTAAAGTGTATATAAACAACTGCATCTGCTCTGTTTGGCGCACACGTTTGTGGTGAAACAATCCCCTGTGTGCCCAGCGCTGAATAATATAATTTTTCATCCACGTGTTACCTACTGCCCCTTAGCAGCTCCCTGCTTCTGTCTCCCTCTCGTGTGTCTCCGCGGCTTCTCTGCCTGTCTCCCCATGTCCCGTCGCCTCTTTCTCCCTCTCTTTGTGTCCTGCCCTCAGTGGCTCCCCCACCTCTCCTTTACCTGACTGCCATGGCACTGGAGTCTTCCCTTGCTCCAGCTGTCTGTCCAACTGTCTAATGTCCTTGCGCTCCAATGGACTCAGGTACAGGTACCGTGCAGTACCATCCAGAGCCGAGGTTCCTGCACTCCATTTATGGGCACTGGCCAAGTTCCTCCTATCCGTACAGGTAGAGTCTTTGTGCATGTGAATTTAAAGCGACCATGGTAAAAAAATCAGGGAATTTTATTTCTGCTTTGTGAGTTCTTCTCATCCCCAGCTTGGGTCTAAGGGCCTACTAGAGGCTCAGGGTGGGCCACTGAAATTGGTGGGGCCAGGCCCCCAGGACACTCAGAACTAGTAGATATATCCTGGAGGAGTCCCCAAAAATTGTAAATTACTCAGACCCCGAGTGGCAATGAGTGATAAAAGTTTGATCAAGAACCAAATAAAAATACACAAAACAAAAGAAGAACAGCACTGGGAGGCTTGGCTCAATGCCAAAGGCTTGCCCACAGAATGGTGGCTCTGCCTTTTGTACACCCGGGAATTGCATCAGCCACATGAATATTTATGAGCATTTTAATATGTCCTTATCTATACTTGGCCCCTCCTAACATCTACCACTTGACTCTTCTTCATCATTCATTGGTGGAGACCTCACAATTTGATTGGAGGTGAGGTGTTACCATGCCAAGTTCCACCAGCTCCCCCATCCCCAGCTGCCTCATGCAAGGGGCACATATACATGCCCTCCCCCCACAACACTGACACCAGAGTTGTCTGATAGCAACAACATGGATGGGGGAAGAGAGGACTGAAGGGAGAACAAAAAGGGGTCCAAACCCAAATTACAACAACAAAGCCACGCATCAAAAGAACTTTAAATCTTAATAAACCTTTTTAACACACAAAATCATTTGTGAGACCAAATTACTTCACCACCCATCCATAACATCAAGGGTACTTGGGTTTTACAACCTCTGTTCAGTGAGTAGCTGGGGAGTGTTTGTTTTAAACAGGCCCAGTTGTGTATGTTTAACATAAGACCTTTAGCTTACTCACCACTATTCTTTTGCATCAGCTGAAGTCCTGAACCCAACTGACAGCATTGTGTGCCCAGAAAAGAAAGCTGCAGACTGTATTTTGCATAAATCTTTGTAGGATATGTATCCAAGTTGCTTTTTAAATTGCATAAAAAGGAAGCTATTGTAGTATCTACTTATAGGCATACATACATGCCAAAATAATTCTAATATGTTTGTCCTACTACACAGGGAACCTAGTGTAAGAAACGACAATCACTTTTTAAAGTTTCAAAGGTTTATCAAAACTTAATAAAATACAACAGAAGATGGATGTTGAGGGTTGGCTTTCTTTCTTATAGAATTTTTTCCAGAAGTTGCTAAGAACTAATTACTGGATAATTATGGATAATTAAGAAAGACAAAAGAAGTTGCTGAAGTTGGGGAGAGTGTGGCACCTGGCTATACTTTTCTTTCACGGAGCTTTTCTCCTAGAGGGACAGTGTCATCTCAAGAATTGGAGGCAGGTGAAGGGGACTGGCCCAGCTGGGCTCTCTCGCTTTTTTGGCATCAGAGGGAACAGCCAGGCTGTCATTTTTTTACTGCGGGGAGAGTTCACCAGCACTGCTGATTCACCAGCACTGATTACTGCTGGTAATCAACCCTGAGGGAGCTATCACCATCTGTTTGTGTGTGGCCTGGGAATTCTGAACCTCATCTCTCCCTGCCCTGCTGGGAGCCGGGCCACCGCTGCCCCCGAGCCCAGTGTTTCTTCAGTTTTGCTCTGGGTTTCTCCATGCTGTAACCTGCACCCTCCTGCCTTGTCAGGACATTTCCGCAGCTCCAGCTATGGCCACGGAACTTATGATACATCTTGTCCAGCATTCCGGGATTTTTTGCTCACTTCTGCCAGCTGTGACAGTAACTGCACCAAAGGGGAAAGTGCCAGTGGCAAAAAAACTTGATTGGGTCCCTGATTCTGTTTGTTGTTAATGCCATAGTTCGTGTTATTTTGTTTATCTTGTTATACACACTAGTAAAGATCTGATATTCCTATTCTCGTATCTTTGCCTGAGAGCCCCTTAATTTCAAATTTATAACAACTCAGAGAGAGGGGGTTTACGTTCTCCATTCCAAGAGAGACTCCTGCTTTCCCTAACTGACACCTGTATTTCAAACTAAGACAGATTCTGGTACCAAATGGTACCTGAGGGCATCGAGGTGATAAAGGATTAACAGTTCTTGAGTAATCTTATAAAAACTTTTTTGAAGAGCTTCATTAAGTAATGTCCTCTAGCTTACCCTGGTTTGGGTGGCACATGGTCATGACAAAATTTCTCCCATTTGCAGACTGAACATAGGTCCTATAACTAAGGAATGGCTGCTATCCAGTTTGTTTTGTGGGTTGATAAGGTGAGGAATTTGTGGATTTTTAACTTCCTCTAGAAGGTGGGCACATGGATACATGGCTATCACATACTAAGTGTATGTTTTTGGGGTTGCTTTAAGAATGGTACCTTCTGTGAGGAAATGACAGCAGGGGATGTTTTCTCCCAACCCTTCAACCAGTTCTTTGTGCCTACCCCACCAGCTTTTGAGGGGTTTAAATTTCCTCTAGATACTAACCAAGTGTTGCTGATAGTCCTAGTCTATTTAGCATTCAGAGATAAGGTGAGGTTGACCTGGACAGCCACACAAACACCTACCCCAGAGAACAGGGATTCTGCCACAGAACCTGACATTTCCACAGAGCTGGACACTGCCCCATGGATTATAGATGCTGCCCCACCACTTCACCCTGTCCCACAGCCCACCTCAGAAATGAACCACTCAGATTGAGTCAGGGTTCTGCTGAAGGAGATATGCGAAATGAACCAGATGCTGAAGGAATACACCTCCCCGCTGGTGGGAAACACTCCCCCTGCCTCAAAGAAAGAGAGTCTGATGGTGCAGCAGTAGAACCCACAGACTTCTTAATTTAATTTCAAATTTATACCAACTCAGAGAGATGGAGTTTACATTCTCCATTCCAAGAGAGGCTTCTTCTTTCCCTAACTGACACCTGTCTTTCAAACTAAGACAACTTAATAAGGAAATATTACAGCGCTGGTAGTCTGTGACCACCATCCATGTGCTCAGCTATAAAATGTCTGCTCTGCCTTTTATACCCCTTGGAGGTTGCATTAGACAACCCTAGCCCCTCACAAAGTCTGTAAATCAACTCTTCACCATGTATTGGTGGAAGCTACTTTCTTTCAACTTGATTGGAGGTGAGGCGTTGTCATGCTGTGTCCCCCTCAGCAACAAGCTTTTCCCATTCTCAACTGTCCCATGCAAGAGGCACATGTACCCACCTTCTCTCCACATGTCCCGGTAACCCAGGCTGTCTGGTATCAACAATACAGAGGGGGGAGAGAGGACTATGGGGAGAACAGAGGACATAGAAACAACAAACCACAATAACATAACTATAGATCAATAAAACTTCTTTTAACATACACACAATATCAATCCCCTAACTGTGTGAGCAAATCATCATATTACCTGTCTATAACACTCGTGACTAGAGAGACATAGAATAGCTAGCCATGTTGACTCAAAGGTGTTGAAACTACATGTCTACCATGTAGTCACAGATGTGAAATGTAGTTTCTGTGTCAGTTACTTTGAAGCTACAAAAAGAATACTCAAGTGCGCATGCCTTCAGGAGCAAGGCTCACTCACGCTCACTGAGAGTGTGAGGAACTATGTGTCTAGCCAGACCTTTGTAAGACTAATTCTATCCATACCAAAGCCAACTGCATTAAAGCTAGTTTGAGGATGGCTATGTAATTTGCAGTCATATCTTGGATTTCAGACTTAACTGCTTCAGAATCCTTTGCAAGTTTCTTGAATATAGACTAGTCTTCTTCTCATGTTAATCTGATCTTCATATTGTTGTTGTTGGTTTGGATTTTTTTTCCTGTGGGAGATTATGCTTGTTTTTGTCAGTTTCAAAAAAATAAATATTGGAATGGCATTTCCCAAATAAAGATACATGATGTCAGACACATCAGCAGCACAAAGAGTTCAAAGTGTTTCCTGTGGGATAGAACATTGTTAAACCATTTTGGAAAACTAAATTTTCTCATGTGAAATCGTTGTCTGGCAGGACTTTGAATGGAAAATTATAAGCAGCCCCATGGATGTAATTTTTCTTTACATTTCAGCCTTTCTATTTTGAAAAAAAAAAAATTTTCCTAATAAAATTAACAGCAAATGAGGAAATTATTCTTTTTATTAGAGACTTCATATAAGGGAGAATTTTTTTACAGTAATGATGGCAAAACACTGGAGCATTATGTTCATTGAGGTGGTAGGAACCTCATCCCTAGAAACATTCAAGGTCAGGTTGAACAGGGCTCTGAGCAACCTGATCTAATTGTAGATGTCCCTGCTCATTGCCACGGAGTTGGACTAGATGACCTTTAAATGTCCCTTTTCAACCCAAATGATTCTGATTGTATAATCTTATGCTTAACACTTTCACAGGTTATTTCTTTCATGTCCTCATTTTTTTTTCTCACTGGGAAAAGGTTCTGCAATGTTAATGCAAAGTTTTCTGTCTCACTTCTTGCTTTAGGGAAAACACAGTCCATTCAATCAAATATCCTCTCTGATACCAATTGCAGATAGATAAAAGGTTCCTTTTCATGTGTTTGTCCTAGGAACATATTAGTCTAGTGGTAACATGCATGTTTTAGCACAGAAATATACAGAATATTTGCATCTTCAACAGGTAGTATATACAGTGAAAGCCTAATGTGCTCTGGTTATGTGATGAGCAGTGCTGCCATCCCTTGGTCAAATCAAAACCTGTGTTTTGACAATCTGTTTCAGTACATTCTTCTATGCAGTGCAACACAACAATAGAATATAGTCACTATAATACAATGTAATATAATACTATGAGGGTGTTCATCTTTTTGGAGAGATTATTTGGCTAGCTCTAAACCCCGGCGAACACCCACAACGACAAAAGTAAAAGACAAGGCGCCCTTTCTTCCCAGTATGATGGGTCCCACAGATGTTACTGTCCAGGCAGGGTAAGGAGAAAGAGAGAGAGCCATGTGAAGAGGGCCTTTTTCAAAGGCCAGGGGCAGAAAGGGAGATAGAGGAAAGAGCTGGAGCCAATGGAAAACAATGATGGGAGGGGGCAAAGGGAGGAGTCAACCTCAGGAGAAACAAAACACCACAGGGCCTTGGGGGGTGATAGAGCAAACCAAATGTGATACAAATCCCTTAGTGCAAAAATGACAATTCAGTGCAATCTAACCAACACCCAGTACAAATAGATAATGTAGTACAATACAACACCGCCTCTTTTTGTTAAAGAAAGGTGTTGGGCTTATTCTGATTCAGAATATGAGTTTGTCCACCACTTATGATTTGCAGGACAGTTTGGTTGCTTTTGGTCAAAAACCTTTGGTCAAAGTCTGTGTGGTTGACTTTTGAGGTAGCAGGGATTAAATTGTGGATCGCATTTAAAATTAAGCAGCGTAAAATCCCAAACGCTATCACAATTAGGAAAAGAACAACAACAAACAACAGAACTGTTTTATCTATTGAAGTCCACCACTCAGAGAGTCCCCAGTCCTTGAACAGTCCGTTGAGTCAATCTTCAGATTCAGGGATCTGCTGGAATGCAACCAGATTGTTTAGGAAGGTATTCTCTCCTTTTTCTGGTGGCATCCTCTCTTTGAAACGTCAGTTTACTTGTCTGTGATCCCCTCCTGCTGGTGCTGGGCTTTTGGGGACGAAAGGTTTTACCCACTTTTGGGGTATCCATGGCAGGCCTGTGGGGGTGGATACGTACACATAGCCACACCCCCAGGTAACAAGTTCAAAAGGACCTTTGGTTTCCCAAGTTTCTGGGTCCTTAATTAGGACTGGTGGACACTGTGATAACTTAAATTGATTTTTGCTGTGGAAATGACATACCACTGGAGGACTCATACTCTCAAATGAACAGTTCAGGAAATTAATTGTGAATATGGCTTTGCAGAGCTTTTGTTGAGGTGACATCCACACTGTTGAACTGCTCTGCCTAGCCAGGACTTGTCTGAGCATCTGGTGGGCATACTCAATTACAGCTTAGCCTGTGGGGGAGTGGGGGATGCCTTTTTTATGCTCCACTCCTCATTGCTGGACAAACTCTAGAAACTCCTTGGCCTTATACACTGGGCCCTTGTCAGTTTCGATTTCCCTAGGGATCCCCTGCACAGAAAAGGCTTGTACCAGGTATTGTTTGACATGTGCAGACTTTTCTCCTTTGTGGGCAGAGGCATAAGCTGCACTTGAATATGTGTCTATGCACATATTTGAGGCAACTGAAACTAGGAATGTGTGTAATGTCTGTTTGCCACACTTCGTAGCTCCCAAGGTCTCGGGGATTAACCCCAATACCCAGTGATAACATGGTCTGGAGCTGGAAACTGGAACAGGTATCCAAAATGGTTCCAGCTTGACTTTGTGTCAGTCAGAACTGATGGATTAGACCTGGCACATTCTGATGGTATTGCTGGTGAACAAGCTTTGCTTGTTGGAAGACATCCAGAAGGTGTGCCATTTCTGCTGGGGCAGCAAGAGAATCTGCTTTGCGATTACCTTCTGCGATTTTCCCTGACAAATTGGTATGTGACCTCATGTGAATTACATAGAATGGATGCTCTCGATGTGAGACTAAATAAATTAGTTTTGAGAGTAACCTGAAGAGATGCTTATTCTCAATGTCTCTGAGAACCACCTGCTCTGCTCTGGACTCTACTCCTGCCATGTAGGCTGAATTGGTGCCCAAATTAATTGGCTCTGAGAACTTCTCAAAGGCTCTCACTACTGCGGCCCAGTTCAGAGACCTGGGGTGACACCTCCACAAATTCAACATCAGCTTCCCAATGCTGAGTTCTGGGGATTACTCCAAGTCATCACCAACTTGTGGGATGCCCCAGGTGCATCAGTGAACATTGTGAGAGCCTTGAGAGGCTTATGACTCCTTTTTTCAGGAGGAATGAGGTGAAATTCCTCATTAAATAATTTGTGTGATGGGGCGTGAGCTGATATTTGTCCACTGTAGTTGTCCAGAGATAGTTGAAGGTTGGCATTGTTTTGGAGCAGGTGCTCGAACCTCTCTTTGGTCGACTTCTCGGGAGAGTTCTTCCCTCCTTAGAAAGTTTGACTGGGAGGTGACTGCATATAAAGTCACAACCAGCCAGCTCACACTCTCATCCTGGCTTTCTGAATCAGCTGAGCTACCAGTTCTTGTGGTGTGTGATGGTTTTGGATTGCTGGTGTGAAAGGAAGTAACTAAGAGTGGGTCTTTCTGCCCTTCAATCCATTGGAAAATTAAGCCATGTAAGTGTGGCAGCTTTCCCAGGACAATGAATTTGAAAAGCAGCGTGGGCTGATAATGGTAAGCCTGCCTCTGAGTCAAAGCCTTCTGTGCTTTTTGGATTGCAGCTTTTGCCTCTGGGGTCAGTTCCCTGGGAGAAACTAGCTCTCTCTCCCCCATCAATGAATTGATGAGGGGATCTAGGTCTTTGTTGGTGAGACCTAGCCAGGGCTTGACCCAATTCAAAGACCCACACAGGGAGTGGAGATCTGCCAGGGTTTTGGGATCATTATCAATTTCCAATTTCTGTGGAACAATGGTCTGTGCAGTGATCTCCAAGCCCAGGTACTTCCAAGGTGGCACCCTTTGAACTTTGTCTTCCTGCAGTTGGAATCCAGCAGAGGTTAAAACTTTAACCACTAGGTCAAGTGTGTGCTGGAGTGCAGTGTCATTGGGGGCACACAAAAACACATCATCTGTGTAGTGGAGAATGATGGTTACCCTTTTTGGGGTATGCACTGGAGACAGCAATGAAGCCATGTACCACTAGCAGATAGGTGGACTGCACTTCATGCCTTGACGCAATACTTTCCAGAGGTAGCGCTTCACTGGGGCTTCTCGATTAATGGTAGGAACCAAGAAGGCAAACCATGGGGCATCTTCTTGGATAGGGGAACTTGGAAGAAACAGTCCTTGAAGTCCAGGACAGCCAATTGCTAGTTTGGGGGAAGCATCATTGGGGAAGGCATCCCTGGTTGGAGTGACCCCATGTCCTCAATTACTTTGTTTATTTCCTGGAGATCATGGAGGAGCCACCACTTATTCTTCCCTGGATTTTTAATCACAAAGACCAGGGAATTCCAAGGAATGGTCGTCTCTTCTATGTGGCCTTTAACCAATTGCTCCTCTACGAGCTCCTCAAGTATCTTAAACTCTTCCTTGCTGAGCAGCCACTGATTTACCCAGGCTGGGGTATCACCCAGCCATGTTAACTTGTGGGTAGGGAAATCTACAGTGGCCACCTCTAAAAATCCTGGGGTGTCTTGGGGATAACTAATTTGACCCCCACTGGGAAATAGTGTCTCTCCCCCATAAGGAAGCTTTGTAGTTGGTAACAAACGGACGGACACTGGCCAATTTCCCATCCAGCCCCTTGATTTCTACGATGCTTTTTGAGTTTTTTGCCAACGTGACTCCTCCTATACCTTGGATTTTTCCAGCCATGGATTGCAAATCCCAATGTGACGGCCACACCCTTTCAGATATTATCATCACATCTGCCCCCATGTCTAGCAACCCTTTTACATGGAGATGGTCTGCTCCACAGGTTAGCTTGCATCCCATCATGGGTTTGTCCTCACCAACCACTTCAGCCCAGTAGACATCAAGTGCATTGTCATCTACTGGGATTTCCGCTGGAATGGGTATGGCCTGGGCGATTATTTGCCCCTGGGCCAAATAGAAGGGTGGCTGAGGGCATTCTAGGAGAATGAGGTTAGGGATGTCTCCCTTGATGGTCATGGGAACCACCTCAATCTCCACGGGTGTGTGTACAGTGTCCCCAATAACAAAAAACTCACTGTCAGTCCTGTGTGATCTATTGTCAAGTTCTGTGAGTCCTCTGGCAGCAGGTCCACTCCAATGACTGCCAATACATAGACCAGAAAAGAAATGCTTTGGTGGTCGCAAGCTGAAAACACTTGTGAGGCCACCAGCTTTTGTTGAGTATATATTCCTTTTGTTATCCCGCACTCCTCCTCCCTTCCTCTCCCTCTTCTGTTTTGAGGGAGGTTTTCTTTATTTTGGATCCCACTACATTTATAGTATAGTGTGGGGCAAGCTTGCCCTCCCATCCTAGTTTTTTTGTTTGTTGGTAGTTCCATCGTTGTGATTTTTCTTCTGCTGCTACTGGCTTTGAGGGCAGTCTCTGGAGAAGTGTCCTGGCTTCTTACACTGGAAACAGATGATGTGTTGAAGCTGTTCTGGGGACATTTGTTGCCTCTTCACTCCTGGTGACACAGCTGCTACAGTCTTTGGGTTTGCTGATCTTGGCTTTGTTTCTTGTGCACAGAACAGCTCTGCTTTTCCGGAGCATGTCCCCATCATCTGTGCCAGCATAGGTGAAGGATCAAGAGGTAGTCCCAGTATAACTTGGCAACAGGCTTCATTGGTGTTTCTCTGTGCCATCTCCTTAATTAACTCTGCCTGTGCCACTGGGTCCTCTATTTGTCTCTCTATTTGTGCATGAAGATGATCAACAAACTGCAAGAAACTTTCTGAAGCATACTGTTTAATGTTAATATAACTACCCCTAGCTTCAACTGTTGGTAACTGGTTAAAACCCTTTTTTGCTGCTAGACTGATTTATCTAAAATAAATTTTGGTAGTACTCGAGCCTGATCTTCCGGGTTAGCCCACTTCCCTTCGCCACATAAATATTCTTGGGTGATATCACTCCCCTCTATATCTTTGGGTGCTTTGCTTAAGCTCCACAAGGTGTCCCTTCAGGGTTCTATTCCAGGTTCTATACCACAGATCTAACTCTGAGGGGGAAAGGAGACACTGGAAGAGATCTCAGTGGTCAGACAGAACAAATTCCAGGGATGTCAGAGTGGTTCTCATCATGCTTTTAAAAAGTTCACTTTTTAAAGTGAAGGCCAAATTCCTTTTGGGCTTTGCATAATTCTTTTTTGCTTTGGTAGGAGAAATGCTGATAGCTTCTAATTACATTTCCCTTACCAGTATATGAGACAGGAGCTTCTGTAAATAAGCCTACTTCCCCTTGGTTCTGAACCATAGGGCTTCCCCTTTCAGCTCTACCCCTGTGGGACCCAGCAGAAGGGGCACCCCTCCCCATGGGAACCAGGAAGGGTACCAGCCCCTTCCCAGGCCCCACCCCCATGGGGTCTGGGATTGCAACATCTGGAGGTAGGGTTACAGGATGACATTATGCAGGGCAAGAGCATGGAGGAGGAGGGGTGTGTCTGAGGGAAGGAGAGGGTTGTGGGACTGGAAAGGATTGGAGTAGGGGACAGGTGGGACAAAGGGACTGTGGGAAGAAGCAGGGTAAGAAGGAGGGCTAGCCATGCAGTTAGCACCATTTTTAAAATCACCCACGTGGTCAAATTTGAAACTTGGAGGTGAAATGACTAGGTTAGAGGGGTGCAGAGAAGGTTCTCTGTCCACCTGTGCGTAGCTGGCAGAACCAGGGTGCTGAGCAGGAGGCATGAGGCCAGGAAAACAGTGGTTATGCCAGGAACTCTGCGTTTCTCTGTTTTCCTCTTGTGTCCCTCTCAACTCAGGGGCAGAGGGTTTGGGAGGAGGGGTAGGGGGAATCTCAGGGGGGGGGGGTTGCTGTGGCTGTTCTTTCATTTCCCTTTTAATCAACTCCTTTCGAATTAAGAGGAACACTGGGAGAAATTTGGAAACTGTTTATCTCCCTGTTCCACCCTAAATGTTAATTTGTTTCTTACATTTTGCTGGGTAAACTGCAGGAAATTGAAGCATAACCAATGAACAAACCTAGCTAATTCTCTATTGGAAACTAACGCTTCCACTAGCCAAAAGTTTCCGGACTTCATTATATATGCCTCTCTTTTGCACAGAAAGCCTTGAGCCCGTAACTGCAAACTGCACAACTGAATCCACCTTCTTTGTAACAAAGCATAAAATGTTCACAGCCAACTCTAGGGAAGAGTCTGACGCTTCTCCCTCCCCTCCAAGCCTGAGACAGGAGCAAAAACCACGTGCTCTGCAGCCTTCCCTAACACCGGAGGGTTCTGCGCCCCAAAAACACTACCACAACCGGGGGTCCCTTTGGGATCCTCACTAACCCTGGGGGGGGGTACTTACCCCTCCTGGGACTCCAGCTGGCTTTAACTGTTGCAAAAGAAGTCCTTTGTCTGGAATAGACCCCTCTGGCTCAAGGATGAGTTTATCTATTCGACGCTCATGAGTGCCCCTGTACAAATCTAGCAGGGGAGCTCTGAGGAAGCTGGCTGTCCAAAAAGCTTGTAAAATCCACATGTGTCTTTCCAGCTGCTGCATAGGGTCTCAGACCTTGAGTGGGAGGCCTCACGATGGGCACCAGCTGAGGGTGTTCGTCTTTTTGGGGAGACTATTTGGCTAGGAGACTATTTGGCTAGCTCTAAACCCCAGAAAACACCAACAATGACAAAAGTAAAAGATGAGAGGCGCCCTTTCTTCCCAGGATGATGGGTCCCACAGGTTTTATTGTCCAGGCAGGTGAGGAGAAAGAGAGAGAGCCATGTGAAGAGGGCCTTTTTCAAAGGCCAAGGGGAGAAAGGGGGATAGAGGAAAGAGCTGGAGCCAATGGAAAACAATGATGGGAGGGGGCAAAGGGAGGAGTCAACCCAGGGTGGTACCCAAACACCACAGGGCCTTAGGGGGTGATAGAGCAAACCAAATGGGATACAAATCCCTTAGTGCAAAAATAATAATTCTAATAATTCACAAATTCTTAGTGCAATCTAACCAACACCCAGTGCAAATAGATAATGTAGTACAATATAACAATACTTCAGGTAGCCTTTTTAATATACAGGAGGGTTTAGTTTTCTTTATTTCAGAGATGGAGGTTTCAGCTTTCTTTATTTTGATTTTTTAAGATAGAATGTTGCTTATCATCAGTAGTAAAAAGATTTTCCTTTGAGTTCTGTACATTGCCCATGCCAACATATAGAGCTGCCTTTCAGCCTTCATTTTTCTTGATAATGATTTCTTGATAAAGAAGTGAAAATTTCCCTGATTATTTCTTTCTGTCCTAGTTGTCCCAAAAATCAAGTGGCAGAGTAGCTGGCATAGAATGTTATCTGACAATGCCTTTGGTATAGGAACATAGAGGTGAGAAGACACCATGATGAGGGTTCCACAATTATTCAGAGAGAGTTGAATTAACAGGATTCTTCCCAGCTTCATTTGTCAAAACTTCTCAACCATTTAATATTGCCTGTCTTTGCAGCCTTCTGCAATATACAATATTTGTATGTGTCAATCTAGCCAAGACCATTACATAGCAATGAACACTAAGTAGGCTTCTGATGAAATCCTGCTTATGTAATATTCATGATTCTGATGTTGTTTTCAAACAGGTTACTCAATCATGTGAATAAAGAGCACTTGTCTATGTCTCCTTGAGAGAGGTAAAAAGGTAAATTACAGGTCATATAAATAATGGTGCCATTTCTAATTCTGTTTCGAATAATAAGTTTGATCTCTTTATTATTGTTAGAAGCAAAAAATCCATTTCAATTTGTAAGACAAACACATTGTATTTCTTCTTGCTGCTTGATAGTGCTCTTCATATTATGTGTCATAATCTAGCTGCACAGGAAAATTGGAATGACTGTAGTCTAAGTCTACTTACTAAAGACAGTTTCCTTCCTTTTCTTACTTCTTTTTTATGGCCTGTTACTTGAATTACATTAACAGCCAGGGCCTCAAGTTACAACTCAGAAAGACTTGTTAGCTTCTGGAAAAAATTGCTTGAAACATGAAGGCATTGTGCCTTCCAAAAAGACATATTTTACTGTAATTTATCCATGCTGAACAATAGTTCCATAGTATTGAATTGTAGGATAACTGGAGGGTGGAATAGCTTCTGTGCTTTTTAAATTTGTTTTTGTTCTCTTTTGAAAGTAACAGATTGTCTAATTTAGCAAGTGGCACCTAAGGCAAGCTGGAATTTGCATAGAAGAATGCATTCTGAAGAAGTTTTTATGCAGTTTTACTAGCAGATGAACATGATCTTTGAAGCTAAGTGCAAAATACATTGTTAGTATCTAGACAGGACAAACAGTACATCACCATGGTATGCATGCTTGGTGAGAATATATGGAATATGTAGAAAGGTATATTTTATAATTATGCACATGATTTTGCAATATGTCAGATTTGTGTGTGTTTGTAAGCCTTACAGAAAGCCCCTTGTTATCCTTTGTGGCTATGATGTGTCTCTTTTTTTTAGCCTGCTTTTTATTATTCATAGGAGCCTAGATACGCAGTCTTTAGGATGCTAGATTGCTTTTTGATTCTACTTTACATGAAGTCACAGATATATGTGACAAGCTGAAAAATTGAGAATTCATCTGTCTTGATTTAAGTGAATCTTTGGAATATTCAGGTGTATGGTGAAAAAAATCATCACTGGAGGCAACTTAACTAGGGTTTTTTTGAGTAACTACTCAAAAGCTATTGAGTAACTACATGTCAGGAGAACATTTTTCCATGTTACGTCTGGTCCTTTACATATAGTTCTGCTCAGAGATTGCATATGGTTGCATTATTCCTCAGGGATAATATTCATGGTTCTAGAGACATGGAGGAAATTGTAACTTAAACAGTGCATTGCAGAAAACCTTCCTTGATGTTGCACCATCAATTAATTTTTTGCACCAGTAAGGGAATACAGCTGTGACATTGCTTCTATTATAGTCCTTATCTCATTTAGGAAAATTTGCCTATGTGATGATTTATAGATATTTTCCACTTTAGCAAGAGGAGAGTCCTCCTTGCTCCCAGCTACAAGACTTATGTTCAGCGCAGTGATAATCAGGCTTTTTTTTTCCTGATGCAACACTTAGTCCTGAAAGAGAAACAAGATCGTGTCTTCTCATGAGAAGGAAAAATATGAAATGGCTCCTCAAACACATAGGTGACATTTAGATTGCATCTTCAACAACTCACAGCTTCCAATTTCAGCATACCAGCTACAGGAACCAGATAGAACTCTTACAGCATGGCATCCCATCCAAAACAGAAAGCAACTCACAGGTACCAGATACTCATGATTTGAAAGTGTAATTTTTATTACTTATAATCATTAATTGATTTATCACTAGGCAATTCATTCTTTACTCTCCTTCTAAACCACTTCTATCCTTTTCTTAACTTCAAAACATGGTACTTGCAGGCAATAACAAATGTAGAAGAAATTCATCAAGTATTATTAGGTTTTTTTGAGTCAGTGTTTAGGAGTATAAATCTAATTCAAAAAAAGAGATTGTCAGAATCTGAAGACATACTGAAAAAATCCAAATGAGAATTTTTGCTTTGAAATGGTGTTTTTTATTTTTATCCAGCATTAAGTAAATAATAAACATACAAGTTTTGCTTTAGTTAGATGAAAAGCTCACCTTGATCTTTTATTTTCTCTCTATCCACCCCACTCCCCCCAACAAAGCACCAATCTCCAACAGACATTTTACCGTGTGAGAAATAGACCAGTTCTTTGTGTCTGACCCAGAGCTATGCAATATCCTAATTTTCTTTGTTTTAGTCACTCAGCCAAAGAAACCCAGTGCTTATTACAAAATTCTAATTCACATATGTGGCTGAAAACTTTGTTTGGTTTGATTATCCTTCTTCCTGTGGAAGGTTCTATTTGATTTGCATGGTTTGTTGGAACCCAGAACGCAGAGAATATTTCTCTGTATGTTTTGAAGGATCCAAACCGTCTGACAAACACTACTTTTAACCTTCGTCCATGGAAAGGGCTTCCTAGGTTTTAGGATGAAACAGAATTTTCAAGTATGTAAATTAGATAGTAGCAGAATATGTAATTTATCACAGGGTGAGAAATTTAGATTTTTGGGTTTGTTAGTATGCTAAGTAGATGAAGACAAGATGGAGGATCCTTGCTGTTTTTAGGCTTCTTCCTCCTTCTTCATCTACTCCATATTCTGCAGTGTTGGGGACACAGAACGATTGGTCAAAGTATGCAGCAGTGTAGTGTTATGTGAATAAGAATTTAGTTAATTATTGGTAGAAAAGTAAAAATAACGTACGTTCTTGGTGATAATTGGGTGAATTATCTTCAAGAAAACCTTGATTCTGTGTGTTCAGTGCCTTTTGGTGTCTTTTCTCCTGCACATTAAGCTGGTGTAAAGCCTGATGTGCAGAAATTGCTGATACGAAAATAATAAACAACTTGGAGAATGAGAAGAACCAAGAGTCCCGTTTGCCTTTTTTCTTAACAAGGACTTCTGAAAAAGGCCTCCCCTAACAGGGGAGAGACATGTGGGAGTGGAAGAACTGCCACAAGGTTTTGGAAGTGGGAATGGCTGGCAGAGTGTCTTCTCTGAAAACCTGCAAGAAGCTTCCCTCATGTCTGACAGAGCCACTCCCAGCCAGCTCCAAGATGTACCCACCCCCCAAGGCCAAGCCCACCAGCAATGTGTGAGAAGTCCTCCCCATGAGGAGGAAGGAGCAGCAGAGACAATGTTTGAGGAACTGATTCTAGTGTCCTTCTGTGCCCTGTGGAGGAATATATAGAGAATCAGGAATAACGATAAGCCCAGGAAGGAAGAAGGGGGTGGGAGAAAGGTGTTTTAAGTTTTGGTTTTACTTCACATTAGCCTACTCTGATTTCATTAATAAATTAAATTAATTTTCCCAAGTCAAGTATGTTTTATCTGTGACAATAACTGGTGAATGATCTCTCCCTGCCCTTATCTCAAAACATGATATTTTCCTTATATATTCTCTCCCCATGTCTAGCTTAGGAGACGAGTGATAAGGTAGCACAACCCACCAAACAACTCATCCCCATTTGTCCCTGAGAAGGACTGGGGTTTTTGTTTCCATCCAGAATGGAACATCTCTTTATGAAAACAATGATCTAGCTTTTACCCCAAACATATGCAGAGGTTTGAATTATGTTTGATTATCAAACATAGAATAAGCTTTTGCACCTAATCTAGGTGGCTTTACCTGGTAGGTATCTAATTTCTTTCATACATGCTTTATTCAGGAAACTCAGTCATTAATTGGTTTAACTAAACCTTTGCCAGTGTATTCATTATATTTTTATCTGTTTTTATATATTCCCATATTATGCTGGTAGGCAAATACCATATGTTAAAACAAAACTGATGTTATCCTAGGTCAAGTGGAATGCAAACTGTCAAGCAATCATAAAACTCAACATCAGTATGAAAAGGACTAGAAATGATTTGGCTTCATGGATGATTTAGGTACAATTATGTGCCAAAGCTCCAAAATTAGGATACCTTCTATGCTAATACTATTTCTCCTCATAGAAAAAATAATGCTATGCACTTGAGTGATGTGCTAAACTGGAGTGATGTTATTTAAATTCACTTACTAAGTAAGTATTCAAAACTTTTTCCCAAGAACATTTATTCTTGTTTTCCCTTGCTTTAAAGAGAATGCAAACACCTTCAAATAGCATTTTGTTTTCTTTGAAAAAAATAATCGCTCTAAAATTTCTCATCCCCTAGTCATACCAATAACAGAGATGAATTACCTTATGATGCATATTTCTTCTTTATTTCATTGATCTTCTGAACTTTGCTTCTTAATCCTCGTACATCTCTGGTGCCATGGAAGAAAGAAAAATGCCGTAACTATACAGAATTTATTTCCTCATGGTCTTAATTTTTTTGAAAAGCCTTTCAAATGACTTTAATAGGAGACAGATCATCCAGTACTGAGAACTGAGTACTTAGATTTCAATATCTTCATTTTATTTTAGCACTAAAAATGGCTTCAATGGTCCTTTTCAATTTATGACAAAGCCCACTTTAGCACTCAGGGAGACAAGAAATATCCAGATTTGGGGAAAAAAAGCTTACAGAAAAAAAAGCTCACTCCTTTATATCCTGTAAGATGCTGAGTGAGTCCACAAAGGAATTAAAAAGGAATTAAACGTGGCAGATTTGGTGATCTGTCTCAGCAACTGCAAACGCTTCTGTCATGTGTAGTGGGAAAGACTGGATTATAGATTATGTGAGATGCAGTTATTCAGGCTACTATTTCACATCATTGTGCACTGCATCAGTAGTAATTGTTTATGATGTCTAAGGCCATGCAAGATTTTGGAATTTCTTTTGTCATTCCAATCAGTGCTTGGATGGAGATGTGTTCTGGGGAGGAGCAAAACTTGCAATAAATAATCTCATTTTGAAAAACTTATGCTTTTAATTAGTAGGGGTAGACGATACTTTCAAATACCATGTCAGCTTTGCTATGAACACTTAAACAACCTTACTGGGTTAGACCAAAAGTCCCTTTACCTCTCCATCATCTGTGTGACATTTTACTGAAAAGATCTTAATGAACAAAAACCAAAATCAGAGCAGTGGTTGTACCCCACTACAGTTTTCTGTGTTCCAGAGGGCCAAGGCAGAGTAATCTCTGATGGATTTTTCTTCTATTTCTTTGTCTGATTATCTCTGGAGCTTTGATACTTTTGTATTCTGGGCACTGAGTAAACACAATTCAAAATTTACTTAGGCATTATGTGATAAATCATATCTTTTTTTTTTCTTCTCAATTTTGCTGTTTGATAAGTTCATTTGGTAATTCCCATCTTGGATTGTGGGAAAGAGTGAATAATTATTCCCTTTCACATTCTTTGTGTCCTTTACTTTTTATTGGGCTCTATCTGGAACTCTGTTTCTAGTCAAAAGAGTCACAGCACATGAACTTTGTATATTGAACTTTCCTTCAAGTGCAACCCTTTTGTTATCTGCTGTGTTAGGATGTAACACTGACAGTGTGTGTTACACACATCTGTTGCAATGTGACAAGAGAATCTGAGTTTAATAAAAATGAGATCATATCTCTTTTTTTCCCTATATTTTCAATAGCATAGTCATGAATATGCTGTCATCTTGTGCTTCCTTCAGAATTACAATGCTTAAGAAATTTGAGCAGAGAAAACAAGAACCATGCAAGAACCTCACAAACACTTTCATTCATGGGGATTCAAGCAGGCTAAATAGTTTGTGAAAAAAATGCCAACCCCCTCCGCCCAAAGAATCCCTAATCCACACCACACTGTCCTGCAGTCTGCATTCAGCATTTAATTTTTTAGGAGAGAAAAGATGTTTTTCTTTGAAATGCAATTTGAAAACCATTTGGCTTGTCCTTGTCCTGATAGGCTGGCCTGGCATTGGATGCCACCAGGAGGTGTCTGTCTTGGTTTAAAAAACAGGTGTCTGCCACAGATGGCGGGAACCTTCCTGGGATGGAGAATATGATTCCTTTCCTCCAAATTATTATAACTTTGAAATGATGGTGCTCTCAGGCAAAGATATAGGAAAATAAATAACAGTTCTTTACTAGTATATATATAAACAAGACAAACAAACAACAATGGCAGCAGCAACAAACAAAAAAATCAGAAACGCGGTGACAACCTTTCTCGGCTGCAGGCACTTTCCCCTTTGGTGTAGTTACAGTCACAGCCAGCAGGGGCGCTGGTGGGTCCTGGCTGGGCAGAGCAGGTGCAATGATTACCCCTCGGCTGCAGGGGGCGCTGTGGCACAAGCCCAGCCACCTCTTCACATGGCAATAGAGGCTTGGATGGTGGGAGAGAGGGAAATAGGGGGCTCCCCTTGCGAAACTTATGGGGAACAGCCGGTCTCACTGCCTCTCCGGGTAAAGAGCTGGTCTGTAGGAGGAACCTTGGAGCAGCAGGCTGCAACAGCAGAGACAAGCCCACCCAGGTGGCAAACAAAGTCGAGCAAAATCCCAAAGCCATGGCAGGAGCATCAGGAATCCTCCTGAAAACGGGAGAGAAGGTGGAGGGAGGGTGTTGTTTCAGGCTTTCCCCTGGCTCTCACATCTCCTGTGTGATGTCCTGGTATTGTCCACAGCAGCTGGCCTTCCACAAGCAGCTGGGAGGTGCTCCCTCCAGAGAGGGGAGAGAGTCGGGGTCCTGAGCTTCCCCTGAGGCACCCAAGCAGATGGTAAGGGTCCCTCCCAGTGAGGTCAGGTGTTGAAAAGGTCCCAGTTCAAGGACCACTTTTGCTGGCAGAGACTCACCCATGGTAAGCAGGAACAGTGAAGGACAAAACTCCACAGTGGCAACAAATCTTTCAGGCAGCAGCAGCAGTCTGGCACCAAAACCACAGCTCTCTGTCCTCTGATCCCCCAGAGAGAGAGAGAGAGAGAGAGGGCTTAGCCCAGCCCCTGGCCCCCAGCCAAAGCTCATGGTATCTCTGCACTTTCCAAGAGCGCTGAGCTTCCCCCCAGCAAGACTGAAGCAAGCTGCATCCCTTTGCTCCTCTTTCACTTCCTGGACACATCTTTCTTCTCTTAAGTACCCATCTTTCCTGTCTGTTAGGCACCAAATGGGAGAAGAAATCCCTGAGAGAAAGAAAACAAAAAGTAACATTATAACCTTCAACAATGTCCTAAGCCCTCTGGGAGCACCACTTTGTTTAGGGCAGCTGGAGAGGAAGGGGTGGAGATAAAAGGCAGACATTTATCTGGATCAGCAGAGCTGGCTGCCATCAGGAGCAGTGCTGGCAGAGGTCAGCTCTCCACTTCCAGTTGGTGCAACCAGTATTATGTCTGTGATTTATGCTTGGGAAGGAGCAGGAGTCAATACAGAACAGAAATGTCTTAGTCTAAACTCTTATCTCAGTCTAAATGACTCTGTGTCCCCTCTGTGTTGAGAGAGCAAACTTTCCAAGTTTGAAATAGGCAGAATAAATGCAAACTGTTCAAACTGATAGCTCTTCTAAGACTTTGAACTCCAACACATTAGGAGATATTAATTACTGTGCAGAACCGACAGTCATCTTTCTTGCTGTATGGGTATACTCATACATCTAGTCATTCTGTGTGAAGAAAAAGATGAACTGCAGTGTATTTCCATTTCAGTATGTCAGTCTGTATAGATATGTAGCTTCATAGTCCAGCAGGCAAAAAGTTAAAAATTACTTCATATAAACTAGAAACTGATAGCAGAAATGGACTCGGTGGGTGCTGGTATCAGACCCTGGAAAAGTAGAATGGCATTTACACTGGCATTTACACTAGTGATCACAGTGAAGGCAGTACTCAACCTTGACAAACAATATAAGTTCATCAGAGACACTGAAGCACTGACATGTATTCAGGCAAGGCTATGTCAGATAATGATATGCAATATATGCTAAGTGGACTACTTAAAGTATAAGGTGTTCCATGCACTGCATATTCATTCTATTTCCTCTTTCAACTACCTCTGTTGATACATGCTAGTATTTGCACTAGAGTTATAATATTTAAATGAGAAAGATGATGAATCACATCCAAAGCTAGGGTAGTTGCAAGGAAGTTCTATTATATCCAATGAGAAATTTGGCTAAGAAAACTAAAACTTCTGCTCCACCAAGCAGAAAAGTAATTCAAAGCTAATTCTATGCTGGTATATTCTTAGTGGAGCTGATGATGTAGCAAACAGAAGCAAAAAGCTATCACAGAATCATAGGAAGTTAATAGGTTGGAATGGACCTTAAAGGTCATCTAGTCCTAACCTCTCCTGCCATGGACAGGGATACCTACTACTAGACCAGGTTGCTCAAGGCCTTAGCCAACATGGCTTTGAACACTGCCAGGGCTGGGACATCCACAGCCTTTCTGGTTTGACTCAGTTCTCCACAGGCAGGGAACTTCCAGAGAGCAGAAAAACTTTGCATTTTCCCTTGCTTCATTAGCAGGGATAGGAGGGTTTAAAGTTCTTGTAAGTGTGGATGGCATAGGAAGAGAAGCATGTAGTAGTACTCCAAACTCTGTTCCAGATCCCTGGTGTGATTCAGTAAATTCTTTAAGAAGTTCAGAAATACTTACTGCTCAAATATGTCATTTAGTCCACCTGCCCCAAATAATTACCCTTCCTTCTGAGTCAATCTTTTCTCTTTATAATGTGGCTAATTATAAGTGTCATGGGAGTGTTATGATCTTGTTAATGACAGTAAATCAGGCTGAATGTTTTAGTTGGGAAACATTATAGAAATGTAGTACTGTTGTTATGGCTGTTAGTATTTTCTATTGCAGATTATGCTGGAAATGTGACAACTCAGTCTAAATAAAATAAATAAAATGCTGAAAGCCTAATTCTTTAAAATGGTGTCTTAGAATTGCATCAGTAATTACAAGATTTTGTAGTAGCAGTTTACAGAGGACCATCCTGAAAGGAAAGGTTCCCCTGCTATCTGCATGGTAGAACATACCAACTCAGTAGTAGAGCTGTACAACTGCTGAATACATTCATCACAGACAATGCAGTGTAACCGCAAAGAAATTCGTTTCCTGAAAGGGATCAAGAGATATTTTGATGTAATAATGTCTTCTAAGGCAGGCACAGCCCTACAGGCAAATTCATCTCTCCTTGGGTTGAATCTCCTTGGTTGAGAGACTCTTTTCAAATGCACTTTCAAACTCTGCAGTTATAAGCATTGTCAGAATAGCAGCAGCTAAACAGGGTGCCAGGTGTACTCAGGGAGCCAGTTAGAACAGCCAATATAGTGTAAAATATTCATGTTCCTCTTTGAAGCTTTTCCAGAGGCTTTCTAGAGATGGTTATGAGACGAATTAGATAGACTGTCCTCTTTCATTAGAAACTGTCCATTTTCATTAGAAATAGCAAAAAAGTTTTCTTGTCTATACTTCTTTCTCAAGAAAATCTGTTTATTGTGAAGATGTACTTATAATATGACTACTTAGAAAACATTTATGTTTGTAAATTCAGGATAATATTAGTCAAACATAGCCTAATTATGAAGTCAAGGGATTATAAATATTTGACAGAGGAGTCAAGCAGATTGCAAAATGCACGTATTTTGTTATATTTTTGGTGCCTCTCCATACTTAAAGCTGTGTTTTTCACTGAAATCTCAATGGGAGAGAAGAGCTTTTAAAATGTAGACATCTTTTGTGTTTGGAGCATTTTCTTTTCTTAATTTCAAACCACATGTACAACATTGTTGCCTTCATAAACAAAAAGGTACTGGAAAAGCTATTGATCAAAGATGATCAGAAAGCCCTTCAACAAAGAAACCTAGTAAAATTGCTTGATCTAAGCATGCTGGACTCTGTTATGTGATCTTCTTGATGGCTGAGTTTGAATCCTAGCTGGGTTAGTCTGATCATAATAGATTTCAATCTGTTTGAGACAGAATATCTCCAATTGTACCTGTCAGAGGTATTGCCTTGGTGTGCCTCACCTTGTACCTTTTCAACAGTTAAGCAAAGCTTCATTGCTTGCAGAATATGAGGCTGTCTAAACTGATACCCTTATTTTACTTTCCCAAATTACTTACCCCTTGGACAAAGTGGAAAAAGGCAGCTTTTGACACTTCTCTATTTTTTTTTTTTTCCAGATACGGAAGAGTAAAAATATATTAAAAAAGAGACTGCAAATCTCTTTCATCACTTTATCTGACCTTCTTCATTCCTGTTCTCCTACTCCTGCAAAGACCTGTTTCTGGGAAAGGCATTAAACAACTTTCGAAACACTCCTCCTCTTGCTGGCTACTTCATAGCTAATGACTCTGGGTTCAAGGGTGGGAGTCTCAAGGTTTTGGTTAATTTTGTTTGTTTATGTATGTATAAGGTTTTTTGTTGGTTTTTCTGGAAGTTTTTTGTTAAAAGATCAAATGGTGATTTCATGATGCAAATGGTTCCATTTTTCTGGACAGGTCAAGCAAATAGGAAAAAAGTATTCTTTGAAAGCTGTTTTTGCCCTTTGTTATGCCTCAGCTTGTAAAACCAACACTAGGATGATGCAAAAGTATATAAAAGGAAAAAAACAAACAAAAATTCTTGATAAAAATTCCTTTTTTTTTTCATTGAAAGCCTTTTCCAATTGTTAGTAGACAGAATTTGACATCAGTTTTACCCCTGTAGAAGATTTTAATAAGAATAGTGAATTTGTAGAGCCATTTGACTATTTTTTGGGTTTCTATATCTTTTGCAGGTAATACGAAGATAGAAAAATGTTTTTCTTTCTAAAGAGCAGTCAGACTTCTTCAACCCTTGATTTTGGGTTTTTTGGGGTTTTTGGAGGTTTTTTGGGGGTTTGGGGTTTTTTTTTGGGGGGGGGGGGGTTGGGGTTTTTTGTCTCATTTTGCAGTTAGGAAAGGAATGAAAGCAATATTCTCTTGGGGAAAATTTTGTTTTCAGACTCTGAGCACATGTATTAATGCATTGCGTGATGTGCCTGTGTAACTTGATATTGCAGAAAAATATCAGCTTCCCACATTTATTCATGTCCCACTAGTAAAGCTATTTGTCTGATTTGAAGATCTTTGGGTAGAGGGGCATCAGGGAATCACATGGATCAATTCTTATTTTCATCTCAGTTTGATCTTTTGTCACTGACTGAATGGACAGTCCAATGAAAAGGAAAAGTCAAGACATATACATATACACACAACTATTTTTGCTGAACAGCTTGCTGTTCAGGATGAGATCTTTCTGTATTACTCATATATGTTCCTGTCATGGATCTTTTCTATGTAGACAACATGCAAAATGTTGGCATAGAAAGGTAAATCTTTAGTATTTTCTTTTCATGTTCAAAAGTGCAGAACTTTGCAACCAAAATTTGGGTCTCTGTTCCTTCTTAAAATCAGCATATATAGGAGGGAGGAACATCCTGTGACACTAGGAAATATTATAGCAGTAAGCTCAGACTAAATCCATTTTAAAAGTGAACACATTCTTACTTAAAAGTGTTTAGTATCTGGGATTTTCATTCTTGCAGCTAGAGATATTTAAAGGGTTTTTTTGTACTCCATTTTGAATTTATTCAAAGAGATTTAGATTATGTTCATGCTGTGAAAAGGCTGCACTTCAATGTTTTCAGAAAGAAGTACAAAAATAGTTCTTGAAGTTTTTAGAACTCTCAATTGCCTTCACTGAATCAGTTCTTTTAAATGAAATAGTCTTCCTATTTGTGAGTTTGTAGTTCAGTAGTAGCTCTGGTGTGAATTCTGAGGAAATTGAAGGCCTGGGAGGACAGAGGCTCCACCACTCACACTGAGCACATTCCATGTTGTGACAGCCTGTGTCACCTCTTAGCATTTTTCCACTCCTCTTTCACCTCCTCCATCAACATTTAACCCCAATGAGAGTGGTAGAATATGAATCCCAGCCCTGAGTAGGTTCTTCGAAGGCACACTGATGAAATAACAATAATGCTGAACTAAATACCACGGTGGTGACAGTCTGTGTTAGACTTTAGTTAGACTTCTTCATGGAGTCAGGGAAATATATACCCTAACAGTATTTGGTCAGTGGTGCAGAGCAATTTAGTCAATATTTAAGTTACTCTTACCTTTTACAGTGGCTAAAGATGCCTTAGATTATGCTCACTAGAAAAATAACATCTTTTGAAAAAATTGTATCTTTTTCTCCACCTGTTTCTAATATATATTCTTTCTTTCTTTCTTTCTTTCTTTCTTTCTTTCTTTCTTTCTTTC